>JARLTB010000007.1:7715000-8960000 GCA_030141615.1 Unio pictorum | reverse complement strand
CAAATGACGTAAAGCTCATGACTCGGACAAAACGCTATTGCTTTATATAACGTGATGCTGTCATCCTTGAACTTGTGACTACAATACTCAGTATCAGTTAAATCACGAGATACCATTTACTAAAATTCTAACATTAAGTTTATTATAACGTCATTCAATGTGTCGGACATTTACCTGAATAATGAATCAAAGTTAATGGCACAATGATGTCACTGACGTACCTATTGAAAGCTCTCTCTCTCTCTCTCTCTCTCTCTCTCTCTCTCTCTCTCTCTCTCACACACACACACACACACACATAAAGAGAGCATCAGCAAAAGTTGGTTGGAACTTAGTCGCAACCCAATAATTAAATCTCCTATAAGTTTTACCTATCTATACAAAGACTTCATCCTCAATACCGCCATGTGTTATACTTATCCCTTCAAAGATGGGCGACAATCGGACTTTTGGAGTCTTTGATTCACCAGTCAGTCTGTTACCTTCGCTTACTGCCTTCACCTATACTAAGTTTTGGCCAAAAAAAATGCCATGATCTAAATTAATAAAGTTTGTTATAAGGTCAATTTATTTCGCCAATCCTTTATTACTACCAGTTGGCTACTAATCGCTCCACATCGATATACGTTGTATATTATGTTTTGGGACCTATTTCAGTCATTTGGGAACTCAAATCTGATTGATGGTAGGAGCAAACCATAAAAATGATGCAATAGTAAATTATTATATCATATCCCTACAGGCAGAGCTTGCTTTTCTTGGAGGGGGGAGGGGCAGACAGATGCCCACCACTCTAATTTAATTTTTTTTTTATATGTGTTTATATTGTGATGTCATCCCCCTGATGTGAAGTTATGTCTTTTAAAATTTTTATTTATTTTTCAATTTAAATTAATCTTATCCCATATGGATTATATAAGATTATTGAATGTGGTATTTTTAATTATCTTTTATTCCTAGTGTTTGTATAGGGTTGTTCATCCGGATATTTTTTTTTTTTTACCTATCTTCGGAGTCCCTTCCCTAGTGCATATTGTCGACCTTGGCTAGAAGCCATCTGTATCCCGTGTATGCTATTTGTGTTGATGCTGTATGTTTGTATGCTATATATATATATATATATATATATATATATATATATATATATATATATATATATATATATATATATATATAAATTGGAAATGGAAAGCATTTTCAAGAACAACATTTTTGTTATTTGTGTTGGCAATAATTAGGTATAAGCATAAGCATCTCATTTCAAAGAAAATAAAATCATATATTTGACTGTTTAAATAAAATCAAAAGAATGACAAACTTTCATTCACAAAGTCTGGTCCCACTGGTCTACTCTATTTGATTCTGATGTAGATCAAGAACTTTGACACATTCTGATATATCATACTGAAACACATGACATGCCCAATGCAGACTTTCGAGCTTGTGCAATGTTATGTTATTTAATATAATGCTAGATTTATTTCGGACGATATTGTCATTTGCTCATAATAAGGTGATAAGGATCAGCATTTGATCTAGCAAGCAAACTATAAAATACACAAAGCTTAGATTTACAATCTGTTATCTCAACGCAGCTAGTCACAATGTTCAAGCAATAACAACAAGGTCAACAGCAATACTAAAAATTCTTCGACAACAAGTAATACGACTAATAATAATAATACTGTCAAATAACGCAGAGACGAATTTCAAAGTTATATATCGCCAACCATAATGCATCAAAACTAATCTAAAAGCATGACTTCATCAAAGTATGACAGACGGATGAAAGAAGTGCAGTACATACCCAATAGCTGTTGTAATGGGGCAGATAAATAGTGACTAAATATTACCAAATGTTACTTTGTACTAATGTGACTACAATGAGAAAAAATTATATAATCTAAGATCAGCCTTAAATAGCGAGCCCGATGATAGCTTTATCAAAAATGCATATTTTAACTCGGCCTATCAGTCTTCTTCAGTTACATGTTCCACAACATTTCAACTGTTATCAAATGACGTAAAGCTCATGACTCGGACAAAACGCTATTGCTTTATATAACGTGATGCTGTCATCCTTGAACTTGTGACTACAATACTCAGTATCAGTTAAATCACGAGATACCATTTACTAAAATTCTAACATTAAGTTTATTATAACGTCATTCAATGTGTCTGACATTTACCTGAATAATGAATCAAAGTTAATGGCACAATGATGTCACTGACGTACCTATTGAAAGCTCTCTCTCTCTCTCTCTCTCTCTCTCTCTCTCTCTCTCTCTCACACACACACACACACACACACACACACACACACATAAAGAGAGCATCAGCAAAAGTTGGTTGGAACTTAGTCGCAACCCAATAATTAAATCTCCTATAAGTTTTACCTATCTCTACAAAGACTTCATCCTCAATACCGCCATGTGTTATACTTATCCCTTCAAAGATGGGCGACAATCGGACTTTTGGAGTCTTTGATTCACCAGTCAGTCTGTTACCTTCGCTTACTGCCTTCACCTATACTAAGTTTTGGCCAAAAAAAATGCCATGATCTAAATTAATAAAGTTTGTTATAAGGTCAATTTATTTCGCCAATCCTTTATTACTACCAGTTGGCTACTAATCGCTCCACATCGATATACGTTGTATATTATGTTTTGGGACCTATTTCAGTCATTTGGGAACTCAAATCTGATTGATGGTAGGAGCAAACCATAAAAATGATGCAATAGTAAATTATTATATCATATCCCTACAGGCAGAGCTTGCTTTTCTTAGAGGGGGGAGGGGCAGACAGATGCCCACCACTCTAATTTAATTTTTTTTTGATAGGAAAAAGTGTTTATATTGTGATGTCATCCCCCTGATGTGAAGTTATGTCTTTTAAAATTTTTATTTATTTTTCAATTTAAATTAATCATATCCCATATGGATTATATAAGATTATTGAATGTGGTATTTTTAATTATCTTTTATTCCTAGTGTTTGTATAGGGTTGTTCATCCGGATATTTTTTTTTTTTTACCTATCTTCGGAGTCCCTTCCCTAGTGCATATTGTCGACCTTGGCTAGAAGCCATCTGTATCCCGTGTATGCTATTTGTGTTGATGCTGTATGTTTGTATGCTATATATATATTTATATATATATATATATATATATATATCTTTATTATCCATTTATTTATTTAATTTTGGGAATTTGCAGCAAAGTTCGGTGTACTATGTTTTTTTTAGATGAAAATAAACTTATTGTTTTAATGACTGTATTTTTTTTCGTGTCGTTCATTGCATTATATATTTAGGTTTTTTAGTCCGACACTGTTCGAGTCGGGATCCGTACATTTTGAGAATTATAATCTGTACTTCTCCTGACTCGAGTTAGGTCATCTCTATTTATTTATTTATCATTATAATTAAAAAATGTCTAAAGGGTTTAAGGTACCCACAAAGTGGTTTCACTGTGAAGTACTTGAGCTGCACATAGGTAGTGTTATGGATAGGAGATATCCAAAGTTAATGACTTTAAAGGCAAAGTCTTTAAACATGTAAGATTTGTCTTCAGTCGAATTTACATGTATGAACAACATATGTATAAGGGAGAGAACTTTCAATCGTTATAATCCGTTCACGGTGTCCAGAGCGTGCCACTGATTCTGATTTTATTTTATATGCCAATGATCATTAGTGCATAAAAGTAGGCCACTTTACTCTTCATTTGACAGCAATAAGAAGTATCACAAAGAGAAATCCCACAAATGCCAAGCAGTTACAGAATATTCATGCCTTACCCTACTTATTTCTTCTCCCCATTGATAATAATAATAATAATGATAATAATAATAATAATAATAATAATAATAATAATTGTTGTTGTTGTTGTCGTATTGTCTTTCCTAACGCAACAATTCATTAAATATAGGGTGGCCTCAAAGCAATGTAGAATATTATTACACGCCACTCTGAGTCTTATTTGCCAATTTTAGATAAACTGGTGAGATAACCGTTGTTTCGCTAATGACAACTAAACAGTTAAAATGTACACATATGGTAAGTGTGGATAACTGTTGGGTATATAACTGTTTAGTTAAACAACGGTTATCTCACCCGTTTATCCAAAATTGGCAAATAAGACTCAGCGAATCGTCAAGAGATTGATTATACAGAAATGGATAAAAAAAATGTTTGCTTTAAGGAGAATTTAGATATAGTAACAATCACAAAATTTAGAAAATCCCTTTCAAAATTAAAACTTTTTGCCCATATTTTACATGTTAAAGCAGGGAGATGTAAATGCCTGTAATTTTGGTTATATCGTTCATATAACTACTTGCCAAAGTAAAGGCATGTATGTTATGATTTTATCGTTCATGTAACGATTTAGCAACGTAAAGCTGAAATTATGAGTTTATGAATTTATCGTTTAAATATTTGCTCAGATGGTAATAACAATAATATGGAACACGTAAAGCAGAACAGATGTTTACAGGAATGTTGACAAAGCTGTCATTTTGTTTCAGTTTATTTATTCCATAAAATAATTCTAATGCTAAAATATGTTTTGCTGGGTTTATTCTGCTTTTCTTCCAAGAATGCATTAAAATTTCATCATCCATCCAATTTTGCTATATTGGCACATTTTTTAGTAGTATTTAGTATATATATATATATATATATATATATATATATATATATATATATATATATATATATATATATATATATATATATATATATATATATATATATATATATATATATAAAGAATACAAATCATATGGCATATAACAGTCCTTTCAAATGCACTGGATCCAGCAAGGGATCACGTGTGTCAGGGATTGAATAAGATAATTGCAATAAACTGACAAGCAACAGTGCAAAAACTAGTATCACTCTAGCCTGAGCGCTTTCATCTCTCAATGAGTCTTTATCAAAGGCAAATACAAAACATAGACAAGACAGACTGCTAAAATACAAAAACCGTGTTTACAGAACTTTACATGCCTGTTTATACAGGAATTAAACCTTGAAATTTATTATGTTACATGGTCCAAACAAAACGTGCAAAACAGAGAATGTGATTTATCTCATCACATGTAAGCCTGTAGCCTGCAGTATGTCGGAGAAACTGAGAGGCTACACAAAAGGATCAACCTTCATAGATCTGATTGGATAACAAAGAAGCTATACAGAAGTCCGGTCGCAGAACACTTCTCTTCCCCTGACCACACCTTCAGTGATATAACACTTATTGCAATTGCTCACAACCACAACTGGAGTTCCGAAACCAGGAAAGAAAAGGAATCTTACTGGATACGACGCCTTCGAACATTAAAACCAAGCGGTTTAAACCAAGAAGACTAGAAAAAGACAGCCATGCACAAATTTAATTATCTTTTCCAGCTGACACATTTTCTTTTAAATAATTCTCTAAATTTGCTTAATAGCCTCTAACTACTAATATAAAATATCCGGAATATAATTTGCGCGTACATAAATTTACATACAAAAACATATGTGTCGCTTTTGCTCATCGATTTCACATTTTACAGCATCCGCGACTAGTTGTAGCATATTAAATTTCAAGGCTTAATTCCTGTAGAAACAGGCATGTAAAGTTCTGTAAACACGGTTTTTGTATTTTAGCAGTCTGTCTTGTCTATGTTTTGTATTTGCCTTTGATAAAGACTCATTGAGAATCGAAAGCGCTCAGGCTAGAGTGATACTAGTTTTTGCACTGTTGCTTGTCAGTTTATTGCATTATATATATATATATATATATATATATATATATATATATATATATATATATATATATATATATATATATATATATATATATATATATATATATATATATATATAGAGAGAGAGAGAGAGAGAGAGAGAGAGAGAGAGAGAGCTATATAAACCTAATGAAATGACTGTTACTGTTTCGAGCCCAAACCTCTGTTTACGTTTATTGGTGAATGATATTTTGCTATATATTGACCTCGAAAATACGAAAACAAATTACCTTCGAAGACGGTTACGTGGCAGCCACGTTCTCTTTTCTTGTAGCCAACAATCTCTGATGAAGGACCATTATCGAAACGATTCATTTCATATCTAGATGACATCTTCATAATAATAATAAAATAATAATACTAATAATAGCAACGTTGACAACGATTATGATGAGATGATCAGGATAATAATGATGACTGGAAATTAGCGTGTATATACGTTTTTTAGTTATTTATCCAAAACTCGTAGTTTTTCACATTCCCTGCTTGAGAAAGAATTAAAGTTAAATCAAGAATTAAAAATACACTGAATGATATAATATAAATCACAAAAACATGTGTATGGTATCCAGCTTAAAGTTTGTTTATTTTGATTTTTTTTAAATGCACGTGGATATTGAAGGTAAGCATTGGCACCATTTAAACACAAACAGGAATATTTTCTGTCATTGTCTATTTCATTGATGCCATTCGCTTGGCATAAACTGCCTTAACAGGCAAGTAAAAGAAAGTGTTATCTTATTGATTAAAATATCAGTTTATTCTAAAATTTGAAACGAGTTTTAGGTAAAACGACAGACAAAGCAAAAACAGAGACCAAATTTCGGCACAAGCAGTTATACATACATACGTATAGATCGTCTGAGACAGATATGAATAGAGTATTTTAGCCACGGGCATGCACATTAAATACAGATGAAAAGCTATCTCAAGTTGAATTACATGACACATTCGAATATAATGATATCAAAATATGATTTACACAAGCTGTTGAGAAAACATTGGATTTATATGGTTGAATAGTCTATGAGGTGATAACTATGTTTCTCAATCATGTGATCTAAAGTTAATAAGTGCTTTGACCTGCAAGCATTGTATATTAGTACCAACCTACCTACCTACCTACATTCATACATACATACATACATACATACATACATACATACATACATACATACATACATACATACATACATACATACATACATACATACATACATACATACATACATACATACATACATACATGTAAACATGCATACATACATACATACATACATACATACATACATACATACATACATACATACATACATACATACATACATACATACATACATACATGTATGCATGCATGCATACATACGTACGTACATACATCAATGCATGCAAACATACACACTGTTCTGGATCTATAGTCTTAAACTAAGTAAAGGAAAAGTGCAAAAAAAACCATAAAGTTTTGTAAAAGTCAACAAATACTTTATTTCACTAGAATACAAAGAGAAAAGTTTGAAAAGAACTCACAGTACTGAGAATTAAATTCAAAATAGTCCTAAACGTTCTATCACAAGTCTCACTGAACTGAAGTTCCAAACGAATTCCAATTGCATTCCAAATAAGTTTCACTAATGAATGTGTTGATGTGACTGTAGTCTCGAACACGTGTCGATGGCCTGTAGTGTAGTGAGGTGCTAAGCATTTTGATGTATCACATAATATTATTCAATATGTTCTTGTCTGAATTCACGATGATTTCGAATGAAAGAGTTAGTCAAAAAATATCACTGAGCACTTTGTAATTCCAGTGAATAATAATTTTTATTTTATGCTCAGCAGTGAATTACTTGATTTTCCAGTTAAAATAATATTGATATTTCACTGCAGTGAAAAAATAACAAGTGAAAAAATAATAGTGAAAAAATAACAATATTTTTTCACTACAGGAACTATATTTTTGGGTCAGAACATACTTAATTCCCTTTTATTTTCTATATAAATTTATGTGAGCATAAAATAAAAAGAATATTTGCTTGAAACGAGTGAATAACGGATACATTTCATCTCTTGGATAAAAAACTTTAGTATTTTCACTCGTGGCTTCGCCACTCGTGAAAATACTGAGTTTTTCATCCACTCGATGAAATATATCCGTTATTCACTCGTTTCAAGCAAATATCCTCTATGAATAAATAAATCCAACCAAATTAAAAATTGAATAGAACAATAAAGACTTATTCTGCTTCAGATGTTAAGGCGAGATTTAGTAATTATCAAGTAAGCAAGATTATATACCTTTCTATTTGATCTTGGTCGCAAATACCATTTTCTGAAAATATTCTGTCAACTTAATAGGACATTTCCATTCTGGAAGTTTCTAACTGTCAGAAGCCAAGACTGCATTTGTAACGCTAATTGATAATTAGGGCATAACCGATTAGCATTTTTCTACCGATTTCCGATTCCGGATTTTGGGCATGAAATTTTTCAGATTCCGGATACGATTCGATTAATCGGAAATGCTAAATCCGTATTTTTTTTCTAAAAAAATTTCATCTTCCGTTTCCGGGTTTCCGGTATCATGGTTTTGCCGTGTCCAGCATGTTACTTAGTACTTTACCATATCCGGCTTCATTTCCGGTTTTCACCCGTCGGTTCAAATAGATTGTCTCACAGCGTGGTTGTGTTGACCATATTGTATTTTTCTGACTTCTTATTTAACTTTATTAACGCACTATCGAATGACACGCAGTGTTAGACAGGGCGCTATAGAAATTCAACTTTATTATTTTTATTATCCGAATCGGTCGTTCCTGCCTTGTCCGACTCCGATTAATCGGAAGTTCATGCTATCCGGTGGAATCCGATTTCCGGATCAAAAGTCGGTTATGCCCTATTGATAATGATAGAGAAATTTAGGTATATAGATTGTTGTTTGCTAAATAAACGTCGCTTGACAGGCGTAACATTCACTTGATTTTAGATTCAGGTCAAGTGCAAAATACAGATATACATAACACAAAATAGTGAAGTACATACATACATACATACATACATACATACATACATACATACATACATACATACATACATACATACATACTAGAAATATCGATTATGTATTTTTAATGATCGATTATTCGAATACACATTACCCAGCTAACCGTAAAACTATTTATCAAATTTAGAAGAGCAGGCAAATGACTAGTTCCACAGATAATTGATATGTATTCTGCAATGGAAGTCGAATTACGCAAAAATTAAATTTCCAAATTGTCTCTCCTGCCTGTGAAAACAGGTGGACTTATTGGTAATATTTCTGTGCTGCAGTTTGAAATAATGTTATTTAACAAAACTATATTTCGTAGTGAATTTAATGTACTGAATGGCTATTACTCAAGAAAGTGACGAAGCCAAATATTTCTCTATTATTTCTGCTTAGGGAGAAATTTTTAACGTATTATGCTGGAACTATATGATTACATTTGCTTTGGAAATTCAAATAGAAAAAATACAAAAGTAATAGAAAGAAAATTTAGGAGCACTCAGAAAAACAAGATTAAATCCCAAATGTACGGATATTCCTGCTCAAAAAACGTAGAAAAACATCCTATAGAATACAAGAAAAATGTATGGAACGTACCTTCCTGTAGAATACAAATCATTCCACTATTCAGTCAAAATACAATGTTACTATTCACTTCAATGAATTTGCAGCGATGGACAAGCACCTGTTACGTGTTTTTACCATGTATCAGGCGCTTTGACTGATCGCTTTTTTAAGTGTGCCAATGTTGTAATGATAACGTCAGATAAAGTCAGGATAGGTTCATACGGGTATGTCGTGTCATATTGAATCTCCTCCTGTCTTCTTCACAGAGTCTTGTATGTCATAAAATTTAATTTATATTTGAGGAAATATTTGCTGGATTCAAGGCGATATTTTTCGATAGTAATTCTGCTTCAATTCTGATTTAAGCTACTGATATTACAAACTAGGATGGCATTGTTCATACCCAGGCGATGGAGTAGAAGAAGCTGTACTACCCAACAACTGATTACAAATCCAATTAATACTTAACCGCCTGACCTATGACGCTTTTGTTGACTAATTAAAAACATATTTCTCCAACAAAGATAATAAATGAATGCTCAATTAAAGGAGACAAGACTCTTAATTTTGGAGCAAGATTGCAGGAACCAATCCTTACTGAGTAATGCTCAACTGGGTACTGCCTTAAAATAATTAAACGAATTCAATACATAATTTTGTCTTTTAAAGTGTATTTCTTATCAGTATTGCTAATTATATTGGTAATACCTAAAGAGAATAATAATCTTATACGTCATGCTGTAAATTTCTAAATGGGGCAATAACTGACTAACAGTGACGAGTTCAAATGACAGTTCCTATATGTATAGTGATCTGTACTGTAATTATTGTAATAGCTTTGCCACGTATAATTTTAGCTGGGATTTTGTACTTTTGTTCTTGGTTTACAAAAAGTCTTAAACTTAGTATATTGTTGACATCCATATAATTATTTGTTTGTATGCACTCATTTAGAGTATCTGTAATTTACTGTGATTCTTAATTGTTCCTACTTTATTAAACACTCACTACTCTTGTGATTACGGTTACATGCCTCTGCAAATGTGATTTAATATATTATACATAGACTGCCTTTGCAACCTTAATACAAATAAAGGATTGATTGGTACGCAAATAACCGTTACATTTTAAACAAATGTCAAACCTAATAGTAATGCAGGATACAACAAATACGCAACGATCAAGTGTGTTTGACGACGTTAAATGATGTCATCAGAAGCCATAGCAGATGTTTACCCCCCCCCCCCCCTCTCTCTCTCTCTCTCTCTCTCTCTCTCTCTCTCTCTCTCTCAATTAGCGGACAAATACACGACAAACGAGCAACGTTGAATTACTCAAATTAGCGAAAGGATATTTTTGCCGTATGAAAACTCCATAATTCTAATATTAGAAACATAGAATTTAGCTACAGTTAGAAAATATATTCAGTATTTCAGAACTTTCAGTTTTAAATGATCAGTACGAGTTTTATCTGTTAACGTGTGAGCTTTATATTTGTACTTTTTGACAGTTAGTGTGCTCATACATCGATAATAGTATTTTCTCTGTAATTATTACAATATACATCATTATCGGGATTATAATATAGAGTTGCAATAACAGTCTACGATTTAAAAAAAATGGTATGATATCTTTAAATGTTGTTCGTGTAAAACATTAACGTTTGTAACGTTTTACAGCTTAACAAGATAACAATATGGTTTAAATCTGACACAGCAGTACAATAAACACTGTTTAGGTACATCACATATTATTATTATTATTATTATTATTATTATTATTATTATTATTATTATTATTATTATTATTATTAAGCCTGGACGAAGACAGCAGAATTACAACGAAGAATCCAGGTACTTGAAATAAGATGCTACATAACCATCCTTGGCATCTCTTACATGGACCACATCACAAATGAAGAAGTGCTTAACACCATCAGGCGCAAAATAGGCCAATATGAAGACCTCCTCACCACCGTCAAAAGGAGAAAGCTGAAATGGAATGGCCATGTCAATAGAGCCAACATTATTACCACAACAGTCCTGCAGATAGCGTCCAGAGTGGCAGAAGGAGAGGTAGACAGAGAAAAAAGTGGACTGACAACACCATAGAATGGACCAGACAAAATTTTGCGGAGAAATAGGCATTGGCACACGATCGAGACTAGTGGAGAGAACTGGTCTTAGATGTTCAGCAGCACAGCGCCTCGACGACCACACGAGTTCAAGAGACTCATGATGATGATGATGATGAAATTATTATCAAAAGAATGGTATAAAGGTCAGTATTCTTAAAGAAACTTTCCGTTTGTCAAATATTCAAACATTAAATAAGATTTGATTGTTGTAGACTTTGCAGTGAATCATTGGTGATGAATGATATTCTTGATAACAATGATAATTATAACTATTGAGGGACGAATGACGCGGGACGGATTCTGATACCATATAATACGTTTATTCGGCTTTATGGCCAGGTGAGTTACAAAACGTAACAATTTTTGTAATCGTATACTATCTGAGTTGATCCTCTCTGAAGTAAATATGTACCTTCTGGTCAGTAAATTACCACCAGAGTTCCTTAACTCCTACAAGACAACGATCTATCACCTTGTCAGATAGCCTTTGGAGAGGAAATGTCACAACACTCATATCTGGACAGATACATTAATTATTTTAATATATTAAAATGGTGTACGACCTAATCTGTATTTAATATTGACATGGCTGAAGGTAACACTATAGCTTTTAATGACTGCGGCTTTAGTCATATCAAATAAAACAATTATATTGTCTTTATTTTTAGTAGTTGCTTAGCCTTTATAGCGTACAGCATTACATTTGTCCATTAAATTACGATCATCATTTTTATGTTTTTTTCAATCTGGCTATCGAGCAATAAAACTATTCCATCTTTACTTGCTTATAAATCATGCCCTACTGCAAACTACACAGACTCTTAGCTGGAGTTGCATAAAGCGTTGGCAGATCTTGGTCTGTGCAGTTTGTTAGGAATTGACAATGGAACATGTAGTGTAAGCCTTAATCTAATTAGCTTTGATATATCACTTGAAAGTAAAAATAATCAGATATTACACACTGGATTAGAACCGATACACACCAACAAAAGGTTTATGTTATACATTCACTATGGTTTATGTTCCATTGGAATTATACACTCATGGCAGTGTTTACTCCCCTTTATTTGTATTGATGTCTTGTATTAAATAAATAGTATATAACGCCTTATGCAGTTATTCTTCAATAACAAAAAAAATTACAGAACAAACAATATAGACTCTGACATGCCGGCGCGTTTTGCGACGGCAGACGAAGATCTATATTTGCAGTTAGACTCGGCTATAACTGAGTATATCGACGTTCAAAGATTTTCGTCGTTATTTAGAAGAGTAGCCTGTGACGCGTCCTTTCCGATGTGTTCATCCCAATCCTAGAATATGCATTGATCTGCATAATGTTCAATCCAAAACATACCATAAAGGTGCATGGATAGCAAACACTTTTGGAGATAACAAAATTGTGATCTGTTTCTTCATACTAAACTAGCTGTCAGCAATAGACTGGTCAAGAACAAAGACGCTGTATATTTTTTAGATACTTGATGTGCATAACACTGTGGGATCTCTTCTTCGCTGGCCAAGAATCCGATAACCCTATATTCACTTTGGTGATCGAACAGATGACATATTAGTTTCGTAGAGATATCTATTGGATTTTACGAGTTACCTCCCTTAGTAAATAATGTCAACTAACCAATAGAGTCATGCATTGTACATCGGCCAAAAATGGTTGCAGTTGACCTAAAAAAGTTGCTTATGTATCAGTCCATTCAAGTTCTGTGCTCTCCTTGTCTCGATCATAAAGGAACAATATTCAAATTTGAATTTTTTTTTATTGGATGCGGTGGCTTGCAAAATTCACAGACCCAAAGCACAGAAATGTCTGCTCGTTACGCCAAGGTGTAGATAGGGCTATCGGAACCTTGGCTAGCGAACATAATATGATCTAAATGTAGCCAAAATATTAAGAAATTAGCAAACGACAAAGAAAAGCTGCAGTGGCAGTAGAAAACGAACATACAAAAAGATTTCTTTTCTGAATAAGAAGAAACACGAAATCATAATTTAATCTGGTGATATATATGATAGAACATGACGTCTTTTGTGTGGAATTTTTAAGACATGAGCTTAAAAAAACAAAAAATCCCATTTTCTCTGCAAAACGTTCTTTAGGTATGACTTAGTCGATCTTGTACTATAAATTTCCTCGATTCTGCACGTAACTTGAAAACTGCGATATGTGTATGGGTAATGTTCAAGATTGAAAAAGAACTGTCAAAAAAATGTCAAGAAATTTCAAAAACTAAAATTTTGACTAAATGTATCATTTGTACCCCTCTTTACCCCGAACAGACAAAATTAGCTACTATGGTATCTAAACCAAATGCGACATAGTTTCGACAAATGAGTATACCGGTTGCAAAAAACAGTGTATAATTCACGACCAACTATGGTGCAATAAATATCAAACTCAACTGATAACGGTATCGGCGATAAGAACTCGTAGATGATCAAGTGGTTAGCACTGAATGTGTTGACAGGGAAAAATCAAATCGGGCCACTGACGAGAGCTTGATATGATAAACTCAAAATGGGTTAATGGATACACTCTTTATCGATCTTGTGATCCATCGCCGTAGCGAAACGATGGCAGTCTTCGTAAATTTAAATGCAGTTTTGACTCCACGTCGTACGTTAAATGCACTTTTGACTCCACGTCGTCGATAGGTTCTAAGATACATTGGGCAAAATCGGCAAGCGTCTTATGTCCACGAAATATTTTTTTCACGTCTTCCTGGAATCTTAGAAGAGTGGGGTTATGAAAAAAGATAGGTTCTTTGGTGCACTTTTCACACGCACGCACGTCGATTCGCGTACAAATTAGAAAGGTGTACGCCGGTCTAATGCATGCATTAGAAATTAAAACAAAGACGATATTCCCTTTCTTCGTTTCATCCTTATAGTTCGATTTGGTATTTTTTAAATTCAGCATTTATGTTCCAAGTCTACGATTTGTTGGCAAATATGGCATGGTTTCTTCCCTGGTTAAACGTGCACTCAGCATCCGACGATAATGGTAATGTCATTGAAATGTTCTTCGTGATGATAGAAGTGATGTATTTACCGTCTGGGAAATCGTCCCCTCGTAACACCAAAAGTCCGCGCACATCTCAAGGCTACACTTTCAACGTGTAGCGTGGAGCCAAGACGTCTTGCAGTGTTTGCATTTCAGGAATTCCACAGGCAGTATCTTTGGATAGGTGAGCATAATAACACAGCAGTTGTACTTCTTTTCGTTGCTTGGCTTGGTCCGGTTGTCGAATGTTCTCAGAGGCTCTTTTCCATTCTGCAGTATCATTCTTGTAGGCATATGTTCGATTCACAACGATGGCCTTAGCTAAACACATCTGGTCTTGAGTGTTTTTAATTTGGATGATGCTGCGCTTGGCGCTGCTAAGTTCGTCCACAAATAATGCTTATATGTGTTGTCCGCTCCTTTTTGAAGGGGAACCGTGGGAATATGGCAAAACATTTCGGGTGCTGCTGGCTGACTTTGGTTGTAACAGTCTTGTTTTGGAGCTAGATCTTGAAGATGTTAATTCGGGCTCTACTTTTGATTTTACAGGATGAAATCGTTTTCAAGCAATGCTTCTTTTCCTTTGCAATTATATCTATATCACTTCATAAGCACAATTCGCTATAAAGAATGGATGAATTAATTATTAGAATTGCGGTTGTGACAGACTTAGTCCGACATAAAATAGTTCCCATTGCTTTGTGCACATGTACCTAAATGAGATTGATCCCACTCGTTACTAAAAAAGTAAAGAAAACGTTCTTAATCACGAGTCTATCGATATTTTCCAAACTCGTGACACAAAGCAACGCGTATGATACCAAGAGAGCATGAAGCTTTGCGGTTATTTTATACAGCAATTGAATTTTATTTCTCCTTAAAACTTGATATTTTCCAAATTTATTCCATCTTAGTTCTCAGTTCTTTCATAAATAGATATCGAGCGTAACCTTCTTACCACTTTCATTAAGAGGTTAGTATTAGGTCGGCCTGGTGTCAGGATAATGTGACTGGGTGGGACATCATGCTACATGTCTGCAGCATGATGTCCCAATGCTATACTTTTTTCGCATTCATCATATTTTCGGTTCTATTAATGTTTTATGAATATAATTTCCCAGATTTCTAACCGCAGTAGTTTTAGTGGAATTGAGAAATTTTATCAATTTCAACACACTCATGCGTTTCCACAAATTAGACTTTGTATATTTCTTTCTTAGCTGCATATAACCTTGTCATTCTAAAATATAGTGAAATCATCTTCCAGCACGCTGCAAAAATTATATATTTTTCACCTAGTGGGGGAGGGTGCTATGGGGTCTCCTCCATCTCCCTGCTTCAGCATCTAAAGTACAGGCAAAAAGTCTTAATTTTGAAAGGGATTTTCTAAATTTTGTGACTCTTACTATATCTAAAACACTCCTTAGAGCAAACATTTTGTGATCCTTTCTGTATAATTAAGCTCATGACGATTCGCTGAGTCTTATTTGCCAATTTTGGATAAAAGGGTGAGATAACCGTTGTTTAACTAAGAACAACTAAACAGTTATATTCCCAACAGTTATCCACACTTACGCCAGACCCAGGCAATTTAATACTTCCGGTTAGTAGATGCGCAAGTTTTCTTTCCAGGACGGTTTTCTATCTCGGTAAGCATTAGGTTGCATATTACAGATATTTATTTTCTCGGTAATGCGGTAATATCTACTGATATGTAAATGTGTCCTTTACAATTCAATATATACGAAATCTTTTGGGGTAGAATTTTAAGAGTTCTTTTCTGACAAAAAAGTTCGCTTATCTTCATTCAATAATATTTTCATATTTTGCTTTGCTATCTTAACGAGGACTTCTGTTTTTAATGTACAGAGGACCTGGTGTGTGTTGCAAGCTGATGATCAGGTGCTATCAACCCATTAACCAAGAGTTGCCATAATAAAGGATAAATGAAATGCTTTTTCGGTTGACTAGTTATTTATTAAATACCAATCAAAAAGATGCTTAATGTCTTAACTGACTAGGATGCCAGAATTACAATTAGAGCGGTGGCTTCTCTAATTTTGATTAATTAATTAAGACTGGCATTTAGGACTCAAATAATTCAAAACTTTGTATGATAATGATGGGCGGTATATACAGCTTAACATTTTCGTCAGCTCATATAACATGTAAAGACGTTTTCTGCTTTAATTTCTTCATGCAAACTTTTGTGTTTCATATACAGAGAACCTTATGCGTGCTTCAACCTGAGAGTCAAGAGTTAGTGAAAAGAGAACCAAGTGTTAATAGAAAATATTTTTCCGCATAATGCAAGTAAAATTAATTATAAAATGACTACAAAAAAGGCCGCATTGTCAAAGCGATTAAGGTGCCAGAATTAGATTTAGACAGCCAAGTTAAATATCGATTGTCTAGCTCAAGTCCTGTTATGATTATGATGTTTCCTGTCTTCTCAGGATTATGACATAAACGTGCATGCAACGTATACGTTTTGTTATTTCCGTTATGTAAGCTATCCTGTTATGAAGAAATCAGCTTATTTTTCATTGAGTAAGCATTAATAAGTTGGGTTGTTGTACTATATGCGACCAAACCTTACCATCCTGGAGGCCAAGTGTGAACTGACTGATGTCTAAGTATTAGTAAACAGAGAAATCAGTTTAAATTAGTGACAAGAGTTCAAAATGTGTAATAAATACCTGCTACCCCACGCGGGCATCCTTAACTACTGGTGTGACATTTCCAAGGGTCTGGTAAGAAAACACTTGAAACAATATATACAGAAAATGTATGTATATTATGTGCTTATCTACAATTTTCCTTTCAAATTCAGCTGTGTGCATAATATATAATAATAGGACATTGATATAATTTTAGATAAATTACCCCATTCCCCCTTTCGACTAGTAGACATCAGCGGAGGCTTAAGGGACACAACTCTGACAAGTGCAGACATGATTATATATAACTTTCTATGCGACTCTGTTTGCAAACAAATTAATTACGTCAAAATACTAAGCGATTGAAACAATGCCGGTGATGGCCATATTCAGTTCTTGCATTTTAAACCAGTTCGCAAAATGTTAGAACAAACATTTGTTAGGAAGACATTCAGAAATGTTGAATCCATAAGACAATCCTAAAAGCTGCAAAAAAATATTTAAAAAAAAAATAAAAAAACAACAACAACAACAACAACAACCCAAAATAAATAAATAAATAAATAAATAAATAAATAAATAAATAAATAAATAAAAAAATAAAATAAAAAAAAACATCAACCTGCAACCAGTCTAATCCACAATAGACCAGCTAAAGGTTTTTAGTGGTGCCTATGAAGCTTATAAAAACCTTTTAGATAGTTTAACTGTAGTCTGCTGGAGCAAATGGCCTAAGTGTCCGACTCTAATGCCAAAGATCGCGTATTCGAACTCAAGGCTGAGTCATATAAAATACTTATAAAAATGGTACTAGAAGATGGCGATCAACGATCAACACTGAGAAGTTAGTGTTAGAAATGGATGGATGGCCTATATGTCTCTGGTAAGGCTCGGCCGGGGTTCAAACAGGCGACAATCCGTAGCTGAGGCTGACTCTCTAATCACTTAGGCCACCAGAGCGGTCCAACAATAATCTTACCGGAATGATATTAAAAGTTGCAGATGAGTTCTTCGTTGTTGAAGAAAAATTGCCTGAGGGAATAATTGCGTTTTATTTTCCAGTATCAAATTTCTGCCGTGTAACATAATATTACAAATACATACAGACGCACACGTACATATAAGCTGTACACGTGAATGCACAGATGAAGAATTTGTAGAGTAAAATAAGTCAACATTATCCATTTTCCTGAGACTGTAGCCTTAATAATAATAATAATAATAATAATAATAATAATAATAATAATAACTAATGAGGACTTTGTAAAGAGCCTAATCATTAGAAGCTCTAAGAGCTTTTCAACATCTATAATGATATGAAGAAATTTGTTAAAAATAAAAACACAATGCAATGAGAAAATATTTTAAGAAATGCAGAAAATATTTAAGGTTGGAAAATTATAAAGTCTTTAAGTTTGTTCTTTGCAGTCAAAAAAGGTGAGTTTTAAGAGCACTCTTGAAAGGGACCACCGTGTCTTTGTGTCTAATTTTAATGGTCAATTCGTTCACGTTGCTGTGCTTTGTTATGCAAAAGATCGTTGTCCCATATGACATCATTTTAATAGTGGGAATAATGAATAAACGATTGTCAGAAGAGGAGCGTAATTATCTTGCTGGTGTGTACATATGGATGAGCCCGGATTGGTATGTTGGACTGGAGTCCGTCAGTGAAACGTAGCACAGAGAGTAAATTTTGTGTTTGATTCTGGATCGAATGGATAGCCGGTGTAGGGTACAGAGCAGCGGGGAGGATCCGACAAGCTGTATTTTGAACATTTTGAAGTTTCTGGAGTAGATATTGAGAAGAACCAGACATAATCGAGTTACAATAGTTCAGTCATTTTTCCTCCGATTTCTACCTTGTGTCAGTATATCTGTTGTTTTATGGTGGGACAAAAGCCCCCTCCCCCGTTAATGAAAATAATAGGAGTCGTAGCAGCGGATATGCGGGCTGGTGAATTTTATGAATTTGTTAGCAAGACCTAACTGGCATTATTAAACTTTTTTTAATCAAGTAATTGAAAAAGAAACCAAAAGAAACCAATTTCGATTACTCTCATTAAGGAGATTTGCAATTTAATTATGTACATCCAGATCCGTGTCGTGTGTTCGTGTGTTTCGTGTCTAATATTAGTATTTCGCTTGTGTAATGTTTATTTCCGGCGGCGGCAATTTACAATGAATTTGGAATTATTAGGTACGTTCTGTTTATATTTTAACTGTCTAATGAGTATTTTCGAGCTGTTGTAAACAATCGCCATTCTTTCTGTTCTATGCATTTTCAGTTTTTAAATATAAATATTCGGAATGTTAGGCTGTTACCTCTTATCACAGGAGTCTGACGTTTTATTAATAAATACAACGAAAATTTGTGACAACACGAAATAACATTATCTGTACTGTATAAGGTTAAGTATAAGGTTATTTCGTGTTGTCACAAACTTCTCATATTTTATTGAAAACAATTTAAACTCGTGTAGTCATGTTACTGCGTTTTTTTTTAATACTATATATGAAACATACCCCAGCCGCCCCATTAACCTAGTGGTTAGAGCGTCCGCCTCGGATGCGGTAGGTCGCTGGTTCAAGTCCCGCCAGAGTCATACCAAAAGACTGATACAAATGGCACTATCAACTGCCTCGCTTGGCGCTCAGCATTAGATGTTAGTGTTAGGCCTGATGTCATGATAATGTGACTGGGTAGGTCATCATGCTACATGTCTGCAGCATGATGCCCCAGTGCTAGACATCACTATGAACTGTCACAATGTAGATATCGTAACGATATGACTAAAACACTGGTAAAGGTAAGTTACAAATCCAAATCATACACACACACACACCATTTTTTTATACTTTAAAAGCAGTAAACAGTGTTGAAGAAACAAAATGCACTGATACAATCAATAAATAACACTACGGTACACTGGTTTTAGAATTATGTGAAAATGTAAGCAGCAGATACAGGGCTTGAAATTAGCGGTAGTCTGCTAGCCTGAGGCTAGTAGATTTCCTGTCGGGCTAGTAACTATCATAATGTTATTAGTCCGATGGGCTAGTACAGTCAGCGTTTGTTTACTCAATACCCCAATAAAGACGTGACTTCAGCATATATATTTGGTACAATCAGCGCAGTGACCATTGTAAACACAGTCATAAAATATTAGCATGAGAAGATGAAGTCAATTTCTGCCTCAGAAATGTGTTTCTATTACAAGTAGCCATCTGATTTTGAGCACTTCGCTTAACAGCGCCAATCACGGTCCCGTCATTAACAAACAATGGAAGTTTGGTAATTTATATCCTAATTAATCTGACAGCGAATTAAATAAAAAATTTCACACTTTATTCACGTGACAAACTACAAAACTAGAACACATGGTATCAACTATTCAAATAAATTAGTTTGCACGCTCGCTTGTTTGTTTCCTTTTTTTTTTTTTAAAGCTTGCTAGCCAAATGCGCTAACAGTCACAAATGGGAAACTGCATAATTTACGTTTGCATCAAAATAATTATAAGAACTAGATCAATTTATTATGATCACATTACTGACACATCATTTCCATACAACTACTTTTTCTATGTGAATAAAACTTTTCTAAACAATATTTTTCCCATACAAGACTGAACAAATAATTGAGTACATGTGGAGATATCCAAGCAGAATACCGTACATTTGTTGGGAATTAAAATCTCTCAGCATGGGCATCTAAGATTTGAAAAATTTCTGCTTATTATTAATTTCAACAATACATTGAGGTCCGATTAATTAGGGGCACCTACTAAACTTATGCTATTAATGATGAGACTGTAATTGGTGCTGTTGAATGCAATGCACTGACTCAGATGGCTTCGTTTGATGGGAACACACATTTTCCAAGATGAAACTAACATTATTTTTTGATGTTAATATTTTATAAGTGTTTACAATAGCCACTGCTTTGATCCTGCAGAACATCCGCTGAAGTCAAGACTTTATTTGGGAAAGACCATTTACTGGGGTGGGGGCAAAGGCACGTGTTTTGAAATGCTTGTCTTGCTCGGACTTTCTTATATAAAGGACACTGCCATTTCTTTTCTTACTTTAAATAATTCACATTAGCTATACTGTAACATCTTGTATTTCAAAAAGAGGCACAATTCTTTCTATAAAAGACAGGCAAAATGTGGCGTTTTAAATAAGGTGTTCAGCCTCCGGAAAAAGCAAAAGTTGAATGAAAATGAAATAAAAGAGAGGGATAATTCTTATGATAGGGAAAAGCATAATCTGACGTTTCAGAAGACATGGACAAAGATAGGGAAAGGCTGAATTATGATGAGAACAAGAACGTTATGCAGTGTAACTGGTGTATGGAATTTGCAAAAACAAACACACAGAAAACATCCAGTTTTGTTGCAGGTTGTTCGAACTTTAAAATTGAATCGGATATACAAATGTTGAAGAGTGGAGATCTTGTTTGAGACCTTGGGTTCTGTCAGACCTACTCTTTATAATTTTCCATACAAATGACATTCCAACAAATGATCCGTCACCAGCAGTACGTTTGTGGAATGTTTCAAAGGGACGGGTAAGAAGACCAGAACAAACCCCATATGGACCCAGAGTGCAGGTGGAGGACGAAAATGACATTTGAATCCCTTTCTGGAATTGGATCCAGATTATCTTGAGAAATAAGAAATGTTAATTGACTGATTGATGATTTGAAGGAGGATTTATACTTCTGTACCTCTGCATGTCATATGATAATGCTATTTATGAAACAAAATTGTTGTTAATCTCAATACAAGTGTGTGACATAGTTTTGTGGACAGGACTAGTAAATGTTTGGCAGGACTAGTAAATTTATCAGTACACTAGTCCTTCTGGCTACCAAGAAATTTGTGTTAAATTCAAGCCCTGAGATATCAGGGAAAGATACAGAAATATGAAAATATAAGAAACTAGTACTACACTGAATTTCCTAGCCATTTATTTCAACAATGAAATAAATAAAGATTCATTTTCTATTTTAAAAAAACTGACATTTCTTCATTCTACCTTCAGTGAGTACAGTAAACATATTTACTTCATTATAATTACATCAGATTGATGCCACTGATCAGCAGTAACATAAATGAACAGTGTTCAGGACATCACTAAGTTGATGGATATAAATGAAGAGCAACTAACCACAAAGGAATGGGAATCTATAATTTATGTGCATTTGTTTCTTTTTGAGTAAAGTCAGTATATGAAAAAATAGAGTCAGGTATATTAACATCTAAAAACAAACAAGATTATTGAGGTCACTATGAACTAATGACTGGAGGTAAGTGACATGAAGCTTTGTACAACTTCACATAAGAGAAAGCATTAAATTTCAAGTTTGTTATATTGTTACTGTGATTAAAATGCTCTGCTTTTAAAACATTGCACTGCATTTCCTAAGGTTTTTCTATAAGTCTGAAGTTTAAAACTCTTTGGTAGGTCAATGATAGTAAGGACTATGCCAAGGGTAAAAGTTGGGTGTGTGCATTTTTATGCCTAATACAGCAGAACATATATTGAGAGACCAATTGTCTTGAGAGTCCAGGTTCTCCATGTACAGATATAATTACTATATAGTTATGACCTGTCATGAGAGACCATCTGTCAAGACAAACCTTTATGTTTTGGCAGAAGGGGTTATCTTTCTAGTCAGGTTTCACTGTAAATTATTTGCATGGTTATATGGCAGGTAGAGCTGTACTGATGTCACTTTTTGCCGATTATGCCGATACCGTGTATAGCCGATTATTAAAATTGCTGATACCGATTATGAGACCGATTATTTCGTTATCACGGTATATACTCGCATATAAGCTGAATAATTTAGGGGAAAAAAATGCCTGGTATAATGGGGGGGGGGCAGTCGGCTTATCCGTGGACCAATGTCTAAACTTTACCGTTTTTAGGTCTTTTTGTTAACTACTGTCTTGGGACTTGAAACAATAATTTTTTCCGTGTCCTAAGACATAGGCAAGTTAAAAAAATAACTTTCGGTGACCCGACAGTTATTAAGCTGTTTTAAAGTACTATCATTGATTTAAAAGAGAAAAGTTAATATTCGTCTGCAAAGAATGACCCGTCGTCAGTGAGTAGCATTTACACTTTGAGAAAAAATGGAAATTTTGAGTATATGAAGAGAGAATCAGTGTGAAATACACTTGTATATTGACAAATTACATTCTGGTTTCCTTTGTGTAATAAAATCCACAATAAAATATTGCACCAATCACATCCTGATATGAAAAACAATACGATATTCAATGTCGGCATTAGCACATGGTTGGATAGTTGTTAATTACATCCTTCATGTACATGTACTTAAATTGGCCTTGATTTTGGTCAGTCTCTTCCCATCTTATTGAGGCTAACAAGGGGATGGTGCTATTCACATGGAAATGAAAAGCTGTCAACAGTACATGTATTCTCCACAAATACTTTTGTATCGGATGTTATGACGAACATTAAAGCTACTGAACCAACCACTTGTTGCAGCGAAGTTCTCCACACTAAGTTTTTTCGCAAATGTTTCGCAAATGTTTCATTGAGCCACTTTGTGGCTTCCTCCACATCTTCAAATGTAGCAGTCTTTTGCTTCTTCCTTTGGGGAGCAGTTACTTTATACACTTAGCAGCTTTCATCCTTCCTGATGCCTAAGTTAGTGCTTGGAATAAGACATTATCTTGACATGACAATTCACTCTCACTCTCACTCTAATGGACAAACAAGGGCTACATGTCAGTGCTGTAGAGAAGTTTGAAAATTAAACTTGATGGCAACCGCTGTTTCTACTCGTATGGAAATATAGCCATTTCAGGTATGCCCAATTTGCTTCTGGTAGGGGACTGCAACGTTTACTGGTGGTACTCTTGAACTCCTAGTTTTAAAACCCTAGCTATACCTCTATGCATTCTTTGGAAAATGCTAGAATTGATAAGATTTCACTTTGTTTAAGTTGCCGCGAGAGGCCAGCTTTATAGGCCCAAACAAAAGTCAAGGGTGATTGATTTTTTTTGTGTTTTTTTTTTATCCGACCACAACATTAAAGCCTGTCAGCAGGATCAACTAATTGTTGAACAAAGTATGGGTTGGAACTGGCAGCTTGTTGACATAAATGATTAGAAAACAAAGGATTTGTTAAAGCTGGGACCAAGGGCTTCTGTCGACATGTACGTTTTTCTTTTATCTCAACATTGACATAAGCATGACAATGTGCTAGTAATAGTAGACCAAGGGACTGGGACTTTGTTTTTTTGTCGACATAGGCGGCTTGTCGAATGATGTCATTATAAACGGGTAGGACTGTATTTAATTTTAATTTAAATTTCAAAGCTATGTCAAGATGAATGTTATGATTAAATTTATATTTTGGAAATTTTTCATTTTTTTTTTATTTTTACATTGGCACCGATTATGAAATAATAGACAAAGGGGGAAAGCTTTTATCATACTGTGTTGGTTTTGTTTTTTTGTTCTGCCAGACCCATATTTATGGGATAGCAGTGGTCTTGTTATGAAATGCACCCACCAATGACAAGTAATGATAATAATAATAATGGTATAGTCTTCATATTCACTCTATATTCTTTAAATTATAGATGGTGGTTTTAAGTATGGGATTTTTAAAAAAGGTTCCCTCATTTACTACAAGTAGATCTTTGTCCCATTGAGAAACATTTTCTAATTTTAGCAATTTAATCATGAAAAATTTGTTCCATTAAATGTGTTATTTTGTTTTAATTTTTTTTTCTTTTCTTCTCAAACTAGTACAGTGTGACCCTGCTATATATAGCATGCTCTGTTATAACATGGTCATTGTGTGGCTCCCAAAATTTCATGTGCATGTACATATATTTTATTTTTCTCATGCACAAAACAATTCTTTCTTAAAAGTACGAAAAAAACATTAAAAGTTTATTATCATTTTGAAGAAGATATCTCATATGAATAATACAAGATGATAATGGCATGGCTCCTGAATTTTTATGTTTTTTTCTTATACATAAAAATAGTTTTTTCTTAAAAGTATGGAAAAAACATGTAAAACATTTATTCTGTGATTGCGTATGGCTTCGTCAATGTTGTGAGATACCCACTTTTTTGTTGTTGACATTTCTGGTAACTGAGATCACCATGATGAGGCATTATCTTGTAATCGATATTTCGTTGGATATTTTACCACTTTCTAGGAATTAATATATTTACATAGACATTGTGGATGGTAAGTAAAGTTAATCTTCTTTCCACTCAGAATTAAATCCTTCTGGACAATTTTTTTTTCTAAAATAATCATTGTCAACAGACTAGAACATCTGCATCTGTATTGTCCGTTGACCCTTTGTTAAATTTCTGATGCATGCATGGAACTTTTGAAGACAGAATCACGCTACTACCACAAATGTAAAAAAAACAAAGAACAAACCCTTTAACTGCCTTACTTATTGGTTTATTCAATAGGCAGGGAGGAACAGTAACTAGAATAGACCAAATACTGACCAATTCCTTTTTAAAAATGCACCCAGATAAAATAGTGTGCTGAAATGTGACCTGTGACAAAATTACTGTAGTTTTTAAATGTGTGTGTATGCATATTTTTGATGGAATCACTTGTATTGTGGATTCAATGTATATGATGAGATTCGTGGGCTAGTATAAGGTATTGAGTATAAGGTGTTGATACACTATTCATGCTATACATTAGACATGTATATACACAGTATTCATGTATATGTACCAATTCTTGGTTTTCTAAATAAAGTAAACATTTATATATGCCTTCTCTGTTTTCACTATAGGCGTATTTCTCATTTAATATGCATTGATTTAAGATGGTAACTGTGCCGATGACGCACATATTTTACCACCCACATTTATTACCTACCTCACCCCTGCCAATTTTTGTGGGTACATGCATCATTTTCTTTAAGCTAAGTGACCTAGTTGCATATAACACAGTTCGGTCTATAATATGGTTGGGTTCTATGGCTCCCAACTACCTTGTTATATTACCTTGTTATATTGGGGTAACACTGTAGTTCTAGGCTCCATTCCAGAATCACTGTTGTAAAATCTTACAAAATACCCAGTTATTGAATTTTTGTTTTTCTTTCCCATTTCAGAATCATTTGGTCAGAACTACCCAGAGGTAAGTTCCATTGTGCCTTTAATATGAAACAACCAGACAGTAAATTGCTATACATTATGATTCTGTTTGGTACAAAACGCTTTGTTCTTGATGAAGCTCAATTGGCTAAGAAGATGAATATGTATAATCCAGGAGTCACTGGTTATGTACATACCCAACCCAGTCTAGCTTTGGGAATGGCAATTTCCTTGTCATGATATTGCCAATACTGTGTGTAAAGGGTTGTAAAAACAAAGAAAAGAAAAGAAGAAACTGGTTGCCCAGTTTAAATCAAATATAGTAGAGGTGCCATTTAAATAATGAAACCATACCATACACTGTACTGTCCCCAAAATTGATGGCTTAATTGAACGTTGTATTGAGAAGACTGTTAATATTATGTAGGCCATAGGCAATGTTGCAATTCCTGATATGTGCAGTTATTACAGGTGTTATTTCATGGTCCTGTTTTTTATTTGGCTGCGTGTGAAGAGCTTTTCTCTGTGGATAATTTCAGGATTTTGATGGTACTCTGGACTGTGTCAGCATTGCCATAACCTGTGCATTCAACAGACATGGGACACTCTTGGCAGTGGGCTGTAATGATGGACGAGTTGTGTTGTGGGATTTTCTGACACGTGGAATTGCCAAAATAGTCAATGCTCATGTGCATCCAGTTTGTACACTCAGGTATGCAGTCATTACACATATGATAAAGTGTAGATATACTTCACACCATCATCATCATCATCATCATCCGTCTCTTGACCTATTGTGGTCGTTGAGTTACTGTGCTGCTGACCACTTGTCTCGATCATGTGCCAATGCCTGTGTCTCCGCAAAACTTTTCATGGTCCATTCTGTGTTGTTGTCAGTGCACTTTTTTCTTTGTCTACCTCTCCTTCTGCCACCTTGGACACTACCCTGCAGTACTGTTGTACATAGACTGTTGGCTCTAGTGGTACAAAGTGTTTCTTCTTGAAGAAGCATGCATTGCTGCACATGCTAGTTTAATTGCACACCATACCCTGAGTTAAATGCTTCACACCATACCCTGAGTTAAATGCTTCACACCATACCCTGAGTTAAATGCTTCACACCATATCCTGAGTTAAATGCTTCACACCACCATACACTGAGTTAAATGCTTCACACCATACACTTGAGTTAAATGCTTCACACCATACACTGAGTTAAATGCTTCACACCATACACTGAGTTAAATGCTTTACACCATACACTGAGTTAAATGCTTCACACCACCATACACAGTTAAATGCTTTACACCATACACTGAGTTAAATGCTTCACACCACCATACACTGAGTTTAATGCTTCACACCATACCCTGAGTTAAATGCTTCACACCATACACTGAGTTAAATGCTTCACACCACCATACACTGAGTTAAATGCTTCACACCATAAACTGAGTTAAATGCTTCACACCATAAACTGAGTTAAATACTTCACACCATACAATGTGTTAAATGCTTCACAAAATACATTGAGTTAGATGCTTCACACCATACACTGAGTTAAATGCTTCACACCATATCCTGAGTTAAATGCTTCACACCATACACAGAGTTAAATGCCTCACATCATACACTGAGTTAAATGCTTCACACCATACACTGTGTTGAATGCTTCACACCATATCCTGAGTTAAATGCTTCAAACCATAAACTGAGTTAAATACTTCACACCATACAATGTGTTAAATGCTTCACAAAATACATTGAGTTAAATACTTCACACCATACAATGTGTTAAATTCTTCACAAAATACATTGAGTTAAATGCTTCACACCATACACTGTGTTAAATGCTTCACACCATATCCTGTGTTAAATGCTTCACACCACAGACTGAGTTAAATGCTTCACACCATATCCTGAGTTAAATGCTTCACACCATACACAGAGTTAAATGCTTCACACCATACACTGAGTTAAATGCTTCACACCACCATACACTGAGTTAAATGCCTCACATCATACACTGTGTTAAATGCTTCACACCACATCCTGAGTTAAATGCTTCAAACCATAAACTGAGTTAAATACTTCACACCATACAATGTGTTAAATGCTTCACAAAATACATTGTTAAATACTTCACACCATACAATGTGTTAAATGCTTCACAAAATGCATTAAGTTAAATGCTTCACACCATACACTGTGTTAAATGCTTCACACCATATCCTGTGTTAAATGCTTCACACCATACACTGAGTTAAATGCTTCACACCATATCCTGAGTTAAATGCTTCACACCATACACAGAGTTAAATGCTTCACACCATACACTGAGTTAAATGCTTCACACCACCATACACTGAGTTAAATGCCTCACATCATACACTGAGTTAAATGCTTCACACCATACACTGAGTTAAATGCTTCACACCATATCCTGAGTTAAATGCTTCAAACCATAAACTGAGTTAAATACTTCACACCATACAATGTGTTAAATGCTTCACAAAATACATTGAGTTAAATACTTCACACCATACAATGTGTTAAATGCTTCACAAAATACATTGAGTTAAATGCTTCACACCATACACTGTGTTAAATGCTTCACACCATATCCTGAGTTAAATGCTTTACACCATACAATGTGTTAAATGCTTCACAAAATACATTGAGTTAAATGCTTCACACCATACACTGTGTTAAATGCTTCACACCATATCCTGAGTTAAATACTTCACACCATACAATGTGTTAAATGCTTCACAAAATACATTGAGTTAAATACTTCACACCATACAATGTGCTAAATACTTCACACCATACACTGAGTTAAATGCTTCACACCATACACTGTGTTAAATGCTTCACAAAATACATTGAGTTAAATACTTCACACCATACAATGTGTTAAATGCTTCACAAAATACATTGAGTTAAATACTTCACACCATACAATGTGTTAAATGCTTCACACCATATCCTGTGTTAAATGCTTCACACCATACACTGAGTTAAATGCTTCACACCATATCCTGAGTTAAATGCTTCACACCATATCCTGAGTTAAATGCTTCAAACCATAAACTGAGTTAAATACTTCACACCATACAATGTGTTAAATACTTCACACCATACACTGTGTTAAATGCTTCACACCATACACTGTGTTAAATGCTTCACACCATATCCTGAGTTAAATGCTTCAAACCATAAACTGAGTTAAATACTTCACACCATACAATGTGTTAAATGCTTCACAAAATACATTGAGTTAAATACTTCACACCATACAATGTGTTAAATGCTTCACAAAATACATTAAGTTAAATGCTTCACACCATACACTGTGTTAAATGCTTCACACCATATCCTGAGTTAAATGCTTCAA
Organism: Unio pictorum; assembly: GCA_030141615.1. Classification (NCBI taxonomy): domain Eukaryota; kingdom Metazoa; phylum Mollusca; class Bivalvia; order Unionida; family Unionidae; genus Unio; species Unio pictorum. Next base: position 8,930,252 of record JARLTB010000007.1, on the reverse strand, counting down.
ACCATAAACTGAGTTAAATACTTCACACCATACAATGTCTTAAATGCTTCACAAAATACATTGAGTTAAATACTTCACACCATACAATGTGTTAAATGCTTCACAAAATACATTGAGTTAAATGCTTCACACCATACACTGTGTTAAATGCTTCACACCATATCTTGTGTTAAATGCTTCACACCATACACTGAGTTAAATGCTTCAAACCATACATTGAGTTAAATGCTTCACACCACCACACCCAGAGTTAAATGCTTCACACCACCATACACTAAGTTAAATTATTCAAAATTGATCACAGTATTTGACAGTTTTTTTTGTTATATTAAAAAAATAAAAATGTTCATATTTTTCCTTTTTTTGACAGTGAAAAAAAAAATTTGGATTTTGTTTCTGACAATTGGGGCATAATAAGTAAGATAAATTTGTAATCAGGTCTGCATTAACATTGCCCTTGATATTTATTTTGTTTTTGGAAATAAACATGAGGCTTCATTTGCTTTTTTAAACTTACATATTTCTTATGTATATCAATATTATGTGCATTATTTTCATAATATGTTTTGGAAGGGTCATTTAGTTCATGACATTTTTAATACTAATATCTGTGACAGTAAGTTCACGCTGTAAGATGAGTCATGGATCAATTCAGTAATAAAGTTTCAAGGTTAAGTCATACTATAAGTACAAGTAAATATGACTTCATCCAACAAGGACATGATTCCTAGTGAAAGGTCAAGCTGACCTAATTTATGATCAGTTGGTGTTAGAACAGCAGATACATTTATGGATGGAGTACTTTGAAATACTAAGATGAATCATCAAAGCCTTGTATTGCATTCTCCCTGATGTGTATTAGCATTCTTTATAAGATAATTAATGTTTAGAATTAGGCATTCTTAATACATGTAGTACTATCAGCCTTTAAAGAGCTATATTGGAAGGATTAATTCATTTATTTAATTTAATTCTTTAATTTACAGTAAATTCATTCAAAGACTATTTGGATATTTAGCTGTACAGAATTACTGTGAATTCATTAAAGACTAATTGGATATATAACAGCAGTATGGAATTACTGAGAATTCAATTAAGGAAATTGGATATATAAAATACAGAATTACTGTGAATTCATTTAAATATTATTTGGATTTGAAATAGTTATATGTAATTACTGTGAAACCATTTAAAAGCATTTTGGGATTATATCATAGTGATGATTAACAATATACTCTTCAGCCAATCCTGTTGGACAAATACCCCAAATTTTAAATGTTTCATTTTCACATCAAAATATGTTATGGATCAGTGGTCTAATATCCCATCTTCTATAAAATAATAGTTGGAAGATAACTGTCAGGTTTCCTTTCCAAATATTGCTTGTCAGAGCATTGTTGTGATTAAATTGTAACTCGTGTAACAGGATGGACAAATTAGACTATTTAACTGATGCTTGAATTTATTATCTGGAAAATAATTAGCATAAATCTAGTATGACTACATAATGAATGAAGGCAGCATTAGCAGTAGCATCTCTATGGTTAAGATGTATATAAAATGTGTCCAGTTATCATTTATGCATAATCCATCAAGGAACAACTTCAAACATTACATGAGGAATTTATAAATATTCTCATGTAAAACATTTTCGTCATATTTTTTAAAGATGTTAGTGACAATTTGCAATATGCAGAAAACAACCATTGATGAAACTTTATTACAGTAGAAAATATAACTCATTTCAAGGACAAACAAAATTTTATTTTGCTTTTGAAAATTCATGCAGTATTTCGGAACCAGTGATTGACAGGTCTGTAGCTGGAAGTAGCTACACCACATTAGTTGATATATTTTGTATTTAGCTACTTCATTGCCCTTTAATTTGCCAACTTGATTGAAAATGGTAATTTTGATGTAATTTAAAAACAGCAATATGTATAGCAATGTAATAATTATTTAGCGTGTTAGGTCTGTCATGTATTAATAAACATCCTTTTAATAATGATATTGTCCTAGATTTATAATTTGTGGCATTATTTTCATTTGAAATGTATAATATTGATTCTTGATGCACCTCTTGGCTTTTATGTATGCTTGCTTATGATGACTTCTGAACTAAGTACTTGATGACATAGGAATTTTTTAGTGTTTACCTTTGCTAATGTTTGAATAAACTCTCTTGACAATATTCAATGTAAATTCCTTAAAAATCTGATTTTAAGCAAAGCACTGTTATATTGTGTAATGTTCCTAGATAAAAGACAAGAATCATGTTACTATGACAAATCTGTTCTATAAATGTTACGTCATAGGAACATTTTTTAATGAGAAGTAATCAAATTATACACTATCCTTAATTGGAAATGCAGTATTTATTTCAGTTTAGTTAGATGCATGTGAGTGCTGTCCTTTTAAAAAAAATTTTTTTTACAATAGTCACTCAACAGTAAAAATGTTTTGTGACTGCCATTATGTCAATGTCATGTGATTTGCATACAGGTTAGTCAAAAATAAAAATTATGATTATACTGTACAAAGTTCTAATGTCAGTATTAAGGCTTATTTCATGCATGTCAATAAGAAAAAATCTTTATATAATTTCAGTTATGTTAATTAACATTACAACTATTAACATTACAACTGTTAACATTACAACTGTTAACATTACAACTATTAACATTACAACTGTTAACATTACATCTATTAACATTACAACTGTTAACATTACATCTATTAACATTACAACTGTTAACATTACAACTATTTACATTACAACTGTTAACATTACAACTGTTAACATTACAACTATTAACATTACTATTAACATTACAACTATTAACATTACAACTGTTAACATTACAACTATTAACATTACAACTATTAACATTACAACTATTAACATTACAACTGTTAACATTACAACTATTAACATTACAACTGTTAACATTACAACTATTTACATTACAACTATTAACATTACAACTGTTAACATTACAACTATTAACATTACTATTAACATTACAACTATTAACATTACAACTGTTAACATTACAACTATTAACATTACAACTATTATCATTACAACTGTTAGCATTACTATTAACATTACAACTATTAACATTACAACTATTAACATTACAACTATTAACATTAACTTTTAACATTACAACTATTAACATTACAACTATTAACATTACAACTATTAACATTAACTTTTAACATTACAACTACTAACATTACAACTATTAACATTACTATAAACATTACAACTGTTAACATTACAACTATTAACATTACTATTAACATTACAACTGTTAACATTACTATTAACATTACAACTGTTAATATTGCTATTAACATTACAACTATTAACATTACAACTATTAACATTACAACTATTAACATTAACTTTTAACATTACAACTATTAACATTACTACTATTAACATTACAACTATTAACATTACTACTAACATTACAACTATTAACATTACTATTAACATTACAACTATTAACATTACTATTAACATTACAACTATTAACATTACAACTATTAACATTAACTTTTAACATTACAACTATTAACATTACAACTATTAACATTACTACTAACATTACAACTATTAACATTACTATAAACATTACAACTGTTAACATTACTATTAACATTACAACTGTTAACATTACTATAAACATTACAACTGTTAACATTACTATTAACATTACAACTGTTAACATTACTATTAACATTACAACTGTTAACATTACTATTAACATTACAACTATTAACATTACAACTATTAACATTAACTTTTAACATTACAACTATTAACATTACAACTGTTAACATTACTAGTAACATTACAACTATTAACATTACAACTATTAACATTAACTTTTAACATTACAACTATTAACATTACAACTATTAACATTACAACTATTAACATTACAACTGTTAACATTACAACTATTAGTTAACATTACAACTGTTAACATTACAACTATTAACATTACAACTGTTAGCATTACAACTGTTAGCATTACTATTGACATTACAACTATTAACATTGCAACTATTAACATTACTATTAACATTACAACTATTAACATTACAACTGTTAACATTACAACTATTAACATTAACTTTTAACATTACAACTATTAACATTACTACTATTAACATTACAACTATTAACATTACTATTAACATTACAACTATTAACATTACTATTAACATTACAACTGTTAGCATTACAACTATTAACATTACTATTAACATTACAACTATTAACATTACAACTATTAACATTACTACTAACATTACAACTATTAACATTACAACTATTAACATTACTACTAACATTACAACTATTAACATTACTATAAACATTACAACTGTTAACATTACTATTAACATTACAACTATTAACATTACAACTATTAACATTACAACTGTTAACATTACTATAAACATTACAACTGTCAACATTACTATTAACATTACAACTGTTAACATTACTATTAACATTACAACTATTAACATTACAACTATTAACATTACAACTATTAACATTACAACTGTTAACATTACAACTATTAGTTAACATTACAACTGTTAACATTACAACTATTAACATTACAACTATTAACATTACAACTGTTAACATTACAACTATTAGTTAACATTACAACTGTTAACATTACAACTATTAACATTACAACTATTAACATTACAACTGTTAGCATTACTATTAACATTACAACTATTAACATTGCAACTATTAACATTACAACTATTAACATTACAACTATTAACATTAACTTTTAACATTACAACTATTAACATTACAACTATTAACATTACTAGTAACATTACAACTATTAACATTAACTTTTAACATTACAACTGTTAACATTGCAACTATTAACATTACAACTATTAACATTACAACTGTTAGCATTACTATTAACATTACAACTATTAACATTGCAACTATTAACATTACAGCTATTAACATTACTATTAACCCTTAAAGTGCGTGTTGCGACAATTGTCGCGCTGTTGTTTGTGGTCCCGTAGTGCGTGTCGCGACAATTGTCGCGCTAGAGGTGAGCAACACTGATCGCATTCTGTAACTTCATCTTGCCATAAATGCCTGTAAAACTATATTTGATTGGTTTGAAAAGGCCCAGAACAAGCATTCTGCAGTACTTTACTATATTATTAACAATGTAATTTTACAAATGCTCGCTACTAAACACGTGGTACATTACAACTGTTAGCATTACTATTGACATTACAACTATTAACATTGCAACTATTAACATTACTATTAACATTACAACTATTAACATTACAACTGTTAACATTACAACTATTAACATTAACTTTTAACATTACAACTATTAACATTACTACTATTAACATTACAACTATTAACATTACTATTAACATTACAACTATTAACATTACTGTTAACATTACAACTATTAACATTAACTTTTAACATTACAACTATTAACATTACAACTATTAACATTACTACTAACATTACAACTATTAACATTACTATAAACATTACAACTGTTAACATTACTATTAACATTAGAACTATTAACATTACTATAAACATTACAACTGTTAACATTACTATTAACATTACAACTATTAACATTACAACTGTTAACATTACTATAAACATTACAACTGTCAACATTACTATTAACATTACAACTGTTAACATTACTATTAACATTACAACTATTAACATTACAACTATTAACATTACAACTGTTAACATTACAACTATTAGTTAACATTACAACTGTTAACATTACAACTATTAACATTACAACTATTGACATTACAACTGTTAGCATTACTATTAACATTACAACTATTAACATTGCAACTATTAACATTACAACTATTAATATTACAACTATTAACATTAACTTTTAACATTACAACTATTAACATTACAACTATTAACATTACTAGTAACATTACAACTATTAACATTAACTTTTAACATTACAACTATTAACATTACAACTATTAACATTACAACTATTAGTTAACATTACAACTGTTAACATTGCAACTATTAACATTACAACTATTAACATTACAACTGTTAGCATTACTATTAACATTACAACTATTAACATTGCAACTATTAAAATTACAGCTATTAACATTACTATTAACCCTTAAAGTGCGTGTTGCGACAATTGTCGCGCTGTTGTTTGTGGTCCCGTAGTGCGTGTCGCGACAATTGTTGCGCTAGAGGTGAGCAACACTGATCGCATTCTGTAACTTCATCTTGCCATAAATGCCTGTAAAACTATATTTGATTGGTTTGAAAAGGCCCAGAACAAGCATTCTGCAGTACTTTACTATATTATTAACGATGTAATTTTACAAATGCTCGCTTCTAAGCTAAAATGGCCGACACTGAATACGACGGTGATTTCTTGCAACAAATATTCGCTTCTGATAGTGATGCTAATAGTGATTTTGAATAATTTGAGAAAAATGACATTATTGGAGCAAGCGAGGTATTGATGGAAATACACATGAATGATTTTGAGCCAGAAATTTACGTGGAACTGGAGTCGGATGTACATGCTCCCTTGACGTGAAAAAATGGCGCGCCTGTCAACCCCCATTCACTGGTAATTCAAAATTAAATGTCAAGATGGTGAAAAATGAACCTACGGACTATTGAAGACTTTTTCTTAGATGACGAGCTATTTCATCTGATAGTAGATCAAACAAATCGTAATGCAGATCAGAGAGTTCATGGGGCAGACTTGAAGGAAAAAAGTCGCATGAAGAAATGGCGGCCGGTCTTACCTGAGCATCTAAAACGTTTTCGCATCGATTAAAACAATGGGTTTGGTACACATGTCTGTTATCGATTCCTAATGGGCTATTGATGATGTGATATCAACCACATACTTCAGCAAAAAAAAAACGTATGGGATAGATTTCAAGCTATTCCAAGCAATTTACACCTGTCAGACAATGAGAACAATTAAGGTGACTCTTCACAAAATCAGCCCAATGATTGAACAAAAATAAAGCCGTTGCTGAGGTTTAATCACCAGATATGGACCTCAGTTTGATGATATTATAATAAATAACAGGTGATAGTTTTTCATGAACATTAATTGCTGACTGGTGGGTTTAAACATACATCTGACATTCATGGAGTGGATTTTTGCAAAACTTTCACCTTGCCTTTACCTGTGATTTTCACAATTTATATATAACATTGTGACAGACATAACATGTGCAAGTTTGGACTACTAAAGAATATAACATTTCGTAGATATATTTGAACTTTTCCATCAAAAACAAACAAAAATACTGATGAAATACAATTGTAACTTGTCAGTTTACCTGTATTTACACCTGTACCTGCAAATATGTTAAACCTACACATGTGTCTTGATGCTAATCTTAAAGTATAGACACATACCATCATTTTTTATATAAGGGTTGTCTATCAATAGTGTATATTTAATGAAATACATGCAATTTAAAGACTGTGCAGTTTTCTTCTTTTCTTCCCTGAATCAATTCAGCATTGAGGGACCTTTTACTGCAAAACAATGCAGCACTTTAAGGGTTAACATTACAACTATTAACATTACAGCTATTAACATTACTATTAACATTACAACTATTAACATTACTATTAACATTACAACCGTTAACATTACTATAAACATTACAACTGTTAACATTACTATTAACATTACAACTAAAAACATTACAACTATTAACATTACAACTGTTTACAACTATTAACATTACAACTATTAACATTACAACTGTTAACATTACAACTATTAACATTACAACTGTTGAGGCACAGCAGCATACCATTGACAAACACTTCTGGTCTTTAATTGTTACATGAGCCTGGTTTTGATGTCAGTCATAAATGACCATCTCAAGAGTGTAGAGAAAATACTGGTATTTCCTCACTGAATTCTTTCATTTCAATGGTCATCACATATTTGTATTAAAGTTAAGCAATTCATGTTTGCTACCCATTAAAGAGTTCTCATTTTGTAACATATCATGTAACTTACTGGTTCATGTAACAGTTATGTAACATCTATACGGACATCTTTAGCAAGCACCCCAATCAACTGTAAACTACCTCTTATTGGTTCCGAGATGGTTTTTGACAACAAGATAGCAGGTGTGCCATATGCAAAGTGAATGTCATGTGCAACGGTTTTCGTTACAAATAGAACTTAAAATGTTACTCATGTGAAATCAGATTGACATGGAGGGTTTGTATGTATAAAAGTTTGTATATTTGTCAAATGTTGAATATATATAACAGTATTTAAACTTTTGTATTCAAACACAATATAACATTTTTCCATAATACACACGTTCCTATTTAATGTACTGAAAGTATTATGACATGACAAGTCATTGATCACCACATATATGGTTGGACAGACACATCGCTTGTAATAGTAGGGTGATCAGAATTAGATTTTTTAGCATTATTTTTCAACTGGCAAGACAATTTGTACAGGTTAGAAATCAGAATACATAAGTTAGTACCAAACATTCATAGTTTTATGTACTTAAAATGATGGAAAAAAGCTATTTTAATTTTTGTTTTATCTATATGTATGAAGTCCCATTTTGATATGTCTGGAAAGTAATTTTTTCAGAAATGTAAGAGGAAATTAAGAATTAACAAACATGTTTTATGCTAGAACTGTCTTTATTATCACAGTAGCACATGAACATTTTTAATAAGTAATATTGAATAAAGTCTGAAATGCTTTTCAGTCTCTTTTCAAGAAAAAAAAAATCAGCTGACTGTGCACACAGCCTGATTCTTTTGTATTGCAGATACATCATTAAAATACAGACTATCATTTGGATTACCTTTGGAACTATTTCTTTCAACTTTTGGAATTGATAGAACATTTAGGACTTTATGAATTCATTCATAGTACGGTAAGTTAGTTTTTATTATTTCACTTTGTATTTTAGGGAAATAAATGATATATTTTAGAATTATACATGACTGGATGGTTTTGTTAGTTTGAGGCCATAGTCATAATACATTCTTTATATTAATTGTTATGATAATTATAATTGTTATTATAATATTTTTTCCCCCACAGTTGGAGCAGGAATGGACACAAACTTCTCACAGCTGCTACAGATAACACTGTATGTGTTTGGGACATTTTGACAGGGGAGTTGGAGCAGAGTTTTAGATTCCCTTCACCAATCCTAAAAGTACAGTTTCATCCTAGAGATTGGTAAGATGTGTTAAACTATTTAGCCTGATTGGTAAGATGTGTTAAAACTATTTGACCTGGTTGGTAAGATGTGTTAAAATTATTTAGCCTAATTGGTACGATGTGTTAAAACTGTTTAGCATGATTGGTACGATGTTAAAACTATTTAGCCTGATTGGTCAGATGGGTTAAAATAAAATTTTGAAGAGAAAAATAATAATAACTAAAGTATGACTGAGGGTACTGATTCTGTTAAAATACAGTCTTTCCATGCAAATGTTTTATAGGTTAATTAAAAGAGATTCTTAAAAATGCTAAAAAAAATATATACAAAAAATATGTATCTAAGAGAGGTACTGTAAATAAATAATTTCTTCTTCCAATCATAATGCATTACTAATACGACTTTTTGTCACAAATCCAGTCTTTAGATCTTGTTGATAGCAACAAAAAACTGCTGAGATCATCAGTTTACTTGCATTGAGTATGAGATTTCACCTGTATATGCCTTTGTTTTGCCCCACATTCTCAACCAAAAATCAGTTACTACTTCCACTTGTGCTAGGAAGCATGCTCTGTTTTGATGCCTCACGGAAACCAGATCCACTTTTGCCATTGCACCATTTGAGTAATTCTTTGGAGTTTTTCTCATACCAGTGAAGTATGCTCTATCAATATTTCTTTTCTGTTTCTTATTGTTTCTATCATAGACAAATTTTTCATTGTCTAAACTTATATATGTCAGCACCAGTTTGATTGCCTGCCCTAAGATCTATAGTACTTCATTTCAGCTCAGTTGTATTTATGAATCCTGTCAAGCAGTTATCTGTTAATACATATTGTAGGCAAAATTGTTCATGTAATTTGCAGCAGGTAAATTTTGTTATTATTCACATCCTCTTCACAGTACACCGCTCCCTCGATAACTCGCGCCCTGATAACTCGCGAACCCGCTTATAACGCGGTGTCCGGCGTGGATCCCGTTTTTTTAAAAGAAAATATTTTTTAAAAATGAAGAAAATCGTGATCAGAACTGGTGAATGAAACCTTGATATATCGCCCGTTTTATCGTCGAAAATGACGGTTAATGCCCGAAAAGTTAGAATTAAAATCGTAAAATTTTCAGGTTTTAATAAGGAATCACATATCTTGTTAGATTTTATCGGAAAAAATATTTTCTCAGGTCACTGTAAATAATAATACTGTTTATGTATAGGGGAAATTAGTGTTTTAATCTTTTCATTGTGTTGCAGTGTAAGCAGTATAATCGTTGCATGTTCTCTTCTATTCAAACATGAAAAGAGTCAATTGACCGTCACATCGATGCCCGCGAGCACATCTGTGAGAACCTAATTAACTGCCGGTTGCGTTTTGATCGACGACTTGGGGAAGTGTTTGTTGCATTGTAAAACTCAATTAAAATAGACCTGCTTTGTTTTATAAGGCGGTCTTTTGTATCAAATCAGGTAAAAGACGCACAATACAAAAGTTCAAAGGAATGCAAATCCTACATGCATAAACTCTTGTGGTCAATATCGTGTCTCAACATCGATCAAATTAGTTGGACCAATCTAACATGGTTTCAAATAGTATGTACTTATTGTCATTAAAGTATATATTAATCAGTAATTTATCCTAATCATTTGTAAATGTGATCATGGAGAGCAAGGGAATCAAGCGAAAGGCGTGCTCGGTGAATGAAAAGCTTACTGTCATAGAGAGGGTTCGTAATGGTGAATCAAGATCAAAAGTTTGTAGTGAACTTAAACTTGCCGAGGCGACACTCAGAGGTTGGCTCAATGATGAGCAGAAATTTCGGGATTATTTGCATGAAGTTGATTCTGATGATGGATTTAAACGGAAACGGGCACGCACTGCAAACGACACAGAATTAGATGATGCTGTGTACACCTGGTTCACACAACAACGTAAACAAAGTGTTCAGATTTCGGGAACAATTCTCAAGGTCCAGGCAGAGAAAATGGCAAAAACTATGGATACGGAATCAGATTTCATGGCAAGCCATGGTAGGCTTTGGAGATTCCAGCGCCGACATGGAATAAAACAAAATTCTTTGTCGGGAGAGATACGCTCAGCAAATCAGGCGGCCGCATCTAGTTATCCCAACCAACTCCGAGATATAGTGACCCGTGATGGATATACAGACGACCAAGTTTATACTTGTGATGAGGCTGGTCTATGCTATCGGATGATTCAAATATTTTTTATATATTTTTTTTACATGTCTGACGTTTAGACCCATTAAATTCATGGTTGGTAATGGTTTATCTTTGTAATTGTTTTTTTTTTTTACATTTTACTCTATCTATCTATCTAATCAATCTATCTATGTATCTATTTTGTGATAGCAGAATTTTATGTTTTTTAGATCAACACAAGTTTCGACGTTGTCGTTTTTCGATATGAATGTTATTTTTTTCGATAAAATAAATCTTGATTCATTTTGAACAAACAATAAAACTAGAATGTATCCAAATCAACACAAAAAGCAGTGACATAATACACAATGTGTTTAGCGATACACATGTTAAGAGTACTGATACCTCGTGGAATAATGTTTGTTTTTACGCTCGTTTCAAGATATTTTATCCAGAAATTGAAGGTAATTTATAAAGAAAAACGAACAACACCTTTATAAAGAATATTTATTCACAGTTATTTTCAGCACGATTATAAAACGAGTATTTAACAATGCCCCCCCCCCCCCTTTCGCCTATCTGTCGATCTCCCATCTCTTTATTAGTTTTTTTTTATAGGTCCCTCGGTAACTCGCACCCTCGCTTATAGTGCGGTCGATGTTTTTGGACCCCGTTGTGCGCGAGTTATCGAGGGAGCGGTGTATGTGAAACATGATTCTTAACCGATTTAACCTGTATATGCCATTGTTTTGCTGTATATATAACAGAAGATCTCATAGGTTACAAACAGGCAGAAAATAACAATGTTACATGTCTTAATTGTGTAGGGCAAAGTTCAGGCCATTAATTGGTTGGAAAAATAATGTTTGATTGTCTTGGCCAAAACAGATAACTTACGCAAATGAGAGTGACAATGCACTAATAGCGATTAAGACTCCATCAGCATCACCACAATACTGCATCAATAGAAAACATCCTATTAGCAGAGATTTTGAAAGTGGAAAATTTATGGGTCCAAAAGAAACTTTGGCAGCCTAAACCATCACAAGTTTCTCATAAAGCTCTGTCCTGCCCTCACTTTCATGACTGGAACATTTTCTCAGCTGTTATTCTGTGGCTAGTACTAACTTTGTACAGTAGCCTGTCTGTACCAGTAGTGGATGTACCAACCGATCCTTGTATTGTTATACCAGCTACAACACAACCTTGAGATACACCACTGGCTTCTGAAACTCTCTAAGGTGATCTGTTTTCTCAGTATGCCTAGCCACATCTTCTTGGTGGATACCATCCATCATCCAGACATGCTGTCCCCATTACTTGCCTCACCTTAGGCACACTGTTATACCTGACACTGGAAATATGGGGATCTGTGTTTCTCTACCCAGTACTGGATTCCTGAGAATATATTTGACTGACAACATACACTTCCAGTGCCAGCTTCACAATCAGGTACCAGTTATAATGATGCTCCATTGTGCATTGATTAAAGAAGTTTTCCCAGCTTATGCTAGAGTTTTGCCTGAAATTCTACTTAATCACTGGTTACATAAAAAGTCTTTATCTGTCAGTCAGTTAGGAAAGAAATTGAATGTGTGTATGTGATTTGGATATTTAATGTAGCTTTAAAAAATTTCAGTCATATCGCTGTGATGTCGGCAGTGTGGCAGTTAATAGTAATGTTTAGTGTATTGGCATCATGCCACAGACATGCAACATGTTGTCTCACTGAGTCACATTAAACTAACACCAGGCTAACCTGTCCTAACAAGATAGCTGTTAGTACATTTTTTTTATAAGTCTTTGGTATGACTTGGCTGGCGTTTAAACTGCAACTTCCACAACTGAGGCAGATGCTCTAACCTCAACACCTCTGGAGCGGTCTGTTTGGCAAAAAAGACCAATTATTATTTAATCAAATCACTGATTTATTACATTGCTTCAAGTAGAAGCTTCAGGATAGAATTATTAGTAAACATTTGTTTACATCAAATATTTACTGGCACTTTACAAGGCTTATACACCCAATTTTTACATTGTAGACCACTGAAAGTCAAAATCATGACTTCCAACAACCTGAACAACATTCTGCAACTTGAGTTTGCTTCTGTGGCAAGACATGAAATTCAAACTTTTACTTCAGCCTAGCCCTGGATTCTTTATTAACAATTACAAATCTGATTTCATTCTATCCCAACATTTTAGTTTTCTCTGTCAAAATGTGCTTTGAAAGCCATTTTTACAGAACATGCCATTCCATCAAATAATCAACTACTGCCTGGTAATTTCTTCATCTGTTGGGTTTTCTTCTTGTGGAAGCAGCTGTCATCATTGTGAGCCCCATGTTTATGTGCCACTGTAGTAGTGGCCAAACTTTGCATACTAGACACAGCAGTTCTAGTGGACTCACTATCCTGACATGATCATATCATTCAGACTGAATGGTCCATTCATCACTGGTATTCATTGAATCAGCATTCATTGGAGAGTTGACTACTTATGGATCTATTTGCAGCAAGTTGGAATGCAGAGCTCTCAACCTTTGTTTTTTTTCCCAGTCTCTAATCAGAAAGCTCGGCAGTCAATATTTTGTCCATGAATTGGAATGGTTGGAATGCATATACGACTTTCTCCAAACCCTTCAGATTGCCAGTCTTGCAGGAAGCCAGAGAATCCTGTCACCTACAAAAAAAAATGGTTACCCTGGCCCCATTCTCATGCATAACATTAGCTGTATGCCCATGGATATTCTTTTGCTAACATTGCTAATCATTATATGGGCATATTCTTATTAGTCATCCATCTAGTTACTAGTTTTATTTCTGAGAGAGTGTTTTCTTCTACTTAAGTAATACCTGATGTATGGGTAGGAAATGGGGACTAGTCTACTACCAGCAGGAGACCACTTTTGTCTGACTTCTGCATAGGTAACCATAGGTCTGAGGCACTTATTGTTGCTAAAATTAAGCTTGCAAGAACAGAATTTCCAAGGTAGTTTATGTACTCCTGATGTATTATGCCGTGGTATCTATTATCATTCTTTACTCCAAACATTGTTCTTTTGAACTTTGTGTGTTCAAAGACTGTGTCCTGTTTCTTGCAGGTGAGATAAGTAGATAATTGATCATTTCATAATATCAAGCATGGGAGGATATAACAATTACCAAATCCTATCAAGTCAGCGATGATGGGAACATGTAGAGTAGTAAACAAGTAATAAATGGGGTGATAATTTTGAAGGTGTTAGATACATTTACCATGAAGCTGAGGGATATATGAATGAAAATTCTGAAATGTTGTGCCCTCCTCCTTTTAATAAATTTCCTGGTAGTATTTCATTTCATGTACTGAGTCTGTGATGTTTGATTCAAATTACAGTTATATAGAGCCTAGACACTGATATATCAGCATAAATATATCATAGAATTTATTATAAAGTAGCTTAAACTTTGCATATTATCCATTAACAAATAGTCAAATCAGGCTGTTCACATATAGATATATGATGAATGACTCACATTTCTGGAAACTATTTAATCTCTAAACTCAAATTTGCTGAATTATATCTAAGCCCCAATACACTAAAGTGATGATACAACATTGACCTAAGTATGAATATCATATTCAAGAATATCGGAGGTTTCAACTCAATGCAGTTAATAAGTAGAAAAGGTCTTATCATAAATTCCTTGAATTTCATTTCAGCCAGTACAGCATTAATCTCTTCAGGGGACTCTTGTTGTAATTATAATTAAATTTAGTTCTGAATTTACACTGACAATATTACCAACACCTGTGACCAAAAAAAGAGCTGAAAAAAAACTTTTAACCTAGCAAAATATATTTTCAAAAATAAAGTAATCAAATGTGAAGTCTATTTTTCAAAAATAAAGTAATCAATTATGAAGTCTATTTTTAAAAAATAAAGTAATCAATTATGAAGTCTGTTTTCTTGACATTTCTTCCCACAGCTGTAACACTTTGGATGACTCGGATTAAATATATGAACTCAGATCCAATTCCCAGTTGTGTAAAATACCCAGTTGCTTGTTAAAAAATAAATTATATCCAGAATTAACACTGGAAAAGAAACTATTCTTTCTATTATATAGAATTGAACATTAAGCTAACCTTTGAACTCTTTACTCTTTCATATGTTTATCTCAGCTTGAATTTGTTATGAGGATAGTATCAGTGTAAAAGAACAATAATTTGGGATTATTGAATCTGTTGCAATGAATGATATTTTTGACAGAGTAAAATACTTTACTATATGTGACACAACAGTAAGTTCATTTGAGATAACAAGTCAGTTTGAATGAGATGAAAACATTGTTTTGACATCGTTGATGTAGCTACAGGCAACATAACTTAATAGAGAAGCAAATGGTGGCAAGTCATATAGTGTCATAAAAGATAATTTTTTTGCTGAAAAGAAAATTCAGTTTCCTTTTCTTGGTCAAGATAATTTCCTCATCACTATACAGCTTTTAGAAGATGTAGTTTTAACAATTGGAAGTATAGAAATGAAAATATGAAAAATATTTCATCAATAATTTTCAATATTTCACTGTTGTGTAATAAATGTAAATTTTCTGTAATATTTTTACTTTCAGCACCAAATTCCTTGTATGTCCAATGAAGCATGCTGCTGTTACAATTAATATTGAGAGCAAACACACGTTAGTGCCCCTGGATGAAGACGTAAGACCAATATTATTGTCATTTATACAGTGTCAGTTTTATTTTAATTGTAGCATATTTAGCATAACAACAAGCAAATACTTTGCATTACTATGGTTAAAATGTAATTCAACACATCACATGTACTTTAAAATGAACATTGTTTGGTTTATTCAGTTTTCCTGCCTTCCCATCAAAATTTTCAAAAGCATTTTATTTGCTGCTGCAATACTGTTTCTAAATGTGATATGCGATTTTGTTTCATCCCTATAGTTACAGTCAGTCGTGTGTCAGATCTTTTCAAAGTAGTTTGATTTCATGTACCATATGTACATGATTATAAATATCACAGATAATGGATACCTTGATCTGTCATTGCATATAATACTCCAATGTTGTTTATCTATAACATCTGTAAATTTTATTCATGACTGTAAGTTGTAGATATTATCTGTTGCTAAATTTTGTGTATGTGTATAGGTTATGTACTAAGTTATTAAGAGTGATCTATAAATAACTATAATGAAATTACTACTAATAATATTAGTAGTAAATATGTTGACAAGTTTAGGGTAATTTCTTGCTTGGTTGGGTCAGGTGGTTTTTAGAAGAATTATGTTATTTCCAATTGAATAGTTCGTTTCTGGTGAGTTTGTTTTATGGGCAATTTGTTAGTAGTGACATAACTAGTACTAGCAAAATGCATTTTAACCCATTATGCTTGTAGAAGACTGCATGGAGCTGGACAGTTTGAGTCAGTCTTATTCCTTATGTTCTTGTTGTAACACCAGAGTTCAGACATATTTAATATTGAGTTTAGATATTATTTGAGGGGAACATTGGTTTTAAATATTTATTGGAACTAGAGAGTGCTTATTGGAATAAAAATTTATACTGAGGCTGTTGTGAATTCAGAGGATATCAGGACAGTGCCATTTTGATACATTGTGACTGTTGGCATGTCAGTATTTTCAAGACATTTGAAACTCATTAGGATAATATGATTCTTTTGGACTTGGATATAACTCTTTTAGGATTATTATGGATTCAATTCATAATACTGCAAGTTCCTCTTACATTATTGTTTTTTAACTTAATAATTAAATTATTTGTCAAGTTTTACAAAACTTGTTGGTTTTGCTTCTTTCATTTACTTAGTTTATGACCATTGAGTCATAACATTATCAGATCAGGGCCTGTGGTGTTTGTTCTACTGACTGCTAACAAACTGCATAGACCCAGGTCTCCTGTGCATTATGTGAAGGCAGATCTGGGTCTGTGCCATTTGCAGTTACACTCAGATTATACTGATTGAATATATACAGTAATTGAATGTTGCAAGGCAGTTCAAAGTACCTCTCTTTAGCAGCTGTTTTAGCAGTATGCCATGCAGTGTATCTCTGCATTCTTTTTTTTTTTAGCACATGGTTAGACATTGTTATTACTTTCTTGCAACATTCTTGACAACATTAATATCTTTTGGTAAAGTTTTGTGTTAATGTTGTGGCAAGTCAGATAGTGCATTGTTATATTTTTTGAATAATTTATGTCAGCCATTTATAGCACAAAACATCAGAAGTTAGTGCAAGTTATCTCATCATGGGCTACCTACAGTGCTATAGTTGATCATGTCAGTTTTTAATGTTTACTGACATTGTGTAACTATAAGCAGAGTGAAATTTCATGTAATATTCCCACTCACTGTCATGTGAAATGTGCTCTTTTGCTGATTTAAAAACATAATATGTTCACCTAAGAGCTCACTGAAGTTACATGTACACCTCATCCTCAATAATAACTGATAACTGTAGGATAAATCTCCAAAGGGAGACTACTCTTTTGACTGTTTAAACAAGCAGACAACAGTGTTGCATCATTGGTGCTTACCACTTCATAGATGGGTTTAACATCATTTTTAGCAGAGTAGGGGTGGGAGACTACATTCATGAGGTAGCGATAGGTTACTTTATTGGGATTGGGTAAATATTATCAAAACCATTTTACCCTTTGAAAAATTCTTTTTTTGATCTGAACCTTGGCAATGCTAACTTAATAATAATATAGGCACAACCTTCCAGGCAGGGTTGCAACATGGACACGTGATCGTGCAAATCCCCACCAAATTTAAGATTTCCTGGAAGATTTTAATCATATGTGGGCAAAATCATGCAAATATAAGAATTACGAGCATTTTTTCATGAAGTTTGCATTGTTTTGTTAATTTTTTTTTAGCTGTAAAATTCCTGGTTGTCACTCTCGGTGAATATGTTGTACTTGTATAGTTATAAATACGTCGCTTTTTTATGTGCATCATGTGCTCAGTTTTGATTGGGTAATAAGCAAGGTCAGAAGAGCATGTTTGATACAGAGGCTGGCTTGGCGGGACAAAGTGTTAAATGTCAAAACCAGGTAAAACTATGAACACCTTTTCGTTAATTTAGCAGTAACACTTCTAATAACAGTCAGGGTGCAGAAGTTTCTGTCAGTAGGCACAATGTCAATGAACAGACACTTCCTCATACTAATTCAGTATTGTACGATGCTAGTGATGATGTGCTTAAAGATGGATCGATAAGGGTCCATCTCACACCAGGAAAAAAGTATTTTTTTAATATTAAACTGGTGAAAAAATTGACCATGGCTGGAAATGAATGAAAGAAGTGAGATGCTTTGCAGATCTCTGTGCAAAAACTGCAAAATTCTTTCACACTTGGACATCAACCTTTTACAGACATGTTGAATTACCAGCTCACAAACAGGCAATTCAGGACTTAAAACTAAGTGAAAATCTTAAAACTACATGAATGGCAGCTATCAGTAAGAAATCTGAATCAATTATTCATGCTATGTTAGAGTTGCATGTTACTTGGCAAAGGAGAATATTGCTTCTCTAAAATATGGTTTACTGTTGGATTTGGTTGTTCTGGGTATTGGTGTTAGCAACATGAGATTAGGAGGAAATGCAAAATATTCCTCAAGGGCTTCTGTAGAGGAATTTCAGGTTTATATCCGGACCAGTTTTTTTTTTTATCAACTACATGTACTGTACATGTATATGAATACGTTTTCGAACAGTGCAATGCTCAACAGTTGTTTCGCGTGAGGCCAAAAGTGACGAGTAAACCCAAGGTGAGGGATATTTGTGGAATTTCAGTTGATAAGTTGACACTTATCCCTTTTCAAGAATCTCAAAACTCGTTTTAGATACACGTAACGATCCCGTTATAGGCATCAGAAAGCGTTTCTAATTTAAGCCCTTCTAACTCGCCCTAGTCCTGAGGAAATTCTGGATTTGGTAAACATCTGCGCGGAATATTAGGTCAGTTTGTTTCCAAGTGAAGTGGTGTATACGTGCTCTTCTGTTGAGTTGTGAACTGCTATGGCTTCGAATTCAAAACGGAAGCGCAACGTCTTGAACATAGAGACAAAACTTGAAATATTGAACCGTCTCGCGAAGGGAGAAAGTGGAGCGTCTCTAGCACAGTTTTATAATGTTGGAAAGTCAACAATTTCTGACATAAAAAAAAGCCGAGAAACCATTTTAAATTTTACATCAAAACTTGACTTAGAAAAGGAAAACCATGAGGGAAGCAAATGATGTTGTTCTTGATCGTGCACTCTACTTGTGGTTTTCACAAAGAAGGAGCAAAGGGGACCCGATATCGGACCATCTGTTGTGCGAAAAAGCTCTGGAACTTAACAAGAAATTAGGCGGTTCGGCTGATTTCAAAGCTAGCACAGGTTGGTTACAGAACTTTAAATCGCGCCATGGGATACGGGAACTGCAAATTGAAGGCGAATCATTGTCTGGCGATAAGAATTCTGCCCACAAGTTTAAGGAAACATTTTTGCAGCATGTGGAAGAAGAAGGTTACTCCAGAGACGACGTTTACAACGTAGACGAGACAGGAGTAAATTGGAAGGCTCTGCCAAGAAAGTCATTGGCTTCAAAACGGGAGTCCACAGCACCAGGTTTTAAAGTCAGCAAGGAACGTGTTACAGCCATGGTTTGTGCGAACGCTAGTGGAACACACACTTTGCCATTGCTTGTGATTGGCAAATCTAAGAAGCCTCGCTGCTTCCAAAATGTTTCATGCCTTCCTACTCTTTACAAGGCGCAAAAGAGTGTGGATGAACTCTGCCCTTTTTTCTGAATGGTACTCTAAAGACTTCATTCCCAACATCAAGAAACTTCGTGAACGTGAAGGGAAAACAGGCAAAGTTTTACTGATTCTCGATAATGCTGTCACCCACCTGTCGAAATTCTCAATTGATGACGACTTCAGCGTGATGTATCTTCCACCAAACGTCACTGCGCTGGTGCAACCAATGGATCAAGGCGTCATTGAAAAGCTCAAGAGAATTTATAGGAAACAAGTTTTGCGGAGATTACTTTTGGCAGAAAACGAAGAAGAAAGTGTTGCTGCTTTTGCTAACAAGCTCAATATGAAAGACGCCTGTTACATGTTAGCCGAAGCGTGGGACTCGCTTGAAAGACAGAACCTGAAAAATGCATGGAATAAGCTGTGGCCAGATTTAGAAGGCGAAAAAGACTCCAATGACGACCACAGGGAGGAGATTACCGACTTTGTCCAATCGATCCCAGGATTTCAAGAATGCGATGAAGAAGATGTAGAAACCTGGATGGCATGCGATGCAGAAGACTGTGGATTTCAAATGCTAAATGATGACGAGATTGTGACTTCCGTGCAAGAAGAATCCGACCCTGTCGACGATGAAACGGATGAAGACAAGGACAACAATAACAACGAAAGTAGCAAGGGTCCATCAAATGCTGACGCGTTTGCTGCGTTAGAGACAGCTATGGAGTGGTACGAACAACAATAAGAGTGCTGTCCTACTCAACTACTGCTGCTCAAGAGAATCAGAGACCTTGCAGCGAAAAAACGAAGGTGTACAATGGTACAGCGAAAAATAAGTGATTATTTTCCACAATAAAGGTAAAATTGCGACATTTTGCACCTATTTTGCTCTTTCTTCATGCACGTTTCCCGCATGTGATGATTTTCAATATTCGTATAGTGTCTGGTTTCATATACTGCATGGATCGCATTCGGTTTTCGGTTATCCGAACAATCGCATATCCGAACGGTGTCCGGTCCCAATTGATTCGGATAAACGACGTTCTACTGTAAGTTCTTTTATTTTATTTACATTTTTTTGCTATTGAAATTTATATGGAAAAATGGTACATGCTAACAAGCAACCAAAACATGATCAGTTTGGTTCTGATCAGTGCATATCTTGAGGAATCTCTGTTACTAAAACCAGCATCAAGCATCGTGATCAGCCAGTGAAATTGCATTTAGTAGCTCATCATCAAAACTTCTGTCAATGTTTAATGGATGACATTTTTTTTAAATTAATCAATCTGGATTATTGGTACCTGTTCATTTTGTCATGAAAGTCTATCCTGTCTAGACAGGTCACATTTCAGTATCACTGTAATGGGTTTTCGTGTGTTCAGTTAGCATCAATGGCCATGGTTATGCCATAGCAAACAGCTGACTGTGAGAGAGGATTCAGCAACCAAAATTGAGCCAAAACTGAAGGATGAAGTTTTCTAGAAGAAAGGATTCCCAACAGGCTTGTTATGATTTCAATTGAAAGACTTCATCTGAGACTTCAGTGTTAACAAGGCATTGGTATATTTGCAGAATAATGCAGTCACAATTACAGTCAGTCTGGATGCAGTCGTATATGTTTCATTTAACTGTTATAGTAACTGTATATATACTGTCCCTAATTCATTTTGAGCTTTGTACTTTTCCTTTAAAAACATTTCTTCTCATCCATTAAATAAAAACGTGCACTTCTGATCTTGCTTAGTATGAATTTGTAACCAATCAGAATTGAGCATGTGATACACAGGAAGTATGGCCAAAATTGTCCAGAGGAGTGACACTGTTTGCAGTGTATGGTTTGATTCTTTAATTGTTAGTGTGTAGATAGAATATTGTTATTAGAAAACATTAAACTTTGAGTTCAGTTATTCTATAATATACAGAAATGATATTCAGTTAAAGCACTTCTATAATTTGTTATTGCTCTTTTTGAATACATTGTGTTATTTTTACACCATACTAGACGGCCCCCATCCACCTTATTGCCACGTTGCCCCCCCCCCTTTGTATTTCTTCAGATTCAGTGGGGGCAAGTACCCACATTTATCAAATCCTAGATTTAACCCTGCTTGCAGGCATTCCCTGTTGTTTTCCATATCTGGAAAAACATGCACATCAGTTGTAAGTGACAGTTCACTGGATTTAGCACGAGTCCATCTATCCAATTTGTAAAATAAGCTTGTTAAATTTTGCTTGAGCATAGCAAATAAAGTTCATTTAAGATTTAGACTGTTCTTTTGCAGTTTCTCAATTTTGCCAGATTTTTGTCTAAGTAATTTATTTCCCATACCTTTAATGTTTAATAAAATTATTATGTGATGAAACTAGAGAATGCATAGCATTTTATTTTCCTTGATGAAATTTAGAATTTTACTTAAAAATTCTCTACCACATTGTATTTATATATAGTGATATGTTGTCTTTGCAGTCCGATTTAAACATAGTTGCTTCCTATGACAGAAAAGGAAAGTACATATACACAGGAAACGCCAAAGGCAGAGTAAGTATTTTATCATTATGGCTTTTTAAATAGATGAAACCATTTGTTTTTTTTAAAACAAAATTTAAGTTTTATTAGTTTCGTCTAACTGGTTAAAGGTTATGTAACAAAAAAGGTCTCCATGTCAAGCCAACCACTTAGGTGGCCTAGTGATTAGAGCATCCACCTTGGATGCAGGATGTCGTGGGTTCTATCCCCAGTCAAGTCATACCAAAAACTTATAAAAATGGTACTAACAGCTGCCTCGTTTGGCATTCAGCATTAAGAGGTTAGTGTTAGGACTGGTTGGGCTGGTGTCAGGATAATGTGACTGGGTGGGACATCATGCTACATGTCTGTGGCATGATGCCCCAGTTGTAGACATCACTATAAACTGCCACATTGCAGACATTGTAGCGATATGACAGAATCTTTGTTAAAGCTACGTTAAAAATCCAAATTACATCACAACACTATGTCAACCTCAGGTTCTGAAGATCAAGGTAAACCTTTCTGCGACCTTGATCCCCAAAGTCAATAAAGTAGGAAAATGTGTAACAGGAACTACCTTTATTTCATAAAGAGACATTTTAGGTATTGATAGAATCTGTGAAACACGAAAGATTTAGGGACAAAATAATTCAAAACTTTAACATACATTTGAATCAAATCTTTTAGGACTGCTCTGGACCTTCATTTTTAAGATAGTTAGTGAATTTCTTTCATCCCATAAATTGAAAATTAATTAAGAACTTTCAGTGTGTCAGTACATGTACTCACTTTACCAGTTATGTGGACTTGACAGAAAACCAGTAATCCAGTGTCATCTAACAGCAATATTAAGATTAAAGAGATCAGATTAATTATACCTGACAAATTTTATCTTTGGATTTTATTTGAGAGTCCCATCACAAGTTGTAATGCTATTTATATAGCTCTTTTTGAAAAACATGGGACTAACTAACAAAATTTCATACCATTTTGAGGGTTAGTTTGAGTGTATTTCTCTACTCTTCAATGCATTCTGGAAAATTTACATACTTTCTTTGGCAAAATAAGGTCCAACAGATTTAAATATTTATATATCCCATTAGGATAGCAGAAAAAGAATTAGGTTAACCAACATTTATGTAATACACCCAAAAGTTTTTTTTAAAATACTAACTGTAAATTTCATGGCTTTGTCTTTTCTCCTCTGTGAAATATTTTTATAGTATTGAAAAAATTTAAAGAAAGTCATTATATTTTGTGTTTGTTCATTGACTGCCTGTATTATGGTTGTGGAAAGTCCTGAAGGATTTTTCATTTTGGGACATTGTAGGTTGTTTAAAATGGAATATTTTACAAAAAATGCATTTTCTGTGAACAAAAATATAATCACTAAATGTACACATTATATTCACTTGAAAGTAGTCTAAGGTACACACTTAGAAGTGCACATTCTATGTTACTATCCCTTATGAACCAGCAATAAATTGTATCACTGATTTACTTGCCTTTTCCATTAAAATCTTTCATCAGATTTTGCCTCAGAAAATATTTACAAAAGTTCTTTTGCATGGAATATCAGAAAAAGGATGCTGTATGGAATTGCCCTTTTTTTTTCCTGAAAAAATGAATATTATTGTTTCAGTCAAATCCAGCATCCATATCTGAGTTTTAGATACAAACTATCTTTACACAAGGGGATCTCAGATACTTTGATCTGCCAATAGTGCAGAATTTCATGAACTTTAGAGTTGTGTTCTAATGCAAATACTGGAACCACAGTAGCTCAGTTAGACTCATTATCCAAGGATTATTAGTTACCCAGGCCAACTCAGGCCAGCTGCCTCAGTGTGTCCTTTGATAAGGCAATTCTATTCCCAGCAACATGTTAAAAGTGCTATTAAAATCAGCAACAAAACCCTGCAATAATATAAAATGCAAAATTATGGTTCATCTTTGCTTCTCAATGAACAAATTATTTTAATTTATAAATACCTAATATTAAATAATACTTAATGCAATTCTGTAGAATTCTCTGTGTGTGTGTGTTATACTATAAACAATATGCCATTCTTGTCCCTATTAGAAAATAATTACTTGACCAAAACTGGTGAACCATCACAACACATAATTATTATGCAACTATTATACTTTACACTTTTTGTTATGTATGCAAATAAACAAAGTAAACTAAAAAATGTTATGCAAATTAAAAAGGAATTGTGTATTCACTGTTTTATTATTCCTAAATTATATTCTTCCTTTTTTAAAAACTTTCAATTGCAAGTATCTGCACAGGTTATCCACATACCAAATGCTATACGATTTTATCCATTGTGCCTAATAATTATCCTTTAATTACATTATTGCACATCTATTTAGGGCATTTAATTGGAAACTTTGCCCATGATGCAAAATAGAATTTCATTCACTTCATTCTGTTTTGCAATGAGTGAACATCGACCAGTGGCAATACCAACCAGAAATATTTTTTAGTGCAACCTCCATACACCAAAGAGCTTGAAAGAAAGGGTAGATAATGAGGTTGCTGAAAAGAGGCTGTAGGAAGTGGCATTTTGTCTAGTGTGGAGATAATTCAGTTTGTGTGAATTTGCGTAAGGGTAGTTGTTTTCAAGACCTTATTTGAGAGTGTGTCCCTGTTATCTTCCTCATTTATTTGAGTAAACATAAATCACATAACAAATAAATCAATTAATAGATAAATCACATAAATCACATAGATAAATCACAAATCAAATAACGGGATAAATCACATAAATCAAATAACAGATAAATCACATAACAGATAAATCACAGGGTTGCATCTTTTAGATTCTTTAAATGAGACAGCAGTCTTTCCCCTAGATGTGCTTAGAAGACATCAGAGAGTGCTACTGCCTTCCATCCACACTAAGGGGCAGAAACTCATGTACAGAGTTTACATGGTATACCTCTCCCGAGTCCAAAAACATGGACCATGACATAAGCAAGACTGTGAGTTATCAAAGGACCTCAGAAAATTTAAGAAAGAGGTAGACATCGACAGTGAAAATTGGGGTGTTATAAGTGGTTTAATGACTTGTTTAATAATTGCATTGGGAATAAGTGTCAATAAACAGATTTTTCTAATGAAATTGTTTGCTTTTCTGTATAAACTACCTTTTTGTCTCAATACACCCAATCTCTGATAGATGATTGAAAACATTACTCCAGTTAGTACTATGTTAAAGTGTTGAGAAACTCTGTATCAATTTCAGAGAGCAGGCCCATGATTTATATGTTAGTTACCATTTCACTCCAGGTCACACCACCACCACAACCAGGTAGGGGCCCTGGAGTAACTGTTCCATTGTTCTCCACCTTTAAGCCAGCTATGACTGCGGGTGGTTGCAGCACTTATCACATTTGCGATAACATTGTGTATTAGATCATTGCTTTTGCATGTGAACAGGTGAATATGGATACAGATCATGAATGACATTAATCAGGAGCAGTAGACTGCATATTTATTAAGGAATTATCTTTAGGATACCTTTTTATCATTAGTTAGAAAAATGTTGTTTGAAATGAAATTAAGCCTAGATGGGTATTTTGTTTTAGTTATTGCAACTTTAATGCATGTTTTTTTTTCTCCAGATCCTGGTTTTCACAGAGGATACACACAAACTTGTAGCCTCATTTCGGGTGACAACAGGGACATCAAACACAACAGCCATCAAGTCTATTGAGTTTGCTCGGAGAGGAGAGTAAGATTGACTAGCATTATCTGTCTGGCTTGCTTCAGATTTCTTTGCTTTCATTATATGAATCCTCTGGGAAAGAAATGAAAATGTCAGGTAAAGCTAGATATCCAAAGGTCTTGTGGCATTAGTGGCAGCTTCATTGTTTGGGAGGATTTAAGATAAACACACAAATACACATTCAGTTTTGTATCTGAATATTTAAGCACAATAACAACTATGACAAAAATAACAACAACAAAGTGCTATCATGTCTTTATTTATGAATTTGACTTATAACATTGTTTCCACTTCATTTGTGAAATCTGTTCTGATATCAGCTGACAGAATATTGAAATCCTGTTTATATTTGTGCTTATTCCATACACGTATGTAACCTTCTTAGTACAGATAATTTACACTGCCAGATAAAATAGATTTGGAACATTTCTTAAAACTTACCTGAAATGTGCATTAATTTATGATTCGTCGATTGTTACAGTAATGAGGGAATAAATAGACTGATGATGGTAGGGTATAGAATCAAATCTTTATTAAAATTTATATTTCTGGTAAATTCAGATTGTTTCTTATAAAACGTTTAGTTTATGTCAGTTATCTAAGTCAGGACAATTTTCATTAAATATTTTTTTCAGCTGTTTCCTGGTGAACTCGGCAGACAGAATCATCCGTGTGTACAAGAGTGCTGAAGTTCTGCTTTGTAGTAAAGATGGAGAACCAGAACCAATACAAAAGCTCCAGGATCTTGTTAACAGGTATTATTAGGTATTATACTTGTAATTTGTACACTGTGTTTACCTGGATCTTGTTAACAGGTATTATTAGGTATTACACTTGTAATTTGTACACTGTGTTTACCTGGATCTTTTTAACAGGTATTATTAGGTATTACATTTATAATTTGTACACTGTGTTTACCTGGATCTTGTTAACAGGTATTATTAGGTGTTATAATTGTAATTTGTACACTGCATTGACCAGGATCTCTTGTTAACAGGTATTATTAGGTATTACACTTATAATTTGTACACTGCATTGACCAGGATCTCTTGTTAACAGGTATTATTAGGTATTACACTTATAATTTGTACACTGTATTGACCAGGATCTTGTTAACAGGTATTATTAGGTATTACACTTATAATTTGTACACTGTATTGACCAGGATCTTGTTAACAGGTATTATTAGGTGTTACACTTGTAATTTGTACACTGTGTTTACCTGGATCTTGTTAACAGGTATTATTAGGTATTACACTTATAATTTGTACACTGTATTGACCAGGATCTTGTTAACAGGTATTATTAGGTATTACACTTATAATTTGTACACTGTATTGACCAGGATCTTGTTAACAGGTATTGTTGGGTATTACACTTGTAATTTGCACACTGTGTTTACCTGGATCTTGTTGACAAGTATTATTAGGTGTTATAGTTGTCATTTTTATACTGTATTGACCAGGATCTTATTAGTAATAATAATAATAATGAGGACTATGTTTAGCGCATAATCGTTAGAAACTGTAAGTGCTTTACAACATCTATAATGTTATGAATACAAAAACAAAAACAAACACCATGTAATTGGAAAACAAAAAATGCTGAAAATATTTAAGGTAGGAAACATTTTTAGGTCTTTAAGTTTGTCCTTGCAGTCGAAAAAGGTTTGTTTTAAGAGCACTCTTGAAAGGGATCACTGTGTCTTTGTGTCTAATTTTAATGGATAATTCATTCCACATTGCTGGGCCCTGGTATGCAAGAAGAATGTTGTCCATATGACTTCGTTTTCATAATGGGAATAATGAGTATACAAGAGGAGCGTAAATATCTTGCTGATGTGTACTTATGGGTGAGGCCAGATAGGTATGCTGGACTGGAGTCCATCAGTGAAACGTAGCATAGAGAACAAATTTTGTGTTTGATTCTGGATCGAATGGATAGCCCTTGTTGGGTACAAGCACAGTTGGGAAGTGTGCTCTGATCGTGGTACTCTAATGATGATCAGAGCAGCTGTGTTTTGAACTTTTTAAAGTTTCTGGAATAGATATTGAGACAAATCAGACATAATTTAGTTACAATAGTCCAGTCTTGAAAGTAATAATGAACACAAAAGTGTTATAGTGGCATCAACTGAAAGATATTTGCGAATGGAGCTGATGCATCTCAGTTCAAGATATGCATCCTTGCATATGTTCATGATATGTTGGTGCAATGTGAGAGTGCTGTCTAGAATAACACCTAGGTTTCATACTGACTGTATGAATTTAATGTTGGTATTGCTGATATTTAATGTCTGAGGTAAAACATGTGAATGAGAAAGTCTTTATGCTGTGATGAGAATGGCCTCAGTTTTATCATCATTCTTCTGCAGCTTGTTACATGTCATCCATGATTTCACATCAGAAATGCACCTCTACTCCTTGGATGGTGCATCAACTTCATTTGGGTGTCTAGACTTGTATATTTGGGTGTCATCAGCGTACAATTGGTAAGACACTGGGTGATGATCTGTGACACTTGAGAGCAGCTGAGTGTATAGAATGAAGGGAACACCACAACATAGATCAACTGGGCTGGAGTGTATTCCATTAGATACAATTTCTATCCTGTTGACTAAGTAGGACTTGAACCACAGTAAGGCTGTATTGTTAATGCCAAATACATGCTGGAGATGGTGAAGTTCAATAACATGATCTATTGTGTCAAATGCTGCAGAGAAATCAAGGAGAGCGAGGACTATAATCTTTCTGCTATCCAAAGCAGAGAGAATGTAGTTAAATATTTTCAGAAGAGTAGTTTCAGTACTGTGGCAAAAGCGATATGCAGACTGTACATTACTAAAAAGACTGAATTCAAATGAGATACAAGTTGTATGAGAACAGCTTTTTCTAAGATTTTTTATATGAGCTCTAGGAGATTAGAAACTGGGTGGTAGTTCTTTAATTCGTTATGGTCCAGTGTTGGTTTCTTTAGCAGAAGCTTTACGATGACAGTTTTGAAAATATATGGGAAATCCCCAGATGAGATAGAGATATTAATAACATCAGTTAGTGTAGGTAATATGGCTCAAAGCACTCAGGCAGCAGTGATGCTAGAATTGGATTAAGTTCACATGACTTTGGTGCACTCTTCATCACGATTTTCCGTACTAAATCCATAGAGATAGGTTAAAATGCTCCTAATGGTTGTTGTTGAAATTCTGTATCGTAACCGTATGGTGACAACGAGTCGTTTGAAATTGTGTTATCAAGCATATCTCTAATGATTTGTACTTTGTCACGGAAGAAATTTGCAAATAGGTCTGGAAGGTCTACTGGAGAGAAGGTAGTTGGAAGTGGTTAACATTTGTTCCTTGACATTAGTATGTTATCTTCAAGAGCTCTATGCAGCTGGAACTCTCTGTGATCTTAGTGGGATAATTGGGCTAAATGCACTGTGTATGTGACATTCTTCTTAGCGGCTTCATATATTTTTTTATGAACAGTGAGTTTTTTGAAAAGCCAAAGCCTCTCTTCTTTAAGGCGGTGTCTTTTAGCAATGCAAAGCTGGTCCCTAACACTGCTGTACCACGGAGAAAACTTTTTAATTTATCCACTGCACATGGTGGTTGGGGTATGTTTTTCTATCAATGAATGCAGGCATTATCGAGTTGTTCTTCTGTAGGAGGTAAGCAACTTATTAGGTTTTCTTGGATGTGATGCATTAGTTTTGTTCTCTTTATTCTACATAGGTTTCTCTTAGTAACAAATAAATGTGGAGGATTAGGGACTGATTCATCGAGGTGACATATAATGCAGAGGTGTTCTGATGCAAGTTTGTGAGACACAACGGTGGATCACAGAATACCATCATCAGGTCTATGAAGACTCCAGTCTAAAATGTAATCAAGTTTATGGGTGGGTTGGTTAACTGACTGTTTGAGGTTGAAAACATGAATGGATTTCAGGGATGGTCCTGGCTTTTAAAAAGCTGTCACCAAAAAAATTGCCAACCTCAATATTTGTCGCCAATTTTCAAAAAAAGTGTTGCCAGAACAAGTAGTGTACATTTTTCCAAGTGTTAATTTAATCTGTTAATGTAACAGGCAATAAAAATTACAAAAGATGGGTTAGTTAATACTTTAATTACAACAAGCATTAACAAAATGTTACAAAGTGTTACATGAAGATCCGTTGTGATTTTAGGGCTGCCCACTTGTTGAATGCAGTTTCAAAGTTTAATTTTTTACATCTATACATGCTGATTCTCATCAAATTCTCGAGAGATGAGATGCAGAGTTTATTTCTGATGTCAGCATCCCACATCACTGTTTGTGCACGTGTATGACTGTTGTTACCTGAAAAAAAATGCATTATCAACTTTAGTTGACATTTTAATAATAAAACCCTATGATCGTACATTGCAATGTAAGATAAGTGACATATAATGTGACGTTGATTGCATGCATTCGATAATTAAATGACCCTCCACCCTTATGGCTAGCTTCACAAAGCTTATAGTGAATTGCTTCCTAAACCCCAAGAATGATCACTGAATGCTGTAAAATTTTTCTCGACAAGCAAAATAGATCTCCATTCCCATAAATGAAACTTACACGAGTCAACACCTGACAATATTGGACCATATATATAAGCATAAATTCACACCCAATTTTGGGATTCTTTCACTCCTGTATTTTGAGAAATAAATAATTATTTTTAATTATGCAGAACTTGTTTGTTTGTTTTTTGCTATTTCTTGTTGTGGAGTTTAAGTCTCTGTAGCCTAAACACGAGATTGAGGGCAAAAGGAAAAGATCAATGAGTAAAATGCACAAATATTACTTACCCTGCCTGGATTCATGTTTGGTGACACACTCCTTTTTCAAAGTATCACAACCAGTTGTAAATGAATTGACGAACTTTGTCTTGATACATACATCACAGAACATCTGTTTTAACTTTTTATCATATCTCAGCCATGGATGCCCCAGTTTCCAACTGTCTAGAAATATTTGGGAATTTTTGTCCCGTTCATCATAATGTGGCATTGCACTTGAAGCACTACATGTAGATGATGTTAGACTGCAAGGTTTATCATTGGGTTCAGTGACTGTATTGTCTGAGGAATTTGCACTAAATCCAAATGCTGTTAATTTTGTCAACTTAGGATGAGATGATGAACACGCAGCGTATAACTTCCGTTTGCACATGATAATGTTGTACTGGCGACAGATATAATTATGATTGAGATTTTTTCCATTTGCTTGGTATTTATACACAGTAGTCAGTACTTCAAAGGTTATCAGTTTTCTATGAAGGTTCAGCAAAACTAGTGTATTGGTATATGTAAAAAAAAACAACAACAGAAGGATTAGCCATTCAATTAATTTTACCTGTTCTATTCGCATCTTCAGAAGTCAGTCAGTTGTAGGTATAGTACGGTAGCATGATTGACTGTATCACAGCATACAGTACTCAGCCCAGATGTCAGCATAAGCAGATTATGATGTAACAATGCACTGTAAAGATGGGGGTTGTCGATACAAACAAAGGATTGTTTGTGTAACAAATTGATTCCAATGCATTGCTTAGTCAAGTTTGTGGCTTCCTTTCATTCTCCCTTTCAATTTATCTAGTCCAAATCCATGATTGTATGTACAAATTAAATAACCAAAAAGTCTGTCGCCCAAAAATCGCCAGATGGGACATTTTCGTCGCCAATAAGGAAAAAAAAATCGCAATTTGCGGCATTGGCGAAGCCCAGGACGATCCCTGGGATTCTAGGGCGTTTGATGTGTAAGGGTTTCCAGGACAGTCAAAGTGACAGTTGAAATCTCCAAGAATAATCAGGTTGCCACCTTTCGAATGTCCATACTCCAGAAGATTCGGAATCTGCTCCAAAAAGAGAAGATTCAGTCAGCTATCTACTAGGAGGAGGGTGGTAGAGGTAGAAATTATAACAACAGGTATTATTAGGTGTTATGGTTGTAATTTGTACACTGTATGAAAAAGGATCTTATTAACAGGTATTATTTGGTATTATACTTGTAATTTGTGCACTGTATTGACCAGGATCTTGTTAACAGGTATTATTATTAGGTATTACACTTGTAATTTGTACACTGTGTTTACCTGGATCTTGTTTACAGGTATTATATGGTATTATACTTGTAATTTGTGCACTGTATTGACCAGGATCTTGTTAACAGGTATTATATGGTATTACACTTGTAATTTGTGCACTGTATTGACCAGGATCTTGTTAACAGGTATTATTAGGTATTACACTTGTAATTTGTACACTGTATTGACCAGGATCTTGTTAACAGGTATTATTAGGTATTACACTTGTAATTTGTGCACTGTATTGACCAGGATCTTGTTAACAGGTATTATCAGGTGTTATACCTGTAATTTGTATACAGCATATTACTTCCTTAATAGTAATACCCAACTGCAAGCAAATAAGATTCAGACCTGTTGCATAGTACTTTGGTATATCAGTTTCTGTACTGTTCTCATGATATAATAAAAAGTATGAACATGTCACACACACTGTTCTCATGATATAATAAAAAGTATGAACATGTCACACACACTGTTCTCATGATATAATAAAAAGTATGAACATGTCACACACACTGTTCTCGAGATATAATAAAAAGTATGAACATGTCACACACACTGTTCTCATGATATAATAAAAAGTATGAACATGTCACACACCCTTACCTACTGACAAAATATATTTAAGTAGTTTGATGTCTGCAGTTTGGTATGCATTATAGCTATAAATAAAATAGAGTAACTTTGTTAACATTTGCAACAAATAAATTTAAAAAATGCTGCTACAGTAGTATGTTTTTACCCCATATCAATCCCAATTAACAAAATGTCATCTTCTTTGGATAAGATTTTACATACCTTCAGTATAAAATCAGAATGTTAAGTATAGAAAGTTTCACTGACACTGAATTTGTTTTTGAACTAAAAATCTACATATTTACCGTATTTTGGTGTGTATAACGCGCACCGATGTATAACGCGCACCCCGATTTTCGACCCAAAATAAGTGGAAAAAACGTAGTTCTGCCATATAACGCGCATGTGATATAATGCATTTTAAAATTTTGACTACCGCTATTTCACTCCGTTTTCATAGTGCAACAACAGTTGGTCATTTTAGATAGTGAATGAAAAAGTGGCAATATTGATATTGTATCTTTCCGATTTTATTGTTGGCCCTTAAAAGGGCCCTTTAAATGTTCGTCTAGTTGACGCAGTCTATTGCATCAAATCCCTCAAATTCCACTTTGTCGTCATTACTTTCGAAAAGTCGCTGTATGTCCTGAATCAATTAAATACTGCCCACCGAGACAAAGCATTGTAACTATGTTGAGCGCATCAAAGCTTACCTGGCGCCGGTTACCGTGAAAAGACCACACCGAGTCGATGAAGCATTGAAGCCATTGATCACTGTATAATCGCAAAGATATCTCAAATACTATGATTTAAGATGAGAAATAAAACTAAGTAACAAGCTTATTTTCCAAAGAGGAAAAAAAATGTTTCCCGACTTCATACATTGATTATTTTGTTCCACCCACAACGTATCAGTGTTCCCGTAAGAAAGAACCCGTAGTCGCAAAAATATATATGTCCACAACAGATGCTCTGATGAGAACATTAACACTAGTTTAATTCTACACATATTATATTTCAATTTGACCAATAATAAATGAAGAAAAATTCGATTAGATCAACAGTTATGGAATACGGTACTGAACCTTTAAGAAACAAGTACGGTAATCCACACAGTGGTATTTGTTCCGCTCCAATGCGGCACTTTGCACAGCTTTTGAACAAAGGCAAGTCGTTATGTACATGTATTTCCGGCCGTGGCACAGAACAAAACTTGACACAGTGACGCGAAATGAAACCAGTTTATTAACATAAGCAATCAAAGAACAAGACTCTTTGTAAGCATTATTTATTTCTTTAATACGGCTAGTACCGGTAAACATTTTAGTTACAATGCAATGTACAATGGATTTAATATTTCACAAATAGTGAGTGCCTTCATCCTCTTCAGATCGACCTGGAAAAAATCTTTTTTTTTTTTAGTTCTTGTATACAACGCGCACCCCCGACTTAAGATAAGAAAATTAGGTAAAAAAAAGTGCGCGTTATACACAACAAAATACGGTATAACCAATCAGAATTACATAATAAAGGTACAAAGAGAAGGAGGCTGTACAAATTGTTGAATCTTTAATCACTCCCTTATTTTTAAGATTAAACTTGTCTAGTTCTAGTCTTACTCCATAATAGAGATTTTCATTGCACTTTGAAAGTAACTATTGTTATTCACAGACTTTAGTATTCATTATAAATATTTTATTTGCTTGCCTAGTTAAAAAAATTATAGTATCAGATTGCATTGTAAAACTACCTCATCTTTGATGGTATGGAAATGTTCTGGATGTTTATCATTTGGCATTCTTTAGTTTTACAAAAGTTTTAGATGGTTAAAGGTTGGTGCAGTTATTGAATAATTTATAATAAATTTTCTCTTGAGATGCTTCTGTGTGTATATAATTAATGCTTCTTTCAGATAACACATATTACAAAAACTTCTGAGTGGATTAATGGCATTGAAATGTTAGATATCTTTTTTACGAATTTATAGATCTTTCTTTCTTTCTCTATCTAAGTGTGGTATATATTGGAATTAGCTTTGAGTGGTTGCGACTTTCAGGCTTTATTTCTTATTTTATATTATGCCCTTTTGCATGGTATTTGTTTTATTTAAGTTGCCAAAATTAACCCAGCACTGAATGGTTTTATCTTGATCAGAGCATTACACTTGCCTCGGTCATGCATTGCATCCTGTGTAGTCATTTACTCTTAATTATTGTATGCCATTGAAACTACATTAACTTTCCAGAATTGTATTAGTGGGACAAATGGTGGAGGGCAGTAGTTCTTCAAAGACTTTACTGCCCACAGATTTTTTTTTGACTGCTGAACATGAAACACTTTTAAAAAAGTTAGGATTACCCCCCACCAACCATTTTTAAGTAAATTTTCCTTCCCTTCTGATATTCGATCTTTACAAATTTAATTCTGAAGCATCCCTCCAGAAAAGACTTTTTCTTCAACATGTACATATTTTTTGTCTTCATAGGACACTTTGGAAGAAATGCTGCTTCTCTGGTGATGGGGAATACATAGTAGCAGGTTCAGCCAAGCAACATTCACTTTATATCTGGGAGAAAAGTGTTGGCAACCTTGTGAAAATTCTACATGGTACTAAGGGAGAATTATTGTTGGATGTTGTGGTAAGTTCAAGTGATTTATGGGGCAGGAACATTGAGATACACTCTAAAACATGGCATTAAAAACACCAGGTTTTGGTAGAAAGCAGCCTATAATACACATATTTTGAATGAGATATGCAGACATTGGCCTAGAACAGTCAGATTTTCATTGAGATGTACTGTAAACCCAGCCACTAATGGACACCTGGTTTTGGGAGGCAGTAGTTAAGAACAGGCACTGAGATATACAGTAAACTGGGTCATTTGGTTTTGATAGACAGTCCCCTAGAACAAACAAAGTTTCATTGAGATGTACTGTAAAAACTGGCCTTTTGGACACAATGTTTTGATAGTGATCTAGAACAAATTTTCATTGAGATATAATGTTAAACTATGTCTTTTGGACACCTGTTTATAATGGTGTTATAGAACAGATTTTCATTGAGATATATGATAATATGGTGCATTTTGGCCACCTGGTTTTATTTGAGTGAACAGATTTTCATTGAGATGTACAGTAAGACTCCTTTTTGGACATCTGATTTTAATAGAGTGAACAGATTTTCAGTGAGATGTACAGTAAATCTATCCTTTTTGGACACCTGGTTTTGATAGACAATGAGCTAGAACAAAATGATTTTCATTGAGGTATATTGTAAAACCAGGCTTTTTTATTTTAATAGAAAGTTGTATAAAACAGAAATTGTTCATTTAGATATGCCATAAAACTAGGTCTTTTGGACTTGAGGTTTTGATAGATAGTAGTCTAGAATCAACATATTTTCATTGAGATATACAGTAAGCCTAAGTCTTATAGACACCTGGTTTTGATAGTGACTTAGAACATATATTTTTTTTGTATTGAGATATAAAGTAAACCCAAGCCCTTGGGACTCCTGGTTTTCATAGTGATTTAGAACATATATTTTTATTGAGATATACGTAAGCCTAAGTCTTATAGACACCTGGTTTTGATAGTAACTTAGAACATATATTTTTATTGAGGTATACAGTAAACCCAAGCCCTCTGGACTCCTGGTTTTCATAGTGACTTAGAACATATACATTAAAGTCAGGCTTTGTGGACACCTGGTTTTGATAGCATCTATAACAGACTGATTTTCAAAGTTACCATTTTGTTTAACACTGTGAATTGATTTAGTTTTGTGAGTTTGAACATTGGTTTTGTATAAAATAACAACTTTTGGTACCTAAATTCGTGGAAGGAT
This sequence comes from Unio pictorum, assembly GCA_030141615.1. Classification (NCBI taxonomy): domain Eukaryota; kingdom Metazoa; phylum Mollusca; class Bivalvia; order Unionida; family Unionidae; genus Unio; species Unio pictorum. Next base: position 8,893,229 of record JARLTB010000007.1, on the reverse strand, counting down.
CAATGTTTATTTTAAATTTGTTGTTTGTAGTGACAATGAAAATAATAAAGTACATGGTGCTCAACAAATAATAGTGACTTATTTGCTTTTGAATCAGCAGACATGTACTGATAATTGACAAAGTAACTTTTCAGTAGTTTTTTGACCATTTTCATCTCAAGTGTACATGCTTATTTAATATATATCACCTCATTGAACATTGCACTGTCTTTGCATATAAATACAGATCTTTGCATATAAATACAGATCTTTACACTGTGTTTCATTTTACAGTGATATCTGAGTTAAAAAATGTAAAGTAAATTCTAAAAGTTGGTATTTTTTTAACCATGATTTGCAAATATAAATTTAGTTTTTTTTAAAAAAAAAGATGTATTATTTTGAATGATGTAAAAGTTTAGTTTTGCATATATAATGAATGGTAGATTCCGTATTCCTTTGTCACTTTCACTTTATATAAAATTTTAACAAAAAAATCACTTTATATACATTTTATATTATATTTTTGCATGAGGTCGTAAACTGTAAGGGAATATATATTTTCTATTTTTTTAATCTATTATTATATGTTGTTGTTACCAATGAATGTGATCTGTTTTAGTCAAGCTTGCCAAGGTAGTTGGCTTGACAGAGCAGTCGCTTTTGCATCCATGTACATGTTGTTTTTCTCTCTCTGACCACCCTTAAATATTAAACTAGGTTAAACTGTTCTACTCTCCTGTTATGTCAGTACCATTTATCATGTCCTTATAAGATTTGGAATATATATCTTCAGTATGCACTATCCTTTAGTTTTAAAAAAATGCCTTCAGTATCAAGTCATTAGGTTGTACTCTATGTGCAGGTCATGACCAGCTTGTTAATATGAGTAGACCTTATATGTATGTCTTTAAATGTTAGTCTTCTAAGATTTGGTTATTATGAATGCACCAGAACCACTCTAGTGGCCGAGTGGTTAGAGCATCCATATTGAATCTGGAAGTTCACTGGTTCAAACCCTGGCTGAATCACATCAAAGGGCAAATTTAACAAATAATTTATTTCCCTGCAAAAAGATTGTAAAAATGGAAAATTTACTTAGTTTCAAGAATCAAATCCAAAAATAATTCAAGAATGATCCACTAATTAAATTATAAATGTCCTAGTAATGAAATGTTCTAAAAAATTCAAGTTTGAGTCCTGTTGGAAAATCCAAGATGGAAAATGATGACATATGCTGTAGTTTGTATTGTGTTTATCTATAGTGCCTTCTAGAATCACAAGAAATCTAAATAAACTTTTATCAAACTGTCTTTGTCCAAGAATTCTATATATGAGCACATCAAAGATTTACAGAGAAAGGAATTAATCTTTTAAAATCCAAATGAACTGAAGAAATGTTAACATAAATTCAAAAACTGGCTATAAGTAAAGAAAATGACTTAACGTCAGGTGTAAAAGCCCCAAACTGAGAATATTTCACTAAAACAAAGAATATATCGTATTCTAAAATGCAGTTTTTAAAAATCCAAATTGCAAAATGGAGAGAGAAAAAGGGAGGGGAAAAAAACTCACGTGATCGTGTTTATAAAATATATTCCTAACATGACCCTGATGAGAACCAATAATTTTACTTTAAGAATAAAAAAAGAAAAAAAGTTGTTTACTAATAATTCATTAGTCCTGTCCCATTTTGACCTTGACAACAACAAATCATTTTTTTTAAAATGTTGATGTGGCTGCCACTAACACTGAATCAAGGTCCAGATCTAGGTCAACATTAGTTGTTCACCAAATATTTCATTTAGCTGATTTTCTGGAAAAACATCTTTATTAAATAGTTTTACACCAGAATACCATGGAATGAAAAATAAAAAAGAAATTAAAACTGACAAACCAACAAATAAAATAAATATTTATAAAATCAGATATATATGTGGAGTGGTCCTGAATGAAAATGGTGCTGCTCAGACTTCCAGTATTACCACCACAATGGCCATCATGAAAATCATGTTATTATGACTCGTGAATAGAAAGTCATATTGATATGAGATTTTCGCAGAAGACCTTCTTATGATGTATAGTAGGTCATAAATGAGAATGGTTCAGATCTGACATCCAGTGTGGCTACCATGGTGACCATCATGAAAATCATATTGCTATTTTGAGTGGATGGTCATATCAAAATGGGGTTCTTTCTAAAAGATGTCTTATGATGTCTACTTGGTCCTAATTGAAAATGGTGCTGATCTGACATTAATTATGTCCAGTACAGCCACCATTTTGAAAATTTTGCTACTTCTCCTGAATGAATGGTCATATTAACATGGGATTTTACTGAAGACTTATAGTGTCTGGTTGGTCCTAAATGAAAATGATGCTGATAAGGCATCCAGTATGGCCACCACAGTGACTGTCTTGAAATCTTGTTATCACTACTGTTCCTGGATAAATGGTCATATCACCATTGGATTTTCACTGGCAAACTTAAATGAGAATAGTGCCAATCTGACCCCCAATATGGCCACCACAATGGCAGTAATCTTGAAATCTTCTTACTGCTTTAACACAGAAAGTATTATCAGCACAAGGTTTTCACTTCTTATGAAATTTTGTTGAGACTGAATTAAATAGGTGTTAATCTGATTTTCATCTTTAAAAATCTTGTAACTATTCCTTTTAAATTAAAAGTCATTTTGACATCAGAAAATTCTTTGGATTAATTGTTGGTCCTAAGTGAAACTCATGCAAACTGATCCCCCATGGTACCATCTTGATTTTTTAAATCTCGACTGCACTAATGGATGGCAATATCAAAATGGTGTTTCACAAATTGAGATCTCATGATACCTAGTTGGTTCTAAATGAAAATGATACCAAAGCATTCATCCAATATGTCTGCCATAAGGACCATCCTGAAAATCTTGTCACTCCCACAAAATTAATGGTCATATTAAATTGGAATTTTCAGCAGAAGACTTCTAATGACACCTACATGGTTCTGAATGAAAATCACAATCTGACATTCATTGTGGCCACTACAGCTGCTAATTTGGAATGTGTCGAATAATCAGAAATATTTTAAACACTCTACAGTTAAAGGAAGAAATTGCCTTGTCTTGAACTTAAGGAAAAATATTTTCAGCAAATATTGCCTAATCCCATGAAGGGACTCGTAAGTTTTAATGGGACAGTTTTACATTTTTTGACAGTGGCATCCAGTGAGACCAATTATTGCCTCAATTTCAAGTGGAGTGGTTTCTATTTGGGCACAAAATCAAGTGGTAAGTAACTGTATGAAATGGAACCAGATGCTGAATATAAACTTACCAATGTACTCCAAATTGTATTACCTGCTTACCTGTATATGCTTTTTACCTTCTTACATGTACATCTTTATTACCTGCTTATGTTTGCATAATTTCAGAATGTTTTAAATATAAATTAATGTTAGAAAGTCAGTTTATAATAGATGCAAGGCAACACAATTAATTTCAAGTTTGAAACTTGTTTTATTTCAGTTTTAAAAAATGTATACAGACTAATACAAATGCCTCTTTAGGGCTCGGGTGTGTAACCATTATGGCCTTTTATGTTGGATGTAGCTGAAGAACTGGAAGTGTTTTTTGATGGATGACTGCATACTAACATTGAAACAATACACCTTTGCCGCATATCAATACAATTCACGATAGACAGTCTTCAATATGATACATATTGATACACATTGAATTTGATGGTCTTTCCATTTTTGGAAGGTAGTTGCTGCCTTTTTGTGAATGTTGACAATAAGAGTGTATTTTTCAATATGCAGATTACAGAGAGAAATAGTCACCATATATTTATATGCAATTTATCATCAATGACAGAAAACGAAGACAGTTTCCAACAGACTACCTGTTTGTTATCCGTTTTATTCTGTGTTTTAGGCTATTTAATGATGGCTTCATTTAACTCACTTTAGCCACCAGGCCCTCTATTTTGTACATCATAAATGCTTTGAAAACATCTTGTTAGCAGTGTAATTTCTCACTTAAAATTGGAAGACATTGCGATGTTATCGTCAAAACAAGAAGTAAAGCATTTTCTCTTTCAAAGAAAATCTCATCTAAACAAATCCAGGCTTGTAACGAGAATGAATACCAACAAAATCTATCACACTGTAAGACTGCAGTGGCCACGTGTTCTTGTATTTGTTAGTGAAGAAGGAAAACTAGGTTTCTATCTTCAGTTGGACATCACACTTTGTCACTGAAAGAAGGAGTAAAAAAAAGAAGGGGAGGAGGGAACAGTTATGGTTAAATAATTACCAAACACTTCAATGTATGACTTTCTTCCTGCTCCATTTATTTAGAGCACTAATGAAATAAATATCTTAAAAGATGTCACCTCTACTTGTATAAGTAGTTACTTATTTCTGAGCAAACTCTGTTCATTATTTGTGCATGAATATTTCTGTCCTTCCTTCTTAAGCAACCTATGCAAAGCTAACTTTCTCAGCTTGAAGATGTTCAGGAACTAATTGGATCTTTGTGGCTGTTATTTAAATTTTCCAGAACGCACAGATATTATCATTTTGGATACATCTAATGTTTCACTAACATAAACTTACTTTTTCTTGAATCAGTAGTTTCCTGACTACCACTCCAGATTTCTTATCTGTTCCATAATGCTATATTAGGGTTTTTAGTCCGTCAGTGCTATAGTCTGCTTGTGCAGACAGAGGTATTCAAATAAATATCTTTACTTCGTAGTTTCATTTTCTTTTCCTTATCTTTCGGTTTATCTTATCCTGGTAAGGATATAAATCTTTCTAGCATATGATTTGGAGGATTAAATAGATAAAAAAAAATGAAAATTGCATTTTAAATTTAAATTGTCTGTATTTTAAATATGCACAGTGTTCTGCCCTTTCTACATTTAATTTCAAAATACCATTGAAAGTGAAATTGACCTTCATGCCATCAATTTGTGTTCATCCAACATGTACATCTGACTCGTATTTATAACCATTTTTGGACTCGTAATTGTTCACTGGTATCTCCATTAACATTTCCTATCGCAAGTAATCCAATATACTTCATAACTTTAAATACTTGTCATCACTATGACCAACCAGTATTTGCCAAACAAAAATATAATGAACCATGCCAGGAATCACACATCTTGTGTTTTCTATGTAGCCCATATTTTAAACATGCAGTTTCAAAACATACTTTTTGGAAGTTCAAACTACACCATAATAAGGCTTATTCCAGGGCACAATGTGTCAAAGTTAGTTTAACAACCATACATGTCATGCTTGAAGAACACGTGTAAACAGTTGCCTACCTAAAAAAACATGTCTCAATAAGAACAGATAAATTAATTTTATATGCTTTGTCTAGCACATTTTCATATGCAGGACTTTCCACTAATTTGCAGGATCCCTTACACATTACCGTTCTCCAGGTGTGCAAATTTGTAAAAATTGTGCATGATTCAAGCTGTCACAAGCCACAACAGCTTGTATTATTCTTTAACTGTCAGTCAAACATACAGTATAAAATGTATGACAATATGACCCCCCCCCCCCCATGTTGCAAGCCTGACAGCATCTCTGTTTAAGTACCACATATCAGTGACTTTTTCACAAAGTTTCTGTGTTGCTTTGCTAGTACTTCCTGTGTGTCATGCAGGGAATAAGCTAAACTAATTCCTGATTGGTGGTTATTATTTAAACTGGAACGATACAAGCAATAACCAGAATTAAGTGTAACATATTTCATCATGTGATAGACCACTAGTATAACTTTCAGATCTACCAAAGGAGACAAGATAAATTTCAAGGTAAAAACTTTGTGTTAAAGTGGTTATTAAATTTTGGAGTAAAGTACTTCATTATACATGTGGAACACATTTGGAATGTATCCTATATGCTGAACATGTTGCTGGGTTAAGATAATTGGCATGGAATTAAGATGGGGGCAAGTTATGAACCATGTCACTTTGTTTTCATTTGCAGATGGCAAATGAGTATTCTCAATAGTCTTTTTTTCATTTTTACTAATATAAACGAGTGCCTAGGACTGCAAATACTGTTTTATATGAATTATATATTTAAATAATAAACACTTCAAAGTAATAATAATTATTCATAACTGCTGAAGACTAAGATAACTTACATACGGTAAGTATCGTTTTGTATCGATTATTAATCTCTTGTATCAATATGTGTCGTTACAGCAAAAGTATTGATGAATAGTTTCACCGCTACTGCTTACTCTGCCACATGTCAGAGTCCAGAAACAATGCCCGGATTGCATTTTTGTTAATAATAAGAATTTTGCAAGTTCACTTGGACATGTTAAATGCACATTTTAAATGTTTTTAATGTAATGTTCTATGTTAACACAAATTTAGATTTTTTCTGAAGTTGAAGGTGATATTTTAAAAGGTCATGGTAGGTAAAAGTAAGCTTATTGACAAGTACTATAAGGCTACAAAAGTTGATGGCTTCATATTAAAAGTAAGCTTATTGACAAGAACTTTAAGGCTATAAAAGTTGATGACTTCATATTAAAAGTAAGCTTATTGACAAGAACTTAAAGGCTACAAAAGTTGATGGCTTCATATTAAAAGTAAGCTTATTGTCATGTACTTAAAGGCTAGAAAAGTTGATGACTTCATATTAAAAGTAAGCTTATTGACAAGAACTTAAAGGCTATAAAAGTTGATGGCTTCATATTAAAAGTAAGCTTATTGACAAGAACTTAAAGGCTATAAAAGTTGATGACTTCATATTAAAAGTAAGCTTATTGACAAGAACTTTAAGGCTATAAAAGTTGATGACTTCATATTAAAAGTAAGCTTATTGACAAGAACTTTAAGGCTATAAAAGTTGATGGCTTCATATTAAAAGTAAGCTTATTGACAAAAACTTTAAGGCTATAAAAGTTGATGGCTTCATATTAAAAGTAAGCTTATTGACAAGAACTTAAAGGCTACAAAAGTTGATGGCTTCATATTAAAAGTAAGCTTATTGACAAGTACTTAAAGGCTAGAAAAGTTGATGGCTTCATATTAAAAGTAAGCTTATTGACAAGAACTTAAAGGCTACAAAAGTTGATGGCATCATATTAAAAGTAAGCTTATTGACAAGAACTTTAAGGCTATAAAAGTTGATGACTTCATATTAAAAGTAAGCTTATTGACAAGAACTTAAAGGCTATAAAAGTTGATGGCTTCATATTAAAAGTAAGCTTATTGACAAGAACTTAAAGGCTATAAAAGTTGATGGCTTCATATTAAAAGTAAGCTTATTGACAAGAACTTAAAGGCTATAAAAGTTGATGGCTTCATATTAAAAGTAAGCTTATTGACAAGAACTTTAAGGCTATAAAAGTTGATGACTTCATATTAAAAGTAAGCTTATTGACAAGAACTTTAAGGCTATAAAAGTTGATGACTTCATATTAAAAGTAAAGGGGAACACTGCATACAGTTGAAGAATCAGCCAACTTTCTCTGTTCTTTCTGCTTGTATCAAATTATGGTCATGTATCTGATATATTAAGACCCATTTCCTATGTGCTTTTAATCCTTTTCATTGAACGATTAAAATCATTCAGTTTTTATTTTAAATGCTTGATCTCTATAATTTAAACATTACTGTAGGTCTATCCTAACCAGTACAGTCTAACAACACACACATCGGATATTCTGTGTTGTAAAATGATTTTGTCTTTTGTTAAATGTTCTGTTTATTTGAATCTATCCTAACCAGTACAGTCTAACAACACACACATTGGATATTCTGTGTTGTAAAATGATTTTGTCTTTTGTTAAATGTTCTGTTTATTTGAATCTATCCTAACCAGTACAGTCTAACAACACACACATTGGATATTCTGTGTTGTAAAATGATTTTGTCTTTTGTTAAATGTTCTGTTTATTTGAATGAATACTTATTCTTTGATTTATAGTTCGCAAAATTGTGCAATCTATTTTTACTATTCAACTTTGTTTGGGACTATTTTTATGCATAACAAATGAAAAGGTCATCATCTGTCAGATTGGATGAAATTATTCATTCTTCATTCTATGTAAATAAATTCTGCTGAAATAAAAACTATGTGATAAAAAGAATCTTAGATCAGTAATGATTTAATATTAAATTAATGAAACTTATTAGATATGGTCCAGCTTTTGTGAGCCTTTCATAAAATTCATTATTACATTATTACCTATTTGAGATCCTCTACATAGTATACAATGTATTACAGTGGTCCTCTCTTATGAGACTCATCCAAAAATGAATAATGTAATACAGTGGTCACCTCTTATGAAAATGAGACTCCCTCAAAATTCAGCTTCTAATATAAAGCAAATTTTTTATGCATCAGGACATACTATCAGGAGGATTGATAGTTACATATGTAACCCATAATGTATCCGTTTAGCAAAACTTTATTTGATAGTTACATATGTAACTCATAATGTATCCGTTTAGCAAAACTTTATTTGATAGTTACATATGTAACCCATAATGTATCCGCTTAGCAAAACTTTATTTGATAGTTACATATGTAGCTCATAATGTATCTGTGTAGGAATACTTGACATAACTGTTTTAAGTTTTTCTACACAGATACATTTTGGGCTACATATGTAACTATATGTAGCCCAAAATGTATCTGTGTAGAAAAACTGTACTTGATAGTTACATATGTAGCCCATAATGTATCTGTTTAGGAAAACTGGAGTGCCTTTGCTCCGGACTTCAAGGAACTGGATGAAAATGTGGAGTATGAGGAACGGGAGTCAGAATTTGATGAAGAAGATGAAGACAAGGAAAAGGAGGAAGCCAAAGGTAAAAGCTGTTATTTCCTTGTAATAGGTTGACCAATGTGTTCGGGAACACTATCCTAAGGCAACTTTACAATCCAACATTCTGATTTGTCAGATAATCTTGTGACAATAAATTTATAGAAAAGAAAGAACACATGCACACACACACATACAATATGCACTGTCTATAGGTACACAAATTCATAATATCATGATGACATAGATTATGTAACACTATGAATTCATTTATTTTTATGGTTATCGATTTACATGGGTTTTGGAAAAATTGCATTTTTTGTGCTTTTTTTTGGATTGTACAAAGGACCTGTTGTTTCAACAGAATAGTGATCATTCATTGGGTATTCTAAAACAGTGATCATTTTTTGGGTATTCTAAATTCATGGTTAGAACAATTTATTCATTGTTTGTTCTAAATATATTGTTAGAACAGTGATCATTCATTGGGTATTCTTAATTTATTGTTAGAACATTGATTATTCATTGGGTATTCTAAATTCAGAGCTATCTGAAATCCACAAAAAATTTAAAATGATTAAAAATGGCGAATTGGCGTTATTAAAATATTTTATTTGTGTATTTCTTCAAATTTGACTTAAGAAACCCCATAAATAACCAACAGAAAACAGCAAAAAGGCAGTTTTCTATTCACAATTGAGGCTTATCGTTGAAGAGATTGATTCACTTTTTTTGTATTTAATAGTTTTTTTTTTAATGGTTTTGTTTGTTTTGACTGTTTATATAAAAGCTAACTTTAATTTTTTTTGCATATTCATCCTACAATTATATATATAATATTTAGCTAAATTAAGGAAGAAATTTGATGAAATATCCCCTTGTTCACTTCCTGAGATAATCTCCTAAAATAGTTTTAAATGGTGTCCAAAATATGAAGTAATGTCAGTCATAGATCAGATGTTCTGTACTTTCATTTTCCCCTTCAAAAAGTACATCTATTATCATGTCTTAATTATCTTTTTGAAAAAATAATTAGTATAGATTTTGCTGTGAACTAATTTCAAAAGCAATCATCTAGGTATCTTTTGTAGAATCTTTTGTCTGACTATAAATCTCAGACCTCTCCTTATACTTATACTAATATTTAATACTTGCACTCAAGCCTTTTGCACAGTACTATGTTACCTTTTTAGTTTAATTTAAAAAAAAAAAACACATCTTCAGTTAGCCTAGTGTTCACACGTTCATTAACTTACCCCTCTGCTTAACAATGTTATTACATGCTAGATTGTTCTTTATAACATTTTCCCATGAGTTTGGAATTTTGGGTAATGAAGAGAGATAGTTAGAAAATCATTTCATGTTTTTTTTTTGTTTTTTTTTATCAAATCATTTTAAGTTTTATCCCCAGTATCATTTAACTGAATCATTCCAAATTTCAATGCAGCTTCATTCCAAGACTTGTATGCCTATCTTTGACCAAGAGGGACAATATTTACAATATGGGATTAATATTAATTTGGACTGTATAGTTTTCAAAAAATATTATATGAGCTTTTCCAAATGCTTTTGTTTCTCCCAAAATTCCAAATATCCATTTTTCTTTTGAATACAGTTGTATTAAATTTTGCAACAGTTAATTGTAATTTTTTAGCGATCTTTTAACCATGTTGTTCTAATGTACCTAATAAATGAAATAATGTGACTTGTATTTGACCATGACACATTCTCAGGAGCTACTAGGATGTAACATTTAATTACCCCATACAAATTTAATTAAAGTACGATTAAGTTCTGTTTCTATTTTTGCAGTTGGATTTGGAAGTGCTGAAAAAAGATGTATGAATATGGGCAAAACAAGAGTTTTTACAAGTACCTTACCAACTACTGAAATATTTCTTTGACTCCAACTTGCTAATATTCTTTTTTGAAGTCTTTAATTTCTTCTTATAATTAATTTCCACCTTTTTTCGGCTAATCTGAAGAAAAATTTATATCTAGGAGTTTAAGATTAGAAATATACACATTTTGTGTTCATCACAGGACATAATAAATAATTTGGTCATTAGTTACATTTAAGTCCATATTATAGAAAAAAGAAATATTTCAAAATATTTATAGTTTATTTAATGGATCATTTAATTATTTTATAGTTGGGTTTAAGGTTTGTGGGGTTTTGTGTTTTCAGACTTATTTCCTATACAATATTGATTACTGTTGTTTTAATTAAGAAAATTAACAATTTATCCTGTTCTTGTTGGGCCAGATTGCAGAAAAATGTACAGTTCATTTAGAACTGAGAATGTGTACAATTGCAAGAGATTACAAATTGATAGTATATATGTATATTATCAATTACTTTAATGTGTTCATTTATGTTAAGTGGCTGTAAATTGTCAATTACAAGAGCATGTTCACTGACAAAATGTTGATGTATATTTTGAATTACTAGAGCATGTTGACTGACATGAAGTGGATGTATATTGTCAGTTACTAGAGCATGTTCACTGATATGGAGTGCATGTATATTGTCAGTTACTAGAGCATGTTGACTGACATGGAGTGCATGTATATTGTCAATGACAAGAATATGTTCACTGACAAAATGTGCATGTATATTGTGAATTACTAGAGCATGTTGACTAATATGGAGTGGATGTATATTGTAAAAACTAGAGCATGTTGACTGACATGAAGTGGATATGTATTGTGAGTTACTAGAGCATGTTCACTGACATGAAGTGGATGTATATTGTCAGTTACTAGAGCATGTTCACTGATATGGAGTGGATATATATTGTCAGTTACTAGAGCATGTTGACTGACATGGAGTGCATGTATATTGTCAATGACAAGAACATGTTCACTGAAAAAATGTGGATGTATATTATGAATTAATAGAGCATGTTGACTGATATGGAGTGGATGTATATTGTGAATTACTAGAGCATGTTGACTGACATGAAGTGGATGTGTATTGTCATTTACTAGAGCATGTTGACTGACATGGAGTTGATGTATATTGTCAGTTACTAGAGCATGTTCACTGATATGGAGTGCATGTATGTTTTTTTTTTTTTTTTTATGGTTTAATGCCATTTTTCAGCACAATATAGGCTATACATGGCGGCCAGTATCAATGGTGGAGGAAGAACCCGGACAACCCCCGGAAAGAACCACCGACCCACGAGAAGCTACTGGCAAGCTTTCTCACATAACTACATTTGCCGAATCTTAGACTCGAACACACGCAGACAGAGGTGAGATGGCAGTGGTCCGTAACGGACAGCGCTTTAGACCACTCGGCCACTTGGGGCCCCGAGTGCATGTATATTGTGAGTAGTAGAGCATGTTGACTGACATGAAGTGGATGTGTATTGTCAGTTACTAGAGCATGTTGACTGACATGGAGTGCATGTATATTGTCAGTTACTTGAGCATGTTCACTGATATGGAGTGATATGTATATTGTGAGTAGTAAAGCATGTTGACTGACATGAAGTGGATGTATATTGTGAATTACTAGAGCATATTTTACTGACATGAAGTGGATGTGTATTGTCAGTTACTAGAGCATGTTTACTGACATGAAGTGGATGTATATTGTCAATTACTAGAGCATATTGACTGACATGAAGTTGATGTATATTGTTAGTTGCTAGAACATATTCATTTATGCAGTGGATGCTTTCTTTTATGTAAACTTCTTTTGTAGTATGCATTGATTGCATAACCTGAAAACAGCATGTAGAGTGGTCTCAAAGAAATCATGCATCAGTATAAGAAATTATAAGTCTGACATTAGGGAGTACCAGCCATCACTTTATAGTGCATATTCATGCAATTTAAAATAGATTTGAATTTAATTAATTGTATAATTAGTAAATGTGGATAGGTTCAAAGACTACTAAGCCTTGTACTTTGAGACATTGTATAATGAAGCCAAAATATGATTGGCAGAAACTACCTGAGATGAAGATTGATTGGAACAAATTCATATGAACTTCTTAATGATTCATGAGAATTTGCCCTTGTTGCCTGGTGTGGTCTACGCAGACATTATACTACTGTATATACTTGTTTCTAACATGTCTACAAGTGTAATCTACCATTCTTGGGTTTTTTTTGTTGCAAGAGTGTAAAAGGCTAATTTCTGTGTTACCCAATAATAATGCCTTAGTACTACTATTACCTTGTAAATCCAGCTAAAAAAAACTAAAGTTATCTGCCCATATGAGTGGCAGTTAGAGTGATCTGTCCTTGATACAGGGATTGGTGCCAAATTCTGTATGTAGCTCTGCATGTACAAACTGAAATTTCAAAAAGCTGGATGTGTGCTGCACCACACCTGTATATATTGTGTGCTCTATTTTGTCGTAAAGATTTAGACCATGCACAAGAGCAGACTTAAAACCACACTAAATGTGTAGCTTACTCCAGTTGTCAATCTGTGTAAACATATTACACTTGCATATTATAGACAGAAATCGATGGGCAGCAGTACTGGAGATAATAAAGGGAAGGTACAGAAGCACACCATGTGGGATGAAGATATTAGTTTTCATGGTATGATTCAACAACATATATGCTGACGAGTGAGATAGAGAGCAGACAAACAGTCTCAAATACCGTCTCACATATCAGAATTATAGACTGGCTACTATGTAGCAATGTACTTCTTTGTCCTTGGTTCCCTATTTATGTGCCCATTACAAATAGTTCTGTTGTTGAAATGGAGGCCACAACTTTCCCCACTGGAACAACTCACAACCTGCACAAGGTTCCATCTCAGAAGGTGGGTCATTCTCATGTTGGGTTTACATCAGCAGTGCAACTGTCATAAATCATAATCGAATGCACAAATGGCTGTGGTGCACAATTCCTTCCGTCATTCTGGGAAGCCATTGGAGCATGGCCACCTGAGGATCATCATTTACATATACAATTTTTGAAGATGAAAGCCTATTTCAAAAGATTTTCATTGGTGGGAGGCAGATCTACATGGGAAGAGAGTTTTCATTTTGTCTGACATTTCCACTGTGGTAACTTGTTTTAAATGGCAAGTCCCCAACCCTTTATATTTATTGGAATTTTTCATAGTGTAATTTCCAATCACAAATCCATGTCCAAGTTCATTATATTCCAGGATAACTGAATGAATTGTCACTTGGATATGTACTTGATAGGATCTATGTACAGTGTTGAATGCATGGGCAGTCAATACTTTTAATATATATTGGGTTGGCTTGAACACAAATGCTTTCCCCACCCTTAATACCTCTGATTCCAAAGGTGATACAAAAGCAAGAGAATCAGAGTTTTGCCTTGTCCTTATTGCTACACTCAAATGGGAAATATTATGGATCAGTGACCTCATCGATCTCTCATCGGAACTCTCAGGAAAATAGAAATGTTCCTTTAATTGTCAATTTTGTATCACTGAGTTGATCAGAGAACTTCTGGCATGTTACCATGCGATCTTTCCAGCTGTCATTGTACATTTTGAAATCACTTATTCATTAATTGATGGAAAGTTGTAGTTGAACTATTCATCCCAAATGTCATCACTTTATATTGGTGAAGTCCATCTGGAGTTACAAATTGCGAAATTTCCTTTGCTTCTTCTGTGAGTGGGATGAGCCAGAATCCCTTCAAAAGGTCAAACTTGTTTACATATTTTGCATTTCCAATTTTGTCAATGTAGTCATTGTTTCTTGGTAATGGAAATGAATTTGTTTTGGTGTCACTGTTCACTTTTTTATAATCAGTGTATGTATGAAAGTATTATCAGGTTTCACAAGAAACATTGGAACTAAAGTCACTTTTTGTTTGTTCTGTGAAGTCTCCTGCAACTATTGGATTTCCTACTGTAAACATTCTTATTTGAGAGGATTCATCCTGTATGGAGCATGATCTACAGGTTTGACATCATGGTAGATTTTATTGGTTCGTGTTGGAACATCTGTAAACAAATGTTCATGTTTACTTAATAACTATTTCAGTTAACTTTTCTCTTGTGGCAGCAGATACAAAAGTTTATGCTCCAGATTGTCCAGTATTTAAAAAATTCAGAGATTGACCAAAGTCACTACTACCTGGTTTCATGTTGTTGTTTAAATTCTAAATTGTGTGGGACAGGTACAACTAAATTGATTGAATGGTTAACAGGGGAGTCTCTATCAACATACTTCTTAACACATTTATGTGGCATAGTTGTTATTGTTTTCATCTCACATGAGTATTAATAGTGTAATTGAAAACACTTACTTTTTTTCAAATGTGCAAGGTTGATAGGCATAAGATTTGTAAACTGATTATAGAAAAGTGGATAACATCACCAACAGGATGTCTAATTAATGCATGATTTGCTGGAAAATTCCAGACAGAAAATGTGACCCTTGATCAGATTAGACAGACATAGGAAGGTCAAAATGTGTATTACAAAAATTACTAATGATTTTACCATGGTTTTACTGTTTACATTCCTGGATCAAATCTAGGAGTAAAAGTGACCTTATCAAAAGACTGAAAAATAAAATATGTCAGGTAAAGGAATATTATTCTCAGGCACTCTCTTTGCCATAGCTCTAGTAATTGCATAATCTGGTTATAATCCATGGATTTCATTTCAGTAGGATCAAACCTTTTTGATTCTAACAAAGCTTGTCAGTTACAAGTGGATTAACCACAACTTTATTTCCATCTAGGTCATTACCTAGTAATAAATGAATACCCTTTATGGGGAGAGAATCATTACTCCTGTAGTCAAGGGTCCTGAGAGTAAGTCTGCTGGCAAATTAACACAATGGAGAGTGGACATTAACAAAGCTCCACTCAACTCCCTGATAATAAAAGGCTGAGAAAGCCCTTTGTCTTTTAATATTTTAGTAGGGATAGGCTTGGTAAAATTCCCCAATAGGTGAATCAGAACCCTTCCACATGAATGGTTCATAATTCTCCATAAAAAAATCAGACTGGGGTTTGCTGATCCAACAAATGTATTACTATCAATGCATGACCTTGACCTCTTAGAAAAAAGAGCACTTGGAATAGTTGTCTTTATTCTGTAGCTCAAATTTCAACCTGTAGCAATCATAAATAATCTGCCCTTTCTTCTTGCAATAAATGTGCATAGGAAGAGGTAAGTATTTCTGATCAGTCTTATCAGAAGTTTAATTCATAAAAGTTGTCAGTTTGAGATTTGGAAGTTCTCATTTGAGACTGATTTTTTTATGTATACAAATTCCTGCTGAGAGGAAGATTATTGACAAATGACACTTTGTGAGTTAAAGAGTAGTAATCGGCCATACTAGCAGCATCCTTCATTATCTGGTAACATCATTCAGCTCCAGTTCCTTATCTTTGCTGTCATCAGCAGGTGCTTATGTGGAGACTGAGCTTTGGCTCTCTAAGTGACACTTTGATCTTGGAGTCTAAAATCTATTAAAGGATGCAATTGAACTGGAGTCTGCTGTGCTGTAAAATCACACAGAGTTTAAATAACCACTATCTGTTAGATGGCAATGAACAAGTATCAGATTAAAAATAAAAATAAAGAGGGTACTGCCTTTATGAGCTAAGGGATTAAAG
Organism: Unio pictorum; assembly: GCA_030141615.1. NCBI lineage: Eukaryota > Metazoa > Mollusca > Bivalvia > Unionida > Unionidae > Unio > Unio pictorum. Next base: position 8,876,856 of record JARLTB010000007.1, on the reverse strand, counting down.
TCAAATATGTAGAGAGAATTGTGGGATTCAACTTTGCACCAGAAAATTATGAAATTTGCAGCTTGGTCAAAGGATTGTAAACTGGAAAAGAAAGTGGGCACTGCCTTTTACAAACTACAGGCTTTTCAACCCACATGCAGTGTCAGATAGCTTATGAATATGACTTGTGTTATAAAAGGAAAAGTATAAATCAAATCACAACTTTTATTGCATCAGACACAAGCAGTGGTTTTTATACAGCATCATATGAAATTTAATCCAAACTCTGTTTGGAATTGCATCATATTTTTTTATACAGCAAAGTACAAACTATAATCCAAATATGGTTGTTTGGACTTTAACTAAAATGGAATCAGTATCATTACTAATAACCACTAGCAGTAAATAACATTAATGAAACATCACTTTGTAGTGAGTAATATTTAATATTTTCAAATTATTAAAATAAATAAATATACAAGTATTATATAATAAATTACCCTGCTATAACATGAACAGGTTCATGTTGGGACATGTTTTTCATCAGAAAATTTATTGTTTCCAAACCAGATAGTCTTTAATTTTGTTATAACACATTTATGACCAGGTAATAGAAGGAAAACATATTTTAATATATTCTTATTTATAGTGAGATAAGATTGAGCATCGTTAAGAAGAATTCAAGAATCTTTTGCATCTTGACCCAATATATATTCACTAATATAAAAAATTGGTCCCATTTCATCCACATTTTGCTTTAATTATCACTAAAATCGCCCACTGATAATAAATAAGGTATAAAAGCATCTTGTTGATGACAGCCAATTTCAAGGCGAAAGAATAATGTCATATGTCCATTATATATAAAACAGCTTTTAAAGTTATTTCTAAATTGAGCACATATAAACAGAATCATTAAAGGTATAAAGATTGTAAAGCTTCTGGAAGAAATCACCAGGTAATTTATTTTAATGTTTTTTCCAAGCACCAGGTAAAAATTGATTTAAATGTGTTTTCAAAGTTTAGTAGCAATAGTAATCAATTCTAATTTTCGCCCTAGTGTTGATGCATCATGTTGTATAACATCCAGGTATTTTCCTGAGTAAATATACCCTTCACAAATTCTTGAGTATCACTGATTGTTGATGGAAGAACTGTTTAATCCTAGCTGAAATAGCTGGCAAAGCAATCTTAAAGTCAACATATAAAAGCTATATAGTTACCATTTTTGCAAGTCTTTGGTATGACTCGGCCTGGGATCGAACCCTCGACCTGTCACATCCTGGGTGAAAAAATTAATTGTAATTAGACCCTTGCATGATTCTCATGACCAAATTGTGATTAATAAATTAATTGACCTATCGCCACTTGTCAGTCATGCTGATCAATTAGCCAATCAGTGAACGTAAATTAGACGCACCTTCCAGGCATTGCTTTCGTTCACCAAGCAGCTTGTGGCAATAATGAATTGATTATGATAAGTATTTACAAATTTTGCAATGATTTATTAATTTCTCCATTGAAAATGGTGAAAAAAGGTCAGTGGGAACCTCGTATTCTGACAGTCAATACGCAGATCGTCTAAATGGAGGAATTAGATTTATTCCTTTCCTGAAACATAGACAAAACTTTGATTGATAAAGTCTTTTTTTGTGGTCAGCTGAATGTGAAAACAATCAATGGCAATTACAACCTCTATTTTTGTTGCATAAACATATGTAGAAAGTTCTTCCTGTCGACGGCTTGAAGAAAAAAATGAAATTGAAATTGAAAAATATATAAAAAAATAAACGTTTCTAGAATATGGGTGGATAACCCCGTAACTTGTGGGTATTTGTGTATAATTTTTTTTTTTTTTTTTTTGTTTAGGATGGACTGAACCCCAGACTGCATTATTTAAAAGTTTGAAAATTTACATTTTAAGGTTTGATTGTCCCAAAATAATAATTTATCGTCTCAATCTTTCAAACACTTGAGTAACTCTTTACTTTCTCATGGGGCTGAAGTAGGGTTGTGGATATATACATGTATTAATAAGAAATACCAAAACAATGGTTTCATATAAATATCATCCGATATATTAAACACGCATTTACATATTTACATTGAATGTAGATTTTATTGTTGTCGGGTTTAAGGCTATTTTCAGCAAATGATAGGCTATACATGGCGGCCAGTGATAATGTTAGAATAAGAACTGGGGAAAACGGGCTTCACTTGTAATCAAGAAAATTACATCCTTGATATTTAATATGCTGGTAGATGACATTAATGGATAAATCTTTATGCTGAAAAAAGAGAGAAATAATAATTGTAAAGCAAAAGAGCACACAAGAAAGTGAAATAAGTCCATCAGAGATAATGCTTATTGCAGTCTGATGGAGTCTTAGGCAGGGCTAAACTAAGTCAACTTAGTCCTAGTGAACAGCCATGAAATTGTAAGTAAAATTTACTGATAGAAATGTAAGTAAAATTTATAGTTGAATAAGTAGATGAAGAAAAAAGTATAGATGCATATATACATGGATGTCAGGAATGAGGAAAAATTCTGAGCAAATGATCCTGAATATGAAGGATGAATAAGTAAATGCATGAATGACTGAAAGAATTTATGAATTAGTGAATGAAATGATGAAGGAAAGAAATGATGTTGGATGGATGAATGTAAAGTCTATAGACAAATTAATGAAAGAACTTTTAAAGGTTTGAAATGGCAAAAGAAGTAATCTCTGAATTAAACCACGCAAGATGGGAGTATCTTGCTGGCTGTGGTGGTGGTTGTTTGCAGGTTTGATTTTAAAAGTACTTGCAGTATTGGTTGTATCATGCCAGGAAAATGGGAGCTAACTCCTTTTTCCCAGCACGTACCTCAACCACTGAATTTGGCTGGCCTGGGTGGGTGTTGAACCTGAACCCTTGGATTACAAGTCCAGTGTTTTACCATCTTATCTAGTGCAGCTTTTGCTGGCAGTAATATTTAAAATGGTAAATTTGTATCAATTGTTTTTAAACAACATGACAGTTTAATTAGAGCCAATACAGTTTTCTGGATCATAGAAGCTTGCACAAGCTATCAGTTTAACGCTTTTTCTGAGTCGTCATTATATTGATGACTTCTGCACTGAATATGTCAGTACCTTCACTTCTGATTGTTTATCTGTGTCTTCCTGTTAGATAGTCGAGTGGTCTAAAACACTAGCTTTTATAGATGACTGACATCTGTCTGTGTGGTTTTGAGTTTTGACATGGCCATCATAGCTACCTGAGAAAGCTAGCCGATAGCTTCCCATCAGCTAGTGATTCTTCCTGGCGGTTTTATGTGTTTTTCCTTGAACCAAATATAATGGCTTCTATGTACAGACTATCATCAGCAAGAAAATTGCATTAAACCCTCAAAACCACACTCACACTCTGGTAAACATGACCTGCCTGTTGTTTCTGTCATTAAAGAGTGATTACCTCTTTGTGGGGAAGGAGCATTGGGTCCATCCTGCGGCTCTTTATGAGATGACACCTGTGTCCATGTTTCGTCATATCTATTTCCTATGACATGTCCAATCAGCTGTCCTGGAATATAGCCCATAATGAAGGTCTGATGAATTTGTGACCCATGTACATTGCGGGTGCCAAGTAAGGATTGAATGTATCATATAGTGTTTAGGTGTCTCAGCAGTTACAAGAATATATAATATTTACTAAAAATATTGATTTATACTTTATTTTGTCAATTTTTTTAATTGAAAAGAGAGAAAAAAGAGAAAATAATAACTAATGATGCATTTACCTCCTTTAAAGATTATACTGTAATTCACTTTCATACACTTTTGAGCAATTGAGCTTATTGTAAAAGTCACACACAGGTAATGTAGGCATTCAACACCGATTATTTTGGTAATGGTTGTCATTTTATAGAATTTGATTCTACGTACCTTTAAGTCACAAGTATTCACTTAATTTCGCATCTTATACAGCCACATTCATTTGGAAGGTCATTATTTACATCCCTCAATGTATATATGGCAAAGTCAGTGTTCAAGTACATAGACATTTGTGTACAAAATGAACCTAAATATGTGATTCAGTACAATCTGGATTGAATGTCACATGCTGTGATTTAATATTACCCTGTATTGTGACAATTCCACTTGTAGTGCTCTTTTCTTGATCCAGTTTTGGTACATGGCAACCACTTTCAAAGACTAGAGATTGATAAATTTTGTCAGGAAGTTTTTTGGTGATGGTCAAAGTGCAGATCATTAAAACAATCAGGATTTAATAGACTTTGTTTAAAGAAAAGTTGTGTTAGATTTTAAAAGAACAATTTATATTTAATTTAAAATAAAATGCACATTCACGATCCATGTGAATTGTACCATAATTGCTACTGCAGCAATTAGGTTCATTAGGAAAATTATTCATTACTAATACTAGCACAAATGTGTTGGCCTGAATCAAGGAATATGCTGACATCTTTCTGTATGAATGGCAATAATTATCAGTTTATTTCATTTTCTGTTTAAAGATAACCCCTGGAGGATTTTGCTGTTTTCACATGAAATGCAAGTAGGAAACACATTTTGGGGACTATTTCTGAATACATTCTAGTACATCGATTTCAAAGCAATATTCCATTAGAAAAATGGCTAGTTGTGCTAAAGAAAATGTTTTTCATTGGTTAGTTTGCTGGCGCATGAGCAGAAGGTGAAAAAAACAGAGTTATTTGTTTTGATTTTTTTTTGCTTAACAAACCCATAATTTTCGTATGGAGAAGACTCTTTATTCAAAATGTCCACCTTATCCTACTTTTTGCACAGGTTCACCTGTCTGTGTGTGCTTCAGACCGGTTCACTGTAGATCTGAGGACATAAAGTCTAAAATCTGGACACAAATTCAGAATCTGACCATGGCCGATTTTTTGGTGGAAAAAAAACAGGTCCAAAAACTTAGGTTTTTCCCTCTGTATTTTGTAGTGCAGCTAAAATGACCAGATTATTTGCAATCATTGTAGAGCTACATCTGTCTACCTTTCTATAATACCACTCACGTTAGTGTATCATGCATGACCTTGACGCTACAGACCTTGGAAGTTGGTTACTACCTCATGTCCCATAAAGTCATCGCTAGGGGTTAATGTGTTAAAGACTGCCTTTCAAATTGATCACACTTTACAGTTAAGGATTAGGTGGTAAAACAAAGTCAGTGACAGGAATATAAGCTGAATCTTTTTTATATAAAAACAGTTATGTTGAAATTGAATTCTGCCTCTTTAGCCATCACATTATTACTGAGACATTGGTCAAAGAGTGGGAAACTAAAAGTGAAATGATTATGTTGAGTCCTCTATTCATGTGAACTGTTAATTTAACTCACTGCCCCGTTACTGTGATCAGAAGGTGGTAGTGCTTTTTTATGTTTATTCTCAAAGAGTATAAATGTGTCACTCAGAGCTATTTATGCACAGTCTAATGTCAGCAATGCAATCATGAATCTGGGGACTTCCATTAACAGAAACTTCAGTTGCTTCCTCATCATCAATTTCTTGACCTAGTGTGGTTGTTGATGCCCTGTGCTGCTGAACATTTGACCAGTTCTCTCCACTTGTCTCGATCCAATGCCTGTCTCTGCAAAACTTGTTGTCTGTCCACTTTGATTCTCTGTCGACCTCTCCTTCTGCCACCCTATATCCACTAGTTGCTTCCTAGTGATCAGTAGTTTCACAATTAGTCTTATCAATTGTTGGTATTGAAGATGTGATAAAACCCACCACTTCTCTGAGATTACCACATGTTTAAATTTGTGTTCTGGCTGGACTTTGCTCCAAGCTTTTGGCAAATGCGCCAAATAATTCTCAAGCAGATTGGATACATCTATTTTATGAATGCCTTTTTCTATCCTCATAAAATGTTATGTTTGTAATGTACACATATTATAGTTGGATGGGAGAGGGTTTTTATTATTATTAATCAATGTTGTGGTGGGGTAGGTTACTATATGCACTGGTTAAGTTTCTTCAGATATCAACCAACACTTGAAGCTCATCTTTAAAATAACTACTGATTTAGACAAAATGATGCAGTCTGAACAAATGTGAATGTAGGGGTATTTCAGCTGCTTCACGTTAGCTTTGGTGATGCTGAGCAGTTATGCATTCTGCCGTTAATAATTAGTATTAATAATAAAATGTTCATAATAAGTAGTACTGTATTTGCATGCCTATAAGTCAAATCAGCAAATTTGGTAAATTTTACATCCTTCATCCTTATATAAGTCAATGCTGAGTATAAGACGAGGCCAGATCAACACCTCAGATTGTGTTTTCCACTTTGTTCCATACAGTATCACAAATCTGTTCCTGCCTGCAACTCAGTAAACTTTCCAGTCAGGATCATTAAATGTAACTTAAAGTATCAAATTTGTTTCAGAAGAAGTATTTTAAACATATTTTTTACTTTTAGCTCCATATATTAAGACTGACCTGAAAATTACAGATAGGATAAAACTTGTGATGCTGTGTGGAATTAAATTATAATAAATTCCAGTTTCATAAATATTAAAGGACTGCTCTCGTGGCCTAGTGGTTAGAGAGTCCGCTTCAGATGTGGGAGGTCGTGGGTTTGATCCCTGGCCAAGTCATACCAAAGACTTACAAAAATCATAAATGGTATTAACAGCTGCCTTGCTTGGTGCCTGTTAAGAAATCCAAATCGCACACACATACACACACACACATAAATATTAAAGTAATATGGAAATTGCATCATTAATACTAAAATGCAATTGGGGGTAGGGGGAGAGAGATACTGAGAGAAGGATGCATATGTATTCCATTGCTTGTTTCTTTTTGCATCTTATGATCAAAATCAACTATGATCTGATATATGTGTGTGTGTGTGTGTGTGTGTGTGAGAGAGAGAGAGAGAGAGAGAGTGTGTGTGTCTTGTTAGTCATGTTAGTAAATAACAGCATGATACATGTAGTTCATTGCTTTTGGATGACCTGTCATGTTAATAAATAACAGCATGATACATGTAGTTCATTGCTTTTCTCTGCTAGCTCTTTTATGACAACCAGTAAATTAAAAAATGTTTACTTCTTTTCTCAATCAGCCCTGTTGTGTCAACCAATAACAGCACAAATTTCACTCTTTTTCTAAATTAGTTCAGCTGTGTCAACCAATAGCAGCATGAATCCTTTTTTCTACTTAGCTCAGTTTGTGACAGCCAATAATAGCACAAAGTTCACTCCTTTTCTCTATTGACCAATAAAAGAACAATAGTTTACTCCATTTCAGCTCTGTGTTAACCAGTAACAGCATGGAATCTCACTCGTTTTCTCTCTCAGTCCTATCGTGTCAACAAATAACAATATTCAAGTTTATTCCATTTTCACAGCCAAGAACATTACAAAAAATTTTCTCTATCAGCCCTATTTTGGCAAACAGTATTAGTAGAAATGTTTACTTCTTTTCTCTTTCAGCCCTTTTGTGACAACCATAAACGGCACAAAAGTTAACTCCTGTTCTACACTCCATTTATGTTAACCCAAAAATAACCATCCATTTTTAACAACCAATGACAGCACATGCGTCTCAGAACCTTGCATATGCTCATGACATGTTGGTGCAAATTGAAAGTTGTGTTTAAGACATTCTAAAATGGAATTCTTTGCAATGACTGCAATTCCACCTCCACGAGAGTGGCTGGGGGACGACTTGATGGAGTAACTGGTGGTTGTTAGATCCACACACTTGGGCTCATTGCCTGATGCTTTTAGCCATGATTCTGTTGGGAAGAAGATGTCGATATTCAGATCATTGATAAAATTAACTTTCTCTGCACTTTTCTGGTGGTCCTACTGAAGTTGAATAATTCAATTCACAGTGGTATCTCTGGAATTGTTGACACAAAGAGATTTGCACCAGGCTATCTAAATTAATGGCCAAATGTTTAAATTGTTTAGCCGGAAATGGCAAAATGGAGATAACTTGAATTCTTCCTCTTCTACGCCTGCCAGTAACAGCATAAAAGTTCACTCCATTTCTCCATCAGCCCTACTGTGATGACCAAAAATAGTACAAAATCACTTTTTTGTCCCCAGTCATTCTTTTTGTGTCAGCCAGTTGCAGCACAGAAGTTCATTATTTTTCTTTCAATACTATTGTGTCAACAATTAACTAAAAAAGTTAACTTCTCCATTGGGTATGTTGCATCAGCTAGTAAACACAAAAGCTTTCCTTATCTCTTTCAGCCCTTTTGTGTTAATCAAAAATGGCACAAAACTTCACTCTTGACCTCTATCAGTCCCTAATGTGATAACAGCCAATAACAGCACAAAAGTTAATGCTTTCTAAAGAAATGTTGAGTTCAATAATTATGAAAGCCCACACTGAAAGAAAGCACATGTACTCAGTTTAAGCAGCTGCTCTTGGATGTAGTTGTGGCTGAGGTTGTAGTGAATCACTCTGTTTTGATTTTTGATTATACCATATAAAAATGAAGATCTTATTCATTGTGAAGGTGATGGTCATACTACCTCCTACTGAGCTAAAGATTATTATTCTTTTTTTTCAGGTCCAGATGAAGAAGATGTGGAGGTTGATATCACTACGGTAGACCCAATACAAGCCTTTGTCAGTAGGTTAGTCTGGTGGAGATTGTTTTATTATCAACTCACATGGCATTAGTTTCATTTCTGGCATTAAGACTCAATGAGCAGTGATCTACCAATGGAAACAAGTCTAAAACTTCATCTTTTTTTGCAAAAACAGAATTACATTAGTTTTGTGTGGGCTGCTGTTAATGAAGAAAGGAAAATGATTGGTTACACATGTAAGAAAAACATATATTTATAGTTACTGTTGTCCATCTGTCACACCTTAGTTAAAGTTTGCATATACAAAAATGTATACAGTGATCCCTCTTATACAAATGCCTTAGTATAATTTAGTCCTTGACATGGTCATGGATGCCTTTATTAAACATGTCAGTATAACATGGTCATTGACATTACACAAATAAAGTCATGGATGTCATTATCAGCCAATCAGTATAACAGAGTCTTTGATAGAACATGGGTTGTTTTTATATATATATATATATATATATATATATATATATATATATATATATATATATATATATATATATATATATATATATATATATATATATACATATATATATACATATATATATATATATATATATATATATATATATATATATATATATATATATGTATATAATATTTGTAATAGTTTTTGGGCTTTTTTCAGTGATTATAAGTTATATATATCTGTTTTTTGTAATTGACCTTGATCCAACATATTTTTGTAAACATCATACATATACCCTATGATTATAGATTAGATATTTAGATCATTATTAATTGTAAACATGTTTACTTCAATTTGAGTTAAAGGTAGTCTTGATTCTGATGTTAGAAAATTCTAGAAAGAAATTTTCTGCCGAATTGAAAGAGTATTTCCAGGAAATGGTAATTGTGACCTAGGTACAATTTAGGAATGTTTTTTACTTGGAAATTTACTCATTCTTGCCTAAACATTTGAAGAGGAGTCAGTTTTATTGTTGTGTTCATTTTGGGTGGATTTATTATTTAAATTATTATTCACTGGGATTACAAAGTGCACAATAATATTATTGTATAAAATATTAATTTTTAATTATAGTTAATTCAGTCAAGGACATTTTGGATTACGTTATTGAGATTCATCAAAAGACTTGGCACATCACCACATTCAAAGCCATTGGCAAATTAGCACATTCAAAACTACAGGCACACCAAAACATTCAAAATATTGGAATTTGTTTGGAATACCACTGAAATTCAGTTGGAACTTCATGCATTTGGACTTGTGATAGAACTTTTAAGGCACTTGTGGGATTTAATTCACAATACTGTAAGTTTTTTTAAAATTTTTACTTTGTATTCTAGGGAAATAAATTATTTGTTGAATTTTACAAAAACTTTATGCTTTTTTAATTTTGTTACTTAGCTTAAGACACGTGTCTTAACAGGGTATAGTTGTGGTGACAGTTACACTTCTTGAATTCTAATTTCAGTGTAATGTACCCAGTATAAGCTGACATTGTTTGTAACACAATACCCTTTATAGCTTGTAGAGTGTTATACCGAGAGACCACTGTAGAGTTACTGTTTTCCATCTTTCACACCTTAGTTCAAGTTTGCATCTAGCTCTGTGTTTCCTGAAAATATTTCTAGCTTTTAAAACTGAAACTATTGATTCTTTGAACTTTTCATATCATTTTAAATACAAATTTGTCTAGAAACATGACATTTTCCATTGTGATTTCCTCCTCGAAGCAAGTTGAACAATGACAAATTTTGAAATCCATTAAAGTCCATACAGAAACTGTCTTGTAAGTTATTTGAACTAACATCTTTTAATGTTTTGTATATTATAGGGTGTTTGTTAGCAATTGAAATGCATGGCTTTAAATAGATTTCAAATTTATTAACTTAAATCTTCTTGATTTCTGATCCCAGTGATGAAGAGAGGGAGGATGATGATGCCTTGATGTATCTCCCTGTATCACCAGAAATAGATGAACCAGAAGAGGGATGGCTGCCATCAGATGCAGTAAGCTTTTGTATCATATGTATGCGTGATATAAACAGTAATGTGTTTTCTTGTGGAGAGTATAGACATTGATCTTTCAATAAAAATAGAATACTCTGGTCAGACAGGGTCTGTACATAGAATCAAATATCAAGCCAGCATAAACTGATTGGATTTATAAATTTTCATCAATATTTACACCAGAGAACAGAGTAAGTGATGTAGTGTAAAATTAATTGCTGGGCCAAACATTGATAGTGCCATGGTTTTATATATAAATTTTGGCAAACTTTAGGCAGTCAAGTTACATTGCTCCCCCTTTTTAATAGCCATCCCTTCCCCTTCCATGACTAGCTGCTACCCAGTTATCAGGATCGTTTTGTACTGATGAGTTCTTTTTCAAATTACCTCTGTAATGCGGCCAGCATCATTAGTGTACAAAATGTAAAACTGACCTCTCATAGGTGGACAGTATATGCTGATTTCTACATTGTTCCTACAGGCAGATAAAGTATGTAGAAGGGGATTACTGTAATTTTTCATTGTAACATGTAGATTTTTTTCTATACAGATGTCTTGTTTTTTTGATTGATGTATTACAGTACATCTTTGATTTAGGCAAAATTTTATTATTGTTATTCTTATTGTTATTATTACTGCAGTGATGCTTCTAAAGACCAAAATACATTATTTTCTGGTCCAGCACCTTTTGCTGTTTGAATGAAACTAACTCAGTAAAATCCACAAATTTCTTAACCAACATTTTTTATTTATTCCCAGAGATTTTCAGTCTTGAGAGGTTTGTCTTTATTATTATTATTATTATTATTATTATTATTATTGTTATTACAGGGTACGGCATCAGAAGAGAACCAACCACCAGTGAACCAAGCTCCGCAGCATAGCTCTGGTGAGAAGAGAAAGACCCAGTCCAGTGGGGATCAGGGAGCCCCATCCCCAAAGAAAAGAAAGATTAAGATGGTAGATGTGGACCTCCCAAGTGCTCCATTAGATGGTATTTTTTAAATCTTTAAAAATATTATCAAGAACCTTGTGTCAAAATATTATCAGATTTGACCAAAGAAAACAACAACATTATGGCCTAAGGGGTTTTCAGATATGTAGAAATATTGCCAATCCACCATCAGATATGGCTGTCATTACTAAAAGATAAAAACTTACAATGATTTCTTCCGAAAAACTGCTCAGCAGAACTTGACCCAATTTGATAAAAAAAAAAAGCATTTTGGTAATAAAGGTTTTCAGATTTATTTTGATGCCATTTTGCTCTCAGATTTGGTCACTGTTACGAAAATTGGAAAATCTAATAAATTATATTTTGTAGAATAACTAATCAACACAATTTGTTCTAATATTACAGGAAGCATTCTTGTATGAAAGGCTTGTAAGTTTTTACAAATGATACCAGTCTGCCATCAAATATGGCTGCTTTTACTAAAAAATATTTTTTTTTTTTTAAAATGTCTTCCATTACATTAATTTTAATTAACTTTAACAGTAAGTGTGCTAGTCTGAATGCCTGTCAGATTTGTACAAAAGATGACATTCAGATATGGCTGCCTTAGAAATCCTGAAATTACTGTATTCACTGGCTGTTTCAGGCAGATCTAGGTTGTGACTGGTACATACTCTGAGCCTGAGCCGCCAGACATCATTCATAGAATCTCTCAATAATCATCAAATTGGCTCCAATATATTTGATAATTAAACTGCTATGGAGCACACTTATGAGGGTAGTAGGTCAGATTGTTTCTTTGACAATCAGTAAAGGTGTAAACAAATAAGCTTACTTAAAGGAACAAGGTCTAGTTTACACAGTTTCCATGATTTTGTTTTCATACATTTTAAACATTAAAGTGATAAAACAATGGACAATAGAGGTGTGAAAAATTATCACCTGGACTTACCAATGCCCAATAATTGAAGGATTGCACCAGGTTATGTATGATAGATATTACAGCAGTCCCAGCATACTTTGTGGATTGTAACTATATTGTGTCTTGGTTTGTCAGCGCATCATTCCTTTCACACAAAATATATGAAACCCAAGCCCAAATTAACATAAAAGATAATAGCAACAACAACTGATTTTTATTTTCATCCTTTTAAGACATTTTTGGGGACCTCATGAGATAAAACTCCTCTGACTGCACAGATTTATTTTCTTTGTGATGCAGTATATACGTTAAGGTTGGGCTTTTTATAAAGATATGAATAAAAGCTTGTCCAAAGAAAAAAGGTTAACTCATATCAACAGTTGTGTTCTCCAAGCTTTTCTTTTAGGGAGTGTTCATTTGGCCAAGTAGTCTATAGTACTTGCCTTTTCCAATCATTGCCATCTTACCTCTGTCCATGTGGATTTGAATCACAGGCTGATCCATTGTGGGTATGTGAGAAAGCTGCCAGTAGCATCCGTTGGATCTGAGGTTCTTACTAGGGTTTTGTCAGGTTCTTCTGCCACCAGTTGTAGTGGCCACCATGTAAAGCCTATCTTGATCTGAAAAATGGGGTTAAATCCCAAACAATAAGTAAGAACAAAGCTTTTCTTTTATTTCTAGTTTCATTACCATACTACCAGGTGAGTGCTATTAGGACCACTTAGGGATTTGGTTTAATGGATCTATGTGATTGTTGATGCATATTATGGTCATCATTTAAAACATCATTTCGACAAATCTTGGTACTTCCATGATTTTTTAAAGAGATGTTAGTTACCATACACACCAACCCTTATGTTTTTGGTTTAATCACTATGGTTTTTTCACCAATTACGTTTTACACTGGCATGTATATGGATATTCATTTTGGTTCAGTAAGAAATAAAGTAATAAAAAGTTGTTTATCTCATGTTTATTATTATCTCTTTAATTCTACTCATATAAATTTGAGAATATTTATAAAAAAAATGACTGCTGCATAAGAAAAGCAATGGTATAAGACCCATTTCCAAGAAAACAGATGGGATTTTTTAAATATGAACTTTGCCTCAGATTTTTTATATTGATATGCTTGTTTGTTAGAAGACCAATCTGTACTAGAAAATGGCTTTATATGTTTAGTGAAATGCCTTACGGTGTGAGTTGTAGATGTTAAATGGCGGAATATGTTAGAGCAGATAGATCTTTTCAAACTTCAAAACATGTCAGATCACATTAAAGGACAAATCAACTCCTGCAGAAATTGTTCTGGGGATGGGGGAAAACATGTAGTGGTCAATCATTATATTTTTACAGATGTGGGCCAAAACATATTTACAGGTGAAATCCAGGTGGGAGGCTGCAGGTACCTCACCCCCTTGCCCCTACGTGTTGGAACCCTTGCAGCACTTTGAGCACATGATTTTGCTCATTGTAGAATTCCAGTTCATAATCATTCAGTGAAGTTACTCATGTATACTAGTTAAAGTGAGTGCTGAACATAAAATAAATTTCCAGTATATTTTGTGTTTGTATTCTGGTTCTAATTAATGTGGATTTTGCCCTTCGTGACAAGAATTATGACCAGCTGCGAAGCAAACATCAGTTATGCAAATCTGGATGAGGAACTATATTCACAAAATCCTCTTAACTGTAATGGCTATGTAATATATAGATCACATTTTTATGTCCAAATTCCAGTTTTTTGCCACTTATAATAGCATTAATTATGCTTATACTTCTTGCAGGGTTGGCTGTATTACTCCTTTTGACTTACAACTGGATATCATATATGACATAATTTTTTTTATGAATGTAAATATTTTTGCAGATTTTTTGGATTGTTTTGAAACTTAGGATGTATTATAGCCATCACTATCAGATGCGCCTGTTGACGAATAATTATACTCAAACTATTTTCAGAATATTTTTTCTGTGATATTTTTAAAAACTTCTGTCCATGACTGGTTAATATCGGGATGCAGGGCAGACTGGGTTACAGTAAATTGCTCACCGTTCCTTAAATTTTGGTTAATATTTAAAGAATGGTGAGATTTAGGTTTTAATGAAGGGGATATAAAGTAAAACAAGAAAAGGATCGGTAGAAACTTTTATTAAATAATGTTGTCAGTTATTCATGTTCAATCCCATCATCACTTTTTCCTGACCCTGTATTAGTATACTTGAGGGTTGGATGCAGATATTAAGGTTATTGTGTTTACTATACGGTAATTATATCTTACAGTTTGAAGCCTCTATGGTGGATACATTTATGGTGTTATGTTTAAACAGCCAACAATCAGACAACAATATATCAAGAGGCCATTTAGTAAACAATAACCTATCTTCAAAAGTCCATTTATTAGACAACAGTATATCAAGAGGCCATTTATTAAACAACAACCTATCTTCAAGAGCCCATTTATTAAACAACAACCTATCTTCAAAAGGCCATTATTAAACAATGGCCTATCATAAGCCATTTTCCTTACTTCAAGAGGCCATTATTAAACAATGGCCTATCATAAGCCATTTTCCTTACTTCAAGAGGCCATTATTAAACAATGGCCTATCATAAGCCATTTTCCTTAATTCAGGAGGCCATTATTAAACAATGGCTCATAAGCCATTTTCCTTACTTCAAGAGGCCATTATTAAACAATGGCCTATCATAAGCCATTTTCCTTTCTTGAAGAGGCCATTATTAAACAATGGCCTATCATAAGCCATTTTCCTTCAAGAGGCCATTATTAAACAATGGCCTATCATAAGCCATTTTCCCTTTTTGAAGAGGCCATTATTAAACAATGGCCTATCATAAGCCATTTTCCTTTCTTCAATGGCCTATCATAAGCCATTTTCCTTACTTCAAGAGGCCATTATTAAACAATGGCCTATCATAAGCCATTTTCCTTACTTCAAGAGGCCATTATTAAACAATGGCCTATCATAAGCCATTTTCCTTACTTCAAGAGGCCATTATTAAACAATGGCCTATCATAAGCCATTTTCCTTACTTCAAGAGGCCATTATTAAACAATGGCCTATCATAAGCCATTTTCCTTTCTTCAAGAGGCCATTATTAAACAATGGCCTGTCATAAGCCATTTTCCTTTCTTGAAGAGGCCATTATTAAACAATGGCCTATCATAAGCCATTTTCCTTACTTCAAGAGGTCATTATTAAACAATGGCCTATCATAAGCCATTTTCCTTACTTCCCAGAGGTGGCTATGTAAGAGAGGTTTGATTGCAAATGTAATTATAACCATTACAGTTAAGAGGTTTTTGCGAATATGGTTCCTCATCCAGATTTGCAGAACAATAGCCTATCATAAGCCATTTTCCTTTCTTCAAGAGGCCATTATTAAACAATGGCCTGTCATAAGCCATTCTCCTTTCTTGAAGAGGCCATTATTAAACAATGGCCTATCATAAGCCATTTTCCTTTCTTGAAGAGGCCATTATTAAACAATGGCCTATCATAAGCCATTTTCCTTACTTCCCAGAGGTGGCTATGTAAGAGAGGTTTGATTGTAAATATAATTATAACCATTACAGTTAAGAGGTTTTTGCGAATATGGACATCCAGATTTGCAGAACTTTTATTTGTAAAATTGTCAATGATTTGAATACCTTTATACAATTTGTATGTGATTCTTATGCATTGCTTGTTCTTTTAGAAATACACCCTCTGCTCAATGTAAGGAAACCACAAGAAAAAACACACAAGAAGCCTGTCAAACAGAAACAGAAATCTGGCAAGTCAGAGAAATCCAAACATAAAGGTAACATTCTCTTGGTCTAGCTGGCAGGGCTTAGGTAAAAATGAATACAACTTTTATAATGGTAATGTTTTATTTTAATATATTGACTAATTAATTTGGCATGTACTTCTTTAAGCTCAAAAAGTTTATTTTTTTTATTTAGAATTAACATTAACATACATTATGATGTAGGTCACATATACCTGCTGTTCTTGTAGTAGTGATTGCTCTGAAATTTAGGATCATCGCGCACGAGCAAAGCAGGAAAAGCACAACATTTCACAGTATTTTAATCTATACTTTTGTCCATAAAGGTGCTGGGGATAAGGTATCCATGTTTTTGTTGTTGTGGGGACATGGTATTCATGTTTCCAACTGTTTTATTTCATCCATAGCACTTCTGTAACTTCAAAGCAATTAGAGATTAAGGGATAAAACTTAGTATACTTGCACATCATAAGTAGGAGATTTGACTTAGTATACTTGTACAACATAACTAGAAGAAATTTGGTTACTTTCTACATTTGCCCAGTAAATTTACAAGTCTTAAAGGTAAGGTAATGCAATTTGGTTACTTTCTATGTTTGCTTAGTAAATTTACACCTGTCTTAAAGGTCATCAGATTTGTTTGACATGTAGTATTTGAAATGAATTAGGTGCTTTTAGTTAAATTTAATGACACTGACCTGAAAATTTACCTATTTAGTGATATACTAAAATTTGTGATGCTGTGTGAACAAACTACCATATTTACCACATTTGTTGGGACACCATAAATTAATTTAAAAGGAATTATTTTGTGCACTGTATGTTCTAGGATACATTGCTTTTTTCAAATCTAAAGTTGTAGGACACCTTTAAATAATTTAAAAATTACATGTCAGAAAAAAATGAAATTTTATTTTAAAAAATATAAAACTGTGTACTTAAAAGTCTTTAATCCACTGCAGCAGCATATCAGCAACACAACACTTCTCCTTATATTGTGTCACTTTAAAAACTGTTCCATTGTTTCAATTTATTCTCAAAATTACCATGAATACCAGTGAAAAGGAATGAAAGTTAGCTTCCATATCTGAACTGTCTTTGTATATTTAAAAATAAAAAATAAAAATCGACACACTTAAAAGAATCCATAGTCAGCTTCCGAGGTCAGCTTGCTTTGCAATCAAAAAACCCTTGTATTGATAGCCTTTTAAAAAAAAATCTGGTTTCAGAGTCCAATGTCGGCTTCCAAGGTTGGCTTGCCTTGTAATAAAAATAACCTTTGTCTTTGATGTCCTGTAAGATCAAAAGAGAAGTTTACTGCTGGCTGCCAGTTGTATTTATTCACTACCATGGCTTATATGTGCTTGGCATCTGTAGTTATAATTAATACAAAATGGCAGTGATGTCTGTGGGTAAATAGTAATGATACTTTTGTAACTCATGCTGACGAAAAGATTGTCACTTGCACTCAAATAAATGTGTTTTCAAAAAATAATTTTTATTTGTGAGATATATACCTGGATATTATTCAAGTTTGATTATTTTGCATGTAACACTGTCGTGCTTGAATGCAGTTGTCTTCATTATATTGGTTATTTTCCTCTCGTTTGTAAAATCATTTGCTTATCTTCTGGCCTTCATGAATTCATCACATGATTTATTTTCTTCAAATATTCTGAGCAATGCTGGGTCATTGACATCCATGCATGAAGCACTATCATGTGTCACTTTAAAATTTGTTCCAATGTTTCAATTTGTTTTCAAAATTACCATGTATACTGATGAAAAGGAACCAGTTTGCTTCCATATCTTGGCCATCTTTGTATATTCCAAATAACAAAAAAATCGGTTCACTTTAAAGAATCCATAGTTGGCTTCTGATGTCTTTCTTTTGCAATAAAATAACCTTTGTATTGATATCCTTTACAAAACAAAGTACCCAAAGCCAGCTTCTGAGATCTGCTTGTTTTGTAATAAAAATAACCTTTTGTCTTTGATGTCCTTTTGGTAGGTTCAAAGAAGGAGTTAACTGCTCCCTGCGAATTGTTTATTAACCACCAGTGCCTCTGTGTGCTTGGCATTTGTAGTTCCAATTAATACAAAGGAACATTGATGTCTTTGGGTAAATAGGAAGGATACTTTTGTAACCCGAGCTGGTGAAAAGATTGTCATTTACATTAACTCAAGTGAATGTGTTTTCAAATAATGATTTTTATTTGCAAGATACTGTCATATAGTTGACCTGGATATAATTCAGTCTTGGTTATTTTGCACCTAACACAGTGTCATACATGAATGGCATCTTCAAGATATTGGTTGATTATTTCCCTCTTGCTTGCGATTTTGTTGGATCCAGTTTCAGTTGTATAACACATTCAAACCTTTGAGCGCAACCACACACAATTTGTTTCTCAATGTTCAATTTGGCCAGTGTTATCGAACATCACTGATACAAACAGTATAGAAGCCAATGCTACTTTTATGGATTTCATGGATATGTTATTCCTTAATGCTTATGTTGATGAAAGGAATTCATGATAACAATTTAAGGTTAGTTTCTTTCTTTTTATTATCATTTAAATGTTTTATCTATTTTATTGTAGTGGGGGGTGGGGAGCATAAATGCAATACAAATTTATTTCATTTCTTAAGTCTTGGCACCATTTGACCAATGTGAAAAATATTACACCATAAGCTCTGGGATAGGAAAAAAAAATAATTATTTATCACGTCCCAACATATACAGTAAATACGGTATAAAGTAATCTCTTTCCAGTATTGTTACTGTCAGTCGCTAACTTAATCCACATACAATTAACAATGCTGGTTCAGAGTTTGTGTGTAAAGTAAATAATTGTTGTTGTCTTGCACTGCAGAAAATGTTTAGTTTTGGTGGCTTGGTATAGCGGAAGCCTTCAACTCCATCATGGCTAGATCACATGGCTAACAGTCATTGATAACTATAAACCACCAAATTCCAAACCCATCCAGTCCTGCAGGAAACAAACATGTAGTTATTAATTTGTTTTGAGCAAGAGTAAATAAAAACATTTTTGGTGTATAAAAAGTTAAACTCCATAATTAAGATATATCTTGATATTTTGTCAATTATTTGACTCTGATAATATCAGTGATGGTTTTCAAGCGCTAGTGTAACTCATTTGGTGTTGATTGAATTTAAATACTAATTGCCCCTTGAAATGGAAACTCCTTGTTTCTTAATTTAACTGCAGTATTTTTTGTTTCTCCCTGCTTGAATTTGAAATATGGGCCATAGAAGGTGATGAGTGGTCCTTAACAACTGAAATGCTATGTTTGTCTTCATCTGCAGCACTTTTACTGGGAACTGCCATAAATTTATCATTACTACTATTTCTTTAAAAAAATGAACGTATCAATTGCTATACCATGATTGAAGATTCTTCATTGCAAATGGAATGAAGCAGAAAGTGTTTGCTTGGATTAATGTACGTGAAACAGAGAAAAGAGTGCTTTAATTTCTATTGTTTATCTTGAGTTAAATATCAAACTCATGGAATCCATTAAAGAGATAAGCTGACTCTCCTTCTGGTGCTGTGTTGTTACCATCAATCACTGTTCACAGTTGGTAGGGATATGAAAGTACAACTGTATGAAAATAATAAGATGGCTTCTTACACACTTTGATTTTGAGAAAGTTAATTTTCAAGACGTAAAACATGTTTTACCATTTGTTGGTGCTTAAATACTGCATTCAATACCACTATGAGTAATTGCATTACAAAAGCAGATTTACATAGACATTGATTAAATCCTTTGTAAACATGAATGGAATGTAAACCAAGCAAAAGTAGATGTCGCTAACTGCCATTTTAATTTGTAATGCCTAGAATGAATTAGGTCTTTGTCTTCATCTTTGATACCAGTAAGTGATAATCCTTTTCTGGATTTGATTGGTATTATTAAAAAGTGGTGTTAGTGATGATGGCGACAAAGGCATCTTCATATTCGGATTAAAGTTTAAAAGGGTTTGATGGTATAAGTTGTTCATTTGTGCTTCATAATGAGAATCTTAACTGACATTTAACTTTATTAAAATTAGACCAAGATTGTGCCAGTCTTGAACAATTCACTCCCCAATCTGAAATACAGACAGGAAACAATTTAAATGTCTTGGTAGAGTTGTACTAAATTGCTACATTCCATAGCAGACACTATTCTGAGGAAAATTCAGGCTCACCGCAGAGGAAACCAGGTTCCAGTAACAATATACCTCTCAAGTGTTAAAATCAACACTGATGAAGACTGCCACCAATTTTATACTATGAAATGATCAAATATAGACATTATGAGTGGAAACAAGATACTGTGAAACTCCTGATTTGGTGAAATGATGTTTAAATATAAAAAAATTAAATATGTAATATTTTGTCCATTTGCATTCTGAATATGAGGTTGATAAAAATCCTCTATCTTTTTGGGTTAAAACTTACAATCAGAAGTTTTGAAATCTCATTCTTTCTCTCCTGAGCTGTGGTCTCTGTCACATGTATGCCAAAAAGTGATTAATGATTCTTGTGAAAGTCGGAATGGCTCAGTGTAATTCCCATATTGAACATTGTCAAAAAGCTTGGCTTGTTTTATTCAAGAAATGTTGATGATGCACAATAGTGTAAAGTTTTCAAGAAATTATTTTAAAGTTTTTGTTTGATTGACTGGTTGGACAATATAGTGATATATTTTCAAATAAACTGATTGATTAAACAATATATTGATTTATTAATAAACAAATTGTTTCATTGATTTTTTGCAGGAGATGGGTTAGGATAAAGATGATGTTGTATTTGAAGTGGAAGTCATATTTACATGCTGAGAATGAATCTGAAGAAATGAACAGCTATATTTTAACAAGACATCACTGTTAATGTTATTTTCTTCATATTAGCGATATTGTACATGATGGGTAATCTGTTTTTTGTCCATGATGGGTAAGAGCTTCAAAATGATCTTGCATAAAAATGTCAAACAAGCAATATTTTGACATTGAAACTTAGAGGATCTGACATGCTGAATCATTTATTTATTGAAGACTTCACAAGCGACATTCTGAAATTTCACATTTGTTTTACACCACTGGGATATGTCTTTAACTTTGAAGTAAAATCTTGTAGAAGTTTATCTAAAGGAAAACATTGTTAAGAATTAACATTATTACCAGAATTTCCTATCATAGCACAATATAATTCATATGCGAAGCATTCAGGAAACTATCAGACATTCTCCAGACTTGATTGCTTGGAAATGACTTGGTAAGGCATTGACTGGAATATTTTGAATGAATAAGCATTGTATGTTTCCATTAAACTTTAGTAAAATTTGGAATTGGAATATTGCTTTGATTATAATTCCACAAGAATATGGTACAGAAACAGTGTACCTTGATGTGGCATCTCTTGATTCAACCTCTCTGTCTTAAACACACACACACACACACACACACACACACACACACATGCTTAAAAAGATTATGTACCACAATACTTCTCCAGATTAAAATAAACCATGGGGGAATTCTACAGAGCCATCCTTATGTGTAAATTTATTATGTATCAGACCAGTATTAACCATTGTCACAAAATTATAATGAAAACTCTCTGTCTGATTTTACTGCCATGTGTTTTCTAATATATGATATTTTTTAAGTAAGCTTATAAGATCATTTACTGATAGTATGTCCATTTTTGTCTTGTATCTGTATATGTAGTACATTGTAAGATGAAGAATAAAGTAAAATGTTTTTTGTTAAGTTGCTGTGCATGATTATCTTTTAAAAATAAAATCATTCAGGCACTTCAAGTAGTTGCTGTTTTAGTACAACTCAAATCCAGTGGGATACATCACTCCATAATCTATTAACCAGACCAGATTACTTCCCCATAACAATTACTCTATTGTTTCTGGTGAACTATTATCAAAGGTACATTTATGAGTATCAGTTGCATGTATTTTATGCAAAACTGTATCAGTAGAATTGTGTGAATAACACTATTATAATTTAGAATTTGTTGTTGCTTGGAATACTTTTGGAATGTGTCTTTACCCAGTAGTAATAGTGAGGTTGAAATATTCTTGCCATCTTTTTTCACCAGTTGGTAAATCATTCAAGATCAAAAGTAATTTGTACAAATCTTTGTAACCCTTATCACTGTGAAGAATAATTTTTATTTGGTGAGGGAATACCTTGCATACATGTCTGTATTCAATTTTAGGTTGAATTTTCTTCATAATGACCTTATAGACTAAATGACACATTGAAAGGCAAGAAAATTTCCTGCTAATATAAATAATATATTTAGTCCATTTCTTGTCCATGATGGGTAATCCATTTCTTGTACATAATGGGTAATCCATATCTTGTACATGATGGGTAATCCATATCTTGTCCATGATGGGTAATCCATATCTTGTTCATGATGGGTAATCCATATCTTGTCCATGATGGGTAATCCATTCTTGTCCATGATGGGTAATCCATATCTTGTACATGATGTGCTGTTTTTTTTTACCATTATTAGTGTGTTCATCCACAAGTTTTTTGTCATAAGATCATCTCCTATAGGAGATATGTTTCTGTGTATTAAAAGTTTTCAGGCCAATAAAACATCATACTGAAACATGTTTTTTCTTTATCTCCTTTGATATTTTACTTGCATATTCATAACCTTACATGGCACTGTTTTGATCTCACATATTTCATATTCAAATAAGTGAACATATTTTATTCAAGTTATAAGATGTCAAAGAATCCAGGTTACTTTTAGAGCTAATATAAATGTGTTAATATCTATCATTGGTAACCCTTCTTTGTGGATGTTCTGAAACAAAATTTCTCATTTAATTCTTCTGACTGTCATATAAATGTGAAATACATTTCTTCCAGTTCATTAAGAACACTTTATGGAGAGTTTGGCATAAGAGATGAACAAAAGGATCATAATGGTTTTCAAAACTTATTTTACAATTCAGTAACCCATTTCAGTTTTACCCATTGACAAAAGTTTCATGATAATGTAAGGCCTGAGATCTTTACAGATAAATCTAATACATCAGTAGAAGATTTAAGAGATTCAAACAAGCCTTCAAGAATCAGAGTAGTATCATCTGCAAACTTTGACAGTAAATATATTCTGTTTCATTCAGTTTAATACCTTGAATTGATATTTTTACTGTATTTTAATAATATTGTGAAAAATATGGAAACAGTGGGTCACCCTGCAGATTTGAAAAGCATTGACAAATTCACATATAAAGCCTTTCAGACACACTTGATAAGATATTACAAAAAGTTTTTACCCACTGTCTTTTCATTGATTGAAAAATATAAAATATTAGAATATCATGAGTTTTATCAAAATCAATTAATAATTAGATATAAAGCAGCTGGAATTCTTCAGTGATATGCATCATATCATAAATAATCCTAAAATTTACACCAGTATTATGTTCCTTTAACAAAACCAGTTTGTTCCTCAGCTATTATATGTTTCATTACTGACTTGATTCATTTAGTGATACATCATGATGCTAATTTGTAGACAACATTGTCTAATGATATAGGTAGCAAGTTTTGTAAATTCTCTTGGTTATTCATCTTCACGCAAATAAGATCTGTAGCGTCTTTCATACACGATTAATGATAATGATATTGTTTTCTTCCATGCTCATAATCATTATGATGTTTCAAGATAAATAATGTTATTGATCCTAAACTCTATGGAGGATTACTATGTTACTTTAAACACACATTCATCTACTTGGTCCTAAATTAAAATATATACATATATTTATATATATATATATATATATATATATATATATATATATATATATATATATATATATATATATATATATATATATATGGCCACCAGAGCAACCATCTTGAAATTTGTGTTATCCAGCAGAAAGTTAGCAACCATCTTGAAATTTGTGTTATCCAGCAGAAAGTTAGCAACCATCTTGAAATTTGTGTTATCCAGCAGAAAGTTCTTTCTACAAGTGGCTTGAATCAGCACTTTTTATGTTTAGCTGGTTGAAAATGAATTGGTTCCATTTGAACATGCAATATGGCCATCACAGCAGCCATCTCTAGAATATTGTGATCACAACAGCTGAAAGTGGTTATATCAAGATGGGGTCTTCCCTGAAAGACATCTTATAAGGACAAGGTGGTCCTAAAAATGGTGTTAATCAGACATTTATTATGGCCACCATGACAGCCATCTTGAAAAATAGTGTTATTGCTTCTCCTCAATGACAAGTCCTATAGACATGAGGGTTGTCAATAGAAGACCTCTTTTAATGTCTGGTTCTAAGTAAAAGCTGTTGTACTCGAACAGCCAGTATGGCTGCTAGAACATCCTTCTTGCAAATTAGTCATCACTACTCCATATGAATGGCTCATCATATCAACATATTGCTTGCTCTAAAAGACTTCTTACCATGTCTAGTTGGTCCTAAATGAAAACGATTCTCCTTGGACATCCAGTATCATGACCATATTGGCCATCTTATTATGGCTACTTCACCTGAATTGATTGTCAGAATAGTATGGTGTTTTCTTGTTGGTACTGAATACAAATAGTACAGATTTGATGTTCAATATGACTACCACAATAGCTCTCTTGAAAGAGGTCTATCTATGATACCTAGACTTTAGCTCACATATTCTTCCCTTGGCAGCCATCTTGAAACATTTCTTGTCACTACTCCTCATATCAGAGGGGTTTTGATAATAAGGCTTCTTATGGTGTCTAGTTCTCCCTGAATGAAAATTATGCAGATATGATCATCATGATCACCATCTGGAATATCATTTTAACTTGCCAAAATAGAACTTTCTCCATGTTACTATTTTTAAAAGAGGACCATTCATTGATTACTATCATTATTATTGTTATTATTATTATTATTATTATTATTATTATTATTATTATTATTATGTGCAGTGTGTGCTCAGCCATTTAACAACTTCATCATCATCATATGCAGTGCATGCTCATCATCAGCACCGTGCAGAGCCTGCAGTACACTGGGAACATTGTCAGTGGACAGTTGTTCACAATGTGTGACATGGTCCAAAGAGCTTCACAGCAACAGGAAGAGTTAGTGGCCAAGCCCTATTGGACAAGGTTGACTGCACAACAACCCTGTTTTGTATGAAAGCGGTTCAGCTTGGTCAACAGATGTGGAAGGTTGAAGCCAAGAGGGTAGATGGATCGCTCACCTACGAGCGAGCGGGTTACAATGTCTGTTGAAGACCACTTGACACTCCATGCCAAAATATCCTCTGGCAATGGACCTAACCAGATTGGGCATCTTGATCTCAAGTGGACTGCTGTTTAGTGGAAATTTCTCACTGGCATGGACTTTAGCCAACACTTTTGTGTCTGCTTCCTGCCTGGCAACACAGATGTGGAGGAATGTTGCTGAGTACTGGCATTCATGGTAAAGGACTAGGACATAGTGTTCCAGAGATTATGTGCATTGTTGTGTTTAGCTGGACATCAGTTAACTTAGTGATGGATGATCGAGCCCAGACAGGAGTGCAATACTCAGAGCCAGTCAGTTTGCAGAGTAGGTTGTTTCGAGTGCTAAGTTTTGCTGAAGTTTTCTTCAAGTGGTTGTGATCTGTTTAGAGTCACACCACTGTATGTTAACGTCGGGTCATGTTTTTTTTTCTTGCTCATTGAGGAGGATGCAAAGCTCACAGTTCGCATTTGCATTGTTAAGGTGGAAGATGCCAAAGTCTGTCTTTGTTGCGCTTTGCTGTAGGCGCCATTTCTTGAAGAAGTCCGTTAAATCCTCCAGGTTCTTGTTCAATACCCCCTCAAGCTCAGCAAATGAGCGACTTTTGGTCCCGAGAGCGCAGGGATCCGCGTATATTAACTTGTGCGACTGTGTTACATGTAAATGATAAAATCATTGATATTAACATTGAACAAACTTGGCAAAATAACAGACCTTTGTGTGAGACCATTAGTCGGACACCTTCCACGTGATGAAGCTTTCTCTGATGTGCACTCTGAAACGCCTGTTGCGAAGAAACAATTCAATAGTCTAAACTATTCAGCATGGCAATACTCTGGAAATTTTCAACAGCAGTTGAAAGTAAGAATATCGGCCGATAACTCGCTGCACTGTTGGGATCTTTGCCTGGAACCACAAAGCCGGCATGCACTTTCTCCGAACAACCCGGGAGTAAAAAGCGGCAAGCCATTCCTTTGCGTTCGTGCCAAGATGCTTCAGGAACTCGGGTAGGATGTTGTCATATCCTGCTGCTTTGCCTGCTTAGATGCTGAACAGCACCGTTTCAAGTTCTGTTGCTGTAAATGTCTCTGGATTATTTAGATCTAATTCATCTGAGTTGCGACGGCAGTATTATCGCCACAGCATTTTGCTTCACAACAGTGTGAGCTTGAACTGGTGGTTTCTGAGTGGTGCCACGATTTGAATCAAGCTGAAGTGTTAAGTTGAATAATCCTTTAGTTTACTCTCAGCGAGTGCGCTAGGCAGTGTCCAGGGAATCGATCAGGTGATCTGCTATGTCTGGGTATCCAGATACTTCATATTCCTTGAGAAGAGCATGACATTCTTCTTCCAAACAGGGTGTATAGATTGGACAGTGACCACGAGGGATAGACTTGAGTGGTTGCCTTGATTATGGTTCTTTGGAAGCGGTTCCTTGATTGGGATGCAGCGAGATGGTATGGTGACTATGCTACGCTCCAGTATGTCAGTGTACTTCGTCCAATCTGCTTTGCGGAAGTGCCTGCGCCGCTGTGAAGAGCTGAGTATAGTCATCAGATGGAGTTCGATTTGGATACGTATTGGTCTGTGCTGACTATGAGGGAAGTCGTCAAGAACAGTTTGGCTTACTGGCTGAGGATGGTCACCAATGGAGCTAACCCAGCAGAGATCCGGTGAGTAGCCCTTTTAACATCTTGCAAAAAGAAAGGTCCCACGTTAATTGGAATCGTGGGTCAGAAGGAGATCACTGTTAATTGCCCACTATTCCAAGTGTGAGTGGAGTGACTGTTAAAGTCGCCAATATATACGGCTGAGTGTTGGAGATTTGGAAGCATATTGATATTTCAGTGGGCGCTGTGGGGTTTGTAGACATTATAAATATAAAAACTGGACTACATCGCAGAATGTGGCAGAGGTAACTGGAGATGCATCAGTAATGTCTGAGCGTGCATACGCGTAGCACGGCCGAATTTAGACTGAGGTGTTGATGCAATAAGTTCAAAGCCTCCAATGGCGTATCGTCCTGCTACCTGGTCTGTTACGTTAGTCTCCTGCAGACAGATTATTTAACATTATAAAAGTTGGCTATAGTGCTGATTATGGTTTATCTGGCTGCTGAGAGAATGTCGACGTTCTTTTTTTCAATAAAGGGACACAACTCCATCTAGTAACTTACGCTTCGTTCGATCCATTCAAAGGTTTTATTTGTTAATTATTTTTTGGATAATGAATAATAAGAAAAACATTTGAAATTTCGAAGAAATATATTGTATACCATTTAATCTTTTTCTATACCTTGAGATAAATGCAACGTGTTTTTTGGCACAATTGTCAACAAATTCGAAGAAAAAAACCAGTACAAGTCCAACTTCAAACACTCTAGACTGATATGTTGCTGCATAATAGTCTGTGGTATTTATTCTTCTGAATATTCATACCAAACTGCAGAGACCTAGATCTCACGGAGCATTATGAGATGGTAGATCTGGATCTGTGCAGCTTGCAGTTGAACTCGAGATATGAGCAAATATATACAGTAATGTAATCTTTCATTAAGGAAAAGTGTGCAAAATTGATTATTTACTGGTAACTTCGATACATTTGCAGCAATGTTCGCAAATATATTCTTGCTCAAACCGAAGTCCTGTCTTGTTTAATTTTGTGTTTGTATTCTACAAATAAATCCTCACTGGATGCTGGAGGTCGAAGTTTCGAATCCAGGCAGTGCCATACCAAAGACATAAAAATGGTATTTACAGCTGCCTCACTAGGCGCTAAACATTAAGAGGTCAGTATTATAACTGGCAGGCCTGGTGCCAGGATAATATGACTGGATGGGACATGATGTTACATGTCAGCGGCATCAGGGCCGTGCAGAGGCCGAGATACCCGAGCAATTTGCTCGGCCACCCCCCAAGGGGGCACCCACACGCAAACACAGCAAATTCTGCCTGGTCATAAAACTTGCGGTAAAAAGAGAAAAGAAAAAGATAACCAGTTATAACACGCACTACAGCATGAAGTAACTAATGACAATGTGAGACAGGGGATAAAAAGACATGGGATGACGGGCTGAATCATCCTGCTATACAGTTTCAACCGGTAATGCGACTCACTTGACTGACGTCAATTTTATACGACTTCCGTCGGTTCATCACTTTCTATTGGTCTGAAACGCCAGTCGTCAGGCATATATTTTGCATGACATAGATCAATAAGCGGTGATCTGCCGATGTCTTCCAAATAGAAAATAATTTACGTGTACCGTATTTAAAAACGAAAATATGGAAATACTGTTGTAAAATGAGTGCTTCTGTTGAAGATTCAGCAGTACTACAATAGTACTCAGCAAGTACTGCATTTCAGTACGTTACATTTCTAGATGGAAGATATACCCTGAAGTCGTCAAAGCATTGCATAGTACTTAGAAAGAACTGAAATGAAACGCACATAACCATAAGGTACGCCAAAGCTAAAAATCAGCAAAGCCTTTTTTGATGTTGGAATTACGACGACTCTTAAGACCTCAGATGCACCTTCCAGTAGACCATCAACTCAGAAATAAGATGACCCTGACATCCAATCTTTTGTTTCAGCAGCGTTAGAGTGTTGAGAAGCTGATGCCAGTGTCATGAATTAGGAAGTTACTGGTAACACTGCTGACAGTGACAGTACAAGTGCACAAGCCAATTTTTGAGGACAGTCAAATCAATGAAATTGGTGAGTGATAATACTTCTGCAAACCCAAATGAAGCAGTTTTGTTGCAACCATTTGACATTGGTGAATTTGAAACTGAAACATTCTTACCCACTCAGCTGGAAAATGTTGTCAAGGGCGGTCACATTTCCTTTCAGCCAAAATATATTAGAAATCACATATTTCCAATGTCTGTTTTGAAAGGTAAAATACCAAATGGGGAAACAATTTTTGCGAGAAGGCTTGTATTTAGCAGAGTAAAGATGGTAATACTTTGTTTTCCATGTCGATTATTTTCACCTGAAAGTCGGTTTCAACGTGTGACTGCATCAGTTGCAATGATGGAATGATGGGGACCGGGAAAGAAAAAGAAGAATCTTATCAATTGTATTCCTGAGCAAGAGCATTGAAAAGCCCATACAAGATCCGCTACATTCAGTGGCGTGAATTAAATAAAGTTCGAGTGAAGAAGGATCGGTCAATTGAATATTTTCTGGATCGCCAAATCCTCATCGAAGCAGCTACATGGAGAAAACTTGTCGAACGAATCTTGGATGTGGTTTTGTTTTTTGATGAACGTGAATTGGCTTTTCGCGGAATCCGATATTATTGGAGATCCTTATTATGGAAATTTCTTAGGATTGCAAGAACTGATTTCGCATTATGATCTAGTTCTCAAGGAACATGTGATTAAAGTTGAACGGTCTCAGGAAAAGGGTCAAAGGCTTCAAGTGCATTATCTCTCAAATCTTTCGCAAAATGAATCCTTTTGACTTTGTGCTGCTGAAGTTCGGAGACCAATAGTAGAAGAGTGCGAATCTGCAATGCATTTTTCAATTAAGTTTGATGTCACACCTGATGTGAGTTATACTGAACAAACTACTTTTGTCATACATAAAGAACTAGGAAAATTTTCCATCGAAGAGCGGTTTTTGATCTTTGCAGATTATGCACAAAAGACTGGATCTGATATTGCAATATTTGTCCTGGATACTTTGGAAACCTTGAACATTCGCGTTGAGGAATGCCGTGGCCAAGGCTATGACAATGAGGCCAACATGTCAGGAAAGTAGTTGTAGCATTTAACGCCATTTGTCAGCACACGATAGGCTATACATGGCGACCAATATTAATGGTGGAGGAAGAACCCGGGAAAACCCTCGGAAAGAACCACCGACCCACGAAAAGCAACTGGCAAGCTTTCTCACATACACACAATACAATAGCCGAATCTAAGACTCGAACCTACGCAGAGGTGAGATGGCAGTGATCCGTAACGGAGAGCCCTTTAGACCATTCGGCCACTCAGGGCCCTCTGTTAGGAAAGTACAAATAGTTTCAAGCAATTTACCTAAAGAAAAAACCACTTTCTATATTCTCACCATGTGGCTGTCATTCGTTGAATTTGTGTTGACTGAATGCTGCCGCACGTTGCACAGATGTTGAGATCTTCTTTGGAATTGTTCAAACTGTGTATACCATCTTCTCTGCCAGTGCACAGAGCTGGAAAATGTTACAAAATTAGCTGCATGTTGTGTCTATGCGTGGGCAATCGGGACGCGATGGACTGAGATACTTGATAGTATTCTCCCCTTCTCTAATCACTTGTGTGGAATCTTTGTCTCTTTCGGAATAAATTCAGAGCTTGAATCTCACTGCAAAAACACGAACTGATGTGAAAGGTACCATAAAATATATGAACTCCTTCATATGTGTTCTCATGGAGGTATATTTGGATGAAAGTCCTCACATTGATTGATCTCCACAACCAGGTCATTCAGGCAGGAAAGTCAACTATTTATGTTGAGGTAAAAATTATTGAGGCATTGATCAGTTACCTCAAACCTGTTCGGGATGACTGGTCAACAATTTTGAAAGAGGCCAAAATAGAGGCGGTGTCTGCAAAAATCAGTTCTGAATTTCAAATCCATCGGAAAGTGAAGCGTACACATTTTACTGGAGAATAAGTTGAAGGCGATGAACATATCACATATTCAACGAAAATGGAATCAGAAGAACTGGCAACCTTTCGAAGAACTGTTTTTGAAAATCACAATATTGATTCAGTCTTTGGTCGACTTGCAGTTCGTTTCACAGCCATTCAAACAATCTTGACTACATTCTCTTTCTTGTGGGATTATCAAAAACAGTCACAGTGCCTGTTCTGAGTTTTCGAAAAAATATTCATGTCTCGTAACTGGAACTGAAATGTCTGAAGAATTGCTTCATATGAAACAAATTCATGCAGCAAAATTTTGTGAGAAACGTCTTTCTCCATTTGACATGTTGAACAAGATTTCAGAACCGAAGCTTCGTTAACTTTTCAGAAATGTAGTGATAGCCCTGCGTATGTTCTCTTCAATGCCAGTAACAGTTGCCTCAAGTGAGCGTTTTTTTCTCTCAATAAATTGAAACTCATCAATAATTTCCTGCGCAAAACTATGGGACGAGAACGAATTAGTAATTGAGTATTGAGTGTGAAATAGCGTGAAAACTTGATTTCCAATATCATTAAGGAATTTGCAAAACCAAGTGCAAGAAAAATGACCTTGTAACAAAAAAGAAAGCTGGACTTCTTGCAATCGGTTATTTCTTCTTCTTCTTCTTCTTCTTGTTCTTCTTCTTCTTATTATTATTATTATTAATTATTATTAATTATTTTTTGCTTATTTTTTTGGGTGGGGTGGGGGGAAATCGGAATGATGCGCGAGGCCCCTAAAACCTCTGTACGGCCCTGATGCCCCAGTGCTAGACATCACTATAAACTGTCACACTGCAGAAATCGTAGCGATATGTCTTACACAATTGTTACAGCTACGTTAAAAATCCAGATCTCTCTCTCTCTCTCTCTCTCTCTCTCTCTCTCTCTCTCTCTCTCTCTCTCTCTCACACACACACACACAGAATAAACACTCCCCACTTGCGACGTAATCTGATGTTTCAAAAGTAAAGATATATTTTTGTCCGTTCTCTTATCCAGTTGCATTACAACCCAAAGTCGTGAATGTCATGATAACAGGCAAGACACAAGTATTAGCTTCTCGAACGATCGAAGGCTCCACAATATTGAATTCCTTGCTTGGTTTGTAACAAAAGCAATATCGCAACCCCCAACCACCTCCCTCAGTAGATGACGGTCAGTGGACGTATCCGTGTCCATTACTAATATAAACAAATACTGCGTCCAATAGGTCATTGAGCAGGTGTGTAAACGTTCAGTATGGTTTTATGGTATGAAATATGCAAAAGTGACTATTTTGAACACTGTACATTGCTCCCTACGAGAGAGAGAGAGAGAGAGAGAGAGAGAGAGAGAGAGAGAGAGAGAGAGAGAGAGTATTGGAGTCCAACTGGATGAAAGGAGGAAATTGTTTTGGCAAACAAGATTTACTATCATTCGATTTAGATATTTAAAAATAAAAATGTTAGGACTGTGGTGGCCCAATTTGATACAGAATAATCATCCGTATACTTAGAATAATCATCCGCGTACTTAGAAATGTAAATGCAGAATAATCCTCCATGTACTTAGAAATGTAAATGCAGAATAATCATCCGTGTACTTAGAAATGTAAATGCAGAATAATCATCCATGTACTTAGAAATGTAAATGCAGAATAATCATCCGCGTCCTTAGAAATGTAAATGCAGAATAATCCTCCATGTACTTATAAATGTAAATGCAGAATAATCATCCGTGTACTTAGAAATGTAAATGCAGAATAATCATCCGCGTCCTTAGAAATGTAAATGCAGAATAATCCTCCATGTACTTATAAATGTAAATGCAGAATAATCATCCGTGTACAAAGAAATGTAAATGCAGAATAATCATCCGCGTCCTTAGAAATGTAAATGCAGAATAATCATCCATGTACTTAGAAATGTAAATGCAGAATAATCATCCATGTACTTAGAAATGTAAATGCAGAATAATCATCAGCGTACTTAGAAATGTAAATGCAGAATAATCATCCGTGTACTTAGAAATGTAAATGCAGAATAATCATCCGTGTACTTAGAAATGTAAATGCAGAATAATCCTCCATGTACTTATAAATGTAAATGCAGAATAATCATCCGTGTACAAAGAAATGTAAACGCAGAATCCCATACTGTGTTTCCTTGACAGTGACTGCACTAAATATTACGTTGACAGTAGCTGTTAGGGAACAAACTAGACATACGTATCTCTTTTTAACTCACATTTTTTCAACCAAATTTTTAAATTAAAATAAAATTCCGTTCTGTAAGGGTCATACATTATTCTTGAAAAATCAATCTCATTTAGGATTTTAAAAAAAGAAGAAAAGACATGGACTTTTTAAAATAAAAATTAGTGGGACCTCTGTAGCAAGTAATCTGCCCTCATTAATTTGTCTTTCATCGGTCGCAGTAATTAGCAACACTACTTAAATGGCGTCTAACATACATACCTTTACAGAGGTACAGTTTACTTATTATGCAATTGTCAACAGTGGTGTCTGGTACTTTATCAGTACCTGAATCTTGAAGGGAGAAGAAACCATGGATTAATGTCCCTAATCTGATCAGCCGACAGGGGACGGGAGTTCTATCCCATGGTAAAGCCGCCATTGTTTAAACCGAGTCTACCTCATTACCTTTAATAAGTTAGCAATCTTCAATAGTATTCTTCAGTTTATGTTATGAAGCGTTGAGTGTTTTATCTTAAGACTTCACCTACATGACGTGGGCAGCTAATATTATCAATTTCAATCCGTTCCAATGCGATTCATATGAGCTACAGCGACAATCTGATTAAAATCAGATCCCCTCTTTACTACGTGTATATTGGATGAAGACCGCTTAAGGGCTATGTTGTGGTGACATTGGAATTAGCCAAATGAAAATGCAGCTTTCAAAATCTGAAAGTGAAACAAATCGTTCGGTACGCATTCATGCTCTTCACCAACAGTGCTTTGTCTCCAAACGCGAATATATTAGAATTCATCTGATTGGTTTATAAAATTAGCGGTTATGGTAATACAATAGGTTACACGAATATGACCCCGAAGCGACGGCTGTCAGATCGTCAACTATAATAACAGAAATCTGACTTGAATCAAATTGACTACAGCGTGACACGTGGAGTCATAATAAGGTATATGTATGCCACCAGGTCACACAATGAAAATAACAGGTCTAGATAACAAAAATTCTGCAAAAGTGCATGGGAATGGGGTGGGAGAAAACATACATACATACATACATACATACATACATACATACATACATACATACATACATACATACATAGACTCTTTATAGAGTGTATAGTACTCCATAGTTCTTGATGTTACATGTCGTCAATTTGTATTACCTGCAGCTGATTGAATATGCTCAAATAACTGTTTTCCATAAAAAAAAAATTTGATGTGCTTTTTAATGATATACTCCCTTCTATTAACCAATCACAACAATCTGATAGTGACCCGTTGTAATAAATTTTACATTCTCCACGTTTTTGTATTTAATCTTTGACCCCTCTTTGTGGTCGTAAGACTTTCAGCAATTGTATTTCAGCTTTTACAACTTTATAATATGGACAACTTGCTAGTATGGTGAGTTTTGTTGTTGTTGTTGTTGTCATAGAGTTTAACGCCATTTTTCAGCACAAGATAGGTTATACATGGCGGCCAGTGTCAATGGTTAGGGAAGAACCCAGGAACCACCCGAAAATAACCACCGATCCACGAGAAGCTACCTGCAAGGCTTCTCACATAACAATATTGGCCGAGCCCGAGACTCGAACCCACGCAGACAGAGGTGAGATGGCAGTGATCCGTAACGGACAGCCCTTTAAGACCACTCGGGGCCCCTCAGACAGAGGTGAGATGGCAATGATCCGCAGCCGTGAGCGCTACCACTCGCCCCGCTCGTGGTCTTTGTTGAGTTTTGAAAGGTTCTTCTCAACGGTAGAACGAGCTATAGAAGAAAGGACACATGAACGGACATAGTTAAGAACGTTTGTTTTCTTCAAAATGACATCTATGTATATTGTTATCCGCAACAAACTTCTCGTAAACATCAGAAACTGTTAACAAATCTCTAATATTGTTTGCAAACAATTCGGAAAGTATTATGTTAGGAAAATAAAACGTAAATTTAATAGAAGTTGAACAATATCACAAATATCAATTTAATAGTATTCAGTTGAGTTCATGGTATATATATATATATATATATATATATATATATATATATATATATATATATATATATATAGTCTCAATTTATTTTGACAACGCTTGATTTTGGTACTAAGCATAAAAGAAACTTGAACAGCCTATTTTCTAATGAAATATTTCATTTTGTACATTCGTTCTTTAAATTTGAGCACGAAGTTGTGGTTAGAAACAGTGAAGTTTGTATATATTTATTCCTGTTGCAGGAAGGCGTGTTTGTGATTTGGATTTTTAACGTAGCTTTAAAACTTGTTCAGTCATATCGCTACGATATATCCAGTGTTACAGTTTATAGTGGTGTTAGTACTGAGGCATCATGCCGCAGAATTACAGCATAAAGTCCCATCAAAAATAAATAAATTGTCTTATTTGAAGTTTTAAATTTATCCAGCAACGGGTTGTGACTACATCTATAAAAAGAGAAGAACATAAAAGCGCGCATGGCGGTTAAATTTGATACAAGCTAAGGAACACTTCACGGCAAACTAACTAGCATATAAACGTTCGCTTGCTGTGGAATAATTAAAACACCCTTAATTCAAACGTAATTCCGACGATTGTAATGTCTACTCTATAACAGAAACGAGTGATAGTCAGATTGAGCGAAATATTTCTACTTAAATCGATATTCGGTTTACGTGCAAGCATAAAAGTCGCGTTTTGAAATTTGATCCTGATACAAATAACAGAAAAGGGTAGACCCACATTCATTGTTTTTGATCCATTCTTTAAAGTCAAACTATGGACTAGTTACAACACTTGAATAAGAGATCATTGTCGTTGATTTGTTTTAAAGTTTTACCGCAATTGTCTGTGCGTGCTGATATGATAATTTAGGTTTCTAATATTGATTGTCAATTATCAATATATTTAAAATGAGATAATCAGTTATAGTTGATGAAAATTGTATTATTATGACCAATCACGTGGAAATTACTGCCTGATGTTTTCATCCCTGCTGACTGCACATGAAACCAGCGAAATGTTTACCTGTGACTCCTGGGAACGCTGATTAACGTTTGGCCCCAAGCAGGCAAGGAACTAATGAAGCGCTAACGTGATTATCAATAGAGTTAGGTTACACTGTCTCTACAGATATTCCATTCAATTGAGAAAAGTAGGCCAATAACAATGGTCAGCTGTCCCAAGACATAAAACATTTAATTGAGCAATATTAGAATTAAGCTAGGAAAAGTGAAATTTGGTGGAAAGTTTGCAACAACCTTTGGGATCTGAGGTAAGTGGCACAGAAAAATACATGAGCTCAAAATAAATACCAATTACCTATCGGGAAATGATGTATTAAAATTGTACAACACACACACACACACACACACACACACACACACACACACACACTTTACTCACCAGAATAGAAGTTTCAGGATAATATGTCGGTATGTAGTAATGCGTGTGTGTGTGTGTGTGTGTGTGTGCGTGTGTGTGTTTGTGTGTGTGTGTGTGTGTGTAGTTGTTTTGGAGGAATTGTATCATCAGTAAGTGATTTTTAAATATGAAATAATTTTCAGCTTGTTGTTTTTTGTCCTTGACAAAATGCCCTCGAAAATTAAATGTAAAACACATGCTTTTGCATTTACACCGTGTTCATGTAGAGCCGCATGTAGCACACTTTTTATCCCACTCGCCTTGTCTGTATATAACTCCTTAAATTAATATTAATATTTACCATAGTGTATATCTTGGACCAGGTACATTAAACAAAGCATTTTATAAGAAATTAACATGTTTTGCTTTGGAGAAAGGGAACCTGCTTCTTCGTCTCCTTGAGTCATGGCTTTGCAATGAACAGTGTATCAAAGTTAACAATGAGTTACGAGTTCAAATCCTTTCCTTACCAGCTGAAATCATTTGCTATGTGTGCCTCTGATCAAAGTAACTTACACTAATTGCCTCCGCCTTATATACTATTTCATTTAAATGTACCGTTAAAATATCAATAAATAAATTAATCACCCAATCAATCGATTGCCCAGTTAATCGAACGATTGATTAAAGAATCTTCTTGTCTTATTGATGATTGATTGAAGGAAACAGTAGTTATTATTTGCATTCTGTTCGATGTCTGATACAGTCCATCCATAGTTCGTGCATTAATGCTTGTCCGCAAATGCTATAAAATGTGTCTGTTATCATGTACATGTAAATTTAATTAATAATTTGATGCACTACCTATTAAACGGGGGGATATAAATTGAACGACGAGAAGAAAAGTTGCAATGCTGCCATGTTAGAACCTTCCAATAAGTATGTAACGTGGTGCTGGCGGGTTATCAAAGTGTTATTAGTACAATATTGCACAAGGCCTGGTCAGAGGTATTGCGCAACTTGGAAAACAACACTTGAAGACCGCCTCCCACATTTATTGTCGTTATCTAGAAGATGATCGCTACGGTGTAATCTGCCCGGTCAGTGAATATAGTAATCTGAGATGGTACTTTGAACAAGACAATACACGAGCCCCCGTAAAGATAAAATATGAATTTAATTAAAAATACAATTAAGAACAGAATGACACTGTGAATTACAATTTCTCTCTTTCTGAATACACTTAGTTCAGAAAAAAATACAAATGCCGAAGCTTTAAAATAATGGATACATTCATAAGAATCCAAACACTAATGAAAATAAATGAAGTTAGCCATTAATACTGAGAGTAAATTTCATCAAGGAATCGAATGTTCATTTAACATTGGACTGTTGGGTGATTCAAAATGACCTTTTTCGTCGACTGGTTTTTCTTTCTTTTCCCTGCGTGCGTCCGTCTTCAGCTTGCCCTTTGATTGAACGGGAATTCCACACTCTGACTTCTTACTTCTTTTTTTTTCTCGTTCCTTTGACTTCTCGCTGATTCTCACTCTTGCCAAAATAAACTATTTTCCTTTGACTTCTCGCTGATTCTCACTCTTGCCAAAATAAACTATTTTCCTTGTGTTTTTGGCGTCTTACAATCGTTCCACATTCAGTTTCCTGGAACCACAATTAATTTACGAACGTCTGTCTTTCAAAGACGTACGGAGTCTTCTCCTGTGTTGTTTTTATTTCCTCTCTTGCAGAGGTCTTCCTAGACTGACTAACCTCGTTTGATACGAAGGATATATTTCCCCGATTCTGGGGTCTGACACACCCCTTTCCCTATGCATTCGCCCAATCGGAATAAATGCTATTCTTACTGACCTTATGAAAACCGTCTATCAAGATGCCAAAAATGCCACTTAGGATCGAAATATCACCTTATCATTTGTCTCAATCATTTTTGAAAGCTCTGCGTGAGTAATCCCATAATTTTAACGTGTCAAATTATTGTAACAGTCTGACCGAGTTAAACTAACATTTTTTTCGTTCCAAACTCTACTCCAAGACAGTTGATTGTCGGCTAGCCTACGAATTAATTACTGTATGTCACTGACGAAAAATTTGGCACTTGACAAAGTACTAACTTTTTGATGTAAGAAAATTCCATGAAGCAGGGTAGTTCAGTAGTTGTTTGAGAACTATTTCATTGTCAGTGTTTGAAGTTGCAAATTAAATTCTGTTTTTAATACGATTGTAATTTGTAGCACCGTAATTTGTTTTTTAGATGGTTAAGTATCGCTTAGAGTTGCGCTGTGGTAGTTGTTTTGGAGTTTACGGCCATTTGTCAGTGCAATATATGCTATGAATGGTGGTCATTATGCCTAAAATTGGTGAAGAAGAATCCGGGTAAAGCCCAGGTAAGAACCACTGACCCACAGGAAGCTGCTGGCAAGCTTTATCACATACCCATTTTAACCGAGCCCGAAAAACGAACCCAAGCAGATAAAAAGTGAGCTGGCAGCGAAAGCTTAAGACTACTTGTCCACCAGGGACCTCCGTACTGTTATAGTAAAGATCTCGTTTTGTAGCTTATCTACTTGTGAAAGTAAAATCAGAAGTAATGTCCAGAAATCATATCGAATAATACGCTACTGAAATATTTAATTTTTCAACGTGCGCTTTATCACATTTGACAGATCTGACCATGGATATACCACCTGAAAGCAATGTATGGAAAATAGTGGGATGTCTCATTTCAACGCTAGCGTTTAAAAATAATAAAGAAATATGTGTATTGTTTTTATTAAGTGAACGCCAGTTTTCGTTTTAAAGAATACGTGATATTTTATAATGTACTCCTTTGAACAGTAC
This sequence comes from Unio pictorum, assembly GCA_030141615.1. Lineage (NCBI taxonomy): Eukaryota > Metazoa > Mollusca > Bivalvia > Unionida > Unionidae > Unio > Unio pictorum. The sequence continues at coordinate 8,837,210 of JARLTB010000007.1, read as the reverse complement.
TAAACGAGAATCCAGTTTTAGTGTCAACAATACTGAATGAAGAACCAGTCTTAATGTGAACTATTATCGTTCTATTGCAATCTTATGTTACTTTTTTTTTTTTGGGTGGGGGGCACATGTGGGATGAAACATCGCCTTTTCCATAAAAATATTAGGGGCTCCGAGTGGTTGAGTGGTCTAAAGCGCTCTCCGTTACGGATCACTGCCATCTCACCTCTGTCTGCATGGGTTCGAGCCTCAGATTCGGCTAATGTGGGTATGTGAGCAAGTTTGCCGGTAGCTTCTCGTGTGTCGGTGATTCTTTCCGGCGTTTCCCCGGGTTCATCCTCCACCATTAATACTGACCGCCATGTATAACCTAAAGTCAACGTTCCCTCTAAGCTGCGCGCGCGCTGCTCAGATATCCCCGCGCTGCTGAATTGTCAATCCAACATTAAAGTTTGCTCGTCTCCGTAATACTTGCACAATGCAGCGAGCATTGCGCGCACATCTACCATTCGCTTAGAGGGAACGTTGCTTATAGTGTGCTGAAAAATGGCGTTAAACACTACAACAACAACAACAACAACCATAAAAACATAAAGAAGGATAAAGAAGAGATGGAAGAGAAATTAGATATAGCTTTTCGTATTTTTTAAAAAAAAATTTGGGGGCACCAGACAGATGTTCCCTCCCCCTATTGAAAAAACTAAAAAAAGTGTTTTTATGTATGAGTGTGTTCCCCCCGATGTGTATTTTTGTGTTGTTTTTTTATATATGAAAGTCCATTTATTTTACCCTAACCTTAATTTTGTCCCATTGGGATTATATGAAAATAGGAGGATATTTTGGTTCTTAGTGTTTTCTATGACAACTCCACCCGAGCTCAGAGGCCCATCATGGGTGTCTTGTCTTTATTTCTTAAAGTTAACCCTGGCTAGGGGTTTCCTGTATCCTGTGTATGTTATTTGTGTTGTGCTATTTTTATGTTGCTATATGTATACATATGCATACAGTGTATCTTGTAAGGATAGCCAGTTTAGTCAAGAGTTATTTTTGAAAAACGCGCATCTCTTTAAAATGAAGATTGGTTTATAAACCTGTTGGCGTATACTGTACTAATTCAAATTACTATAAAATTGCCAACAATGACGCATTTAAATGTTTTCACTTTTAATTATGTAACAGAATGAACTAATTAAACTCATATGTCTGCAATCTATTATTATTATTATTATTATTATTATTATTATTATTATTATTATTACAAGTACTTTCGCAATGGCGTCAGTTAAAGAGGATGTTGATACAAGTCGTCTGATAGAAATGCACAAGACGAGCACTTCACTTCTGAAAGAATTACTTCGCCACCTGAATGTAGTCCGAATGTCAGAGCTCGAAATCAGACAGGAAATTAGTGCGTTGAAAAATAAAGTTCAGAGGAACCTTGACAAAGCAGAGCAAAATGCAGTGAAGTTATGCAGAGAGATGGTCCATCGCTCTGAAGCAGATATAAAAAAAAGAATGATGGAGATAGAAACCCATCAAGATAGGTATTCAAATCAAATTTTCACATTTTAATTAGCGTGCTCGCTTGCATGAGCTAAAGTAATTGCCTTTTAATGTCAGGTGTTGATTTTATGTCAAATACATAAAAAAAATCGTCAGAGAAAAGTTTTTATTAAATGATATTATATCTATTTTTTCCTAATTATAATTCAATGAATATAGCTTTAATAAGATTGATGTCTTCCTTTCTTCTTAAGAGAACTCTTAATCAACCCACAATATGTGTGTTAAATTTCGTGTGTTCAATCAACAAATTTGTTTAGTAATTTGTCAATTGTTTGTTTATAATGTCATTTGTTTAGAAATAAGAGTTATATAATTGTTAAAATGCATCTTGACATGCATTTATTATTTATTTCACATGTTGCAAAACAAGAATGCTATTTGGCCATTTTAATTTTTTTAATTTAGAAAGATCCTAAGTATTTTGTACATTTTGAAGATGTAATCTCCACTGCGTGTAACAGCTGTCCTTAAAATAATGGCCTTTTTAGGCATGCGTAATGAAAGGCCGTTCTACTAATTTCAAAATCTTATTTTGTTCAGTTTTCACTATATAAAATATAAGCACATGTATGTGATATCTGTTATTTCATTACCATTGCAAAAAGAATCAGGGATTGTTGTTTATTTTAAGTATCTTTCACAAAATCTTTGCTGAGGTGATTGTTTTCTAATTAAATGATATGTAAACGCCATTTGATGTTCTCTATCTTTTTAATAATTATTTTAGGATAGAAGAAATGCAGACGCGATCTCTAGTTTCAGCTGCTCACATGGCCGAAAGTGATTTATTACAGACCGACTGTTTTCTTAAAGACACCGGTTTATACACGAGGCGTCTTCTCTCCAAACTCCTATTCACACCTTCCGATGTCGTGCAGAACTTTGCAGCACACGTCTCCACTCTCGGTGAAATTCGACTGGCATACCCTGACACGACAGTCACGTCGCAGTCTTCGTTAAACGGTTCCCATTCAAGTACAGACATAATGAATGGCCCTAGTCAAAATGGGACACAGTCTGGGATTCCTAGCAACGGCAGTAGTGCTTTGGAAGAAATCATCCCGAATTCTACGCTATCGGCCAGAGATCTCGGGAGTGAGGAGAAAGTGGCAAACAATGTGGTGACTTCTTCAAGTACATCGGCTGCGACATTGAATGAGGTAAAGTAATGCTAACTGAAATTTAACGTGTACTATCTTCTGCACTCAGGACACTAGTACAATACAAAGCACGAAAAATTAAATGTACCAACTACAGTTGTGGACGAGTTTATTGTCAGCTTTAATGTCTTTCATTTGTAGGAAAATACGATGTGTACATGATTGCGATATAAGCAATTGTAATTTTGTATATTATGAAGTAAATAATAATTATTTTATTTTGATAATTACGTAATTTCCTATAGTTTGAAGCTTTTATTTAAATTCTTTTTTGAAACAAAACTTGGATTTTGGGTGCATCCTGAGTTTATGGTGTACCGCTCAACTAAATTGTGTCAATGTTACCTACTTTCCATTTATCTTGTTGTATTTGGACTATAACCACCAAAATGCAAAATAGGCATATCACTGGATAAATATGTATGTGTCTTGCATCAAATTCCAAACAGTTCTTGAAATTATCCAGAGCCTGATGCAAGTGCAGTCTGGTTGGTGGCTAATTTAGTGCCTAATAAGTATTATTAGTCTACGTCAAACGAATAGTACTTTCAAGAGGTCGTAATGGTCGAGAACCGTCAGGGATCAATATATACTTATTATTTATTACATACTCGAATGTTTCCTTATTGTATGTTTTCCGTATGATGCCCAAAATAACTATCCCCATGCCCAAAGCAACTCTTTCAATAGTGAGTATAAATACAGTAAACTCTAAGTATTGTTTCAGAGCAATGGCGAACCAGACTCGGGTAGGAAACGTATATATGGTACTAGCAGTCGGAAGGACACCCTGGTAACTAAGAAAGAGGAGCCCACAAAAAAACACAGCATGGATAAGGTTGCCATTCATTTGGATGTCAACTATTCTACTGAACCTGATAGAGGTCATTGGATAAAGAGAACAGATATCATCCAGCCAACATATCCATCTACAAGCATATTCTTTTCTTCGCGGCCATGTTTTAACGCTGCCTGCTTCCTTTCGGACGGCAGCTTCATGCTACTGTACTGTAATGACCACACATGCTGTTTGTTTGATTCAGAATTCAAACACATTACTGAATTCAGGCTTTCGAATCGCCCCAAGGTTATACGTGTTGTGGGTAAAAACGAAGTGGCCGTGACTCTACCTGAAGACCACATAATCCAGCTACTGTCTACATCTTTCCCAATCAAACCGACTAGAACAATTAAAACTAAACGGGTCTGTCTGGATGTAGCATCTATCAACCGAAACGAATTTGTAATTTCTGGAAAGACTTATTGGTCCATAGTTTCCACTGACAACATTGAGAAATCCTTTAATCCGATACCAGGAGACATTTCTGAAAGCTCTAACACCTCTGTCGCTTTGAATCAATTCAAAACACAGGTGTACATCACCGTGGATGACCAACAATCTCTTTATTGTTATGGCCTGGATGGCCAGATTCTCTTTGTTTACACACACAAGGAGCTGCGATGTCCAAGTGGAGTTGCCGTGGCGAATAATGACACCATATACGTTGTTGGTCGATGGTCTCACAACCTTCATCAGATCTCTCCAGATGGAGACTTTCTTCAGGTGACCAAAGCAGACATTCCAGTCAACCCACTGGATATTTGCTTCAATACATTGGGAAACAAATTCTTGATTATAAACGGAAGCATGAAGGACAGGCATAAACTTTATCTTTTCGAGACATGCTAAAGTCCCATTCATTATTCAGAACCTTTTTATTGAACAATTATCAAGGACAGAAACGTACTATCCCGCAGTGGCACGAGGAAACAAGCAGCATGATCAGATATAAGCAATAGATGTAAATGATGATGTGCAGGGCGTAAGATTATGGGATTATGGACACGGCTTTCGTGACCCTGCCCACGTTTGTACTTTAATGACAAAGCTAATAACATTTTAGCTGTAAGAAAGAGATAATCAGCATATGCCGCTTATGAAAAATAATTTAGAGTTACTAAAAAGTATGAATAAATATTATATATATATATATATATATATATATATATATATATATATATATATATATATATATATATATATATATATATTTGACATATAACGTGTATTATTTTCTCGTGTACAATGTGTGAATAAGTATTACATATATGTATATATTTATAGGCATATATTTGATAAATCATGTAACAATTACTGAAGAAGTATTATATATATATATATATATATATATATATATATATATATATATATATATATATATATATATATATATATATATAATATATATTCGTGTATATACATTCATTCTTGTTATTAATGTAACTATAAGACATTGACAACACAGCTGGTAAACGTTTTGACTACAACGTCTCTGATGCTGTGATGATAAAGATGATGTAGGTAGTTGTTACAGTGTTTTTGTTTATACTCTATATACGTGCGTGACAAATAGTAACACAATAGATTTGTACGCAATATTAATGTACCTACGTTTTTGAGCACAAATTGTATTGATTAAATATGATACAAATAACCTGGAAACATATACACAACTTTCGTTTCTCTTGTCATCACCACCCTATGTTTTGATCTGTTTTGCACCAACGTTGTATGTGAGTCAGCTTACCAGTAGCTTCCTATTGGTCGGTGGTTCTTCCAGGCGTCTTGCTCAACCGAATATACTGGCCGTGAGGTATATCCTATCGCGTGGTAAAAAAAAAATGGTGTTCAGCATACACAAACCAAACATAATTTGTTTTCTGTCTTTCCGTTTTTCTTTCATACCTGTTCGTGCATATTAGGTTCAATTAAAGTGGTTAGTTTTAAATTTGTTTTAGTCCTACATCGCTGAATTTTCCGTAATCGTCTTTATTGTAAACTTTTTTGGTATCATTCACAAATAAGTTATATTCAAAAGTATAATCTTCCCACATATATTACCTGCACATGCTACGCATTTGGAAGCGACATACTGCAATAAATAATTAATTAACTCGGATATAGCATGCAGAATTTGTGATTGAGTAGATAATTATCAGTCTTCCAGTGGAAACGTAGGAAACCGAAATGAAAAAAATATGCAATTGCAATAAGTATGGTCATCGAAAGGAGAAAAAGTAATATTTATTGGAAAGAATTACCAAAAATGCTATGCTTTTTCTAATGCAGATTTAAGTCAAGGGAGGTAACACAGATTGTCTTTTTTAAAAATACCAATTCTTCCAATATATTCAGCATCTGGAAGAATTATGGGCTCGTAAACTATTTTAACAAGTAAGCACCAGTAGCTCCTGAAACCTTTAATATTTTTGTAATTGACTGTTATCCATTTCGATTGTGTTTTGTGTCTCGATATTGTGTGCATAATTTTTGTCTCTGTCAATTATAATCTAAGATAAAAGTAACTTTCAAACATGTTTACATAACTAACTTCTGTCCATGATTGTAAGTTGTAAACATGTTTACATAACAAAAGTTCAAGGTCAGTCTTGTTTACAGGTATACTAGTTTTTTCAGTTGCAAAGTCTTCACATTCTCTTACACTATTCATCAAGTGAAAAACTGTATAAATAGGGACTTGACAAACACATAATCCAATCCTGTTTTAGTTCAGTCTGAGGGAATCCTTTTTGATCAGAATCAACAGTGGTATTCTAATATAATTAAAGAGGAATTTTTGTCTTTAAATATTGATTGTGAACGATAGGAATGATTTAAACGTTCAATTGGAATTACTAAGTATTCAATGAAACTTGATTAACACATTTTTTGAAATTATCGTGAACTCATTCAGAGACATTCTGAATTGCAATGTTGTGTTAAATCAGAGCATACAAGTCCATTAGAATTCATTCAGAACATTCTTTAGTTTTGGACATGTGATTGAACATTTAGGATTATTTGGGATTTGATTCACAATACCGTGTCTCTGAAACTTTTACATTGTTATGTCGAGAAATAGATTGTTTGTTGATTTTACTTAAAGTGTTGCTTATACTTTCCTTCCTTTTATATAGTTAAGAAACAGAGTAGTCAAAATTGTGAATTTTTCTGACACTCATTATAAATTGGTCTTTGTCTAAGCTGCCTGATTTCCAGGTGTCATCGTGTCAGAAATAACGCGTGCCAAAGTAATGTCACTTCATAATCCGTTATGTGAATTGGTATATCCAACGATGGTACATAGTGTTGTTATATCCAACGATGGTAGTTATTGTTGTTATATCCAACGATGGTACATGTTGTTATATCCAACGATGGTACTTATTTTTACTATCATGGTGTTAGGTAATACAATATAGCTTATCCATTGCTAGTATGGTATAATTTCAATATAGTATGGGATAATTTCAATATAGTATGGTATAATTTCAAAATGGAACTGTGTTATTTAATATTTTTAAAGAGTGTTACAATCTTATAATAGTTGTAATTACTTTCACCTAGAAGATGCATCGCCATTAAATAAATTCTTTTTCGATACTTTTATTGCTGACCAGAAAAATTATATTTTCATAATCAATTTAAATGTTTTTTTTTTCTTCTCGGTTTTATTTTGCATGTCGCAGTTAGATTTGCACTGAAGGGAGTTACAAAGTGATCTTGAGTAATGAAGTTAGACGTTTATTTCAGGCTGAGAGAGAGAGAGAGAGAGAGAGAGAGAGAGAGAGAGAGAGAGAGAGAGAGAGAGAGAGATTTTAAAAGAAAATATATTAGCTGTTTGAACAGATGAGAAGGATGAAATACAAATTTGATTAATTAGAAGAAAATTAACCACGCTAGGGGAAAAAGGCGAATAATTGGAAAAAATACATGTGACTTGAAGAGGAAAGAAAAATATCCATACAAGTCGGTCGTACAATTAATCAGTTAGGCAGTAATCGCTTCATGATACCAGGTATGTCGCAGAGTCCGGATGCAAAGAGTAATGGTACAGTAATCTAGAGCGCTAAAAATGCCCGTGAGTCTCATTCAAGACACTTTTCTTCGCCCAATCCTAATATTTCATTGATTATTATTCGAACGCTGCTCCAGCCGCTACACATACTCCTCTGCCTCTGTTGGGAACAGGGATACATCCCACAGGACATGCGTGACGCCAACATCGTCACTTTGTACAAGAACAAGGGAGACCGTAGCGACTACAACAACTACCGGGGCATCTCCCTTATCAGTGTTGTCGGAAAGGTTTTCGCCCAAGTTGCCTTGGCGCGATTGCAGATCCTAGCCTCCCGCGTCTACCCAGAGTCCCAGTGTGGATTTCGAGCCGGCAGGTCAACTGTAGACATGATCTTCTCACTACGTCAGCTGCAGGAGAAGTGTCTTGATGCCCTTCTACATTGACTTCATAGACCTGACGAAGGCATTTGACCTGGTCAGTCGGAGTGGACTCTTCAGAATCATGTAGAAGATTGGCTGCCCCCCCCCCCACCGTCTACTTGCTGTCCTCATGTCATTCCACGAGAACATGCACAGCACAGTGTGCTTCAATGGCGCAACATCAGAGGCCTTCCCAGTAATATTGGAGTCAAACAACGCTGTGTGCTTGTGCCGACGCTCTTCGCCATATTCTTCTCCATGCTTCTCCAGTATGCCTTCAAGGGCTGCAGTGTACATCCATACCAGGGCTGACGGAAAGCTGTTCAACATCGCCCGTCTCCGTGCTAAGACTAAAATCACAAAGGTACTCATCCGTGAATTGCTTTTTGCCGATGATGCAGCCTTGACATCCCAAACGGAAGATGGACTGCAGCAGCTGGTATGCCGCCTCTCCAACGCTTGCAAGGAATTTGTACTGACCATCAGCTTGAAGAAAACAAACGTCATGGCGCAAGATGCAGACTCCCCTCCCTCTGTCACCATCGATGGATACAACTTGGAAGTTGTCGAGAACTTCACATACCTCGGGTCCAACATCTCCAGCTCACTCTCAATTGATTATGAGGTGAATGGTAGGATTGTCAATGCAGCTGCAGTGATGGCCAGACTTAACCAGAGGGTATGAAACAACCCCAACCTCACCGAGAAGACCAAACTGCGTGTCTACCATGCCTGCCTGCTCAGCTCACTTCTCTACAGCAGCGAAACATGGACCATCCATGCAAGTCACGAGAGAAAACTCAACAGCTTCCACCTGAGATGTCTGCGGCGCATTATGCACATCAAGTGGCAAGACAAAGTACCCAACACAGAGGTTTATAACGCGCCAACATCAACAGCATGTTCGCCATTCTCAGTGAGAGGCGCCTTCGCTGGCTTGGCCATGTCAAGAGAATGGACCCGGACCGCATCCCTAAGGACCTGTTATATGGGGAACTAGCAGAAGGTACACGACCAACTGGACGTCCACGCTTGCGTTACAAAGATGTTTGCAAGAGGGACATGAAGACGGCCAACATCGATGTCAGCTAATGGGAGAGCTTTGCTAATGACCGTCCCATCTGGCGCCTAGCTGTCAAGCAGGGAGTTAGTAAAGCTGAGGATGACAGGAATAGAAAGCATGCTCAAAAGAGAGCCAGAAAGAAGGAACAGCTGACTCTGGAGCTACGCCATCATCTCACGTAGACGGACGGATGCCAAGGATTATTCGAACAGAGATCATTAGCATAATGCATACTGTTACTTTGTGCACAATACTCTTTGTCAATGTAATAGTTTTACTCTGTTCATTTCCGCCATTCTAATCCAAATTTAACTTCCTCAGTGTTACATACCTTGTACATTTTCGATTTTTTCCATTTCGATTTTTTTTCCTTAATTTTCTCAATCGTATGTCGCATGTTGCGTTTGTAACATTTTACAGCTGAAATATTTATGCCACATATTGATTGCTCCATTTATTTTTGTACTTTGCATTTACTGCTAGATGTCAAATGAAAGTTCTTTGAAACTCGCAACATTTCAAAATCTGTATATCTACACGTAACACAGGGTGTCCTAGATTTTACTCCATTCATGTGAACGAATCACTCGTTATGTATCAGTTAATGTTTGGTAATTCTTTGTAACACAATACTTTATGGATATGTTAAGATTATACACGTGAAAGGTTTCTCCAGAACAAATGCACAGCGGATCGTGTAATTTATTTCTTTGGATGACATTTGAAAATAGTTTAAATGCTCTCATGATTGCAGCGATATGTTTCTTGATGTTCAAATTCCATCAAACCAGCATGTATCATTGTATTTTTTTCCATCTCTTATTTCGATGTAGTTTGAGACCACTTCTTATTTCTAAACATGATCTCTTTTCATATTGTAAACAACGTCATTTATTACAATCGTTGTCTACATTTCAGTAAGCTTTCATATTGTAAACAACGTCATTTATTTTACAATCGTTGTCTACATTTCAGTAAGCTTTTAACATTTATCATGTGTACCATTTTACTATTATGTTATGTTTTCATTCATTTTACTATTATGTTAAGATGTTTTCATTCATTTTACTATTATATTATGTTATGTTTTCATTCATTTTACTATTATGTTATGATGTTTTCATTCATTTTACTATTATGTTAAGATGTTTTCATTCATTTTACTATTATGTTATGATGTTTTCATTCATTTAACTATTATGTCATGATGTTTTCATTCATTTTACTATTATGTTAAGATGTTTTCATTCATTTTACTATTATGTTATGATGTTTTCATTCATTTTACTATTATATTATGTTATGTTTTCATTCATTTTACTATTATGTTATGATGTTTTCATTCATTTTACTATTATGTTATGATGTTTTCATTCATTTTACTATTATATTATGTTATGTTTTCATTCATTTTACTATTATGTTATGATGTTTTCATTCATTTTACTATTATGTCATGATGTTTTCATTCATTTTACTATTATGTTAAGATGTTTTCATTCATTTTACTATTATGTTATGATGCTTTCATTCATTTTACTATTATGTTAAGATGTTTTCATTCATTTTACTATTATGTTAAGATGTTTTCATTCATTTTACTATTATGTTATGATGTTTTCATTCATTTAACTATTATGTCATGATGTTTTCATTCATTTTACTATTATGTTAAGATGTTTTCATTCATTTTACTATTATGTTAAGATGTTTTCATTCATTTTACTATTATGTTAAGATGTTTTCATTCATTTTACTATTATGTTATGATGTTTTCATTCATTTTACTATTATGTTATGATGTTTTCATTCATTTTACTATTATATTATGATGTTTTCATTCATTTCACTATTATGTTATGATGTTTTCATTCATTTTACTATTATGTTATGATGTTTTCATTCATTTTACTATTATGTTATGATGTTTTCATTCATTTTACTATTATATTATGATGTTTTCATTCATTTCACTATTATGTTATGATGTTTTCATTCATTTTACTATTATGTTATGATGTTTTCATTCATTTTACTATTATATTATGTTATGTTTTCATTCATTTTACTATTATGTTATGATGTTTTCATTCATTTTACTATTATGTCATGATGTTTTCATTAATTTTACTATTATGTTAAGATGTTTTCATTCATTTTACTATTATGTTATGATGTTTTCATTCATTTTACTATTATGTTAAGATGTTTTCATTCATTTTACTATTATGTTAAGATGTTTTCATTCATTTTACTATTATGTTATGATGTTTTCATTCATTTAACTATTATGTCATGATGTTTTCATTCATTTTACTATTATGTTAAGATGTTTTCATTCATTTTACTATTATGTTATGATGTTTTCATTTATTTTACTATTATGTTATGTTATGTTTTCATTCATTTTACTATTATGTTATGATGTTTTCATTCATTTTACTATTATATTATGTTATGTTTTCATTCATTTTACTATTATGTTATGATGTTTTCATTCATTTTACTATTATGTCATGATGTTTTCATTCATTTTACTATTATGTTAAGATGTTTTCATTCATTTTACTATTATGTTATGATGTTTTCATTCATTTTACTATTATGTTATGTTATGTTTTCATTCATTTTACTATTATGTTAAGATGTTTTCATTCATTTTACTATTATGTTATGATGTTTTCATTCATTTAACTATTATGTCATGATGTTTTCATTCATTTTACTATTATGTTAAGATGTTTTCATTCATTTTACTATTATGTTATGATGTTTTCATTTATTTTACTATTATGTTATGTTATGTTTTCATTCATTTTACTATTATGTTATGATGTTTTCATTCATTTTACTATTATGTTATGATGTTTTCATTCATTTTACTATTATGTTATGATGTTTTCATTCATTTTACTATTATGTTAAGATGTTTTCATTCATTTTACTATTATATTATGTTATGTTTTCATTCATTTTACTATTATGTTAAGATGTTTTCATTCATTTTACTATTATGTTATGATGTTTTCATTCATTTTACTATTATGTTATGATGTTTTCATTCATTTTACTATTATGTCATGATGTTTTCATTCATTTTACTATTATGTTAAGATGTTTTCATTCATTTTACTATTATGTTATGATGCTTTCATTCATTTTACTATTATGTTAAGATGTTTTCATTCATTTTACTATTATGTTAAGATGTTTTCATTCATTTTACTATTATGTTAAGATGTTTTCATTCATTTTACTATTATGTTAAGATGTTTTCATTCATTTTACTATTATGTTATGATGTTTTCATTCATTTAACTATTATGTCATGATGTTTTCATTCATTTTACTATTATGTTAAGATGTTTTCATTCATTTTACTATTATGTTAAGATGTTTTCATTCATTTTACTATTATGTTAAGATGTTTTCATTCATTTTACTATTATGTTATGATGTTTTCATTCATTTTACTATTATGTTATGATGTTTTCATTCATTTTACTATTATATTATGATGTTTTCATTCATTTCACTATTATGTTATGATGTTTTCATTCATTTTACTATTATGTTATGATGTTTTCATTCATTTTACTATTATGTTATGATGTTTTCATTCATTTTACTATTATATTATGATGTTTTCATTCATTTCACTATTATGTTATGATGTTTTCATTCATTTCACTATTATGTTATGATGTTTTCATTCATTTTACTATTATATTATGTTATGTTTTCATTCATTTTACTATTATGTTATGATGTTTTCATTCATTTTACTATTATGTCATGATGTTTTCATTCATTTTACTATTATGTTAAGATGTTTTCATTCATTTTACTATTATGTTATGATGTTTTCATTCATTTTACTATTATGTTAAGATGTTTTCATTCATTTTACTATTATGTTAAGATGTTTTCATTCATTTTACTATTATGTTATGATGTTTTCATTCATTTAACTATTATGTCATGATGTTTTCATTCATTTTACTATTATGTTAAGATGTTTTCATTCATTTTACTATTATGTTATGATGTTTTCATTTATTTTACTATTATGTTATGTTATGTTTTCATTCATTTTACTATTATGTTATGATGTTTTCATTCATTTTACTATTATATTATGTTATGTTTTCATTCATTTTACTATTATGTTATGATGTTTTCATTCATTTTACTATTATGTCATGATGTTTTCATTCATTTTACTATTATGTTAAGATGTTTTCATTCATTTTACTATTATGTTATGATGTTTTCATTTATTTTACTATTATGTTATGTTATGTTTTCATTCATTTTACTATTATGTTAAGATGTTTTCATTCATTTTACTATTATGTTATGATGTTTTCATTCATTTAACTATTATGTCATGATGTTTTCATTCATTTTACTATTATGTTAAGATGTTTTCATTCATTTTACTATTATGTTATGATGTTTTCATTTATTTTACTATTATGTTATGTTATGTTTTCATTCATTTTACTATTATGTTATGATGTTTTCATTGATTTTACTATTATGTTATGATGTTTTCATTCATTTTACTATTATGTTATGATGTTTTCATTCATTTTACTATTATGTTAAGATGTTTTCATTCATTTTACTATTATATTATGTTATGTTTTCATTCATTTTACTATTATGTTAAGATGTTTTCATTCATTTTACTATTATGTTATGATGTTTTCATTCATTTTACTATTATGTTATGATGTTTTCATTCATTTTACTATTATGTTATGATGTTTTTATTTATTTTACTATTATGTTATGTTATGTTTTCATTCATTTTACTATTATGTTAAGATGTTTTCATTCATTTTACTATTATGTTATGATGTTTTCATTCATTTAACTATTATGTCATGATGTTTTCATTCATTTTACTATTATGTTAAGATGTTTTCATTCATTTTACTATTATGTTATGATGTTTTCATTTATTTTACTATTATGTTATGTTATGTTTTCATTCATTTTACTATTATGTTATGATGTTTTCATTCATTTTACTATTATGTTAAGATGTTTTCATTCATTTTACTATTATGTTATGATGTTTTCATTCATTTTACTATTATGTTATGATGTTTTCATTCATTTTACAATTATGTTATGTTATGTTTTCGTTCATTTTACTATTATGTTATGATGTTTTCATTCATTTTACTATTATGTTATGATGTTTTCATTTATTTTACTATTATGTTATGTTATGTTTTCATTCATTTTACTATTATGTTATGTTATGTTTTCATTCATTTTACTATTATGTTATGATGTTTTCATTTATTTTACTATTATGTTATGTTATGTTTTCATTCATTTTACTATTATGTTATGATGTTTTCATTCATTTAACTATTATGTCATGATGTTTTCATTCATTTTACTATTATGTTAAGATGTTTTCATTCAGTTTACTATTATGTTATGAGGTTTTCATTTATTTTACTATTATGTTATGTTATGTTTTCATTCATTTTACTATTATGTTATGTTATGTTTTCATTCATTTTACTATTATGTTATGATGTTTTCATTCATTTTACTATTATGTTATGATGTTTTCATTCATTTTACTATTATGTTATGTTATGTTTTCGTTCATTTTACTATTATGTTATGATGTTTTCATTCATTTTACTATTATGTTATGATGTTTTCATTCATTTTACTATTATGTTATGATGTTTTCATTCATTTTACTATTATGTTATGATGTTTTCATTCATTTTACTATTATGTTATGATGGTTTCATTCATTTTACTATTATGTTATGATGTTTTCATTCATTTTACTATTAGGTTATGTTATGATGTTTTCATTCATTTTGTTCTCTGGTTGTGGTTTTGTAACTGACTCCGTCATACTCGTATCTGCTGTTTTGTCCACAACTGACAGTCTTGGAAAGAGGTACCGTTCAAAAACGTAAATTTTTCATATTACTAATGCTGAGTTTTATGCAGGATTCTTTAGTTATCTCTGACAGTCTTGTAGTTTATTTAATGGTATATCAAAGTTCAACTGTCAAACTATTCACTGTATTCCTTTCATTCCACACTGGTCTTCAAAACCCTTTCAACTTCAAATATAATGTCTTGGTAGTAGAAGAGAGATAACTCTTGTGTACAACGTGTAAACCATATCACCCCACGTCTTTCAATTTTTCAATGTCTTGATTACGTAAACTTATTTGACTGATTGTAAATGTTTCCTCGATAACGTTAAAAGCTTGCCCTGCCAAAAGACTGTTTTGTGGTTTTTAAAAAAAAAAAACTCAAATTGCATATACAGCAAATAATTACCTTTGAACTGAAAATGCATTCATGGTTGTTCGCTTTAATTGAAACTTGTAGGTCGTCTTTATTAGTAGTTATTGTAAAGAAACAATATGGCAATGACTGTGGAAACATGAATATTGCATTTCTTTACAGGCATTATGGAAATCAACAGTCATGGATTTAGCCATTATTAAAAGATAAATGATGGCTACTTGTACACTGCCATTCAGATTTAGCTATTATTAGAAGATACACGATGGCTACTTGTACACTTGCCTTCAGATTTAGCCATTATTGGAAGATAAACGATGGCTACTTGTACACTTGCCTTCAGATTTAGCTTTTATTAAAAGATACGCGATGGCTACTTACTTGTACACTTGCTTTCAGATTTAGCTATTATTAGAAGATACACGATGGCTACTTGTACACTTGCCTTCAGATTTAGCTTTTATTAAAAGATACGCGATGGCTACTTGTACACTTGCCTTCAGATTTAGCTATTATTAGAAAAGACACGATGGCTACTTGTACACTTGCCTTCAGATTTAGCTATTATTAAAAGATACATGATGGTTATTTGTACACATGCTTTCAGATTTAACTATTATTAAAAAATAAATGATGGCTACTTGTACACTGCCATTCAGATTTAGCTATTATTAGAAGATACACGATGGCTACTTGTACACTTGCCTTCAGATTTAGCTATTATTAGAAGATAAATGATGGCTATTTGTACACATGCCTTCAGATTTAGCTATTATTAGAAGATACACGATGGCTACTTGTACACTTGCCTTCAGATTTAGCTATTATTAGAAGATACACGATGGCTATTTGTACACTTGCCTTCAGATTTAGCTATTATTAGAAGATACACGATGGCTACTTGTACACTTGCTTTCAGATTTAGCTATTATTAGAAGATACACGATTACTACTTGTACACTTGCCTTCAGATTTAGCTATTATTAGAAGATACACGATTACTACTTGTACACTTGCTTTCAGATTTAGCTATTATTAGAAGATACACGATGGCTACTTGTACACTTGCTTTCAGATTTAGCTATTATTAGAAGATACACGATGGCTACTTGTACACTTGCTTTCAGATTTAGCTATTATTAGAAGATACACGATTACTACTTGTACACTTGCTTTCAGATTTAGCTATTATTAGAAATGACACGATGGCTACTTGTCGTAAAGGTTTGCTAGTACTGAGAAATTTAACCTCTGATTGGTTCTAGATAACTTGACCTTTGACCTTCACTCTAGGCCACTGTCCATTAAATTCCCTAAAATCTTAGTCCATTGATCCTAACCAATTTACTAGGAAGGATGGGCCAAGTTAGCAAAACATTAGTTGTGATAAGAAATGTGACTTAAGTATTCTTCAAATTAGTTCTTATAACAGCGCCAACTAGAGGCCAGTGGTCGCCTAAATAATTGTTGTAACAACACATTCCCACTGACAGTGTTCATTTACTAAAAACTCTAGACCTACCAACACATCCTATATATAAAGATATCGCAAAAGGCTAGCCTACGTCCAACAATTTTATTAATTCACTTTGCAGAGAATCTAACAAACAATGAATTTTTCTTCTATACAAGGAAAATTGGACTCTACATTAAACAAAAAGCAAACTAACAATTAGCCAATCTTACCATTATCATACAAAACCAGTTGAATACATCAGATGCATTGTAAAAATTTACAGCAGCACAATCTTACGAGGTACCAATATCTTAAATAGAATTTGTTTTAGAAACCAACAACAAAGCAATATTGGTTAATACACTTAGCATTTATAATACTGATTAAAAGAATTGATACGCAGCACAGCGTCATATGTAATGTTATTGAAATCAACTAGACTGGGCAGTAAGCCGTGAAAAATCTTTAGGCATTCACTAGTTGCTACTATACCGCATTTAGTAAAATTAATAACAATATTCATATACACTTTAAGGTAGAGAAAACTGCTGTCTAAATGCTCAGAACATTTAACACATGCTGCATTATGGAATGCAGCGAACAACTATATACATCTAGAATTATGTGGCAGGAATATTAAAATAACTATAATTTTCACATTAATACTGTTTGGGGATATATTAATGGAAAAAAGCTGTGTTTTTTATTATGGGTTTGTCGTCCAATAGATTGTACAGAAAGCCTATTGAGAACCTGCACCAGCTGTTGTGTTAAGTTCTTACAAAAGAGATTAAAATTAATAATTAAGGAGTAAGAAAAAACAGTAATGGAAAAAAATGACAACTATAGAAAAGAATGGTACCATGGAATGAAATATATATGCGAGCTTATTTCTTTATTCATTATAGCAAACGACTAACAAATTGAAGAATTCAACGTCTAGATCAGTGGCCGGCAAACACTTTTGTAAAGGGCCGCATTATAAACAGTTTAGGATTGGTTGGACAAGGGTCAAACTCAAGGATGTTTATGTCAGTTGTCTTACATTAATAACAAGAAAAAAAAAACAGTTTTTCACAACTTTATTTAACAAAATGTAACATAACAATACACAATTGTTTGCACTACAGCTAAGCTATTGAGACGAATGCAATTGCATTTTTTGAGATGGCTCAAAGTTAGTACTCCCTATCATCAACATTGATTGTAAATGTTCATATGTTGATGCTGAACTGTACTAAGATTTTACGTATTTCAGCTTTGAAAATGACTTTTCACACAGGTAGGTGCTGCAAAGTGTAGATATAAATCCCCGAACATATGATCTTAATTGACCATATTCATCACTTGGAAGATCTTTATATAATTCTATTAGAAACATGTCGCAGAACCGCGAACACGTGGCACTGGAAACGCTGCCGAATTAATAATTGCGTAACGGCAGACGCCTCTACCAATCAGCGTGTCATCGCGAATCTTCAGCAGCGCCCCATGCGGCCTTTTTCGCACCTCATCAGTTGCAAAAACGTCACAAAACTTGGCAGTCGGCTGTTATGTTATGGTGCGTGCTTATATAGAATTTGAAAATGAAAATCTATTCCTAGTTTGCCGGCCGTATAAAGTGAGGCGGCAGGCTGGATTTGTCACTCGTGCCGTAATTTGCCATCCCCTGGTCTAGATCAAGGTGTAATATCATCAGTAATATCCGTTAGAGTACAAATGCAAGAAATATTACAAAATATGGTTCCTCTGTTAGAAACAGTGCTGAAAATGTTTGGAAACAAATAAATATAGTCGAAGACATTTTATTTTGGTTTAAGATGTCAAAGAAAGAGTTCAACATATTATTTTGAATTAAAACGTTAGATTGCACAATCCGGTTGGTGATGATTGCATTTATATTGTAACCCAGCGATATGGTGGTGCCTAGTATAGTAGAATGTATTAACAATCTGAAAAATGTTATTCATTCTTGTAAACTAGGATACGCCTTGAGAAAAACACCGACGTGGTAACGAATACATTACCAGCCGTTGATAAACAGACTTTACCAACTAGTCAAAAGCTAGAGATCGAACATAATATGATTATTGATAATAACATTGACAATCCTTGTGTACACACAACTAAACTATATGTCTGAGTGATAAACTGGATACTAATCGTTGTTCAAAAATTGATACTAATAAAGTTAACTATTCAATCCTGATTGTTGAATGCTCTTCACCTTTAATGTCATCACACAATATATTGGGCCATAATAAAGAAGTGAGACTTGAAGTGACAAGTGTGCTACTGGTACTTTGCATAAAATCAGAGCTAGAGACAGCGTTGCTATCGCCACCTGGAACATTAGAACTCTGGCGCAAACTGGAAGACTCCTAGAGTTGACACATGAGATGAAACACTACAAATAACATATTCTGGGACTCTGTGAAGCAAGATGGGAAGCCCTAGGAGAACACCAAACTGAAGAAGGGCATATATTGTACTATAGTGGAGAGTTGGACAAGTCCATAAACGAAGTAGGCTTCCTTTTAAACAAAGCCATCAAGGGATATGTGCTTGAATGTCGCCCCATATCTAGCAGAATCATCTCCATTCGTCTGAAAGCATCTCCCTTTAACATCACAATTATCCAAGTCTATGCTCCAACTACTGATCATGATGATTAAGAAATAGAGGAGTTTTATAACAAATGATAATAAACATGTGGACCTTCCTGCAATGAACTGACCAATGATAGAGGGAGACAGCTGCTCGAGTTCGCAATCTACAACAAATTGGTACTAGCAAACACCCTGGACCAACATAAAGCTTCACGATGCTGGACATGGCACGCACCAAATGGAACCCATCATAACCAGATCGACTACATACTGGTTCAAAACCGTTACCGATCAGGCATTAATAGAGCAAACACAACAACATACTTGTTTCATACGCAATCGCATACTTATTCATACATCACTGCATACTGATTTATACCAAATCACATAGTGATCACTTGCATAATTGTGTACAGAGATCAGATATATGTAGCATGCTGTGTTAAAAGATACAATTCCAAACCATATTCCAGTCACAATTTATTTGTCTTTACATTAAATGGCCACATTTCAATGAGGTATTGTTTCTTTCAATGCCGTATTTCCATGGAGAATATGTTTCTCTCTGTGTGCCCATGTTTGTATATTACAGGATGATAATCTGAAAAATATGAAGCAGAGTTAGGTTAAGTAGATTTGCAAAAGAACGGTACTTAGATTGGTTAAAAGTGCGCGACTAGTTTCCTCGACAGTTTGATTGGTCGTCTCAAACGGGGCAAAACAAAGACCTCGTGGCTTGATAATCAATATTATCCATTCTTTTCAATGATTTTAAGACAATAGTCGTTTGCAACTGAAAGGTTCTTAAAATGCTACAGTAATTTTCTTCTAATCACTTAATGACCTAGCATCACTAAACTCTACACACTTGCATGATCTTTCCCTTTTTCATATTTGTCTGACTTATGCGCAAAGCGTTTACAAACCGAATATTTTCTTTTCCAGCCATGAGATACAAAACAAGATCAAAACACTTTATCTCAAATTACAAAACAGGCCATGATAATATCCAGATAATTCCCTATGTTAAAATATTTATGGAGGGTAGATTGTAAAATAACAAACTAACTCATGCTATCATAGCCTTGTAAATTCTGTAACTTATGACGTCTGGTCATACAAACAGGCCAATTCTTTGGGTTGAGAAAAATCTAACACCGACCCCCAAATAATCCACAAATAATCGCTAACATCTATCACAGCTATAAATGGTCACTGTAGCTGGGTATTCAATATCGGGGTCATTAAAACTATTATTACAGGAAATGTTCATTTAAGTTTGTTTTTTCATGGAAATGAAACATTGAATCTGTCAGTACAAAGGTCAACTTTACGTCCAGATCGTTTTCCTGATTACTTTATAAAATAGATCAAGAAGAGATTTTTAATTTTTAATTAATCAGACAAGCTTTGCGTGACTCTCAGTGTCGACCGATCGATTGACTCTTAAACACACACATATAGGTCCATCTTCAAAGAACAGATACTTACTTTCTCAGCATATGTCAGGTTTTATATTTAATATTGTTATACTGTCAGTGTCTGTATCTTGGGTTTAATTCATTTAGTTAAGTACATTAACTAATCTAGAATATCTTCTGATTGAGAGGTCATCGTTTATGACGACCCTTGAGATGTTCGTACTATTCTAACTATAGGATATTACCCGTTTATATGAAGTTCTGATAACTGACATAATTTACAAGTAAAAATACAATGACAATAAAAAGAAGTGAATGTCAGATATTTAAATGCTATTGCAGCTCTACATATCGATATGGCAGGTCAACTGAAAATGTAGGTGCTATTTTTAATGCTATATTAATCTAAAACCTGTAACCAAAACAAAACCGTAATATAGATAAATAGAAGGAAAACTGATAATAAATACGATTTATAGTAGGGACACCTACCTACCATGATACGTACATACATACGTACGTACATACATACATACATACATACATACATACATACATACATACATACATACATACATACATACATACATACATAAGCTAGTTGTTTTACATACTTTATCTTATGTAGACAGTTGCATTTGCTTCGGCTGATCCGTAATCATTTCTAGCAATACAGGTGTATACTCCGTCGTGAGTGTATTGCGCTTGATGGATTACAAGCTTAGTATTTTCTGCCGAGAGAAGAGCACCGCTTCCATCAGAATTTGAAATAAATGCAGATGTCCCTTTCTGAAAAATATATTTGACAAATAATCTCTCAAGGTTTCATACATTCCCGGATATCCAATACCAAACTTCGATATTGTTATAATCTGACAATACGTCGTTTTGCTTAATCACATTTTTTCGGATATTTTTACACTTGTGCTCCAGTAGATGGCCTAGATAAGTGGATTTTTAGACAATATTTGATGATCAGTTACTCACTGTTTCCCCTTAAATGTTATCATATAATATATGATATAAAACAATGAGACCCACTTCTAATACGTATGAAATCTTGTATATGATATACAACAAGAGACCCACTTAGCCACAGCCAGTTTGACGTCAGTCTTAAAGTCCACGTATGACAAATTCATAATGTATGTTGAATCTGAACATCTTGAAATCAGACGTCCCTATGCCTCCCCCCAATCAAAGTTTATATTAGCTGTCAGTTGTTTCTAGATTCACTATTTCAAGGTTGAGTAGTCTTAGACGTGGTATGAATAATTTAATGGAAATTAACATATATGGAAGGATTTTGGTTGCCAAAAAGGCTTTTATGCCTGAATCTGGTCTTCAACGCATACAGCTGTTTTTCGTTTGGAGAACCAAATCGAATTTTTTTTCATTTAAATGTATTTGCCAGATGTTATGGTAGATACATTTATTTCAACAGCAATTGTGATACATTTATGTCGGACGTATTTGATGACTGTGAAATATCGAATTTTGAATAAGCATTTTAGATTGTATCAATTTAGACCGGGGGACTCTTTGTAAAGGTCAGTCTTCCATTCTGTTAAACTTCAAAGGGACTAGTGTTTCTATTAAATGAAAATGACCAGATATCTTAATACGGTTTTGAGAAAGAGACGCTGAACTTCCGATCCATGTCAAATAGTCATTCTTGAAAGAGAAACGTTATATAACGTGCTTCAGATTATGATTGACGAGATAAATAATTGCCTTAGGAAATGTTTTTAGAAACCACAGCTTACGATTGGATGAGTGAAATTGTGGCAACATCCTTGGAGGAATTTCAAGTGACAATCTTGATCGAAATTCTGAAGTGCAAAATTTTCTAAGAGAAGTTTTACTTCGAGGAAGCCTAGGAAAAGAAAAGTGCTTTCCTCTTTAAACAAGAATGGGACCAGGTATTTCTCTTGTGAGAAAGATATGGTTTAGTTCTAAGGTTAACAACATTAAGGTACGCAATTTCAACTTCACGTATTATTCTATTTTAAAAAATTCTTTCTTGTATGCAAACTTGTTCGATATGAATAGGTTCCATATTGTGTATCGTTTATTCAATTTTATGGAAATGTGTTGACGTTAAAGTTGCTTTTCAATTGATCTTTTAATTTTACAATTATTAGTTCCTTAGCAGAATTGATTGCATGCAATCCAAATGTGTATATGTGCATGATTTCATAAGGTTATATGAAAAAAAATATGAATTAATTTCCTTTGTCCGTTAGGACGATACTGATTGTCGTGAGTTAACGATAACTACAAATTAGAATTGCTTTTGTAATGTGTAAATAATCCTCAGTAAGATAAGCAGCTGTGAAATTTATTTTTAGAGAGCTTACTTGGTAATTTATGGCAAGGTACAACCGTACGTAGGCTTTACGCAGTGTCTGAATAGCCAGTGTGTTCTGAGTAACGTAAGTGAAGGGATTTTATGTACATCTAGAAAGTGGTACATATAGCGATTAAGTGATAATTTTGTCTTATAAGGAAATAGTTTTCCGAGGTAGCGGGAGACTCGACAGTACAAATGCCTATAACAAATTTGACCGAAATTAATCTCCTTTTGTACGTGCTGTTATATTAATGTATATTAATACATGAATTTGTTAGAAATGGCATTATGAAGACGGGCATATCAAAGTGCATCAGAACTACGTATGGTTTACGCTCTTTGATGGATATACATTAGCTCACTTGTCCTGGGACCCGAACATTGTCACATTATATTAAAACACCAAACTTATCGGATTTCGACTTTTTCATTTATTTTTCTCTATCTTGTGGACATCATAATCATATCGACTGTGGAGCATTAGTATTTGATTTTCCTTGTTTTATTTTCTTGATTTGAAAGGTTTATTATGTTTTTTTTTATCTTACCTTGCCAAAAATCGCATTATTTCTTTCGAGATATGCTAAAGCTTCTTTCAGGAAATATTCGAACACTCAATCCCTTCATGGTTACCGCTCCAGAAAAGTCGAAAATCTTGAAATATGAGCCGGCAAGGATTATAATTTTGGATGTTTCCCTCTATGCATAATTACAAATTTTATGACAACTACTGTCAGTCGAATTACTCTGATACTTATAAGATAGTAGCCTCGATAAATTAACATATAAGTTCGATTCATTGTTACAGCTGCAATGGTGACTCTCACATCCCCGGCCAAAATATAACAATAAAAGCAATAAAGGTAGTACCGCATGTGAATGAAATTTCCATGATATTATTGGCCTTGGTAGTGCACTTGCATCACACGACAAAGTCAGAAGATCGCCACGGTTCAATGAAACAGAGACAGGTGCTTTTGTTATCATTGGAGGCACTGGAATAATGAAATTAATTGTTGAAATCACTACTGAAGTGTTTAGTAAAAAACATTTCTCTTTTATGAACCTTTTATGGTCCAAAGTAAAGCAAAACGTTTTTAAATGCTCGTTAAACTTAAAGCGAATGAAAGTATTATTCAAATCATATACACTATTTTAATAATAATCACCAACACACACACTATGACAGTTTAGTCTTTCAAAAATATGATGCTACCGATCATTTCATCTGGTTGAGCAATCCGTTTACTTTTGAAACTTTTGGCCAAGATATATTAGAGTTAGGTCTTGATATATGAGATCTAGAGGTGCTGCTATTGGTCAAAGCCTTCATTTCTCCATAATTATTTTAAGAACCTGATCGACTGTATGCCCAATGAGACAGTAAATAATAATTATGACGCTTGTGTTAAGATTTTATCGTAGTAAAATCGACTAGCGTATAATTCTGTAGCTGTTATTACCTTTAGAGAAATACAATATTTAATTTCTAAAAATATAATTACAACAGATTTTGATCACGTTCACGATTTTGCAAAGCAGTTAATTTATTACCCGTTTATGGTCGTTAACGCCTCGGTTTCGTATTTGTACGAGGTGTCGCCGTAGGTTTTCCATTTCCATCAACACAATATTGAATTTGACAATGCTAATTTGTTTTTCTTCCTTGACAGCCATTGAGTAGAGTTCACTGATTGTACTAAGACTACCTTGTGCAGCCCGGGGGATTCTGAATAGACACGTGTTCGCTAAATTAGTTTGCCAACATTGCCTGAGACACCGGTTACTATGGTTACAGCCCCGACACTTATGATTGGTCTGCCTACAATAATTACTGTGGTTGCGATGCCTGCCACTCCCAGACCAATAGTTGTTGCCATTGCCATTCAGCACCTTGGTTGTCAAACAAGACAATGTAACTTGTATTACACGAGCAACACGTTTTTCTTCGTGGTGTTATATCGCAGTTCTTTCTTCGCTTCGATTATTACTTCAAGCTGGTACCGTTGAAGGTCCATTATAATTCTCCCTTTAATACTGTGATCACGTAGTATAATTGCTCGACATGTTGACCTGGATCAGGTGTAACACGCACTTTCAACCAATATTTTGCATTTTTTAACTGGAGCAACTGTTATACAATCACAGAAATATCTGTTTCGGGAATATATACATTTCAGGCGATTGCACACATCACCACATATTTAGTGTTTTAAAAATACTCGCAGTGGTAATTATTTGATTGTACGGCCATTAATTGCAAAATAAGTCGCAACTGCTATAGCAATTTCAAAACTCTTGTCAGTGTGTTGTAAACAAATTCGTTCAGCAGGTTGCATCGAGTAAGTATTATCATACGAAAGACATTTTGTATGTTTGAATATAATTTTCATCAATTAAGTATTTGGCCACATCACTTAACGCTGATCATTACAAAGCATTAGACCAACATGTAGATAACTGCACAATGATATCCGATAACATAAAATACAATTCCCATTTTGGACACTACTCTGTAATTTCGATGTCTTTGCATACTAATATATTTTTGCGAAACTCAATATTGGGCCATATGCTTATACTCTTCGTCTACTATATATTTAACTTTCTTATACAAAAACGTGATGTTCGTGATTCTAAAGTCATCTAATTAATTTATTATTAATTATTTTCGCTACTGCTACTATATTCTCTTGCTGTGTCAGCATCCTTCATGTAGTTTTTCGTTCATTTCTTTATCTATTTAGGTGTTATAGTAAACTTCAACTTTATGTTGTTGTCTTGTGTTTTGCACAATATTTCTTTTCAGTTCTTTTCTTATAATACTGGCCATGTTGTTATCGATGCTGTTTCAAGATAATTCTTAAGCCGATTAACTTATCAATATACTCTATAAACATATTTTGAAAGGTAAAAATCAGGTGTGCCTCTTTGACAAAACAGCATGATGCAATTAAGCGAAACAGCTATTTAATCTTGTATGGAACACACACTTCAATGATATGGTATATTAATCCCAGAATCAGATATACTCGTAACTTCTTTCAAAAAGCTTTATGCATCAATCTATGATTTTTCCTTATTTATATATACTGTGGTAATTGTTTAACATAAAATATTCCCTGCCTGTATAAAATATTATCAGACTTACTCTGTCAGCATGAAATATTCTCAGTTAAACTCAGCCGCAGCCAGTATACAGTGTATTGGCGATCAATAATTGTATTCCTACAATATCATCTGGTCGCACAGAAAAGCCACAATCAATAATACGGGCTTTACTGATTTTGATTTTCTAAATCGTTTACGTCATCAAATAATGTACTAGTTATATGTTCTGAAAATTATAATCGTATTTCCCAAAACTAAATAACAGCTATATGATTTGACGCTAACTGATATTACTACGTAAAATTCTTCACACTAGCGTTACAATTATACTGTATTGTCCCATAACCTATATAGTCACGTGTAATGATCAAGGTAAATATATACAAAATTGGGAGTGCAGAAGGTTTTGCCTTAAATGAGTACCTTAAAAGTTAAACAAACTTAAATCCCTCTACTCTATATTATAATTAAGGAATGTACTGAGAATTTTACGAAACTGCAAAGAAATCTTTTTTGAAAACTGCAAGCTCAATAAAAAAAATATTAGCATCTCAAACGGCACACAATCTAGGACTATTCTGGTTTAGTTCTGTCACTTTCAGTTTGTGTCCATTTAATTAATTGTTACACACAAAACAACCAACACAATACATACGTGCAAGAGTAAAGTAGCGAATGTAAAATACAATTATTAGGTTGCATTGAAAATAGAAGACAACTGATAAGGGTCAAACGTCAAATATCAGTAATCATGACATATTCAATTACACTGTTATGCCACGTGACATATTCACATATATATATATATATATATATATATATATATATATATATATATATATATATATATATATATATATATATATATATATATATATATTAAAAACAGTGACTTCTTATTAGGGCTCTTTTCACTCATACTTCCAAAAACTTGGAGCTTGGTTTCTGCGATGGCTGATCCTACAGCGTTCTTAGCATGACATGTGTACGTTCCAGAATTGTAAAGTCTGGCATCTCGTATAGTTAGAAAATTAGAAAATGTAACGGTGTTTGCTGGCAGATGATTATTCTGAAAGAAACATTTAGTAATCAGTGATACAATATATATGATCATATGCTAACTTCATTAAAGTACTTTAAAGGGATAGACTTTTCGTAGAACACAATATAAACCGCTTTGTTTGTCTATATATATATATATATATATATATATATATATATATATATATATATATATATATATATATATGTATGTATATATATATATATGTGTGTGTGTGTGTGTGTGTGTGAACTCCCGCCAAAATTTTGCCAGACGCAGTTCAGACAAATTATAAACCAAAAACAAGCATTGAATGTACACAGCTTGGCAAAACAGGATATCTAACAGAAGTATTGTTCGAAAATTATAGATATCGCACCTTATATATTTTCGTTAATGCCAAACAATGACGGTAACTGTGAATGTCCCCTATATATTGGCATTGAATCAACATTGGTGATTTCAATCATTCTTGCATAAGCAGTAAAATTATTAGGATACCAGACACCAAACTGATCAAAATTAGACTTGGTGTATCTTTGGTATTAAACAGGTACTCGAGACGCAGTCCAGGTTTCAAACATACACGACATCTTCAAGGGATATTAGGACATATAAATGGAAGACCGTACCCATAATAATGGACCAAACCTAATTGTGAGTGAAAATTTAGGTGCAAAGGTGTGCAGGTAGATATATACCCCATTAAAAATCCAAGATATGGTTGGACTGGGAATTCCAGTGAAGTTGCATGTAAGAGTTAGATCAAACCCATTAAGAACGACCTCCTTGTCAATCAAGGAAACTCTTGGTGGTTCAGTATGTATCGTTGTTAAATGTGTTGTCGTCAATTCTAGAAGAAATAAAAGTTATTTATACCTTTTGAAACGGATTGGAATTATCTCGCATTATTGGAGTTACATAAATACATACATACATACATACATACATACATACATACATACATACATACATACATACATACATACATACACACATACATTTGATCATTCAAAAAACTTGAAATCTGTCCTCTGCCAAGCATCGTACAAGAGCATTTATCAGCAAAACATGACATTTTAATACGGATTTGATTGGTCCATCGAATTAATGAAATTGCAAAAGTAAACTAAGATGGAAATAATTCAGAGGGACACTACTCTTATCATCGCCGTAAGACAACGGCGACAAATCGCTATGTATCGTTATCCGGATGCCTTCGGTCGGTAACGATGTACTTTTAGAAAGTTATCAATACATTTATCTAACGTGGATAGACGGTCCGATATCTTGAAGATAGGTGCACAGGTAGATTTAGATAAAGTGACTCAGTAAACAGGCGGAGAAACAGATAGAAGAATCAGGTAATTAGTTAAGTGATTGGCCGACAGAAATTTAAAAGGGTGTGGTATACGTACATAGCTAGATTTCAGAGTCCCGTACTTTTTTCTTTGTACTTACTCGGTTCAACACGAAGATGCAACTGCACGGACTTCCTGCCATAATAGTTCGTGCCAATGCAAGAATATACGCCAGAATCCGTAACCATGGCTGTTTGAATCACGAGGGTGTGTCCTCTGTTTTCAACATGCATCCTTTCCTCAGCATGCATTGTTGTAACATAAAACCTTTTACTTTGCTTCCAATAAAATATCACAAGATGTAACAAGCATATATATATATATATATATATATATATATATATATATATATATATATATATATATATATATATATATATTGTTACGTATATTTGATTTAAATTTTTTAGTTTTAAATGTCAAATCCAAATTTGTCATTTTGCCTTTAAAATTCATTAATTGGGAAATTATTCTAGAAAAATCTCTTTAACCATACTTTATCTGTAAACATGTTTTTTTACCTTGGCTTGTTGACCTAATTTCTGACCCTTCTTTAGAGAGTGTAAACAAGCCTTGGAAATGATTGGCTAAAATCCAAAGACATCTTTCTGGATCATTCTATTTTTACGTGACTTAGTGAAGGTAGCCTCTTTCTTTGACCTTCTATGAATTTCCAGAAAATCACGTGATCCATTGTTTACGTAAAAATATAGGTATTGAAATTATTGTTTGGGATAGAACAATTCAGTAGATGTTGGGCTTTTAATATTATTAGTTGTGTTTTCTGTTTGAGTTATAATTGTAATTGCTGTGTACTGGAAATTGTGTCAATTCGTTGGAAAAGAGGAATTATTCCATTTATATAGAGAACATGTGCTCATAATTTCATTTGGATAATTGTAACACAAGAACTGCATCACGTGACATCGTCAGCCATTTTGGATTACATCGTCAAGATTCGAACCTGGAACTATTAGAACATTTATTTATCAGGACTCTTGCAATTCCATTAGTGGATTATTTTTGTGATTTCTATATTGGATTAATGTTGGATTTGATTCTCTTAAACCGTAAGTTTATTTATTTTATGAAAATAATTGTACTTAATAAATTCATTGTTAAAGTTTTACAAGCTTGTTAGTTTTCACTCTTTCTGTGTTGCTGCTTATTCGAGCCTAAGCACGTGACAATATATATATATATATATATATATATATATATATATATATATATATATATATATATGTTAGATGGAAATATAAACGGTCAGGTAGTGGATGCCTATGGACAGAAAGAGAGCACAATGGACAACATGTGATTGTCCGGAGAAATGAAAACAAATTTAAAGTTGGAATCTTTTAAACAATTAAAATGTGAATTTTTCTGTGAGATTCATCAAAAGAGTTTGTGTTTATGAGTATCAAAATTTTAAAATGTTGAGATACAAAAGAATATATACCGTTGTTACTTCCCATCGGACTTCTGGTTCTGGGTGACCATAAAATTCACATAACAACCTTAAGGTGGTTCTCTCTTCAATTGTTTGATCACTTGGTGACTTCTTTATCTCTGGAGCACCTGGAATACATACATACGTAAGTCCTTTAATGACAAGCCAAATTCCTAACGTTTCTGTATTTACGAAAAATTAACTGTATGAAATCTCTTCTGAAGAGGAAATAAAAAAACTCTCTCTCTCTCTCTCTCTCTCTCTCTCTCTCTCTCTCTCTCTCTCTCTCTCTCTCACACACACACACACACACCATCGATGCATGCATGCATACATACATACATACATACATACATACATACATACATACATACATACATACATAAATGTACGTCAGCGATTGTCTTGAAGAAACCAACAGCAACACAATTTTCATTAGTATGGAAACATTATTGCATTAAAGAGTAATTTACTATGAAAAAATACCGAAGGATATCAGTAATAAGAATCATGTTATAAGGAAACATATTAAGGGCAGTAAATATTACATTGAAAAAATTAGCAACGGATGGTATATTCTCCACGTGTTTATACGTATATTTACGAGAAACGATCATGAAATAACTTCCAATGATTTGTTTCATACCATATGTAGGCGAATTTATTCAAATGCTTGAAATGAAGCGAAGAGTACGGTGAACAAATCCTCAAGAGATTTACTTATTTGTGAAACGATAAGATGAATATAAACTAAAGTGTTTTGCACATTGAAAATACATTTCTAAGTACGGGCTTTAAAAAGGTGGAAATTTATGACATTCGGCTCACAATACTTTACGTTATGATGCCCTTGAGTGTTAAACTTGATATATATTCTGACAATCTCTTGTAATTGTTCCATCGATATTCACTGACTATAATAACATAATATCTTATTAGAACGGAAACAGTATTAACCCACTCGTGAATATTGGCCCCACAAAAATCGTAACCTATAATTAGGCATTGCGTCAGAAAACTCGCAATAAGAACATAACTGTGGCTTTTCCCGTCAAAAGTTATCTTTTTAAAATCGAAGGCTGTAGCTGTTCTCATAGTAAATTATTATTGTCAAATTAGCTGTAATAAAGTCGACTCTAATTAAAGTCTTCGAAAATGATGGACAGGCATTTCAGATACTTGAGTGTCAGCTTAAACAGTTTCACTGTGTACGCTCTACCACTACAGTATGGATTGTTTGTCTTTGTTCTTTTTTTTTGTTTTTGTTTGGGTTGTTTAGGCTTTTTGGGAGCTGGGGTGGGGGTGGGGGTGTTGTCCAAATGATTTACCTACTTCCGTTTACTCTAATGTGGGTGTATGTACGGACCACATTCGGACCATCTATAGAACACAAGTAGATTCCCTCATTATAGGGCTGTGCATTCCTTATCTCCAGGACACCATTTTCTGTTTGAACATTGCCTGCTTCAGTTCCCTGTATAAGAATAACTTTGTATGTGGTAATGCTTACATGGCTTATGGGAAGTTAGAACATTTCAGTTAGAAGATTTCTATCTTGTGATCCATTTCAAAAGTATGGAAAAAATATATTCTCTTGTACCTTGCAGATTTGTTATGGATTGATATTTTGTTTTAAAAAAATGAAGCAAGTACAATATTAATGTCATTACTCCTAATTATCGAGTTGACTGGAAATAGTACAAGAAGCTTCCTGTTCATGTCTATTGAATTTAAATAGTAGAGTATACTAGTGTGTGTCACTTCAATCGTGTTGCATATGTGTATATTGTAACAACTAATGTATGCATCTTTTTCTGAGAACAGCTTACGTTTTTATTTACAAAAACATTTAGTTGTTTGATGTGCGTTGCTCTTTACTTTGGATTCTATGAACAACGCCAAGATCAGAAACCCGACTAGCACAAGAATAAGCTAGATTTGTTTTTAGCCATTCGTATCGGTGTTTAGATACTGACTCCAAGTTTCAACATTTATTAACAATTCTTCTAGTTACAAAGTATATAAAACAAACAAAGTATCGATATGGTGAAGAACACTCATCAATAAATATTCTGAACATTTATGACTCATAATAAAATACTTGCAATAATAATAATAATAATAATAATAATAATAATAATAATAATAATAATAATCCAGAACAAAGGCAATAGCTTCTAAATATAGCCACCCTAACCTAATATAAATTAGATCTTTTGTAATTAGAAACAACCCCACATATGTCGACACAATGGCACAACGACAGATAAGGCCATTTTCTAACAGAGAATTATTAAAAATATTTATGTAACATTGGGTAAAATATTTATATATCAAAGCTGACATGGATGTTGTTCATGAACCATAAGCTCTTGGTGAACTTAGACTCAGGGGAAATAGATGAAGCTCGCAAGAGGTGGTAAGGAGAGTGCTAAAGATAGTAGAAAATTCCCCAAGGGCATCATATTCAAGGGCATCTCACAGAAATCGATGTGCCCGTCGGATTAAAAATTTGCTCAGTATTCTGTACAAATACAAAAGTAGAAGATTACAATTTCTTGCATTTGGGTCTTGCATGTGATCAAACACAGTTGCATTACATTGTACTCGAGAGTAAGAAACAAAACAGTGTATGAAAATATGTCTTTCTAGATCTGTTGGAAATATTAAGTGTATTATGTTTTTCAACACACACGAATCACTATGAGCCGCATGAAATGGAAAATACATAAATTAAAGACAATGTACGTGGGTTTATTCACCAAACGTGACTAGACCAACTACGGTGTGGCTTTATCGTATACAACGATAAGGCCCCGTACACATTTGCAATTGTGTAATGCATATCTTACGAAATTTTGGCGTTGAAAAACTAAATCACCCACCATACAACTCAGAATTTGCTCCTTATACTTCTGTTTTGAGTGTGTGCATAATAATAATAATAATAATAATAATAATAACAATAACAAGTTAACAACAATAATAACAATAACAGCAATAATAACAATAGCATCCATAATAACAACCATAATAAAAACAATAATAATAATAATAATAATAATAAGAAGAAGAAGAAGAAGAAGAAGAAGAAGAGGAATAGGAAAACTTACAAAAAGTACGGTCCATTTCACGTGCACCATTCCGTCTCCAATTACTTGGCAAAATGTGGACATATTATCCCCGTGCCAAACCACCTGTTCTGTAGGAGCAATCAGTTTAACAGGCGCATGCGTGGTTAGGGTAGTGGGTATAGGCGTAGTTGTTGAAGTTGTTGAATGAGTAGTGGGTTTGGTCGTAGTTGTTGAAGTTGTTGAATGAGTAGTGGGTTTTGTCGTAGTTGTTGAATGAGTAGTGGGTTTGGTCGTAGTTGTTGAAGTTGTTGAATGAGTAGTGGGGTTGGTCGTAGTTATTGAATGCGTTGTAGTTGTCGTTGGTACTGCAGAAAAGATTAATTTTAGAAAAAAAATTATTACCTTGCAATCCATAACAGTACCCAACCCAAATTACACAGAGGAAAAACATCCCTGTTAACAGCAACGAAATGTCCACTATTTTTCACGAACTTAATATTCGGATTCAAAAAGACTCTTTTGCACAAGCGCATTTTCACAATTTTTAATTCACCTACAAAACAAATGCCAATTAATAAGTGTTTCATTGGTGATTCCGGTCGACCGCTAACAAACATGACTGCTCGCCATGATTACGGCTTCTTCAATTAGCTTTCAAATATGTACATCAATGTAATATTTTACTGTGTATCATTTTTGTAATAATACCTATTGATTTTATCTGACTGATATGGTGGTCGAATCCGTATGATTAGTCAGTGTTTCTCTAACACACACCTATATTGTAACTGTTACATGTGTCATCAGATGTCAGAACAACAATTGTCTTAGAAATACGTGTACGAAATGAATACCCGTTTTTAATATATAATTCCATTCACACCGAACAACTAATCTGTTTCGAAATCGTTTCAGAGGGCGTCTATAAGAAATAAACAACTACATGTGTGTTTTGATCTGAGCCATCGGAAAGAATTCATTTGACATGGCGTATATGCCTGGGACGAAAGACCTCAATGTGCCCCTAACGGTATACAAAACTCCCCTGACAGTAAACGGAACACGTATATGATTCGCGTATTTATATGCCGATACTGAAGCTAACTTATCTATGTGTGTACCTTCTGTGTTGTGCTATCTGTGTGTCTGCATATTATGCATGCATTTCTATCTGTCTGTTCGTATTTATGTACGCGTAAATGAAAAGATGGATCTATGCATGCAAGTATGTATTTATTATGTATATAGTACACATCCGTGTTTGAAAGAATTTTTTAACCGATAATAATATTCGAAATATAAATAAAATCAAAATATTTAGTAAAGCTGTATATTTCTCTGACTTACCATTGGTAATGAAGACACTTGTCACTGCTAACGCTGTGCCTAACGCATTTTTGGCGACGCATGCGTACTGCCCTTGGTCTTTTTCTGAGACATGACGTATTATCAATGTCGGAGTACTTGAGAGAACAGCTTCTGACTAGAAGGAAATATTTATGAGATCGTTAGATATAATCAACACTGACTAATATGTACACCTAGATCTACCGGTGTATGATACACCGACCAATTGGGGTCTTCGTCAAACGTTTTGAGATTTAACTTGGAATGAACACAGTACATCATGATAGGAATTTATGTACTCTGATGGCAAGTAAACGTCAATACACGGTTCAGTAAAACAATACTTTCTTTGTGTAATGGGATATATTGGTAGAATTGACAATCTCTGTCCGGTCCTGAAGCTGTAGAATGCATTGCTTTCGAAACCTTTACAGCATACATACTTAAATTATTTTTGCTTCTCCAATTACAGACTTGTAAACTGATATATAATGTTTTTAGTATAAGATTCATCTATTCACCACACTAAAATAAATATATTTTCCGGAAACATAGCCCCGGTAATATTCTATTAACGTTGTATGTGTACTTGATGTAAAACATTAAACCGATGGAGATCTCTCTCATGAAATGGTATTCACCCCAACTTTGTTCCAATGCACAGACGGGACTGGATTGCCTGTAATGCTGCATGTTATGGACAATGTTTCTCCGTATTTGGCATAGTAGACATGATTCACGTATACAGATGGTAACGTTTGCTTTGGTGTAGGATGGGTTGCTGGCGTAGTTGTTGTCGGAGTTGTTGAAATCGTTGTTTTTGTTGTTGGAATTGTTGTGGTTGTTGATGGATTTGTCGTTCTCACTGGTGTAGTCGCAGTAGTGGTGACAATTGCATTGGTAATCATTGTCGTCGATATTGTACTTGGTGTTGTTTGGGGTGTTGTTTTACCTTTTAAATAAAATATCGAATAGTTTTAAAAAGTTATGACGACGTCATCAGTTATGGATGCCATGCAAAGATGTACAGACTTCTTCACTTGGGGAGATATTTATGAAATAACTACTTTTATGGATTGGCCTTTATGCTGACAACCAACCAACCAACCAACCAACCAACCAACCAACCAACCAACCAACCAACCAACCCCCACAACGTATTAACACAATTTGCTTTCGAGTTTTCAAGTGATAAATCAACTATAACAACATATCTTGTGTACCCAGTCACTAACGAAGAAGATGATGCAACGCTAACTTTGATAATTGGTATTTGAGATTATGTTAGGAATTTAATACATTGCTAAAGAAGCGGCGGTGGGGCATTCTTCGTCTATGAACACAGTTCTAATATTAAAGGAAAATTATGTGAGAAATAGCACTCTGTAATTGTAGCATGGACCTCTTATGGCAATAATTCATAGAAGTTTGCATATACGCATTCGTACTCATAACGTAGTCTAAATGGACGTGGTAATTTTGTTTAAAATTAGATTCCGTGCCCCAATTTTGTCCACTGAAATGTTCTAAATAAGCAAAACGGAAGGAAATAGAGAAATCAAATTTGAATTTGCTTCACTCCGATCCGATTTCATTATTGCATTCTTTCTTCGCTCTACTTTCTGCACTTATCATTAATACATGTTAGAATATTTGATTATTTTGTCACGATTTCTTGTAAAGATTTCAGACTCGTTGAAAATTATTAAACTGATTATAGAATTTTGATAAGGTTTCAGTGAAAAAGGAGTAATCATCGTGTTATTTGTAATAAGTTACTCTTATTTGATGCTAGAAAACTATAAAAATACGAGAAACGTATGACATCTGAACTGTCATCCAATCATAGCTCAAGGATCAATCCCATCATTCAATATAATTTACTTACTCTATATGGCACAAATGTATACTGATTAATCCTAACTGTGTTTATTAATTACATATTATAAAACCAAATAAATTGTTTGATTGTTCCAAATACAAATATTATTTATTGGTGATATTTAATGTTATGAATTTTACTTAAACGCACACACACACACACATGCACACACACACATATGCATACATACATACATACATACATACATACATACATACATACATACATACATACATACATACATACATACATACATACATACATACATACATACATACATACGCTAGGACAGAGATTTTATACCTGTGTCACAGATATGAAGGTTACAAAAAGGAGTATCACAACATTTGACGCACAACCCACCAGATGTGTGAGGAATTCCGCTTATTGCGTCGCATCCCTGCAACAAAAGCGAATATATATATATATATATATATATATATATATATATATATATATATATATATATATATATATATATATATATATATAATGAACAAGTAGTGTAACCTAAAAATATCCCCCTACCCCCCTCCACCCAAGTGTTAACATGCTTCCTTTGCGGTGAGTATTTTCATCTTCGTGTTTCGTCCTAATGAAATTTACCTTCATTCATTAGTTGCCTGATTCCCATTTGCTTCATCTATGAGAGAGAGAGAGAGAGAGAGAGAGAGAGAGAGAGAGAGAGAGAGAGAGAGAGAGAGAGAGAGAGAGAGAGAGAGGATAGTCTTTCATTGAAATTGCCTAATATCCCTTGAATATGTCGTGCAAGTATGTGTGTTTGAAACCTGGATTGCGTCTAGAATACTTTCTAATACAAAAGATACACAAGTTCAGTTTTAATCAGTTTGGTGTCTGGCATTAAACGTTTAATATAATTATTAGCGTAAACACTCACCAAATCGAATTATTACCGTAAACACAAAATTTATATTTCAGTACGCGGTCTCACCAAATCGAATTATTACCGTAAACACAAAATTTATATTTCAATACGCGGTCTCACCAAATCGAATTATTACCGTAAACACAAAATTTATATTTCAATACGAGGTCTCACCAAATCGAATTATTACCGTAAACACAAAATTTATATTTCAATACGCGGTCTCACCATTTTTGAAAAGCAGTTCATTTGATATCTCATCTCGTAGACAACACTGAATACCGCATGAGTCTGGCACATCTGAAATAAATAAATAAATAAATAAATAAATAAATAAATAAATAAACAATTGAATAGTATATGCACTTTGAATTTCATTGAACAGTAAATGGACATTGAATCCTATTGAACAGTAAGTCCACTTTAAATCCCATTGAACATGGACTTTGAATTCCGTTGATTTTGAATCCCATTGAATAGTAAATGCATTTTAAATCCCATTGAATAGTAAATGCATTTTAAATTCCATTTAAATCTATATCCACTTTGAATCCCATTGAACAGTATATGGATATGGAATCTCACTGAACAGTATGATACGGAATCTCATTGAACAGTATGGATACTGAATCTCACTGAACATTATGGATACGGAATCTCATTGAACAGTATGGATACGGAATCTCATTGAACAGTATGGATACGGAATCTCATTGAACAGTATATGGATATGGAATCCCATTGAACAGTATATGGATACGGAATCTCATTGAACAGTATGGATACGGAATCTCATTTAACAGTATGGATACTGAATCTCATTGAACATTATGGATACGGAATCTCACTGAACAGTATATGGATACGGAATCTCATTGAACATTATATGGATACGGAATCTCATTGAACAGTATATGGATACGGAATCTGATTGAACAGTATATTGATACTGAGTCCCATTGAACATTACATGGACTTTTAATTCCATTGAGCGCTACATACACCTTCAATTCCATTGAACAATAGCATGCACATTGAATTCCACTTCCCATTCATTATAAACTTCACTGGACAGTACACGTACCTGAATTCATTTCACA
This sequence comes from Unio pictorum, assembly GCA_030141615.1. Lineage (NCBI taxonomy): Eukaryota > Metazoa > Mollusca > Bivalvia > Unionida > Unionidae > Unio > Unio pictorum. The sequence continues at coordinate 8,798,757 of JARLTB010000007.1, read as the reverse complement.
GTACATGCACTATAATCTCTTTAGAAAATACATGTATTTTGATGTCAATTGTATAGTTGATGAACAATGAAGTCATTTCAATAGTTCATTAACTATGAATGTTATCGAACAGCGTATGCACGTTGCACTATAAATTTCCGGTGTTACGAAACACCAAATCCACACCAAAATCGCATTGTGTCTGCCATCTCATATATAAATGGCAACACTCCCCTCCCCTTCTTTTTTTAAAGAACAATTCTTTTTCCGCAAACCGAGTTTTTCCTAATGAAAACAACTTATAACTTACCAATATCGGTAAAGGTTTAAGATTAATGTAAGCTATTTGACTTATGAATACGTTCTTGTATAAAGGTATTAGGTGTACGGACAGCGATAAATGAAGATGTACATAATAAGATATATACACATATCATATACTGTTCTATGTTTTAATTTTATCCTCATGTTGAGTTAAAAAAAAACATCCAATTATCAATAATGGTCACTTGATTTGCAACATCTGCTACTATATTTAGCAAACATAAATTCCCTGCCCATTCATTTGCTTTGATCGGGAGAAGGCATTTGATAAAGTTAACTACAAATCAATGTTTCTAACAATAGAATCTTTAGATTAAATGCAAATTTCATGTCAGATATAATATTTGTAATGTATATACATCTTGCCATGGTTTATCTTTTTCGGGTGAAAGTATATCACAGATATATATATATATATATATATATATATATATATATATATATATATATATATATATATATATATATATATATATATATAATTGTTAATAAATATTTCTTAAACACATAAGGATATACATTTAAAATTTACATTAAACTAAAAATATTTGCTTTAGTAAAGCATTTGCACATCTTACTTGTCACAATAAACATGTATTAATCATTTTCGGCAATTGCGAAATTACTGAACACAACTACGTATATTTTTTTAAATAAAAAAAAAATTATTAACAAGAAACGTAGAAAAAGAAATTATGTCAATCAACCCAAGGCCATTGAAAGCTAAATGTTACCCTGAATAATCGTTACTTCCTCGTAACAGTTTCCAAATGTCAAACAGTATAAAAAATAGCCGATGTTCAAGACACGTGCTATGATATGCATATATTAGATTCCTTTGATAAATAAACAAGATCTGTAGCAGTAATTAATTAAATCAGTTGTCATTACATTCAAAGCTGTTACGTAATTGTAATCGGATTAATGTCAAGCTCGACAGTTCTACAACACGGATTGATATAAGTTATGTATCTTCAACGGCTATTTGTAGTGTAATGTGGATAAAAACATTGGATATACAAATTATGAACACGTTTTGAAAAGCACGAAGAGAAAAGGAATTAATTAACAGACAAACAACAAGTGAAAAAAATTAGACAGAAATGGAGGAATGACATTATAATTATGCAAAATGATATAGACATATTATGGCAATTTATATACAGTGCAAAACATACCAGATAAACTAAGTGAAGATTATTTCGGGGTTATGGTGTTTTTAGTAAAATTAATAGTGATATGTCATATATGTCATGAAAGAACTAAAGGGAACAAAAGTAGAGGCAAGATATTAGAAAGGAAAACCACAATATATACATAATGCTACTTTGAAAAAAATATTCTTTGCAATGTTGTGGCCTATTATAATTTTTTTTTTATATATACGCCTGTGGGTGCATGAGTAGTAAGACAATACCGAGGCCTGGATAAGTTGCTATCTCAATAAGACCATATATGCATTATTGATTTTATGATTCAATCTACTTATCAGTGCGTTTGTCACTTTTGCACGCTCTCTAACAAATTAATATCTTGATTATAGGCAATCGAAACGAAGGTCCTGGCGAGGTTAACAACAACAGTCCATCTTGAGACCCTTTTTAAAATCGAGTTAAAACCAATATGTGACAAGGACGTTGTTTTTTTTCTCCCGCCAGAGTAGATGCATTACGAAGGAAGTGATGATTAAATATTTTGATGACTTCAGTAGTGACCCGATAATCACAACTGGTAACGGCGACTTCCTATTCAACGCAGTGTCCCTTCTCCTGCATAGAGACGAAAGCAAATCAGTACAGGTGTGTTATCTTACCTGTTTTCACATGGTAAACGATTCATCATCGTACATGAATCATCTCCAAAGGACGCGCATACAATGTTTATCGTTATATTTTGAAGCTACCTGTATTGACTGTGCTACAATTGGCGGTTTCTCGTATGCATGGATAATGTTGGCTCTCTGTGATATTATCCAGCGTCCGGTGCGGATTGTGTACCCTTCAGTCAATGGCGTGAACGACTTGGCACACACATCTTTGAACTCGACTTTCGAATCGTCTGCAGGCGTACCAGTAGGACATTCAACACAATCAGTATTCTCAGGTTTGCTCAAGAGCAACTCCCAAAGCAGGGATCTTGATACCAGTTTGTTCCTGTAGTCGATATGAAATGTAAGTCAAAGAACCCTTTGACACATAATAAAGATGATATTGACCATATACAGTATGTGAAGAATACGAGAACAGCGAGGTCGATAATTTATTAACTCCTGATTCGCTGAACTGCAGTGCGAGTTTAGATGATTTTACTGAAATGTTTCAAACCGATGAGTATGAAGAAGACATTTAATTATGGAAGCGGAAACCACCGACGAATGTAGGGAATCACTAGATCCTTGTACCGTATCTGGCGTGTCAGAGGTCAATACTCACCGTAAATCAGATCCATTCTAAGTGATGGTGCCAGCTAGCAGCCCTGGAAACTTCATGACCAATGAGGAATTACTGAAAGTTATCATGTCCACTGAAAGAGGAGATAAAGCATCCCACACGGAATAAAAAGTGACATATGCATTGTCACTTTTTATGCATCGGATGACGATAATCGTGCCAAAATCTTCCCCGATGACTGTGGTGTTTGGGATTGGAGAACAACAGTTAATCAGACTTTTGTTGTCACCGATTCGGTTGACAAATTACGTACCTTGTATATGAAAAAGGAACAGTATTGTGTTAAGCAAATGGTCAATGGTGCGACCACATTTGAACCAATATTTCCCCAGCCATCGAGTGCTTTAACACTGCTTAGATATTATACTAAACTAATGGAAGACAAAACATTCAAAAATGCATAACAACAATTGCTGGACGGACTGCCCGATTCCTTTTCTGTAGAGAAAAAAATGCGTTGCCCATTGAAGAATACTGCGATAAAATGCCAACCATCTTTAAAAAGCACGGAAATTCAAAGAAATTGGAGCCATATGTAAGGACATTCCCAAAATTTATTCAGAGAGGAGCTGAAATGGCAAAGCACGAGAAAGTCAACAACATTATCACAAAACTTATGGAAGACAAAAGTTTCACTGCTCCAAAATCGACGGAACAAATAAACGACAAGAAATTCAGAGACCGCAAACAAAAACGTGAATAAAATATGAACTTCAGAATAAATATAGCTGATGATGTGTGGTCAGTGTTTTAAGTGAGCATCACAGTAATCCAGTCATCCAAGAAATATTTTTGACGAAACCCAATAAACCTGTTGTCATTGTTTATAGCAATCAACAGATCGATGATACGACCAGAAACTGTAAAGCAGATGACGGGATGTTCTAGGTGTTCATATAACTTTCAACTTGGGACATTTCTATGTCACCCTTTTCTTACAAAAGCCGATGCGTGCTAGGCAATAGAACCAACGATTTTCCGGTAATGTTTCGGCCGTGCATGATACATATTGAAGCCGAAGAGGAAACGTACGGGACATTTTTCTCACACGTTAGCGATCGATTTGGACACAAAGCGCGATTATCCATTGGAAGAGATGAAGAAAAGAGCATGACAAACGCTCTAAAAGCCAAATTTCCGCAGGCAAATTTTTTTAATGTACTAAACACATTAATGACAATGCCCGACGACATCTTAAAGAAAATGGGGCATGTATACTGGCCCGTAAAAGAATACTCTAAACCATTTTTGGAAAAAATGATGGAATAATGTTTGCCTCAGATGATACGGAATTTGATTCAAAATGTAAATTTATTCTAATAAATCAGTGTGGGATAGCTTGAGCACGTGAAAAGAAGTTTTTAAATTTAATTATATCCATATCCCCTGAACACCAAGTCTGATGAATATTTCGTAACGTATGCGTATCAACTCCGTAAAATACAACTAAAATATTACAATTGTCTCTGATCTCTATTGGTATCTATGTATATTGATGAGTAACATAAATCAAGTTTGTGTTTTATGCCTCCTCTGGAAAATATACTTGCTGGATTTGGCTGCTTATCCAGCATCACATCATCATAAACTACAAGATAATATATCCAATAAGGTCATCTACAGATGCAGCTTCATCAATATCCATGATAAAATTAATAGCATCATCTTCTTCATTAAATAATTTTGCATTTTCATTTAAAGCACATCGTAGCATCTTTGATCATCTACAGATGGTTCTACTAAATATAATTTATCCCACTTGATCCATCTCATTATTAAGTTGAGTAACAATTGTGTTTTACTTGACCAAGATGAACCTATAATAATAGCTCTGATAGATAGCATTCAGCAGCCCTGAATAATGTTTAATTGGTTCTTGCCTTCGTTTCGCTGCGAAATCAATGACATTCATGTTATATAAATATAATAAATAATATGGATCTATATTGTGTCAAATGTAAAGCATTCACAACTACAGATGGAGTAACAACGTTCATGACAAAAAACAAAGCGTGCGGTCACAGGTAAATGTGTGAAATGTGGTAAAAAATATAAATTTATCTCTGCGACAAAACACAGGTGCTGAAATCGCGGCATTGCTGGGACATTACCAGGAACTCCATGGGTAAAATATCCAGGAGAATAACATATTCCAGGATATAATTATTGTTGTCCTGTTAAACCTGTTAATGCAATTACAAAGAAACATATACCATTACAACTATATGATATCTCAAAATATCGATTAGGTAAAGTAACTGTAAGTTATTTATATGAACCTGGTGAACATGAAGTTGGTAAAAAAGATCGATTGATCCTATTTGGACACATACAATTTCCAGAGTAGTAAGATCAACGGACAGACCTGCAGTTTACAGATTAGATTCAACTGTTCATCAACATGGATTTTTACGTGAACAATTTGAATAAGTCCTGAAGATACAGAATTACAACTGTCATCACTTAACTAGCACCCCTTCGTCGATTGCATTAAAGACAGGTCAGCATTACATTTTCGCGTGTGTGACCAGAAGTACTATCAATTCTATCTATGGTAAATTGTCTTTGATTATTATCTGAATTCTACAACATTACTGAGATAACAGTTTGCACACTGCATGTTTTGTTGTTGTTTTCATGTCATGATAAATCCAGCGTCATGATCAAAGACGCGATTATTTCTTTTGTCTCATTGTTTATAACTAATTTGTTTAATAAATATATCATTGCTAACAATATCATTCTTGGTGCCAGTAGTTTCTGTAAAATTTACAATAACTTTCTGCATTGAGATATTCTTTTGACTCGAGACTCTGCAAGATAAACTAAGTTTGACCAATCAATACGATCATCAATGATTCAAAGAACGGTATCACAGATGGTTAATTCTTGTGGTGAATTGATCTTCAATGCGTATCCTAAAATCCACGGAGATTTGTCCATTTTCACCGCATCCTCACCATCGCTGACTTTAATTAAAACAATATCATTTAATACAAGATGTCGTCAAGGGTCCTGGTATATCATCGTCAATATTCTGTTGTCGCGGATCTGCTGGTCGATAACACAATGATACAGTCAAATCTAAAAACTTCTCGCGTTGTAACTGAATACATTTCTGCTGAAGTGTATCACGAACTATCTTTCTACTTGCAAATATTAAGTCGCTTGGTCTCCACCTATCCCAAACGTTATTTATAGGAGTTTCTAAAATTGTCTCACGCATTATTTGACACTGAATTTTAGTTATTTGCAGGCTATTAATTGCTAACCAGACTGATTCTCATACTGGCGATCGTTGACCAAATCTCCGTGACTGATATATATATATATATATATATATATATATATATATAGAATCTAATGAACTATAAAAAAAAAGAACGCTATTATTTCTGCAATTAACAAATAAAAAAACAACATAAAATATATTATGAACTTTTCTGACTTTGAATCAATATATAAGTTTTCCCCAAATCATTCCAAGAGCGTAAATTCAAAGATAGATATACACTACCATTAGAGTACAAGTTCATTAAACAGATTCAGCAATCTATGTTCTCTTCGCTGGACGGAGTGAAAGTGGAGAAACTCTCTCTCTCTCTCTCTCTCTCTCTCTCTCTCTCTCTCTCTCTCTCTCTCTCTCTCTCTCTCTCTCTCTCTCTCTCTCTCTCTCTCTCTCACACACACACACACACACACACACACACACACACTCTGATTGCATGTTTGATTCAAAATGTAATGTTATTGATAGATTATGTCATTCGAAAACACTGTCTAGTGAAAATGAAAGTAGCAGCTTTTCCGAAAGTGAAAGTAGCAGCTATAAACACATTTGTGGGGATGGGTGGGGTGGAAGCATAGTTGTGGACAGGAGAGGTCTTAATAAATATATATGATACTGCTCGAGTAAGTATACACATCAATATGATAATATTTTTTTTAAAAATCCGATTAAATCAATAAAGGAAGGCGCATAATTCAGAATCGGATCACTATCACACATACTCATGATCTCACCCTAGTTCATTTAACAGTTCCTGTTTTAAAAAAAAGGTCCTCATTTTCGTATTCATCAATAATTATGTCAACGTTAAATTGTTCTGCCCCGACTGAGGGCGGTGTAAATACTGTTTTGATAACATTTCACGTATATGTTTGTTGTGTATAAAAACCTTCATGTCTTGATATATCATATAATATATCCTTACAATTAACTTGTTAGCATGTTACGTAGAATTTTATATTCAGAATCTCACTTCATAGATCAAGCAATTTTCCGCTTTGGTCAGTAAGTTTAAAATTTATTCTTGATAATAATGGATTATAACGTCGTAAATAGAGAAATTAATGGGTTCTTGTACAATCAAATACCCAGGAGGTACGAAGTGCGTAAAAGTATAAAGAATATACCCTTGCTAAGCATAAATTGAGTTTGTTTCAAGATCTGTTTGATAACTACCACCAATTACACCACATACAAGATTGACCGCAATAGTTAATGTAACATTTACAATTCCTGGAGAAATATCACGACCTCCACAGTATGGATCGTTGTTGCACCGAAGAATAGCTGCCAGAATATATTCATCGAATGAATCACTGACTGACTGACTATATATATATGTATATATATATATATATATATATATATATATATATATATATATATATATATATATATATATATATATATATATATATATATATATATATTTATATATATATATATATATATATATATATATATATATATATATATATATATATATATATATATATATATATATATATATATATATATATATATATATTAGCTGCGTTATATCCTGGAAATTAAATGTCGGTAAATCTGCTAATGTAGTTGAATATTTTATCAGCGAAAATTTGTTGAGTTGGGACGCGGTTATGTGTGTCTTTTGAAACAAAGCACCACTTGCATAATACCTTGATAAACAATTTCCAGATCAAATGTAACCTGGTTTAAAAGTTATATTTGTTTGATAATTTCTTCCTTTGTTACTGTAACATCAAAACTATACTAGACACATAATTTACGCCATTTGTTTAGATATGTGATCACGATTAATATCACCAAAAGTATGTTTGATATAATTTTCGATATATATGGCCTTTTGGGTGTTCCATGTATCTAGCATATACCATTAATGTAAGAATCTAATTCACCACCGTCGGGGTTAGCTTTTATCTCTCTTCACACGGGATTATTTTGATACTTTGGATTATTTCCTCAATACGATCGTATATCGTATGTGAACACTGATGTGATCGATTATATATATATATATATATATATATATATATATATATATATATATATATATATATATATATATATATATATATATATATATATATATAATCGATCACATCAGTGTTAGGATGGCATGAACTTCCACGACCAATACCTACACCAATCCCAGAACCGAAACGACATGATTTTATTACAGATAATGGGTGTATTTGTGTTGCGGCTGATAATGTTGGTTTGTGAACTGTTATACCTATTTTTGATACCTTTCCTGTAATAGATTTTATTCTACGTTGAAATTCATTATTGATTTGTTCGATTTGATAACTGCCCGTTCGAATAGAAGCAATAATCAGTCAGGTGTTACATCTGCTCTGTCTGTATTTGAAATACCAAAGTAATAATCGCCTGTAATCCAACGAATGATTTTTGATCTAATATACTGCCAACTATGATATACGCGTAATTGTGCAAGTCCAATTTCCTTTACTGGAAATGGAGTTGGAAAGTTGCAGTCAAATTCAGGGTTAGTGGAGCTTATTGATATCATCGTTGTTTTCAACGGTGTTGTATTAACCAATGATCTGTTGCAGTTCTTGCGATTTCGACATTATTATTTTATAAATGAGACGTAGTCATTGCCTCGTCGTAAATCTTAATCATTTATTTGAACTCGTTATTTGATATTATTCCGTCGTTAAGACCTGGTGGTATTAATGAAGATAATTTGAAATATGATATAATTTTGAGTAGCTGTATTCTGTTATCGTGTAGTTTATTTGTCCTACATGTAGACATTTATTTTGCAATGATATTAAGAATACCGGCAATTGATGTTGCAGCTAAAACACAAACTACTGGTACGTTCACTAGCGATGTTATTGTTGGTATAGCAGTGTAAGGGACTAGCTTCGCAATGCTAAAAGACATAACCGAAAAGCAGAGATGCTTTGGCTTTCCACCAGACTCACTATTCATAAACAACTCTATGAAGCCGCAAAGAAGACGTCACAAACATAGTCCATTTAGAAAAATTATCCCACCACAGTACTAAGATCACGAAGAGGTCCAGCTGCAAAGAACTCCTCGAGATAACTAACAAACTAATGTCAAGGAACAAATGTACATGAACACCACTTCTAACTACTTTCTCTTTAGTAGACCTTCCGGACCAATTTGCAAATTTCTTCCATGACAAGGTACAAACCATTAGAGAGTCGCGTGACAACACAATTTCAATTGACTCGTCACCATACATATATGATATAGAATTTCAGCGACAACCATTAGGAGCAGTTGAAACTGTCTCTATTGATTTAGTACGGACAATCGTAATGAAGAGTGCACCAAAGTCTTATGAACTTGATCGAATTCCAACATCACTGCTGCTTGAGTGCTTAGACCCAATATTGCCTTCACTAAGTGTTTCATAAGATCTCTCTCTCTCTCTCATCGGGTAATTCCCATCATTTTTCAAAACTGCCATCGTAAAGCCTCTGCTGAAGAAACCAAGACTTGACCATAACGATTTAAAGAACTACCGCCCAGTTTCTGATCTCCCATTCATATAAAAAATCTTAGAAAAAGTTTTTCAAACCCAACTTGTATCTCAATTGAATTCAAACAGTCATTTTAGTAATGTACATTCTGCATATCGCCTTTGTCACAGTACTGAAACTAGTCATCTGAAAGTATTTAATGACATTCTCTCTGCTTTGGATAGTGGAAAGATTACAGTCCTCGCCCTCTTTGATTTGTCCGCAGCATTTGACGAAAAAGACCATGATATATTACTTCACCATCTCCAACATGTATTTGGCATTCAGGCTATAGCCTTACATTAGTTCAAGTCATACTTAGTCAACAGGACACAAATTGTATCTGCAAATGGAATACATTCCAGCCCAGCTGATCTATGTTGTAGTGCTCCACAGGGGTCTGTTCTTGGACCTGTTAATTTCATTCTATACACTTAGCCACTCTCAAGTGTCATAGATAATCACCCAGTGTCTCACCAATTGTACGCTGATGACACCCAAATATACAAGTCTAGCCACTCAACTGAAGTTGATTCTACCATCCATGGAGTAGAGAAGTGCATTCCTGATGTGAAATTATGGATGACATGTAACAAGCTGAGATGAATGATGATAAAACTGAGGCCATTCTGATCACAACACAAAGATTTTCTCATTCACATCCTTTACCAAAAAAAAAAAAAATAAATAGCAGCAACACCAAACATTAAATTCACACAATCAATACGAAACCTAGGTGTTACTCTAGACAGTACTCTCACATTGAACCAACATGTCATGAACATACGCATATCTTGAATTGAGACACGTCAGTTCTATTCGGAAATATCTTTCAGTTGATGCCACTAAAACATTTCTGTGTTCATTTGTACTTTCAATATTGAACTATTGGAACTCAATTCTGTCTGGTTCGTCTCAGTATCTAATCCAACAGCTTCAAAAAGTTCAAAACACAGCTGCTCGGAACATCTTTAGAGTGCCTCTATCAAAGCACACCTCACCACTGCTCTGTACCCTATACTGTGTATCAATTCGATACAGAATCAAATACAAAATTTATTCTCTGTGGCATGTTTCACTTACAGACTCCTATCCGGCCTCACCCATGTGTAAACAGCAATAAGATACGTACGCTCCTCTTCTGAGAATCGTATACTCATTGTTCCCACTTTGAAAACGAAGTCATATGGACAACATTATTTTGCATACCAGGGCCCCGCGATGTGGAACGAATTGCCCATTGAAATTAGACACAAATAACAGTGGTCCCTTTTAAGAGTGCTCTTAAAACTCACCTTTTTCGACTGCAGGACCAAGCTTAGAGACCTTATAATGTTTTGTATCTTATATGTTTTCAGCATATTTTTGTTTTCCAGTTTCATGGTTTTTGTTATTTGTTTTTCTGAAGTGTAGTCATATCATTATAGATGTTATAATGCGCTTATAGCTTCTAAAGATTAGGCGCTATACAAGATCGTTATTATTATTATTATTATTATTATTATTATTATTATTATTGTTGTTGTTGTTGTTATTATTGATAGTAATACGCCTGTTTCAACGATAACAGCTAACATTGAATACACAATTATGTCAATGACAACTATACGTCTGCGATATTTTTTGTTTTTTGCTGTATACTCATGAATAATATATCCGTGGTCACTGTTAACCATGCCAATATTGATTTACGATCTTGATCCATAAAAGCAAGCAATGTTTGTTCGTCAGCAATCGTTGGAGTCATTACTGGCATCCAAAGTGAGAGTTTTGTTATATTTACTTTACCAGCATCAGCAACACCAACGCCAGATTAAGTCAATATCATTAAATTTTTGTTCAACTGTATGTTTATCCCCGCAAATAACGTTTCTAACATTTTAAAAAAGATATGAGTTGAATTACACATGAAAATCTTCTACGTCTTCCCAATAACTTTGATACCCGTGTTGCAAGTTCTAAGTTGAAATTTGCGTTAACGCTTCCTATAATATCAAAATCAACAGCTGGTTGTACAATTGCAGTGCCTGCAGATGTCTATAATTTAATATGCTGAACATATGATCATTACTGTTGGTAATATCTTTGGCAAACATTATTGATGGACTAGCTGATCTCATGTAATCATCATACTATGTTTCTAAATCCTATTATTGTTGCTGCAACGACGACGTCTTTCAAAATTGATTCAATATTCTTATATCAATCATATATGTAGCGCTATTAAACAATACCATAATCAATTGTTAACAAAGCCTACACTCACAATATCTGCTTATGGTGTAACAGCTGCACCATTTGTTATAAGTTCACCTTCTACTTCAGTAAACGCCTCAACGGGTAAGAAATATCTACTTGTATCCCTAACTTGTAGTTCCATACGTCCACGCTGATTGGTTGTCTTGCGTTATAAGAATAATACTGATAATCTCTATCGATTAATCTGTGAGAACCGGTGCGTCCATGTCGAATGCTGGTTCGGATATACGTTTAAGCAGTTTTTTGCAATTTGTAATCGTCTAACACGAAGAAACCTTCCTGCTATTAAATTTGCAGTTCTATTTTGTGTCCTTCATCAGACAGCTCTAATAGTTTCTGATTTGCATCTTGATTTATTATTTTACAAACATTTGCAGGCATCACTTCAGCGCTGGGTAATTTTACTGGTGGATTAATCGTATTAATCATGTTAGTCTATCTTTGATTGCCAAAAACTATTTACCGACAACATTAGCTTATTCACGAACAACGTTAATAGTTTTCATTCCTAGTTGCTTCGCAATCGGTATTGCTCTGAGGGTTATCATTCTAAATAAATCCTGATACTACATCACTGAGTCCATCTCCGTAAGCTGCTTTCTAGGTAGGCAATAGTGAATTTATTAACCTGAGCATTGCGGAGCATTGAGCATTATGTACGATCATTTTATTTATTATTCATTTATTTAACCAATGTGATAGCCATCAACTATTGTAAACCGTGTTTACAGAACTTTACATGCCTGTGGATTTCACATTTTACAGCATCCGCGACTAGTTGTAACATAATAAATTTCAGGCTTAATTCCTGTAGAAACAGGCATGTGAAGTTCTGTAAACACGGTTTTTGTATTTTAACAGTCTGTCTTGTCTATGTTCTGTATTTGCCTTTGATAAAGACTCATTGAGAGTCGAAAGCGCTCAGGCTAGAGTGATACTAGTTTTTGCACTGTTGCTTGTCAGTTTATTGCATTTATCTTATTCAATCCCTGACACACGTGATCCTTTGCTGGATCCAATGCATTTGAAAGGACTGTTATATATGCCATATGATTTGTATTCTTTATATATATATATATATATATATATATATATATATATATATATATATATATATATATATATATGTCTCTGTGTGTGTGTATGTGTGTGTGTCACAAAGGTTTTAATGGTGTTATGAAAGTTGAAGAGACATGCATTTGCTTTATAAATTAATTCTTTTCTGTTTTATATGTGTTTATTTTATAACAACTCCTTCAGACACAGCATAATACATTAAATGTTTCTTTCTATAAGTAGTCCCTTGTGCGTGGACACCATGACTGATACGACAATTTTCAGATAACCAGACTGATACAGAAACATATTTCTCTGTCGCATGAGTGAGAAATTACAATCTGTGTGCAGTCTATTGGACAATACATGTACTTTGAATTCGATTAGACAATAAATCTCTCTGCACTGCATTTGACAGTACATGCGCTCTGAATTTTGTTAGACAAAACAAACTCTATGAATTCCATTGGAGAGCAAACTGAATTTGAATTTCGTAAGTCAGTATAATCAATATGCGTCCATTGAACAGTACACACGCTTTACATGAAAGCTCTCGGCATGCTGTAATGTTGAGAAGAATAAATTACTTAAATCGTTTCATGAAAACTCCCAACATACTCCTCGGTTGAGATGGATAAGTTAATTAAAGCTTTACATGAAAACTAACCACAGACTCCTCAGTTGAGATGGATAAGTTAATTAAAGCTTTACATGAAAACTACCCGCAGACTCCTCAGTTGAGATGGAAGAGTTAATTAAAGCTTCACACGAAAACTCCCAACAGACTCCTCAGTTGAGATGGATAAGTTAATAAAAGCTTTACATGAAAACTACCCACAGACTCCTCAGTTGAGATGGATGAGTTTTTTTAATAAATATAAAGCTTTACATGAAAACTCCCAACACAATCTTTAGATTACAACTCTATATTTAAGCTGTTTTGTACTTCTTTTAATCTTACGTCATATAAAAAGCGTCTGCCTCTTTGTGTATGCAGTCAAATGCTTAAAAATCAAGATGTGCTCTTTTTGGAAATATGATATATTACCTATCAATGAAAACACAGAAAGAGAGAGATAAACGCAATGAAAGAATAATTTTTGCACACACACAATGTACTATTTTGATACCAAAATCTGGTGTTCAAATACCTTCTAATTTGCGACATAATTTTATATTTTTTTTCCTCTTTTGATTCGCTGGAATGTATTTAGCATGACCTACAAGTTCAATAAGGTACGCCTTAAGTACCACTTGTACGGCTGCCATATGCTGACTGGAACATGCCTTCAGTTGTATAATCCGTATAACATGTGTTTGTATGTATATATGTCTGTGTATATTTCTTCGTTTATGACTATACTATTACGTCATTATCATATTTGTGTTCTCTTACCAAACAATAGCATGATTTTTTTTCGTGTTTCTAGTGTGAAAAATAAAGGAACGAAGAAAGAAAAAACAATGACTGAACTGCCAGGCGAAAACACCTGTTCAACTTCATCCTCAAAATCTACTTACCTGGTCCATATCACATTCTATTTCTTCCGTGCACTGGTCGGGTGTGATTACGCTGTCACAATAGGCACATCGCAAACCTATGAAGTTTAAACACGTAAGTTTCTTTATGTTTGTTTTTTGTTTTAGTTTAAATTATATTAATTTATGTGCATTAAGTAATAAAGAATTTAAAATATCGCAGTGCAAAAGTCGTCAATATACGCAGTTATCTTTATAAATAACTTTTGCTAATGAAAATCTTTGTGAATGAGCACTTATTTACTTTTGAACCCCATTTGAGTAAGTAATATTCCTGGCTTTATTGATAATAGAATTGCAACTGGTAATACATTTCAACTGGTAATACATTTCAACTGGTAATACATTTCAACTGGTAATACATTGCAACTGGTAATACATTCCAGCACTATAAGTTTGAGAACTATTTATATCGTACCTTTTAATGCAGCAGTTGTCTCTTAAGCACATTTTACTTTTTTACAAAAATCATTTCCCACAATTAAAAAGAAATGAAATACTTATACCATGATCGTTCAAGCGTCCTCATATATGTATTTTCATCGAAGATTATATTTAAAACTATGCCAAGTTTGGCAGGAATTTTAACAACCATTGTCGGCACATGAAATATGTAATTTTCAACTAGCGTACATACATGTTTGCCTTTTTTTGTTAAATTAAAGATCTTTGTTTACACAAATAATTGATGTAATTTGTTGGAATTTACTGATTTAAAAAAACTTCATAATAGACATGAATCAACAAAAATAGTTTGGACAAATTCAGGAACTTTAGCAGCAGACATTTTAATCAAGAACCAATGTGACATTTATAAATAAAGTGCATATTATCTTTAACTCGTGCTCAAAGATCTTTTCAGTGTTCGATTTATCTAGAACAAAAACGAACACGTGGTATTATGCATCCGAAAATTATATAGTGTGGGTGTTCTTCTTTATGCAGAGATACCAGTATGTTTTCACTCTATTTTTTGGAGAACACTTTAAACTCATTCTCACAACCAATCTCTGCGCAAGCTCTAGAACAGTTATGGCTCTAACAGCACGTTGTCAAAAGATGAAGTTGAGAAGATACGAAAGTAGTATAGTGTGGCACTTGAACCTCAAGTGAGGGATCCTGTGCTAAACTGCGGATGAAAATTCAGTAGAGAATAACGAAAATTAGACCGCCATGTTAAAAGATAAAATGTGTTGTCTAAATTTTGGATTATCGGATATGATTCGGGAGAGTTTCAGTGTCATCATGTACACATTTCAAATAGGAAACATGAACTGAAGGTAACGAAATCTGCAAGTATATATTTTCACATGTAATAATAATAAGTCACGAGTTCACGCTAAACCTTTTCCTTAAACTTTATCTGTCAAGTACGTTAATTGACCCTGGTCTCCGTACTCGGTGGCATGAGGGCTACCATGCGTTTTGTGTCTAAATAAGTCAATGGAAGACGTGAGTAGTCACCTATGTCTCTGGTTAGTATGATTGATTTGATAACTGTAACAATTGTATGTGGTCAGGATTGTGATACTTTAAGCCTAGTGGCGAGCTAAACAGGAAACTAAGTATGTATTTTGTGTGGCAATCGTGACATCATGCTGATTGCATTGTTTTCTTCGTGTTCTCTTGTGCTATTTTATTTATGTCGTGGACAGTAAACAACATATTCATTGTCTACGTCGACACGTTTGTATTCCACTTCTTTCTTTTATTTTCTTCTTTACCTCTTAGTGTCTGAGACTAAGACTGTTCTGATTGGGAAATCCTCCTCTTTTTCTATATCAACGACTTGTTGTTCCATATGTTTTTTTTTCTTTTCCTACGTAGTGTCTGTGCCTTTGTCCTCGTCTTTTTTCACAGGTTCGTGAGTCAATCGCTTTATTAGCCCTGGGTCATGTGTCTCAAATTTTTTATGTCTAGAGTATGGTTGAATTCTGAATAAAATGTTAACTGTGTTCACCAGAGCAGTGCAAACTGAAATTCCACACACAATTGGTCAAATCTTATAGGGTGGAAATATAACTCGTTGAAGCAATGGTCTGGTTTGAAATCAAATACTAAGAAAATAATTGCCCCTGCGTTATCAATATACAAAATACGGTGGTATGAAAAAGTCAGATATAAACTGAAATATTTGTTATGTGGAAAGTTAGGTTGAAAGGGTCTTGCGCAAATCGTCTGGTCATCTCGTGTTGGACCTCGAAAAAGTTTCTATCGATAATTTCGTTCAGGGCTGTATTTCTCAATATGCCAGTAATTAAACGCTTTGGGGAGTTTTAGGAAAACGTGATTTTCGATAAGACTCCGGAGGCAATTGTGAAGGTTTTCACGTTCACTCGATTACGATCCATTATTTCTAAGCTGCCTCCGGGTTTGATTTTCTGTTGGTTATCGTTAAATCCAGCAGTGTGAGAATCGTCATCCATATTCAAATCTATGTCGTTCAAGTCTTCCAAATAATCATGTTGCCACATCAGTGTTGCATCCCGATTAGTGTTTTAGACTTCGGTGAAGAGATGTTCCATGTTCACTCGGCAAAAGTGACCCTGTTACTGACTAGATTATTGTTCAAGTGCATTTCTTCTTCGCTGAACTAGTACTACATGAGCATATTGACGAGGGCTAATATAGCCTTGGTACCTGGATTGTTCTTATCTATTTAAATGCCTTTGAATTTTAGGTACAAGTACTTGTCAATCTGAATTATGTTATCTTCGGTATGTCCTTTACTTTCGAATTTGTTGCTTGAGTAGGTAGTCAAATATGACATTGGGATCCTCATATCGTCAGCATCAAAATTGGTACGGCAAATAAATTAGGTTCTCTCTATGATAATTCGCCAGAATCTCGGTGCTTTATTTTTGTCCTAGTAATCAAAAATACACATGCTCTCTTTGTATATTTTGTTTATGTGGTTTAAAGAGCCTTTAGCATAAATTTCTTTTTTGTCCTATACGTGGCGTAGAAAAAGAATCAATGCCGTTGACATGAATGTTATAGAGAATTTATGTTTACATCTTGATGACGTAAGATTTCTTTTCTACTTTGTATCAACTCATAGTTTCCTCTTTTTATGAACACTTTTTTAAAAATGTTCTGGAAGACGAGAAAGTTTTGGAAAAAGTTCTTTTCAAAGCGGTATATTTGAAAGCATGTATTTCTCGAGTGACCATAGTTTTCAATAGTGGTGCTACCGTATCAAAAGCAGATGTTACCATATCTCTTAAACCATGTGCTCGTTGTCAACGTACTGGTCGTTAAACATAAACAAGAAATATAATGCAACGGAGAATTGTCTTTTAAAATATAATTTCACGATCATCTTTTCTTTAAAGAATATACCATTTTAATACATGTCCTTTAGTATTAATACTGACACTGTCGAAATAAGATTTAGTCACGGACATATTATGATGATTTTCAACATTTGTAGTAAACTTGATACATCGTAAGCAGCTATGTCATACTTCACTTTGAAAGGCACGACTCTTACCAACGGAACGGCTTTGGTTCTTAGGACGTTATACTCGACAACATTGGGATACACCAGCATCAAATTCAGTCCTTTGTTCAATTCGACAGGAGAGTTAAAATACTCTGTTTTTCTTGCTGATGTTTTGGTTATATTTCCACCTAAAATATATATTGGGTTATTTTTCCACCCAATATATGTATTTGTTGTTTTCTTTCTCACCCAAAATATGTATTTTGTTATATTTTCACCCAACATACCAAACAATTTAGGAAAAAAGTGATGGACAGTGTTTTGCGTCTGAAACTGTTTTGAGACGATGATAATTGGACAGTATCTATTAGTACACTTCGGCAAGTCCCAGAGTACTTTCTCGGTGTCAAAGAAGGAGTTTCATTGGAAGAAATCTAGAATATGGTTGCTGTGATAAGACGTTGACTTGGCTACTATCTGTTTATTTCAACGAAGGATTATTAAAAAAATATAATTGCAGATTGGAATAGTCCTGCTTTATATCTCCTTGTTGCAAACTCAAATTACCATTGGCTGCATCAATCCAATGTCACTAACAGTGTTTGTTGTTGTTATTGTTTTTTTGGAAGATAAACTCTGCGAGTGAGACGACGTTTACTTTGTTTTATAGTAAATGACTTGATGAAACTCCAATCTAAGAATCGAAACAGGGTTGATATTCTTTTCAACAAGGTTTGTAATAGTTGTATTAGATGTTTCCCACTGTGCGTGTTCTGCGATCGAAAATATTTTTGATATCCTACTCATCGTCTCCATTATTAGTCTCTCGTCGTATATGCTCAAGCTAAACGTCGACATTAGTAGGTCTAAACATACTGAAAGCGGGCAAACTCATGCTTGTTACATCGTTACCATTTCTAACCAGATATACTCTCAACGCACGAAAAATATATGAACTAATTTTAAACAATACATGTACATTTCAATATGGCAGCCTAATATCAATTCTCTATCTGTGGTATTTGTTTTACGCTGTTGAACGCATGACTCCTCCCACAACGTTGCGGCTCGAATACCGCAATACACTACTTGCGAGGAAGGTAACTTGTTACAATTGCAGAAAAAAGTTCGCTCACTAGTTGTTAATATTCTTCAGTCGACAAAATTGGACAATTTAAGTTTTCTCTGGGTGAAAAGAAATAAGCAAAATAATTTACTTTGGCTTGTGCGACGACCTCGGCGGTAAACTGGATTCAAGATGGCGAGTGACACCACCTCGTTAATCTCAATTCATCATACATTCGTCTAACGTTCCCTCTAAGCTCGTAGCTGCTCAGACATTCCCGCGCAGCTGAATTGTCAAACCAACATTAAAGTTTGCACGTCTCCGTAATGCTTGCACAATGCATCGAGCATTGCGCGCACATCATTCGCTTAGAGGGAACGTTGCATTCGTCCTCTATAGATTGTGCCTCCAGATATATGTGACCTCATGGACGAACGAGAGAGTTTCATGGAGCGAGAATACTGGTTTACAATGTTTTAAATGACGTCATATAGATATATAATTATGTTATTTTGGTTGGATATCATGTTTAACTTAAACATCAAAATAAGCTAATGAATATAAAGATACGAAACGTTGATGTTATGAAACATTATAGTATACACATACAAATCATACCGTTATATGTTCAATAAAAACTGGCAAATAATAATAATAATAATAATAATAATAATAATAATAATAATAATAATGTGCAAAGCCCTACCTTCAGCATGTCTGTTTGGATAGAAGATGACAGTCTGCAGAAGTCCTGAAAATGAAAAATGTTAAGGGAATCATCATATCAGGAAGTTCACGAAACAAGTAATTGTATGAAGACGACGGAAATTAATTTAACGAGCTTCCAATATATCGCCTTCAACAAGCACCTATTATATACTTATTTTGTATGAAAACCAGACATGTCTCTTTTAATCAGTAGAGTGTTGTAAAATCTTCAGCGGAACGATTCAATTAACTTTCGGAGGCCAAAGAGGTACACCTTCTCGAACGTCATTGTGTTATGTTGCATAATATTAATATCGCGGAATGATATCGGTCTATGATACGTAATTACGTGCTATTACGTATGAATAAAATCGGCAAATGACGTAGGTATACGAAATGTAGTCGCATGATACTACGAATCACTAATATTGAGATATATCGGTTCAGGAAACGTCATTATGCCGTACAACATTATGTACGATTTTGTGATATATTTATGATATGTGTGCTTGTTCTCTATCATCGTCTGCATTATTGTGTTTCATCATGCATTGGCTGTTCCGTTCGTATGTGTTAATTCATCTCCTCGTTTTGGAAACGAGAACAATTATAATTTTTCTCAGCTGTTTTGTCTCAATGTTAAGACGTCATTTGTTTTTTCATATACCGCCGTCACTTGACCGCTTACAATACGACGGACCCTTATTAACTAGATTAAATTACCACACCTTTGTTCTAGATACTACATTGTGCTCAAGACTAAACGAACTGGGAATACATTCATCATTTCTTAAATGTAAACGGAAGCGAAAAAAGAAACGTTCTTTCAAAGCTGGCCGGCGTAGAACAGGAAGAAGAATTCCAGTTATCTCTCTTTCGCCCGTAACGGATAAACAACTTAAAAATTCTGCCGTTAATTTTAATAACCTGGTTCAAATTTCTCTTAAATCGTCAACCGTTGTGTCAACTGTCCCAGGGATACTACTACTGTTACGTGCTTAGGCTCGAATAATCAGCAACACAGAAAGAGTGAAAACTAACAAGCTTGTAAAACTTTAACAATAATTTTATTTAGTACAATTATTTTCATAAAATAAATAAACTTACAGTTTTAGAGAATCAAATCCAACATTAATCCAAAATAGAATTCACAAAAATAATCCACTAATGGAATTGCAAGAGTCCTGATAAATAAATGTTCTAATAGTTCCAGGTTCGAATCTTGACGATGTAATCCAAAATGGCTGACAATGTCACGTGATGCAGTTCTTGTTTAATTTATCATCCCAAATGAATTATGAGCACATGTTTTCTCCTCCAAATAGATAATAAATCCTCTTTCTTCAATGAATTGACACAAAGTCCAGAACAAAATAATTAATATTAACACTCAAACATGAATTACACAACTAATATCTTAAAGCCCAAAATTCTACTGAATCTCTCTTCCAGTACAATGATTTAAATACCCGTTTTTAATATGTAAACAAGGGATCACATGATTTTCTAGAAATTGATAGAAGGTCAGAGGAAGAGTCTACCTTCACCAAGTCACGTATTAATGGAATGATCTAGATATTTCCTACCCCCAAGAACTAAAAATAAAAAGTTGTCCTTGAAATTAACCAATAGTTTTAGATGCTTGTTGACAATGTCTAAAGCAGGGTCAGATAAAGAGGTAACCAAGCCAAGGTCAGCCTGTTTACAACTAGAATGTAGGTCAACCTGAATTTTCTAGAAAAAAATCTCCCAATTAATGAATAAATATTAAACCCTAAATGACAAATTTGGATTTAAGAATTAAAAAATAAATAAATATAAATAGCGTAACACTACGTATTGCATTATTCAACGCTCAATCAGTAGGATCATCGGAAAAGCGCACAGAAATTGTTAATTTTATCAACGACCAGAATATTGACGTCTTCTTCCTGACAGAAACTTGGTTACATTCCGCAGGTGATGAATCTAAATGTGCGGATTTAACACCCAGCGATTACTCCATCAAGTCGTTCTCCTGCAACTCTCGCGGAGGTGGAATTGCTGTAATTACAAAGAATTCCATGATCAAATGCCTTAAGTACAACACAACCTTCAATTTCTGCCACACATCGTTTGAACTAGTCCAAACAAAACTGACACTGGAACAAAGGTCAGTCCATTTTTTCTTTCTCTACCGTCCTCCTCCTAGTAGAAAAAACAAGCTGACTGAATCTCTCTTTTTGGAGCAGTTTCCAATTCTTCCAGAGTATGGAAATTCGATAGGTGGCAACCTAATTATCCTTGGAGGTTTCAACTTTCACTTTGACTGTCCTGGTAAACCATATACGTCAAAACTCCTAGATTCCATTCATGTTTTCAATCTTAAACAGTCAGTTAACCAACCTACCTATAAACTTGGTCACATTTTAGACTGGTTTCTTTATAGACCTGATGATAATATTCTGCAATGCACCCTTGTATCCCACGAACTTGCATCGGATTACCTCTGCATTGTATGCCATCTTGACGTATCAGTCCCTAACCCTCCACCCTGTACTAAGAGAAACCTCCGTATGATAAATAGAACCAAATTCATGCATGACATCCAAGAAAACCTAACAACTTTCTTACATCCAACAGCGGAACAACTATATAACTGCCTGCGTTCATTGCTTGAATAACATGCCCCAGCCACCAAATACAGAGTAACAATAAAAAAAGTGTTCTCCATGGTATAGCAGTGTTAGGGACCAGCTTCTCACTGCTAAAAGACATCACCGAAAAGCAGAGATGCTTTGGCTTTCCACCAGACTCACTATTCATAAACAGCACTATGAAGCCGCAAAGAAGAACGTCACAAACATAGTCCATTTAGAAAAAAGTATCCCTCAACAGTACTAAGATCACGAAGAGTTCCAGCTGCAAAGAACTCCTCGAGATAACTAACAAAGTAATGTCAAGGAACAAATGTACATGAACACCACTTCTAACTACTTTCTCTCCAGTAGACCTTCCGGACCAATTCGCAAATTTCCTCGATGACAAAGTACAAACCATTAGAGATACGCTTGACAGCACAATTTCAACTGATTCGTCACCATACAGTTATGATGCAGAATTTCAGCGACAACCGTTAGGAGCATTTGAACTTGTTTCTATTGATTTAGTACGGACAATCGTGCTCAAAAGTGCACTAAAGTCTTGTGAACTTGATCCAATTCCAACATCACTGCTGCTTGAGTGCTTAGACCCAATATTGCCTTCACTAAGTGATGTTATTAATATCTCTCTCTCATCAGGGGAATTCCCATCATTTTTCAAAACTGCCATCGTAAAGCCTCTGCTGAAGAAACCAACAATGGACCATAACGATTTAAAGAACTACTGCCTAGTTTCTAATCTCCCATTCATATAAAAAATCTTAGAAAAGGTTGTTCTAACTCAACTTGTATCTCATTTGAATTCAAATAGTCTTTTTAGCAATGTACAGTCTGCATATCGCCCTTGCTTCAGTACGGAAACTACTCTTCTGAAAGTATTTAGTGACATTCTCTCTGCTTTGGGTGAGGCTGGATAGGTATGTTGGACTGGAGTCTGTCATTGAAACATAGCACAGAGAACAAATTTTGTGTTTGATTCTGAATCGAATTGATAGCCATTGTAGGGTACAGAGCAGTGGTGAGGTGTGCTCTGATCGAGGTACTCTAAAGATGATCCGTGCAGCTGTGTTTTGAACTTTTTGAAGTTTCCTGAGTAAATATTGTGACGAACCAGATAGAATTGAGTTATAATAGTCCAGTCTTTAAAGTACTAATGAACACACAAGTGTTTTAGTGGCATCAACTGAAAGATATTTTACGAATGGAACTGATGAATCTCAATTCAAGATATGCAGCCTTGCATATGTTCATGACATGTTGGTGCAATGTGAGAGTACTGTCTAGAGTAACGCCTAGGTTCCGTACTGACTGTGAGAATTTAATGTTGGTGTTGCTGATATTTATTGTCTGAGGTAAAGGATGTGATGAGAAAGTCTTTGTATTGTGATCAGAATAGCTTCAGTTTTATCATCATTCGTCTGCAGCTTGTTACATGTCATCCATGATTTCACATCAGAAATGCACTTCTCTACTCCATGTATGATAGCATCAACTTCAGTTGGGTGGCTAGACTTGTATATTTGGGTGTCATCAGCATACAATTGGTGCGACACTGGGTGATGATCTATGACACTTGAGAGCGGCTGAGTATACAGAATGAAGAGAACAGGTCTAAGAACAGATCCCTGTGGAACACCACAACATACGTCAACTGGGCTGGAGTGTATTCCATTTGCAGATATAATTTGTGTCCTGTTGACTAAGTAAGACTTGAACCACTGTAAGGCTATATTCTGAATGCCAAATACATGCTGGAGACGGTGAAGTAATATATCATGGTCTATTGTGTAAAATGCTGCAGATAAATCCAGGAGAGTGAGGACTGTAATCTTTCCACTATCCAAATCCAGAAGAGTAGTTTCAGTACAGTGGCAAAGAACAACTTTTTCTAAGATTTTTTTATATGAACGTGAGATTAGAAACTGGGTAGTAGTTCTTTAAATCGTTATGGTCAAATTTTGTTTTCTTCAGCAGAGGCTTTACATTGGTAATTTTGAAAAATGATGGGATTTCACCGGATGAGAGAAAGAGAGAAGTATTAATAACATCAGTTAGTGAAGGCAATATTGGGTCTAAGCACTCAAGCAGCAGTGATGTTGGAATTGGATCAAGTTCACATGACTTTGGTGCACTCTTCATCACGATGGTCCATACTAAATCCATAGAGACAGGTTCAAATGCTCCTAATTTTGTATCGTAATTGTGATAAATTTCGGAGATCCTTGAGAGTTTGCCGCTAAAGTGCCAAACCGGGGAAATACCACACACGGGAGATCCCACTAGCAGTGTCGCGTATTTATTACCGTAGGCATAATATTTTGTCTGGACATTCGGTTTTCTTCAACGCTACTAACTCAGATGTGTTATTGCTTGACGGTGGTGCAACATGGAATGTTTCTGGACTTCTCACGGGCGACTTTGAGATTGTCTTAATCAATTATGAAAGCCGATTAAAGATTTCATTGATGACCTAGATAGACTCTAAAATTTAATACACAAACACTATCCACTCAGCTCTGTTTAATACACAAACACTATCCACTCAGCTCTGTCATCCCTCTTGTGTAACCAGAGTACACAGTCGACACCCGACAGTCGTTGCAGCGATTGCTAAATCAACTGTGTTGAGATTCTTTGATAGCATACATGCGCCGCTGTGGATCGCTTGAACAGTCTCGGTTCGCAGGTTTGCAGTGGGTTAAATTATTTCAATATTGACTCAACAATTAAAGAAAACAACAAATTATTTCAATATTGACTCAACAATTAAAGAAAACAACAATGCCACTCAATGTTGATACAGTTATCAATGAAGCTATCCAACAACTTCTGAATCAAGCCAGTACAGATTCGATAATTGGAAATCTCACAAAATGAAATGAAGTGCAGTTGTAGACGAGCCACAAAAGGTATAAGATGAAACCTATAATATGTAAAGTTTCATTTTGGCAAAATGCAAAGATGCACCCATTCCATGTTTGCCATGGATACGTCTGTGTTGTTAAATCAGACTGACTGAAATTTTCGATTTTCGGTATTATTCGAAGCCATCTAGAAAACATAGTCAGCGTGACCTAATATAATTACAACTGCAAGACATGTGTTATTTTCTTCCATCAAAGACCTTCTTATAAATCCATTTCCCGGAAATACTTCACTACTGTGTACCCTACTGATTACTTTTCTCTCGCGCACATGCCTCAACAAGCAGGGCGTGGTCGGCATGTACTTTCATGCATATGTAACCAAGCGCCATGCCCCCACTTACAGAAGCGATCATGTTATCCTCTTCAGTAAGCGTATTTTGTTGAATGGCACAAATAGGCCAAATGATGGTTATTTACGCGCTTATATAAAACCTCTAGTTGTTTACTGAAAAACGTAGTTGTAATAAGTACATGTACACGAATAAAAATGATGTCATTTAATGAAGTCAATATTGACCGTATCATGCACCAGCTAACTCAAATAAAATTGTAATAAAATTATTGCGAGGTCACACTGAGGATTTCTCCTCCAAACTAAACTGGAAATGATCTATTGTGATTAACTGAAAATAGAACTTAAAAAGTAAGAGGTCGCCAAACAAAAAAGAATACCTCAGAACCATTGAAACTATGGAAGAGGTGGCTCAGATTCAACAAAGATGCAGCGGTCTCTGTAACATTTGTTGGGAGTAAACGAGATTGATAATTGCTGGCACCAGTAAAGAGTGTAATCGATGTATTTGTAACTAAATGAGGTGTCACGTTCCTGGAACACACAACCTTTGATACGTAATACTTCCTCGTACGATATTTTCTACGATTAAATAGGAGTTGTACAAATGCAAAAAATTAATTGGCTATAAGTGCATGTGCAAAATTGTGCATGTTGCGCCAGAACAGGCCAGAGTGTCGAGCATGTATACTTCACACTGATAATATTAATAAAAGATCTGTGATGGAGCTCAAGCTTACTAATGCAAATACATAATGAAAAAAGAAAACAGTTTTACTTGTGTGTGTGTTTGTGCGTGTGTATGTGTGTGTTGTCATGGATGTTATATGTGGATTCGCTGCGAGAACCGTTGGCCTTGGTGTGGCGGAAATTGCGAACTCGGCAACTATCAGAAGTATATTAACCGGAGTTTTCGTCTGATTTGTATTGGCAGTAGCAGGTGTAGTTGGTTCTTACCGAATACATGTCCTTTCGGAATTCTCGCGGGAGCCCAAAGTGGTTTCACCATCCATACGGACGCCCGACTTGTTCGAGCTGCGAAAACCGTTGGCCTCGGTGTGGCGGAAATTGCGAACTAGGCAACTATCAGAAGTATACCAACCGGAGTTTTCGTCTGAGTTGTATTGTTAACAACATGCGTAGTTGGTACTTACCGAATACGTGTCCTTTCGGAATTCTCGCGGGAGCCCAAAGTGATCTCACCACCCACAAGGACGCGGACTTGTTCGAGCTGCAATGGCGGATGAGCGCGCGTGCAAAAACAATCACAACTAGGAAAGGTTATGGGAAAACTAGAAGGGGTTCATGTTGGGAAAATCGGAATTTATCATCCGTTTTGAAATGCTCATTACTTACAGTTAGACGTCTACACTGGGGTTCAGGAGCATCACTGAATTAGATGATACGTTAGTATGTTTTATCAAAGTAAAAATAATCCTGCTGTTTTAAAAGTCATTGAAATTAACTCGTAACTATTGGCCACAAATATACAAATATATATATATATATATATATATATATATATATATATATATATATATATATATATATATATATATATATATATATATATATATATATATATACACACATATATATATATATACACACACACACACACATATATATATATATATATTCTGTCTGAAATTCGATACAGTAAGATGTATTCTTGACCTGGGTTGTGTAATATCACAATTATAAGTGACCCTATCTGACTGCAGGAGGATTGGTTATGTGTCAGCCATAACGTGTCTGTCTTCTATGTTAAAATAACGGCGTCTGTTTAATATGATCGAATAAATCAACAGGTTAAATTTTGGTTATCTAATCATATCTGTCCAAGCTAAAGTACTGACTTATTTATTTTATATGTCCACATGAAATATAAACAAAATGTAAGACGTAATGTAATCAAAATTCACAATATTCTGGATACCCAAATGGCAAGCGAAATCTGGAGCATACTTATTCTAAACTTCGTCTTATATGGATACTTTGTGATGATTACCAGTCAATGTACAGGCACCCATTTTTAAACTGGTTACAATAAAGTGATGTGCAAGGGAGAATGATAACATGATCAATACACAACTACAGCCATAACAACTAAGACAACTTTTCAATTAATACTGAGACGGTTTCCACGAACGAATGAATGAAATTGCCAAAATACATGCTGCCATTTGGAACAACAGGTTGAGAAGCATGTTTGTAAATTCAAACAGTATGGCCTAGACAATTGATATGCCCATTGTCTTGGATCTTCTGAACAATACCAGTTAGTATTATAGTAGAACAAAGCGAAGAACTCGGATTATGAAAAACAACAACAAATATTGTAAGATATAACTTGCAGACATAACTTTGTAAATAATCGATCGATACTGCTGCAAAATGGAAAACATTCACATCGACCGCAGAGATGGAATCACATCACAATTAATACTTCCAGTTCAGTAAATGTAGTTCCAGTCTATTTTTAGAACATTTTTTCCTCTCTCATTTTGGTGGTGATAGAAGAGTTATATTGATGCATATTTGGTAGGGATTTAAAGGTAATTGTTTATTCTTGAGAATATGAGCAGAGAGAGTGGTTGTCAGTGTGTAATTTGGCGACAGTGCACATGGAGTAATAAGGCCTTGGTAATGATACGGAAGTGAAATATGTGGTCTGTGTACATGCTGTTATGTTTACAGTGCAGCAGCTCAAAAAAATGCCGGTCAACCCTTGACAAGAATTTCACCGTGAAGTCATCTTTGGGGGTATTTTAGATTTTCATATGATTTGTATTGATTGTCACACTGTGGAAAGGTCAGTGCTGAGAAATATATGTAGAGAACATATAGTAAAATTAATTGTGGTGTATGGCCTGATGAGGGTCACAATCGTAGTGGAAGGAATGAAAGCAGTGGAAGCAGACTGGACGATCAATCTTTTTAATTATACCTTTTCACTGTACGCTGTAATTCTACCTTTTCACTGTAAAAGCAGACTCGACCAGTGCAAAATAGAGAAACCATTATTAAAGGAGACTAGAAATGAAATTTTTTATTTTATAAATGTAATTCTTTACATATTCTAATTCGAATATAATGTTTAAAAAAATAATATCGTGTGTGGATATTGATTATATTGCGAAGAAGATACAATGATTCCGTAAATTGCCGAGTATTTCCGAGTTTTAATGAGACGACAGATCACGTGGTTTCGTGACGTCATACTAGCCAGTCCTCGTATACAAACATAAACATGGCAAGCGAGAAAGGCCATTGATAACGGTTTTCATCGGAAGTAATTTCACACACACACACACACACAAACACCCCACAAATAAATCTGCGAGGAGGAAATCATATGTAATTAATTTCAACATTAAGAAGCTTCCTTTACATGCTTTGTTAAAATAGATTACGTACTGTACTGGTCAGTGCTGAAAGAAGTGTTTTAAGCACAGGCCCCGGGCTAATGACTTAAATAAACTTACTAGCCCTGACTGAAATTCCACAAACCCGAACAGTTCATAGATGTTAACTTTCAAGCCGGGAGAAGAAAGAAAGAAAATAAATTCAAATTTTGGAGGTATTTCCTCCCTATCTCGTAATATCTCTCTTGATTTTTCGCAGTTAACTCCCGAATATTTCAATATGTCTCTCAATTTTCATTTCTCAGAAGAAGAAAATCCATATATAATTTTTTTTATCAAGTGTGCAGTCCACAGATGTCATATTCTATTTTATCACTTGTGAATATTGTAGTGAAGAAATAATTAATATCACAGGACAGTTTTTGTCTTCAGTAAATAGTTTAAGATTAAACATTATTCACGTAAATTTCAGATTGTTTAACTACTACAGAAGTACTTCTTGTAAAATAAATTGTCACCAATTAGTTTAAAACCCACGAATTATCATAATGAAGGCTGCGTAATTTTCTCTGCAAACAAAATCTCCATTTCCGCCCCCCCCCCTCCCAAAAATGGGCCGGTTAACACCTGACATTCCTCTACCATATATGTAAAGTTTCATTGCCATGATTAAATTAAAAGAAGTAATAAAAAAAAATATGACGCAGTATATGTGCCTCTAAAAATCTGATTCAAAATAAATATTTAATTCAGTAAACAGTGTTACATATCTTAACACTTAAACTAAAGGAAATAGGGTTGGATATAAAATGTGGGAAAACAATGGCCACATACATGTACGGTAACGTTTGACTGCAGATTTGAACTCTTAAAATGAAGTCTTTGGCCTCGAAGTTACAACCAAATTCGGCATCGTTTATTTGCCAATGAATTTCTGGTGCTTACATACCGGGTACACACTCTGTAGCACATGGTTTCTTTGAATTATGTCAGAGGGCCAGTCCTTTTCACAACACAAGTGCAATGATAAGGAATAATTGTTAATTTGTTAAACTGCCATTATGTTTGTGTACTTAATTCTAACCTCTAACTATTATGCAGACCAGAATATGAAAAAAGGTCTTATCCTGGGGGATAATAAGGCATATCACAGGGAGAAATTGCACAATGGGGCAAATGGGCGGGGTCAATAGTCGCCTCCCCCAATTTCTATTGTCAGCCAGTTAATGTGAAACTTCGATTTTATATCGGATCTCTTTTCTTTTAATCGCTGCTATTTAAACTGCCCAAGGGACAGTTTTATATCAGTTCCAATCATTACAGATTTCCGTTTATACATTTTACGTGTAATAGACATAGACTGAAAGGTTGTTTGTTTTAAAATAATTTTTTAATTGTTTTTCTCGAAACACGACCGTGGTAAGGGTTGATAATCTTATTATTATTTTTTTTTTAGCAAAACTTCCATTTGATTAAAGTCAGATCTCAATTACATATAGGACCGTGGTGACTTTATTTAGATTGTAAACTTGAAGAAAAAAACATTTACTCATTTCATCAGCACGATCAGGTGTTGGGCTGTCATATCTTTTATTAGCACTTACTCGGCCTTCTGCCTATTTTCGTAACTCGTACATTTGACACTCTTTACCAGGATTTAAAATATACAATGGTATGTCTGGAACAGTTTCAACTTATAGTCTAGGCTTAGCTATCGTGTATCCTAGAGGTTCTATTTTTTTTAGGATCCCTCTGGTAATATTCCTTTGAGAAATGTAATGAGCACGGATTGCTGTATGGTGTTGCATTGAAATCGACTCATTTGTAATAATGTATCCAGACTTTCTTTATGACTTTATCATTTGGAAAAGAAGAAAAATGTTGTCCATAGCCTTTTCTTAATGCGCTATTTACACCCGTAAGGTGGCGCTCTACAGTTTCGTACTTTGCATAGGGAGGGTTAGAATTGTAAAGAAAAATAATTTTCTGGGATTTCTTCACTGGTTATACTGGCAATATAATAAAGACTTTGTATATCTTAGGTGTTGGGAGAAGAACTTTCAATTCCCTTTATTTTGATGTATGATTGATGGGTGTACTTTAGGTTCTAGAGTATACAGCTTGGGTTAACATAAGATGTGCTCATGTGAACAAACTGCTAGCTCCGCATGGTCATTTTCACTCCCTGGACTTCAGAGGTAAATTGTAGAAAAATGGTACGATAACTTTTTTTACTTTTCAGATATTTTGTAATTTGTTCATTGCACTTTCAGAAGCTGCTATTGCCTACTTCAGCAAAATTCGTTTTCCCTAGTTTAATAACTGCTAAAGTTAGTGTACTTTTGATTAATTCTGGCTAATTTTTCAAGCACATGGGAGCATCCATTTTGTTATACCATGCGCTTAGATCATTTACAATTTCCACAAGTGCAGTATCCAAAGAAATATCAGCCACATTACATCAAAGTAGCATTGAGATATGCCAAAATTATCTCCATTGTGCATGTTACAAATGCAAACAACTTCACCTCACATACGTCACTATCTGAAAAGTACATATTAACTGGTGAGCAATAATACAAAATCGCCAGTCGGGATGCTGGAGTCGCTACTATGACGTCACATCACGAGAGTAACCGAATAGGTGCGGAAATTTTGCATACGAGGTCACGGAAATTCAGCTCGTTGAACATATGCCAATATTTAAATACTGGGATTGCGGTCGCATATACAAATTCAGAATAAGGTTTTCTTCATTAGTGTTGTTCTTATTATTCTATATTTCCATTGGTTTCTGGTCTCCTTTAAGGTAAGAATCCTATCCACAGTGTAAATAAATTCTAGCATAGAAATGAAATTGATACCGAGGACTGTCTCGTTGAAAGTTCGGTTTAAATGTATCGGCTTGTATTATGCTGAACTGTACTAAACAAAATGGAGGTTGCTGACTTTTCACCACAAAGTACTATTTGAACATCAGAAAGGGTGAATAAACCTTTTGCTGGAACGTCATTTCAGAAAAAATATAAGCTTTTTACGAGTATAAAAATATAAGGTCAATAACGCCATACAGAAGCTTCTAACTGACAAGAATTTCTCTAAATGGGTTAGCTCATTTCTGTTACTTTGTCTATTGTCATTGATGTCGCTCCCTTTCTGCTGATGAAATGTGTGAGTAATTCAATCATTATTATAAATGAGACTAGCTGTTATTTCTTAACCGAAGAGTTTATCTAAACCTACACGATATCGCAATATAGGATCGTGTAAATGTATCGTTATAAATGTGGGTTAGTTTCCGCACGTGACAACAAGTTTCTAAAACTAATCATATCCGTTTTCCTTGAGCATCAGGTCTGATAAATATTTCTCAGAGTATCTGTATCGACTCCATTAAACACAGCTAAAATAGTCTGATGAACATTTCTCAGAGTATGTGTATCGACTCCATTAAACAAAGCTAAAATAGTCTGATGAATATTTCTCAGAGTATGTGTATCGACTCCATTAAACAAAGCTAAAATAGTCTGATGAATATTTCTTAAAGTATGTGTATTGACTCCATTAAACACAGCTAAAATAGTCTGATGAACATTTCTCAGAGTATGTGTATCGACTCCATTAAACAAAGCTAAAATAGTCTGATGAATATTTCTCAGAGTATCTGTATCAACTCCATTAAACACAGCTAAAATAGTCTGATGAATATTTCTTAAAGTATGTGTATCGACTCCATTAAACACAGCTAAAATAGTCTGATGAATATTTCTTAAAGCATGTGTATCGACTCCATTAAACACAGCTAAAATAGCCTGATGAATATTTCTCAGAGTATGTGTATCGACTCCATTAAACACAGCTAAAATAGTCTGATGAATATTTCTTAAAGTATGTGTATCGACTCCATTAAATACAGCTAAAATAGTCTGATGAATATTTCTTAAAGTATGTGTATCGACTCCATTAAACACAGCTAAAATAGGCTGATGAATATTTCTTAAAGTATGTGTATTGACTCCATTAAACACAGCTAAAATAGTCTGATGAATATTTCTTAAAGTATGTGTATTGACTCCATTAAACACAGCTAAAATAGGCTGATGAATATTTCTTAAAGTATGTGTATCGACTCCATTAAATACAGCTAAAATAGTCTGATGAATATTTCTTAAAGTATGTGTATTGACTCCATTAAACACAGCTAAAATAGGCTGATGAATATTTCTCAGAATATGTGTATCGACTCCATTAAATACAGCTAAAATAGTCTGATGAATATTTCTTAAAGTATGTGTATCGACTCCATTAAATACAGCTAAAATAGTCTGATGAATATTTCTTAAAGTATGTATATCGACTCCATTAAATACAGCTAAAATAGTCTGATGAATATTTCTTAAAGTATGTGTATTGACTCCATTAAATACAGCTAAAATAGTCTGATGAATATTTCTTAAAGTATGTGTATCGACTCCATTAAATACAGATAAAATAGTCTGATGAATATTTCTCAGAATATGTGTATCGACTCCATTAAATACAGCTAAAATAGTCTGATGAATATTTCTCAGAATATGTGTATCTACTCCATTAAATACAGCTAAAATAGTCTGATGAATATTTCTTAAAGTATGTGTATTGACTCCATTAAATACAGCTAAAATAGTCTGATGAATATTTCTTAAAGTATGTGTATTGACTCCATTAAACACAGCTAAAAAAGTCTGATGAATATTTCTCAGAGTATGTGTATCGACTCCATTAAATACAGCTAAAATAGTCTGATGAATATTTCTTAAAGTATGTGTATCGACTCCATTAAACACAGCTAAAATAGTCTGATGAATATTTCTCAGAATATGTGTATCGACTCCATTAAATACAGCTAAAATAGTCTGATGAATATTTCTTAAAGTATGTGTATCGACTCCATTAAATACAGCTAAAATAGGCTGATGAATATTTCTTAAAGTACGTGTATTGACTCCATTAAACACAGCTAAAATAGTCGGATGAATATTTCTCAGAATATGTGTATCGACTCCATTAAATACAGCTAAAATAGTCTGCTGAATATTTCTCAGAGTATGTGTATCGACTCCATTAAACACAGCTAAAATAGGCTGATAAATATTTCTTAAAGTATGTGTATTGACTCCATTAAACACAGCTAAAAAAGGATGATGAATATTTCTCAGAGTATGTGTATCGACTCCATTAAACACAGCTAAAATTATCTGATGAACATTTCTTAAAGTATGTGTATCGACTCCATTAAACACAGCTAAAATAGTCTGATGAACATTTCTTAAAGTATGTGTATCGACTCCATTAAACACAGCTAAAATAATCGGATGAATATTTCTTAAAGTATGTGTATCGACTCCATTAAACACAGCTAAAATAGGCTGATGAATATTTCTCAGAATATGTGTATCGACTCCATTAAACACAGCTAAAATAGTCGGATGAATATTTGTCAGAATATGTGTATCGACTCCATTAAACACAGCTAAAATAGGCTGATGAATATTGCTTAAAGTATGTGTATTGACTCCTTTAAACACAGCTAAAATAGCCTGATGAATATTTCTCAGAGTATGTGTATCGACTCCATTAAACACAGCTAAAATAGTCTGATGAATATTTCTTAAAGTATGTGTATCCACTCCATTAAACACAGCTAAAATAGTCTGATGAATATTTCTCAGAGTATGTGTATCGACTCCATTAAACACAGCTAAAATAGTCTGATGAATATTTCTCAGAGTATGTGTATCAACTCCATTAAACACAGCTAAAATAGGCTGATGAATATTTCTCAGAGTATGTGTATCCACTCCATTAAACACAGCTAAAATAGTCTGATGAATATTTCTCAGAGTATTTGTATCGACTCCATTAAACACAGCTAAAATAGTCTGATGAATATTTCTCAGAGTATGTGTATCGACTCCATTAAACACAACTAAAATAGTCGGATGAACATTTCCCAGAGTATATGTATCGACTCCATTAAACACAGCTAAAATAGTCGGATGAATATTTCTCAGAGTATGTGTATCGACTCCATTAAACACAGCTAAAATAGTCTGATGAATATTTCTCAGAATATGTGTATCGACTCCATTAAACACAGCTAAAATAGTCTGATGAATATTTCTTAAAGTATGTGTATCGACTCCATTAAACACAGCTAAAATAGTCTGATGAATATTTCTTAAAGTATGTGTATCGACTCCATTAAATACAGCTAAAATAGTCGGATGAATATTTCTTAAAGTATGTGTATCGACTCCATTAAACACAGCTAAAATAGTCTGATGAATATTTCTTAAAGTATGTGTATCGACTCCATTAAACACAGCTAAAATAGTCTGATGAACATTTCTCAGAGTATGTGTATCCACTCCATTAAACACAGCTAAAATAGTCTGATGAATATTTCTCAGAGTATGTGTATCGACTCCATTAAACACAGCTAAAATAGTCTGATGAATATTTCTCAGAATATGTGTATCGACTCCATTAAACACAGCTAAAATAGTCGGATGAATATTTCTCAAAGTATGTTTATCGACTCCATTAAACACAGCTAAAATAGTCTGATGAACATTTCTCAGAGTATGTGTATCGACTCCATTAAACAAAGCTAAAATAGTCTGATGAATATTTCTCAGAGTATGTGTATCGACTCCATTAAACACAGCTAAAATAGTCTGATGAATATTTCTCAAAGTATGTGTATCGACTCCATTAAACACAGCTAAAATAGTCTGATGAATATTTCTCAGAGTATGTGTATCGACTCCATTAAACACAGCTAAAATAGTCTGATGAATATTTCTCAGAATATGTGTATCGACTCCATTAAACACAGCTAAAATAGTCGGATGAATATTTCTCAAAGTATGTGTATCGACTCCATTAAATACAGCTAAAATAGTCTGATGAACATTTCTCAGAGTATGTGTATCGACTCCATTAAACAAAGCTAAAATAGTCTGATGAATATTTCTCAGAGTATGTGTATCGACTCCATTAAACACAGCTAAAATAGTCTGATGAATATTTCTCAGAGTATGTGTATCGACTCCATTAAACACAGCTAAAAAAGGATGATGAATATTTCTCAGAGTATGTGTATCGACTCCATTAAACACAGCTAAAATAGTCGCATGAATATTTCTCAGAGTATGTGTATCGACTCCATTAAACACAGCTAAAATAGTCTGATGAATATTTCTCAGAGTATGTGTATCGACTCCATTAAACACAGCTAGAATAGCCTGATGAATATTTCTCAGAGTATTTGTATCGACTCCATTAAACACAGCTAAACTAGGATGATGAACATTTCTCACAGTATGTGTATCGACTCCATTAAACACAGCTAAAATAGTCTGATGAATATTTCTCAGAGTATGTGTATCGACTCCATTAAACACAGCTAAAATAGTCTGATGAATATTTCTCAAAGTATCTGTATCGACTCCATTAAACACAGCTAAAATAGTCTGATGAATATTTCTTAAAGTATGTGTATCGACTCCATTAAACACAGCTAAAATAGTCTGATGAATATTTCTTAAAGTATGTGTATCGACTCCATTAAATACAGCTAAAATAGTCGGATGAATATTTCTCAAAGTATGTGTATCGACTCCATTAAACACAGCTAAAATAGTCTGATGAATATTTCTTAAAGTATGTGTATCGACTCCATTAAACACAGCTAAAATAGTCTGATGAATATTTCTCAAAGTATGTGTATCGACTCCATTAAACACAGCTAAAATAGTCGGACGAATATTTCTTAAAGTATGTGTATCGACTCCATTAAACACAGCTAAAATAGTCTGATGAATATTTCTTAAGGTATGTGTATCGACTCCATTAAATACAGCTAAAATAGTCGGATGAATATTTCTTAAAGTATGTGTATCGACTCC
The DNA here is from genome assembly GCA_030141615.1 of Unio pictorum. Classification (NCBI taxonomy): domain Eukaryota; kingdom Metazoa; phylum Mollusca; class Bivalvia; order Unionida; family Unionidae; genus Unio; species Unio pictorum. The sequence goes on along the minus strand of JARLTB010000007.1, from coordinate 8,761,937 downwards.
ATTAAACACAGCTAAAATAGTCTGATGAACATTTCTCAGAGTATGTGTATCGACTCCATTAAACACAGCTAAAATAGCCTGATGAATATTTCTCAGAGTATGTGTATCGACTCCATTAAACACAGCTAAAATAGTCTGATGAATATTTCTCAAAGTATGTGTATCGACACCATTAAACACAGCTAAATAGTCTGATGAATATTTCTCAGAGTATGTGTATCGACTCCATTAAACACAGCTAAAATAGTCTGATGAATATTTCTCAGAATATGTGTATCGACTCCATTAAATACAGCTAAAATAGTCTGATGAATATTTCTTAAAGTATGTGTATTGACTCCATTAAACACAGCTAAAATAGCCTGATGAATATTTCTCAGAGCATGTGTATCGAGTCCATTAAACACAGCTAAAATAGTCTGATGAATATTTCTCAGAATATGTGTATCGACTCCATTAAATACAGCTAAAATAGTCTGATGAATATTTCTTAAAGTATGTGTATTGACTCCATTAAACACAGCTAAAATAGCCTGATGAATATTTCTCAGAGTATGTGTATCGACTCCATTAAACACAGCTAAAATAGTCTGATGAATATTTCTCAGAGTATGTGTATTGACTCCATTAAACACAGCTAAAATAATCTGATGAATATTTCTCAGAGTATTTGTATCGACTGCATTAAACACAGCTAAAATAGTCTGATGAATATTTCTCAGAATATGTGTATCGACTCCATTGAATACAGCTAAAATAGGCTGATGAATATTTCTCAGAGTATGTGTATCGACTCCATTAAACACAACTAAAATAGTCGGATGAATATTTCTTAAAGTATGTGTATTGACTCCATTAAACACAGCTAAAATAGCCTGATGAATATTTCTCAGAGTATGTGTATCGACTCCATTAAACACAGCTAAAATAGTCTGATGAATATTTCTCAGAATATGTGTAGCGACTCCATTAAGCACAGCTAAAATTATCTGATGAACATTTCTTAAAGTATGTGTATCGACTCCATTAAACACAGCTAAAATAGTCTGACGAATATTTCTTAAAGTATGTGTATCGACTCCATTAAACACAGCTAAAATAGTCGGATGAATATTTCTTAAAGTACGTGTATCGACTCCATTAAACACAGCTAAAATAGTCTGATGAATATTTCTCAAAGTATGTGTATCGACTCCATTAAACACAGCTAAAATAGTCTGATGAATATTTTTCAGAGTATGTGTATCGACTCCATTAAACACAGCTAAAATAGTCTGATGAATATTTCTCAGAGTATGTGTATCGACTCCATTAAACACAGGTAAAATAGTCGGATGAATATTTCTCAAAGTATGTGTATCGACTCCATTAAATACAGCTAAAATAGTCTGATGAATATTTCTCAGAGTATGTGTATCGACTCCATTAAACACAGCTAAAATAGTCGGATGAATATTTCTCAGAGTATGTGTATCGACACCATTAAACAAAGCTAAAATAGTCTGATGAATATTTCTTAAAGTATGTGTATCGACTCCATTAAACACAGCTAAAATAGTCTGATGAATATTTCTCAAAGTATGTGTATCGACACCATTAAACACAGCTAAAATAGTCTGATGAATATTTCTCAGAGTATGTGTATCGACTCCATTAAACAAAGCTAAAATAGTCTGATGAATATTTCTCAGAGTATGTGTATCGACTCCATTAAACACAGCTAAAATAGTCGGATGAATATTTCTCAGAGTATGTGTATCGACTCCATTAAACACAGCTAAAAAAGGATGATGAATATTTCTCAGAGTATGTGTATCGACTCCATTAAACACAGCTAAAATTGTCGGATGAACATTTCTCAGAGTATGTGTATCGACTCCATTAAACACAACTAAAATAGTCGGATGAATATTTCTCAAAGTATGTGTATCGACTCCATTAAACACAGCTAAAATAGTCTGATGAATATTTCTCAGAGTATGTGTATCGACTCCATTAAACACAGCTAAAATTGTCGGATGAACATTTCTCAGAGTATGTGTATCGACTCCATTAAACACAGCTAAAATTGTCGGATGAACATTTCTCAGAGTATGTGTATCGACTCCATTAAACACAGCTAAAATTGTCGGATGAATATTTCTCAAAGTATGTGTATCGACTCCATTAAACACAGCTAAAATAGTCGGATGAATATTTCTCAGAGTATGTGTATCGACTCCATTAAACAAAGCTAAAATAGTCTGATGAATATTTCTTAAAGTATGTGTATCGACTCCATTAAACACAGCTAAAATAGTCTGATGAATATTTCTCAAAGTATGTGTATCGACACCATTAAACACAGCTAAAATAGTCTGATGAATATTTCTCAGAGTATGTGTATCGACTCCATTAAACAAAGCTAAAATAGTCTGATGAATATTTCTCAGAGTATGTGTATCGACTCCATTAAACACAGCTAAAATAGTCGGATGAATATTTCTCAGAGTATGTGTATCGACTCCATTAAACACAGCTAAAAAAGGATGATGAATATTTCTCAGAGTATGTGTATCGACTCCATTAAACACAGCTAAAATAGTCGGATGAATATTTCTCAGAGTATGTGTATCGACTCCATTAAACACAGCTAAAATAGGTTGATGAATATTTCTCAGAGTATGTGTATCGACTCCATTAAACACAGTTAGAATAGGCTGATGAATATTTCTCAGAGTATTTGTATCGACTCCATTAAACACAGCTAAACTAGGATGATGAACATTTCTCAGAGTATGTGTATCGACTCCATTAAACACAGCTAAAATAGTCTGATGAATATTTCTCAAAGTATCTGTATCGACTCCATTAAACACAGCTAAAATAGTCTGATGAATATTTCTCAGAGTATGTGTATCGACTCCATTAAACACAGCTAAAATAGTCTGATGAATATTTCTTAAAGTATGTGTATCGACTCCATTAAACACAGCTAAAATAGTCTGATGAATATTTCTTAAAGTATGTGTATCGACTCCATTAAACACAGCTAAAATAGTCTGATGAATATTTCTTAAAGTATGTGTATCGACTCCATTAAATACAGCTAATCGGATCAATATTTCTCAAAGCATGTGTATCGACTCCATTAAACACAGCTAAAATAGTCTGATGAATATTTCTTAAAGTATCTGTATCGACTCCATTAAACACAGCTAAAATAGTCTGATGAATATTTCTCAAAGTATGTGTATCGACTCCATTAAACACAGCTAAAATAGTCTGATGAATATTTCTTAAAGTATGTGTATCGACTCCATTAAACACAGCTAAAATAGTCTGATGAATATTTCTTAAAGTATGTGTATCGACTCCATTAAACACAGCTAAAATAGTCTGATGAATATTTCTTAAAGTATGTGTATCGACTCCATTCAACACAGCTAAAATAGTCTGATGAACATTTCTCAGAGTATGTGTATCGACTCCATTAAACACAGCTAAAATAGCCTGATGAATATTTCTCAGAGTATGTGTATCGACTCCATTAAACACAGCTAAAATAGTCGGATGAATATTTCTCAAAGTTTGTGCATCGACTCCATTAAACACAGCTAAAATAGTCGGATGAATATTTCTCAGAGTATGTGTATCAACTCCATTAAATACAGCTAAAATAGTTTGATGACCATTTCTCAGAGTATGTGTATCAACTCCATTAAACACAGCTAAAATATTACATTTATCTCTGATCACTTTCGATATTTGTGTATATAGCTGAGTAACAAAAAAAAAATAAACGTCGTATTTTTATGTCTACCTCGAGAAAATATTCGAACTGGATTTGATTGTTTGTCCCGCATTACATCATTATAAACAATTAAATTAATTTATTAATAATTACATCGAGTTTATATGCTGACGGAGCTTCATTACTATCGGTGATGAAATTAATGTCATCATCACCATTTTCATTCAACAATCTTGCGTTTTCATTAATCTTGAAGAACATCATATCATCTGTGATCATCTTTTCAGAAAATATATTTTAATGGATTCTGCGAAAATAATTTGTATAAATCGGATAGGGAGAAAAATTATTGAATTCGAGTCAGAGAGAAAAATCATTGGAGAAATGAGCGTGTCGTATAATGGTTTTCTTCGTAATTCGTTTTATATACTACACGGTTTATTTTTAATCATTCATTACAATAACGAGAAAATAGAGGATTGGATGACCAATCCTTTTGTTAACGTATTTCGTAATCTTAAAATATTATTGTAGATAAAACAATTATAGTATCATTCTGATATCTCTATCATCACTGGACATTTATTAAGAATTATTCATAACAAAAATGAGCTAGCCCAATTAGAGAAACTCTCGTTCAGTTAGAAGCTTCGATTTGGCGTTATTGACCATATAGTTTGCATTTTCTGAGGAAGCTTTATTTCATTTTTAAATGACGTTCCAGCAAAAGGTATGTTAACTCTTTCTGCTGCTATCTTACTTACAACATCAGATCGAAAAGTTGTCTTACGTTTGACCATCAAAGTACTTACCTTACTGTTCATCTCTTGCAAGGTACTTAATCAATAATTTACACGTGTATTTATCTACATAATAATTCTCAAGAAGTAACATCAGCATAAAACAAAATGTAACAGTTATATCAGCACATACAAAAGGAATCGAATGAAGATAAGGTATATAATTTACATGTTTATGACTGTTAAAGAGTTCGACACAGTATATGCCGTTTTTCTTTCACTTTGCCACACCTTATTGAATATTTGACACATGTCAGGTCTGATGTAATAATATGCCTAACCAAATTTTAACACGTCACAAATGTTTATAATTGATTAAAGAATTAACAATAGAACTACCAGTGACCAATGCTTGTAACGAAACTTTATATCATTTTGTGACAAGCTGCTGAATATTGTGTCTGTAGTTGGAGAGATCAATGTAGCATGCACATCAGAGCCATTTTATTCTAGTTGTCATGTTTTCCCTTACAAATGGTTAAGTAAGTTTGTCATACCTACTTCATTTGTTCAATATCCAATATCAGATAAGAAAAGCACATACATACATGTATAGTTTCATGAATTTTTATATGCATATAATAACTAACTTGCACTCGTATAAGCATATGTTCTTACGAGCCTTGCCTTTGTCGGTGGTTATATCAACCATGTGGCCAAAATATCTATAACATATTGCTTGCCATATTTTAGATTTTCCGATTCCATTCTAGACAGGAAAATGTGCCATGAAAGCTTTTATAAACAATACAGAAACGAAAACAAATAAATATTATTACTTTCATGCTTACCGAGAAAAAGCGACCAAAGCATTACAGTCATGTTGAAGGCTTATCAGTAAACTCCACTTTCTTGAGATAATAATGACGTCCTTTCATGTAGATACCTAGGACATGTCTGCGTGATGTAGATATGAAGGCGGTAAGTACCGGTTTATTTCAATAATGTATTTGATAAATATGTCACAGATATAAATAGGCATATTCTATCGCAAAATACCAGAAATTGTGCTATGAATGAAGCAACACGGCATTTAACCTAAGGAAGTAAATAAAACCTGATAAATCTATTACAAAAATGACACTAATTTTATGAGAAACAAGTTTCTCACAAAAGTTACGATATTTCTAAACTTATCGGTCGATGTGCTTACTGAAAGAATAAAATAACGGTATGTCAATGAACGATACTTGACAAATCGTTTGTTTTTGGTAAATATTCTCTTGTAGTGCACACACATTTTAGAAATCAAAATTGAAAATAAATGGACTGTATCTTTAATGAATGGGCAGTGGCAGATGCTTTATCTGCTCGGGAAATGGACGCATCCGCCCATACACGAGTCTCCTGCTGCCTTGCAGGTCGGCTTTGGTTAGCCAAAGGCTAAGGGAGTAAACCCTATAAGACAATCCGGAGTGGAGACTCTAAGGCAGCTGGACTACATCGCATTCTGACAACTCCTTTGTCTGGAGAGGGATAGGCTCCGCCAGACGATTTTTGCCCAAGACACACTGATAATAGTTCTGGACAAATCTGAAGTTATCATACCGGATCAGTTGTCGCCTGGGTCAAAAAGGACCGCGCCTGTCGTTGTCTACAAGGACAGAGGTGACAAGTGTTATACTGCTACTTTGCATACAATAAGAGCGCAAGACATCATCGCCATCGCCACCTGGAACATTAGAACTCTGGCGCAAATTGGAAGAATATAATATTGGAAGAATCCAAGAGTTGACAAATGAACTGGAACACTACATATGGCACATTCTGGGACTCTGTTATGTTATTTTTATGACGATATCACTAGAGCCAACATATTATCCATAACAGTACTGCAGGTTTGTGTCCTGGGTGCCAGAAGGAGAGGTAGACAGGAGGGAACTGGTCAGATGTTCAGCATCATAGTGCCTCGACGACCACACTATGTAAAAGGACTGATAATAATAATAATAATAATAATAATAATAATAATAATAATAATAATAATAATAAAGACTTTATTTAGAAAAGGTAACTCAATTAGTTACAGAACTAATCTACCTTGAGGCCTTCTATATGTTATGTACAATATATACAATACATATAACATGATGTGAAGAGTCTGGCTCGACGCTAAATAATTAAGGAATTTTAAATTTCAAAGTATCAAGTGTGGAACACATGCACAGGCATCTGTACAAACATAAACATATAAGAAACATAAAATATCATTCTGCGTTGAAACACTGTTCAATTTTCTAAAGATTTCATCCATTTAAGACATTGATTATGAAACGAAGAATTGCTAGGAGCCTGCCTTATGTCGCTGGGAATGTTGTTCCATACTACTGGACCAGTATATTGAAAACTTTTTTTTAAACAATTCCTTCTTTGGCCTTGGTATAATGTAATATTTTCTTCTTATGGACCTTAGATTTGGAATACCATCAGCATCTCTTTGTTGAAAGATATTGCTTAGATAGACAGGAATGGATTTTATGTATACTTTATACATCAATTTGGCTTTTCTAAGAAATATTCTTTCATGTATTGTTAAAACCTGTATATTATTCATTGCATCCTGACAATTGTCTATACATTGATCTAGAATTAAATGGCAAGCCCTCTTTTGGAGCTTGGGTGCCAGAAAGATAGGTAGACGGAGACAAAAGTGGACTGACATCGACACATGACACAGAATAGACCAGGAAAGGTTTTGCGGAGATACAGGCATTGGCACATAATTGAGACAAGTGGAGGGAACTGGCCAGATGTTCAGCAGCATAGTGCCACGATGACCACAATATGTAAAAAGAGTGATAATAATAATAATAATAATAATAATAATAATAATAATAATAATAATAATAATAATAATAATGATAATACAGACTTTATTTAGAGAAGGTAACTCAATTAGTTACAGAACTAAACTGCTTGAGGACTTCTATCTGTTATGTACAATATATAGATGATGTCCTTAATGAGTTCATGGAATAGCACCATACAAATGGTAAGTACATGATCGATCTATTTTGTATTTAAATGATCCAATATAGGGAGACAAGAATATAGAAAAAATATTGAAAATCACTGTCAGCAGTTTGAAAATCATTACAATCACTAGACTCATCACATTATGTAGACAATGTGAATCACATTATGTAGGCAATGTAAATCATATTATGTAGAATGTGAATCATATTATGTAGACAATGTGAATCCTATTATGTAGGCAATGTGAATCCTATTATGTAGACAATGTGAATCATATTATGTAGAATGTGAATCATATTATGTAGACAATGTGAATCATATTATGTAGGCAGTGTGAATCATATTATGTAGACAATGTGAATCCTATTATGTAGACAATGTGAATCATATTATGTAGGCAATGTGAATCCTATTATGTAGACAATGTGAATCATATTATGTAGAATGTGAATCATATTATGTAGACAATGTGAATCATATTATGTAGGCAGTGTGAATCATATTATGTAGACAATGTGAATCCTATTATGTAGACAATGTGATTCCTATTATGTAGACAATGTGAATCATATTATGTAGAATGTGAATCATATTATGTAGACAATGTGAATCCTATTATGTAGGCAATGTGAATCCTATTATGTAGACAATGTGAATCATATTATGTAGAATGTGAATCATATTATGTAGACAATGTGAATCATATTATGTAGGCAGTGTGAATCATATTATGTAGACAATGTGAATCCTATTATGTAGACAATGTGAATCATATTATGTAGGCAATGTGCAAATTGAACAAACAGTACAAATCATAACACATATTCTTTGCATAGGACAGAAATAATGCCACAGTTCAACAGTTAATAAGAAAGGTGATGTGTCTCTTTAATGGATTTATCAGGAAAATAACAATATCATAATCAAGATATAATATGCATTGGTTTACATGTTTGCAATGAATAAAAGCGTGATTAGTTATGCAACAAAGTAGCATATAATAGACTGAAAAAGTGCATTTGTTAATTGAGACATAAGCTAACGTTGTACTACTTAATTGGCAAAACTGTTGATTAGATTAATGCTAATCTACTTGATAGCAAAAAGGATTAAACTAGTCAGGTATAAGTGAGGAATAAATTACCTATTTAGTTTTTAGTAAACAGACATATTTATTATCTGTTTAAATTCAAAGACAACGTGAAGATTTTCAAATATAATCAGGCTGCAGCGCTTCAATCAAAAGTTATATAAAATTTATTTTAAACGATTGGATTTAGAAGTAATAAACGTTTACTCAATTAATGAAGTCGTTTTGTAGATTCAACTATGGACAGTCCAAATTTTATATGTGTATGTAATCATTCATATATTTGAGAGGTTTCCTGTTGGTTTGGTGGTCTAACGCCATTTTTAGCACACAATAGGCAATCAAATTTGAAAAAATTAAAGGAGCAGTTGAAAAAGTTTCAAATAAAATTTATATTGTAAACGGTCATCCTTACTATTTCCCCAAGAGTCCATTTTACAAATTAACAATCGATTGTGGGAACAAATTAAATAGTAAAAAAAGAAAACATAACACTTTGAATTAAATGAATGATTAACTGGACAATCCATATAAACATTAAAAATCAAGCAAAAAGTTTTATTTCAACTAAACATTTGAAAATCACGCGAATAATCAGTGACATTTAGAAATTGCTGATGTGCAGAACAATTGAAAATGATACCAATAAAATAATTTATATCTGTACGGTTATATATTTATGCTTTGGCTAAATACGTGAAGGAAAAAAATGGGATTTATCACTCTTGTTTGATTTAGATAAAATTTCTAGATGAAAATGCATGATTATATATATATATATATATATATATATATATATATATATATTATTTTTTGTTGAGGGAAAGGAGACTTACAACAAGAAGTTCTTTGATAGAAAAGGAAACATCAAATACTTTTCAACGTATTCGAGCAAAATGTCTTCTGTAGTGGAAGGGTTTAATGCGACCTCAGGTCTCTAATGTGCAAACCATAATGTGCAATCAATTATTGATTTTCAGTGAAGGTATCAGTATGTACAAGTATGAATGAATGTCTGTCTGTCTGTCTGTCTGTCTGTCCGCCCGTCCGTCCGTATGTATGTATGTATGTATGTATGTATGTATGTATTTATGTATGTATGTATGTATGTATGTATGTATGTATGTATGTATGTATGTATGTATGTATGTATGTATGTATGTATGTATGAATACGGCTAATTTTACACCAATGTACTGCATGATCGCTTTAATAAATATATGAAACGAAGTTTGACTGGTTTCGTGTTCAACAGTTCATGAAGGTTATCTCGCACCTGGGCAGGTATCAATGTGTCATGCGCAAGGAATCACCACGGTAGGCAAGTCAGGCTGATCCAGTGGCAGAAACTGAACCTGTACCCTTCCGGTCATGAGTTTGACACTTAACAGAAAATGAACCTCCACCCTTCTCGTCTGAGTTCAACACTGTAAAAAAATCGAACATACATCAGTCTGGTCGTGAGTTACACGCTGTAACGCTGGGTTATGAGTTAGGCTCTGTGTAGAAACATAACATACACCATTCTTGTCGTGAGTTCGATACTCTAACTTATGAGCCATTTCAGCCACAGAGACGAGATAAACCACTTATATGGGCAAAATTCACAGAGACAAGATACACCACTCATATGGGACGAATTCACAGAGACAAGATAAACCACTCATGTGGGCCAAATTCACAGACAAGATAAACCACTCATATGGGTCCAATTCACAGAGACAAGATAAATCACTCATATTGGTCCAATTCACAAGAGACAAGATAAACCACTCATATTGGTCCAATTCACAGAGACAAGATAAACCACTCATATTGGTCCAATTCACAAGAAACAAGATAAACCACTCATATTGGTCCAATTCACAGAGACATGATAAACCACTCATATTGGTCCAATTCACAGAGACAAGATAAACCACTCATATTGGTCCAATTCACAAGAGACAAGATAAACTACTCATATTGGTCCAATTCACAAGAGACAAGATAAACCACTCATATGGGCCCAATTCACAAGAGACAAGATAAACCACTCATATTGGTCCAATTCACAAGAGACAAGATAAACCACTCATATGGGTCCAATACACAGAGACAAGATAAACCACTCATATTGGTCCAATTCACAGAGACAAGATAAACCACTCATATGGGCCCAATTCACAAGAGACAAGATAAACCACTCATATTGGTCCAATTCACAAGAGACAAGATAAACCACTCATATGGGTCCAATACACAGAGACAAGATAAACCACTCATATTGGTCCAATTCACAGAGACAAGATAAACCAGGCTTGACTAATACATCTAGGTGTATTAGCTTAGGTTATAGAAAGTGTGTGATCATTTTTGTTGGTTCAGACATACACAGTTAAAAAATAATTGAGTACTTATTTTATCTCTCTATTTTTTTTTTTTTTACATGATTTTGTTTAGTGACAATGGTTCATAACCATATCCCTCTCATTAAGTTTTGGACATCAGTTTAGAAAATTTATATAAAATTTTTATTTGGAAATTGACATAAAAAAGTACCAGGAGTTATACATGACAAAAATTATTGTTCTAGACTGGATAGTTGACACTTAACTTGAATATCATGTATTTTCTTAACTTGTTTGCACTTTGTTTAGTTGCAACTAAACTGGAATGTGAATTTATTGAAATGATAGTTGGATGAACTTGTCATAGAGTTCATTGTATTAGCATATAGTGTTTGATAGAGATTTTGAGCAAATTTATTAACAATTACTGGATATGTACTGCTTGGGTTTATAGGGGTCATTTGAACATTTTCTTGAGTTAGATTTCTTGAGTTTGTTGAAGTCATTTGAACATTTACATTTGCATGAAAGTGAGTACTGCAAAAGATTCTTGAGCAGACAATGTTACATTTGAACATCAATTGGAAAGAATGTTAATCATTTTTTTAATGCTGAGTGCTGGGCTTTGTGTATGGTTTCAGTGATAGTTCATTGGAGTGGTCAGACAGATACATAATGTACCTAGCAGGAAGGTTGGTGTTGATCATTGCATTCAAAGCTTTGGCACAAAGAGAGTGAGCAGTATATCTTGCAGATATATGGGTATTTTTGCATATGTCAGGCATAAAACTGCTTAATTGTCTCTGTCCAACTCATTTTGTGGTATACCATATTTGACAAAACGTGGGATTTTCAATAGCATTTTTATCAATGTGATAAAACAGTGATTCAGCTCTTGGATTAATGTGTATGAGGTAGTATTTTACTGACCTGACTGGGCAGTTTTGACCACCAGCTGCATACATTCCCATGTAAGAATTTTCCTCCTTAGCATTTAAGTCTCCATGATGATTTGTTTCCATAGTTTGATGGGTCAAATTGACATGTTCAGCCCCTGTTTCATCAAATCTGATTTCGAGACTGGTGGGTATTAATTGGCTGTGGAATTCTAATCCAAGTGTAACATAGTGGATGGAGAGGTATAACCAAACCCTGTATCTGAGTGTGATAGGATTATCATGCATCAGGTATTGATTTATCGCATACATGTCTGATGGAGGAATAACTGGCATGTGTCGAGTTCAACTTTATATTTCCATTTAACATTTAACTTGTTGTTTGATTTTTAAACTCAGGGTGTGTAACAATAAATTATTATTGAATGACCGCATTCAACTTGAATAAAGCAATTAATTATAGCTCCAACATTTTTAAAAGTGTTTTTATGATATTCTTTAGCTCGGGCTTCAGGGAGCATCCTCTTTCATGTTGTGGTGACCTTAGGGGCTGCTTTGGCATAAAATATGGTTAACATTTGGGCCAAATGTGCAGGCTCAGATGACTTCAGTTCTATCTCTATATTCTTATCTTTGTGTCCTTCTGAAAGTCATATGTTGTTCTGCTTGGTAGAAACTATTTTATAACATTTGAAATATTTAGATCTTTGGGAACAATCATTCTTGCATATCTCCTTTCCATAATTTATATTTTTATAACAAATTTGTTACATTTTTTATGCTGTCACAAATATTACTTTAAAGATAAACTACATTTTATTCACTTAAAAGCAAGTTAAGTCTTTTTGTATAAAAATAGCATGAATGAAACAGTATATTGCCTTTTCATAATATATAATTTAAGAAAACATAAGAAAAAATTAAGTATCAAGCAATATTAGCAATGCTCATATTAATGAACAGTCCAGTATACTGGTCATTATTATTATTATTATTATAGTTAATTTATTATGATTATTGAATGAATGAATAAATCTACCTGTACAAGTTTGTAGCCCCATTTAGTGTTTTTATTGGTAGATTTTGAGTACCGCTCTTCTGATATGTTTTAGAGACTTTAGTGATTTGAAGCGTTTTGGTTTGTGATTATCCTGTAGGCCGCTAAATCAGCCTTTCACCCGTCAAACAAATCAGCCTTTCACCCGTCAAACGAAATGACAACTCAGTTTGTAATACTTCTTCCACTTAAAAAGGCACGTCAAATATAGAAGGGTCAAAATTATAAATATCATCATGCGCGAAATCTTTCTGATAAGGCAAAGTTAGCGAACGAATCTCCAAAATTCTGACGTGATAGCCATAATGCCGGTGACCTTGACTTAATTTTCATCCATACTTTTAACATATTTCAACAAAGAAATAATATTTTTATTTATAAAAAATGTGAAGTATATGTCGCTTTCAGATTAACGTAATTCAATTATTGTTAAAAGAAATTGTAAAACTGTTCTTTTCCTTTAATGTTTACTTCGTTTCTGCCTTCACTAGCATTGTTTATCGTCTGCTGTACACGTGACTCTATTTATAGACGTGGGTATTCTTTGAAAAGTAGTTCTCCTAACAGTTCATACTGAAATGAATGAAATTCATTTTGATCACGTGGTAACATTCTGACCAATCGAAACATTACTTTCCAATACTAGCTACATTGATTGCAATTATTAGCATATGACCCTTTTGTAGATATATCAAAAAGACATGCAATGAACTCAAATAAGTGCAATTTCAGACCTAGCTCTTGATTTCTTCATATTTGACTTTTTCAGTGACATTCCTCGATAGACATGGGGTAACTGTTTTCTAAAGAATGTGTTTTCAACCAACTATTACTCATTTGTAATGGTAGGCGTAAGTGCCAGAAAAAGACACCATTTTGTCATTTTCGTCAGGTCAGATAGTTTAAATGGTCAACTTTGGTTACCGTATTTCCAAGACTGCAGCTTTATTAGAAACTGGTGAAAAAAAGTAAAGTTCAGTAAATTAAAAAAGTATCTAACCTAAAGGTAAAAGGAACATTTTTAGTGTTTCCGCAGGCTTCCTCCAACACTTACACGACAATGCATCGGTAAATCACACATTTCCGAGGTGTGTGTGTGTGTGTGTGATTATTTTTTTAACGTAGCTTTAAGAATCTTTTAGTCATATCGTTACGATATCTGCAGTGAGGCAGTTTATAGATATCTAGCACTCAGTTATATTATGCTGACACCAGACCGACCAGTCCTAACACTAACCGAGTGCCAAGCAACGCAGGTGTTAGTATAATTTTTGTAAGTCATTGGTAAGACTTGGCCGGGGATCGAACCCACGACCTCCCGCTTCTGCGGCGGACGCTCTAACAACAAGGCCACCGGATCGGTATATTTCCGAGGTAATAGCCGACTGACTAACAGTTGACTTGGCTTAAGGCGATGTGACGACGTTCAAATTAGTTATGCCAATCAGCAATCTTCTCATAGCTGGCTGGGTTGCTCTCTAAAAATGAAGGTTTGCCTGCGATGGCGTACATTGTATGACCGTTGCTGAAATCGACGGAGACACTTTCCTTTCGCGTGTAAGATAACAATTATCTCAAGTAAAACTTTATTATGTGCCCAATATTAACGCTGCTGACAAGAACAATATACAGACATGATTGAACAGTATTACTGCACACACGACAAATCATTATAAAGTATAGGGCAACATGTGAAAGTACAATTTCCCGAACTACTTATTGTTCGCACATTTATTAAAGTTATCATATACCAGTACGGTATAAACTCTACAGATGTCGTCACTACACGTAATAATTTCATGATCACGGCCTATTTCAGAATCAAACTCGCCTTCAGCACTTGTCATTAACCTATAGTTGGCAAGTAAAGGTACGGACTTGCTCGCGCCATCCCAAATTATTAGCAGACGATATGCACGATTATCTTTCTGATCCATATACCTATCGTAAATGGTGCGATGAATTCAATCAAAACAACAATTAAATGAACACATGATATTTGTTTCTTTCCGTGACCTATATAGTAAAGTTGGCCCCTTTTTGTGATTTTAATGACGATTTTAGTCTTCAACATTTGATTTTGATATTTTAAGTTAACGTTAGAAGCTGAAGACAGCATGGTGACTATTATTCTACTATTATTTTGACTATTATTTGACTGTATTATTTTGAGTGTATTAATTCACTGTATTATTTGACTGTATATTTTTACTGTATTATATTGACTATTATTTGACTCTATTATTTAAAAATTCGTTTTAAATGGAAATGATGTGTTTGCATCGTGTCTTCCGTTATCCAAAAACATAAAAAGCTGTGATAGCAAATAATTAGTGACATGTGCTAATGTCAATTCCAAGTTAACGAAGATGTGATAGCAAATAATTAGTAAACATGTGCTAATGTCAATTCCAAGTTAACTAACATGTGATAGCAAATAATTAGTAACATGTGCTAATGTCAATTCCAAGTTAACTAACATGTGATAGCAAATAATTAGTAACATGTGCTAATGTCAATTCCAAGTTAACTAACATGTGATAGCAAATAATTAGTGACATGTGCTAATGTCAATTCCAAGTTAACTAACATGTGATAGCAAATAATTAGCAACATGTGCTAATGTCAATTCCAAGTTAACGAAAATGTGATAGCAAATAATTAGTTACATGTGCTAATGTCAATTCCAAGTTAACTAACATGTGATAGCAAATAATTAGTAACATGTGCTAATGTCAATTGCAAGTTAACGAAGATGTGATAGCAAATAATTAGTAAACATGTGCTAATGTCAATTCCAAGTTAACTAACATGTGATAGCAAATAATTCGTAACATGTGCTAATGCCAATTCCAAGTTAACGAAGATGTGATAGCAAATAATTAGTAAACATGTGCTAATGTCAATTCCAAGTTAATGAGGATGTGATAGTAAATAATTAGTGACATGTGCTAACATCAATTCCAAGTTAACTAACATGTGATAGCAAATAATTAGTTACATGTGCTAATGTCAGTTGCAAGTTAACAAAGATATGATAGCAAATAATTAGTTACATGTGCTAATGTCAATTCCAAGTTAACTAACATGTGATAGCAAATAATTAGTGACATGTGCTAATGTCAATTCCAAGTTAACGAAGATGTGATAGCAAATAATTAGTTACATGTGCTAATGTCAATTCCAAGTTAACTAACATGTGATAGCAAATAATTAGTTACATGTGCTAATGTCAATTCCAAGTTAACTAACATGTGATAGCAAATAATTAGTAACATGTGCTAATGTCAATTGCAAGTTAACGAAGATGTGATAGCAAATAATTAGTAAACATGTGCTAATGTCAATTCCAAGTTAACTAACATGTGATAGCAAATAATTCGTAACATGTGCTAATGTCAATTGCAAGTTAACGAAGATGTGATAGCAAATAATTCGTAACATGTGCTAATGCCAATTCCAAGTTAACGAAGATGTGATAGCAAATAATTAGTAAACATGTGCTAATGTCAATTCCAAGTTAATGAGGATGTGATAGTAAATAATTAGTGACATGTGCTAACATCAATTCCAAGTTAACTAACATGTGATAGCAAATAATAAGTTGCATGTGCTAATGTAAATTCCAAGTTAACGAAAATGTGATAGCAAATAATTAGTGACATGTGCTAACATCAATTCCAAGTTAACGAAGATGTGATAGCAAATAATTAGTTACATGTGCTAATGTCAGTTGCAAGTTAACAAAGATGTGATAGTAAATAAATAGTTACATGTGCTAATGTCAGTTGCAAGTTAACAAAGATGTGATAGCAAATAATTAGTAAACATGTGCTAATGTCAATTCCAAGTTAATGAGGATGTGATAGTAAATAATTAGTGACATGTGCTAACATCAATTCCAAGTTAACTAACATGTGATAGCAAATAATAAATTGCATGTGCTAATGTAAATTCCAAGTTAACGAAGATGTGATAGCAAATAATTAGTTACAGGTGCTAATGTCAATTCCAATTTAACGAAGAAGTGATAGCAAATAATTAGTTACATTCCGTAATTGAAAATAAACCGAGACTGTCAAGTAAGTAAACTTGTAAAGAATCTGAACATTCGAATAATTTATTTCTGATTGTTTTCATGGCAACCCATATAGAGAGTTAAACATTTTTGTTGTTGTTTGTTTTTTTTTGTGTGATTTTTTTCCCTTTG
This sequence comes from Unio pictorum, assembly GCA_030141615.1. NCBI lineage: Eukaryota > Metazoa > Mollusca > Bivalvia > Unionida > Unionidae > Unio > Unio pictorum. Next base: position 8,744,845 of record JARLTB010000007.1, on the reverse strand, counting down.
TTTCTCTGATAAATCTCTCGAAAAAAAATGACGGGTATACTTAGCAAAATGAACATACTTTTATTCATAACAAAACAAAACAAGAAGCAAGACAACAAAAATACCAACGTAACTAAATACATTTGGAATGTAATAAATTATGATTTGTGCTGTTACGTATGTCATATTTCTTGACATCAAATATATGAATCGCTCAGAACGGTTGATGCCTGGATACAGGTATACACAAATTATGCATATTACTACGCACTCAACACGCTTTTCTGATTACCGTCTGTAATTGGCCAGTTTCTCACAAAGAAAACAATTATACATATAATTTATGGAAAATAAATAAATAATTGATTGATTGATTGACTGATTGACGTTTAGTGGCATATCAACAAATATGAAAGTATATGTCGTGTCCGAGCAAATTGGGCAGCCGATCCTGTCTCGTCCGGGCAGCATTTGAAGTCACTTTGTCAAGAGTGTGGCACGTTGTCATATTTTTATATATATATTCAAACCCTGAAAAGTAATTTGTGAGTGACTTGCTGAAGTGCAAAACGTAAACAATTTAGATTCCCCTCGCCATTAAGTCACTGTTATGGATTACAATTCTTTGTCGAGAACTTTGACATATTGAAAAACGGATGAGTTCTGAGATTTTAGCACACGATAGAATAGACATAGACGCCAGTATTTTTTGGTGGAGGTGCAGAAAAAACAATCCGGGATGAGTCATATACTTAAGGGAAGCTTCTGGCAAACTTTTTCACATTTTCACTTTTGTCATTAGTCATCTTCGTCATTATTAGCATTATTATTATTATTGCTAAATACCGTTATCCTACAGATGTTATATTGTCCAGATGACGTTCCAAAGTCCAATCTTCCATTCTCCATGCGATTTCATTGGCCGTGCAGTATCATTGTATGACTCTTTATTGCCTGTGGCCTAACTTATAATGCTCTCTATAAGCGACACCACTGAGCTATATGATAAAAAGCGGATGTCTCTCCTAGCTGATTGTAACTCCTGACAGCTCCGATATTTTACACAAGAAAATGGAGAATAAGCCGATTGTAGATGTATGTAAGAAGAGCAGGAATGGCGGGTTTTATGTTACACCTGTTTCAGGTAAATGCGTAAACTTATATTCACACATACGTCGGGTATATATAAAATACAACCACTGAACTATTATTATTCAATAGAAAGACATTGTAATAATTTCTATGAATCATTACTGATTTCTCCATATCAAAGTCTGTTAGGTGTGGTCCAATCGCCGATCCAGAAAATATCTTTGTCGGGATGATGGTGTAAACAAAGAAGGCGCGTGTAAAGGAACCCCCGTTGTGGAACAGGTCCTGCGAAACTCAGTGAGGGGGGGGGGGCATTTTAAACCATATCAGGGTATGGTTTTAACTATAGAACAGTAACGAAATCTTGTTTCGGATCCGCTCCTGATTTTCATCAACCTCTTTTATTAAAGGAAACTATTTTACTAATGGTTTATACAGGCCGACAGTCAGGCTAAGACAAGAAACATTGATGTGAAAACATACATGTACGTAAACAAATTGTATATTATTATTATCAGGCATATTAGCAGACTTTAATCATTGGTGTTTTTACGTATGTATGCACACACACACACACACACACACACACAAACACACACACACACACACACACACAGAGAGAGAGAGAGAGAGAGAGAGAGAGAGAGAGAGAGAGAGAGAGAGAATTATAAGTATTATAAATATATACCTGACAGCAGAAGAACGGAAAAAGCTATCCCATGATTCTATATAAGAATGCTTGATAATAGTAGACAGAATTAATATTTAATACAAATAATACTATCATACAGGTTAGAGAGCTTTTTATTCGTACTCTACGGAGATTCTAAACCTGGTCCGCCGGTAAACGGCACCCTTGGCCTTGCTTGCACAGACAAGCCCATATTCCCTCACGACTAAACACACATCACCAAAAAGTGACGCTACTCAATCAGTGTTAAATGCGTTTGTTTGTAACAGACACTCTCATGACAACCAAGTAATTAATTATCATCTATCTACACCGGGGTCGGCGAAATACAGCTTCGGGCCAAATCCCACCAGCCGCCTCTTTTGTATGGCCCGCTAGCTAAGAATGGATTTAATATTTTCAAATTCTTTAAAGGCCCGGAACGGCCAACTGCCGATTTTTTTGACGTTGTTGTGACTGAGGTGGTGCGAGAAAGCCCGTATGGGGCGCTACTGTAGCTTCGCATTCATACGCTGATTGGTGGCGGCCTCTGCCGTGACGTTGTGACATCACGCAGTTATAATTCGGCAGCGTTTCTAGTGCCACGTGTTTGCTGTTTTGCGACAGTTTGTTCTCGTTTTATTACCCGTGCATATCCATAATGTCACTGTCAAAACCAGAAAAGAAGAGAAAAGAGAACTTAGAATGTCGTGTTTATAAGGCAGAATGGGGTGAAACTGAAATACGTAAAATCTCAATACAGGTCAGCATTAACAGATGAACATTTACAATCAATTCTGATGATAGGGAGTACTAACTTTGAACCCTAATTTGGTGAAATGCCATCTCAAAAAAAGCAATTGCATTCTTCTCATTAGTAGAGCTTTGAGTTTGACCCTTGGCCCGTGAAGCCTATACTATTTGTATAATGTGGCCCTTTACATAAAATGGCATGTCGTTTGCGATAGCATTTCATTTGTTTGTAGACCACTGACCTACAGAGTCATTCCTGATTCCTAAGAAAGAAATCAAGATATGTAGAATTAATTATAAATATGAACGAAACAACCGAAAGTGCTATCCCTGGATTCTATAAAAGAATGCTTGACAATAGTAGGCAGAATAAATATTTTAATACAAATAATACTATCATGCAGGTTAGAGAATTTTTAGTTCGTAGTCGATGGATTCGAATCGAGGTCCGCTAACGAACTAATGGCCTTTCCTGCACATTCAAGTCCATATTCCTTCACGACTAAGCACACATTACCGATATCTATCTATCTATCTATCTATCTATCTATCTATCTATCTATCTATCTATCTATCTATCTATCTATCTATCTATCTATCTATCTATCTATATATATATATACAGTGAGAGAGACATATACATACAGACAACTTACGTATGTACGTACGTACACACACATACATACATACATACATACATACATACATACATACATACATACATACATACATACATACATACATACATACATACATACATACATACATACATACATACATACTGATTAATTTATATAACACAGGTTTCATTTTTCTGTTATTGAGCGCCGTCCTTGCAGTTGGCATTGGATCGTTGGTCCATTTTACGAGAGCCTCTGATGTGACGTGTATTTGCCAAGGGCAGACTGAAGAGGGGCAGAGTTCTAGGGATCTGACTCAGTTGGTGCTGAAATGTGGAAATCTTGTAGACCAGGGACATGGAGAAATATGTAAGCACATAGGGGAAAAAGGTACTGAATGTACATGATATAATGGTCAATATAATTCCGATATTAATAAGAGGTCATGCTGACCCTCATATTACTATGGTCGTTTAAATGATGAATGGTCCAGATGTTACCATTCTTATGAACACAGTATTATATCACGTCATCGTTTTGTTGTCGCACAGTAGATTGACGTCGTCGCTTGTGTTCATGTTTGCAGATCTTCATCTATAATGTATTAATGCATGGCGATCGTGAAGTTTTGAGATTTAAGTTTGGGTAAGCCTCTCTCTCTCTCTCTCTCTCTCTCTCTCTCTCTCTCTCTCTCTCTCTCTCTCTCTCTCTCTATATATATATATATATATATATATATATATATATATATATATATATATATATATATATATATATATATATATATATATATATTGGGTCTATAATCTTGTATGTGTTGTTTGTGTGTCTGTAAATTATTTTACGGAACATTTATACACACGCGCCCTCGGATTCCAGGTAGTGTCGTCGTAGTAATTTGTACATTTTCTTATCCTTGTACAGAAACCGGTTTTGACTGAAGCAGTCACATACTGGTCGTAAATCTCAAAATGTTACGTAATACATTATTTCAATTCATGCAGACAATTAATTTAAACCTCGTTCGTCAAGAGGAAAGGTTGTTCTGTTATATGTTTGTATTAGCTTGTTTCTCCATCGTTGTATCTGAGTAAACAAAATTATATATTCCTCATCGTATTGCCTGTATATACATCAAGATCTGATATTCCTCATCGTATTGCCAGCATATACGTAAAGATCTCATAAAATTATTCATCGTATTGCCTGCATGGATATGGTCATTTCAAATGGATATGGTCATTTCGTGTGTGAACATTATGGCGTGTTAGTATTACCGGTAACTTATAAATTATCGAGGAGTGGTAATAATGTCAGTAATATATGGGTAATCAATTTGTGTTAATAAGAATGGTATTATATGGGTAATCAATTTGTGTTAATAAGAATGGTATTATATGGGTAATCAATTTGTGTTAATAAGAATGGTATTATATGGGTAATCAATTTGTGTTAATAAGAATGGTATTATATGGGTAATCAATTTGTGTTAATAAGAATAGTATTATATGGGTAATCAATTTGTGATAATAAGAATGGTATTATATGGGTAATCAATTTGTGTTAATAAGAATGGTATTATATGGGTAATCAATTTGTGTTAATAAGAATGGTATTATATGGGTAATCAATTTGTGTTAATAAGAATGGTATTATATGGGTAATCAATTTGTGTTAATAAGAATGGTATTATATGGGTAATCAATTTGTGTTAATAAGAATGGTATTATACGGGTAATCAATTTGTGATAATAAGAATGGTATTATATGGATCATTCATCATTTTAACGATGATAGCAAAGGTAATATGAGGGTCAGCATGACCTCTTATTATTATCGGAATTATAACGACAATCTCGGCCTGTTCATAAAATCGGAATCATCACAAAGTGTTCATAATACTTATATAATAGGAATTATCACATTTTTCATAATACCGGTAACATAGGAATCATTAAAGTGTCCATGATACGGTTAACATAGGAATCATTAAAGTGTCCATGATACGGTTAGCATAGGAATCATTAAAGTGTCCATGATACGGTTAACATAGGAATCATTAAAGTGTCCATGATACGGTTAGCATAAGAACTATCAAAGTGTTCATAATACCGATAATTTAGGAATCATCAAAGTGTTCATAATACCGGTAAAATAAGAATCACTAGTGTCCATAATACCTGTAAAATAGGAATCATTAGTGTACATAATACCGGTAACATAGGAATCATTAGTGTACATAATACCTGTAAAATAGGAATCATTAGTGTACATAATACCTGTAAAATAGGAATCATTAGTGTACATAATACCTGTAAAATAGGAATCATTAGTGTACATAATACCTGTAACATAGGAATCATTAGTGTACATAATACCTGTAAAATAGGAATCATTAGTGTACATAATACCGGTAACATAGGAATCATTAGTGTACATAATACCTGTAAAATAGGAATCATTAGTGTACATAATACCGGTAACATAGGAATCATTAGTGTCCATAATACCGGTAACATAGGAATCATTAGTGTCCATAATACCGGTAACATAGGAATCATTAGTGTCCATAATACCGGTAACATAGGAATCATTAGTGTACATAATACCGGTAACATAGGAATCATTAGTGTCCATAATACCGGTAACGTAGGAATCATTAGTGTCCATAATACCTGTAAAATAGGAAATCATTAGTGTACATAATACCGGTAACATAGGAATCATTAGTGTACATAATACCGGTAACATAGGAATCATTAGTGTCCATAATACCTGTAAAATAGGAAATCATTAGTGTACATAATACCGGTAACATAGGAATCATTAGTGTCCATAATACCTGTAAAATAGGAAATCATTAGTGTACATAATACCGGTAACATAGGAATCATTAGTGTCCATAATACCTGTAAAATAGGAAATCATTAGTGTACATAATACCGGTAACATAGGAATCATTAGTGTCCATAATACCTGTAAAATAGGAAATCATTAGTGTACATAATACCTGTAAAATAGGAATCATTAGTGTCCATAATACCTGTAAAATAGGAAATCATTAGTGTACATAATACCGGTAACATAAGAATCATTAGTGTCCATAATACCGGTAACATAGGAATCATTAGTGTCCATAATACCGGTAACATAGGAATCATTAGTGTCCATAATACCGGTAACATAGGAATCATTAGTGTACATAATACCGGTAACATAGGAATCATTAGTGTCCATAATACCTGTAAAATAGGAAATCATTAGTGTACATAATACCGGTAACATAGGAATCATTAGTGTACATAATACCGGTAACATAGGAATCATTAGTGTACATAATACCGGTAACATAGGAATCATTAGTGTACATAATACCGGTAACATAGGAATCATTAGTGTACATAATACCGGTAACGTAGGAATCATTAGTGTCCATAATACCGGTAACATAGGAATCATTAGTGTCCATAATACCGATAACATAGGAATCATTAGTGTACATAATACCGGTAACATAGGAATCATTAGTGTACATAATACCGGTAACATAGGAATCATTAGTGTACATAATACCTGTAAAATAGGAAATCATTAGTGTACATAATACCGGTAACATAGGAATCATTAGTGTCCATAATACCGGTAACATAGGAATCATTAGTGTACATAATACCGGTAACATAGGAATCATTAGTGTACATAATACCGGTAACATAGGAATCATTAGTGTACATAATACCGGTAACGTAGGAATCATTAGTGTCCATAATACCGGTAACATAGGAATCATTAGTGTCCATAATACCGGTAACATAGGAATCATTAGTGTACATAATACCGGTAACATAGGAATCATTAGTGTACATAATACCGGTAACATAGGAATCATTAGTGTACATAATACCTGTAAAATAGGAAATCATTAGTGTACATAATACCGGTAACGTAGGAATCATTAGTGTCCATAATACCGGTAACATAGGAATCATTAGTGTACATAATACCGGTAACATAGGAATCATTAGTGTCCATAATACCGGTAACATAGGAATCATTAGTGTACATAATACCGGTAACGTAGGAATCATTAGTGTACATAATACCGGTAACATAGGAATCATTAGTGTACATAATACCGGTAACGTAGGAATCATCAAAGTGTTCATACTACCGGTAAAATTGAAGTCATTAAAGTGTTTATAATGCCGGTAATAAAGGAATCATCAAAGTGTTCGTAACACCAGTAATAGAGGAATGATCGTAGTGTTCACAATACCAATAATTTAGAAATTATCAGTGGCCATAAAACCGGTAATATAGAAGTCATCATAGCGTTCATAATACCGGTAACATTGAAGTCATCAAAGTGTTAATAATACCGGTAATACAGGAATGATCAAAGTGTTCATAATTAAGGTAAAATAGGAATCGTAACAGAACTGCTAAAACACCTGGCTTAGTAAGTTTAAACATTTTTAATGTACACGAGGGACGAGTTCGTAAATTTATTTTGATGAATCAGTTTAATGCATTAATAAGTATTTGCTATACGTATATCGTGCTCTACATTATCAATCATATTACTTTTCTTTAATGCATATAACTTCGTGAAGCCAATGTATTAAACTAACGATATTTAAAATGTCAATTTTGTTCAACTGTTTAGTTCGGAGGGATGTAACTCCCTTTGGTTTTCTTTGGTTTCTGAGTTTTTTTCTTGTGTTCTAGACAATGGTTCAATTTAGAAGACTTTATCTTGCCTACATGTTGGTTTTTATCTGACAGCCAAGTTTTTTGAATCAGGACCAAAATGTTACAATCTCGTTCTATCAAAATAATACAAATAAAAAAGAATATAAGGCAGTGTGGTGTTATTTTATCGCGTCATACTCACACAACAATATTCATCTTGAATAAATACACAGAAGCAATGACCTGTTTATTCGAGGGCTGTATATAAATCTTTCATGAGAACAATTTCTGAATCCAAATTTTTGTGTGGTTGCAGGCCAATCGCATCTTCATAATGTTAGCAGTTCAACTGCTTCTAACTCTTTGCCAACGTCATCCCCGGTGCCATGTCATGGAGGAAGATTACCAAGGTCGCTGGAACCGACACTATATAAGCTTCATCTCCATCCATACATTTATGGCCCGGATCCGACAGCTTTCTTTTTCACCGGATTTGTAAGGATTCATTTAAAGTGTGTCGAGGATACTGACAAAATAGTCCTGAATAGTAACAAGCTAAACATAACAGGTATGGTTTTCATTTGTTCTCATGCAGCATACACAAATCAGGTCTGTATTTCATAATCTTTTGAGAACCAAAAGTACAAATTCAAAGACTGGTTTTCGCTAGAAATTATCTTTTTTTTCAGTAAGAAAGGTCTTATATGACTCACGTTACTTATGTATATAGAAGAAGGGGAACCAGTCTAGAAATTACTGAAGATAAATTAGACTATATATGGCTGATGTGTGTGTGTGTGTGTGTGTGTGTGTGTGTGTGTGTGTGTGTGTGATGTCTTCATCATCAGAGTTCGTCTGCTCTGAAGAATATTTCTCAGATTTTTGTTTTGATTAGGCTATCCGACACCTCTCTAACGATCTCGCTCCAGTAATACCCTAATGTACACTTGTGTTTCTGACCTACATACTTCACAGTGACCATGTTTCTGGTGCGAGGTAAATCTGATGAACTCTGAGATCATACACTGACTTATGTCGGTCTGCATCTCTGGTACAAAGGTATATATTCTATATATTGGTTCTGGTCCCGCTGTCCAAATTAAAACACTTTTCCCAAGGGCTGGGCGATTAATGTGCACGTCATTATCTCATGTACCACCACACAAAAAAGGCCAATTTTCCGAATACATTTTTACAGCTAAATATTATCTTTTCAAACCGTAAAGAAGGTTCTGTTATCGTTGGCGCATTGTCACAGGGAGTAAAGTCTCCATCTTACATCAATCATACCGAGGACAAATTCTGGCAGTTCTTGACTGTACACGTCAACGGTGTCTTGCTGAAAGGAAACGAATACTTTATCCAGATGAATTTTACTGGACCTCTTAGAATTGATTTCGCAGGACTCTATCTGAGTTCGTACACAGAGAATGGATTGAAAAGGTAAGATGTTTAATGGGATTTTTATGTTTTACTATATATATATATATATATATATATATATATATATATATATATATATATTGTGTGTAACAACTAGTTAAATAAAGATAAATGGGGCTAAAACATTTTGTCACACAATGAGTGAATGTTGTTTTTAGCTATTTTTAAACTTCAAGATGGTTTGAGACAGGATAGAATCAATAATGTCTATTAAACTGTACTGCACAGTTTTGAAACTTTGCGTATTGAGAGAGATTTTCGATCTCATTCCTCTACAATCGACCCCCCCCCCTCTCTCTCTCTCTCTCTCTCTCTCTCTCTCTCTCTCTCGCGCGCGCGCGCGCGCACTCGCTGCAAATAAAATATTTTGTTGCCTTGTTAATTGTCAATGAAAATGTTTTATTATTCTTACTCGTCTAAATATAATTACAGTAATTTTTTCATAATATGGTTATTTTTATTTATATTCATGCAACAACAGGTACATGGCTACAACGCAGTTTTCGCCTACAGATGCCAGAAAAGCCTTTCCTTGCATGGATGAGCCTGACAGAAAAGCTCTCTTTGATATCACTCTAGTCAGAAGGCAGGATTATATATCTTTATCCAATATGGGTCTTATCCGTTCCGAGGACAGGTGGGATATGTTTGCAAATATTTTTATCTTTGTAACAGAATATGTCAGTTTATACTATTCATTGCTAATATGTCCATAAATATGCTATTTAGTGCTAATATGTCCATAAATATGATATTTAGTGCTAATTTGGCCATAAATATGCCATTTAATTTTAATTTGTCAGCTTTTATTAGGAAAACAGTTTTTCCTCATTCAGTGCAATAAAGTTGACATGTTTTCATGTTTACGGCAATCGTTTGTTTAGGTAGCTACTTTGAAGACAAGGACCAGTAGAATTTGCTTCTTAACACAAATTCATTAAAATAAGTGAAAACCATTTATGCCTTGATCATTTAAAATAAATTATATCTTGCCTATATCCACAAGTTATTATATTAGAGTTAGTTTTAAATGAACCTAACGGTATTTTTAGAATGCCATTGCAATGGACGTCATAACTGTGAAGAAATATATGTAACTGATACAAGTTAAAAAATGTATTGATAGGAAGAACGGTTATATTGCTGATGTATATGCAAGGACTCCGAAAATGTCTACCTATTTGCTAGCCTTTATAATCTGTAACTTCTCCAGTACGGACAAACTGACGCCACGAGGAATAAAGGTATGTGTAAACACACATTTCAGTTTTATCTATTCTAATAGGTATTCTACCTGTAACTTAATTACCTGTTGAAGATTTACTTTAAAAAAGCAATTAACATATATGATTTTGCTGTCAAGAGATATGCCAATCGAATCTATAGTACTCATAGTTACTATATCCAGACAAATTTATAGACCAGTTATTAACGCTCATTTTAACAGGTATGCTCTTTTGCAATTTCACAGATGTCAATGCTTGTGTATAGTTTGTTCATGGACATTACTAGTTTGTACTATATATTTAACCATTTTAAAAAGTATCGGCAAAGTTTTATGTTCTTCAAAATGGAATACATTACAAACCCCGAATGACTTGGTGTGTATAAATTATTTGATTTAGATTCAGTAAAAAACAACAATAAAAAGCTTCCCATATACAAATATTGTACAAGTTACTTTTTTTCTGACGGAGATCAGTGAACCGTCTAACCGTTGATATATACACACACGTTTCCAATAACGTATCCAATATGACTTATCGTCTTGGAAATTACAGAAACTGGAAATGTTATTTACACCGTATCCATCAAATAATGTTCTACTACGCAATGTATCCTTTATCTCTTCCATTCTGCATAGCAGTATGTTGAGATCTCATAATATAAGCCCAGTCTAGAGATTTGGTTTACCTTTTCCATTTTCAGTTTACTGCATGGGCGAATCCTGAATCCATCAATAAAACATCAACTGCATTAGATATTGGTGTTAAGGCTCTGACCTTTTATGAGGAATACTTTGGGATTCATTTTCCTCTTTCAAAACAAGGTAAAAAAAAAATAATACCTTTATTTCATCTCAACCATAAGTCATTCAAGGGACATACAAATTAATCTTATATCTGTACGTGTGTACGGGAGAAAAAAAACAGTTATTCAATTTAAAAGGACCCATGTTTTAAAATAAGGACTATTGATTTTGAAATGTATTATTCACATGAAAATAATAACTTTAAATACCGGAATGCAAGGTCATTTACAATGAAACATGCAAATTATCGCCTTGCAAATGTTTGATACAAACAATTAACTTACTGATTTATATTTGTATCTCATAGATATGATAGCGATAAGAGAGACAGCTGTGGGAGCCATGGAGAATTGGGGCTTGATTACATATTCTGAAAATTCTATTTTATACTATCCGGAAGCTTCATCAGAAATGGTGCTTAATTCTGTGGCAAGAACTATCTCGCATGAACTGGCACACCAGGTATAATTAAATGTTTTCAAATGTATTACTCCACTAAATAATTTCTATATTTATGACCTTCATTTTCTGATTCAATGAGGTATATTACCTATATTAAGATCATAGTACATTTATCAAGTAATAAAAACAAACAAATACATAAATAAGTAACATGAAGGCTATATGAAAAACAAAACTGAAATAATAAAAGCACACTCCAATGACAAGTACATTGCGAAAAATTTAGTTTTGGGGGAAATATATATCTTATGAAAAATGAATTGACTAAACTCTGCGCCTTGTCTAATCCTTTCCGATCTGAGAAAGCAGTACAAAATACATTTTTAAATTATTGGTTTCTCGCTTCTGATTAAAAATATATATATTTTTTGTTAAAATATAATTCGATTTCAAATTAATGCATTTTATTTAGATTGCTACTTAGAAAGAAATAAACACACATTTAAGTAAGTTGATGACATACGACTTCTTTAATTTTTAGTGGTTTGGCAACTTGGTGACGATGAAATGGTGGAATGATCTCATGTTGAAAGAGGGATTTGCCGTATATTTTTCCTATGTTGGCATAGATCTTGTGTACCCTGAATGGAATGAAGTAAGAAAATTCTCTCTCTCTCTCTCTCTCTCTCTCTCTCTCTCTCTCTCTCTCTCTCTCTCTCTCTCTCTCATGTGTGTGTTATATTATTACAAGTTTCCGTCTTGAATCCAATACTGTACATCCAAAACGTGCCTTGTGTCAATCATTAGATAGGTGCTTTCATTAAGGTTCGTGCCAAGCAGGTGCAAAATAATTTTTATATAAATCGGAAATTTCACATAGTAGCTGACACCTGCTCCCATGAAATTTGTAAAAAGCGTCAATTGACTTTCATCGCCATGTACAACATCATCTTATGAAACTCCTTAACACATCAAATTAGTGTTTGTCTTTTTGTTGTTTTTTTATTTCCTTTTTATTTTATTTTTTTACCATGAATTACACCCAAAAATGATCACGGCTTTTAATAAAGTTCATAAATAAATTAAATAAATAAAACATATATACCGATCAGTTTCCCATTTGTTCGTGTATTTCAGCTCGATACATTTCCGCTGGTGTCTTTACATCAAGTTTTCGACGATGACAGTCTTGTCACATCCCACCCTGTGTATATGCCCTTATCAGATACAACAGAAATTCGACAAGTTTTCGACTCCATTTCCTACACAAAGGTTAGAATCCTTTTTGTTGAATTTGTGTCCTTTATTTTGAATGTTGCAATTTTGATACAACGTTGTATATTAGGAAATGATATAGGGCTTTTGAGAAATCTTTAAGATATACCAAATGTTTATTGGAGAAGGGGTCTCTTTAACTTTATGTTGCATTTAAGTGTGAACAGATATATGCACCGTGAATACTGCCGTATAAGTCGAAGTCCACCTGCATACTGCACAGACCCAGATCAGGGGACTGCTTAGTCAGTCAAACAAGCAACATAGACTTTGATCTGCCAGAACAGGGTATAAGTTGTTTGCAGTTGAATTCGACTTATAGGGGGAATATAGATGGGACTAAAACAAGTGCCCTACCTCGTCAAGTCACATTGTTACGACTCTTAAGATGGGAATAACAGAACGACAGATAATTCATAAATATACAGACTTAGAAATCAAGAAAATTGTTTTATATCAACGAAATCTGAGTAGACTCTAGAACAAATCGAAATAACATCTAATGCTGTAACTATGCGTGAGGAAAATAGGTAATGAAAACTCACAGTTTGGGACCATTCGGGTCAATCGAATCAGTACAGAGTCACCATACCTTGCCGTTGTGGAAATAATGTTAAGGGTATTTTCTTACACGAGAAATCGGTTTGTTCATTTATTGTTCGCAACGGCTTGTCGTAAACCAGTCTCTCCAAAGCATGTGATAAAGAATTTTGCGTAGTTTATTTCAAATATAGCATCATCGAGTCACTAAATATTTGTACATTAACTTTTGGGGTTCATTTGAATTGTTTCAGCTAATGATTGAATCGAAATGACGAATTTTGCAGAACCATTGTTCAGCCATATAATGTTCAATATTCGTTTGGTAAAATTATTTTCAATCGTAGTCTAACAATTAATTTCAAAATGACTTTTGTAAAACAAATGTTCTCATTGTCTGTTAAGATTGTGTTTCATAATCAAATCTAGAAAATTATTAGAAGTTATTAGATCGTAAGTTGTGAAACTGGTTAGCGTCATAGAGACGGGAATTATTACATTTTGAAACAGGATAAATTCACAGACACTGAAATAATTACATATTATCACTCATCAGTGAGTTTAATATAAATCTTCGTCTGTTTTCCTGAAGTATTTTTAATGTTTCTTCTAATGCTTTCATACATGAAATTTGTTTCTTCTTTCATTGCTTTTCATCACATTCATAACGGTATATTGACTTTATAATCGTAAATTCTGAAGTGATGCCTTAGGATCATTTGTTGTTCAAGAGTTTGTGTTACACCTCATCAAAATTGGTCATACACAAAACTTCATCTGTTTTTTTCTAAATCGGCGGAGAGAACGAAATGGCTTTGGCCTATGGACACGTCGAAATTGTAAACATCGACTAACCTGCGTCATGGAGAATCTAGTTCTAGTCTGGTTGTGCGAAAAGGAAAATACGGTCTGAACATCCGTGACGAACACCATATCAACCATGTTAAAATAACCAGATCTGTAATAAAATCTGTTACGGAATATTCCAAATCTTTTTTAGGGTGCAGCGATGATACGAATGCTAAGATTTATTCTTGGGGAAGACACGTTTCGCCGAGGTTTAAAGGTATTAAGTTAGAATTTGCTCTTAAAATATTTTGTTGGCAATAAAATACATGTAATATGAGCGGAATACAAAATGTTTTACTAAATATACTTTTTTCTTTATCTTTTGCATAAAACATTTTGTTTTGTTTCTTTCTAAGACAAATTGTTTTCCTATGACATCTCTTAGTCATTTCGATTAGAACTAATTAATTTACTACCTCTCCTCAGTAGAAAAAGTCAATCTCTTTGCGAGTAAGAATTACGATGCGATTTTACATTTGCTATCTAATTCAGAGCACGACCAATAAATCAAAAGTGTCAGCTATGGAAATCTTATCAAATGGAAATGTAATCAATGTTTTCCGAGCGCCTAGAGAAGCACGAAAGAAAATCCGTATTTCAGCTAAGGCTCGCGTCTGTTAGTAAAAGTATATAAATAAATGTAATTATATTATTTTTGAAGAGGATAAATACCTTATTTAGTTTGTACATTTGAATTTTAAAGAAGATATATTTAATGTATTTCCATCATTTCTTCATAGCGATATTTGCAGCACTACCAATACGACAATGTTGACCACGACGATCTTTGGTACGTTATGGGAAATGTAAGTACTTGACAAACGCATTAAAGATACGCGTAAATACAATTTGATAAAGTACCGCCCTTGACAAATGATCGGGCAGTTTGTATCATGTAATTAAGTCGAGAAAAGTACACTCCAGCGTAATGGAAGAGCCAAGCTTCACTGCGTATTGCTAGCCATTTCCATTTTAAATGCAGTCACATAAACGTCTAATATATTCTTTGAGAAGAGTAGCAAAATCATCATAAAATAAAAATGAAAATAAATTTACAAACTTAAGATTTCGGGTGACAACGTAGTCATATAGAAAATAGCTATGTAGTTTGAGAAAAATAAATAAGGTAAAAATCAACAAACATTTAACGGTATTTATTTTCATAAATTGAGCAGCAGACCCGTGATGAAAACAAATGTCTAGATGTCAAGAGAGTCATGGATACATGGGTGCTGCAGATGAATTACCCTGTTGTGAAGATCTCAAAGACAGAAAACGGGAAGCTGAAATTGACTCAAACCCGGTTTATTCAAAATGAAAATGCGACCGATCCTGGAAAATATCCATCCCCATTCAGGTAGGTAACTTGTAAGCGCTATTGTCGTAAAATGCGACATCATTTTATCGTTTACATTATCATGGTATTTCACTTGCATAATTTCTGATTGTTGTACTGGAAGAATAAAAGACCACTTACAGACACATAATGTTGTTTACGGCCCAGTCTAACAAATCTTTTTCAAATGCCGACAAGAAAATTCGTCTTACCAAGAACTGCATTAGTAATTATTCAGAACACATCGCATTTCATTCTTTATGAATGTGATATTTTTAAAACTTTTTTAAAATTCCTAATATATGTACTAATTTGCAAAAAAGGAATATATAATCAACCACATACGGTTGTCAGTTTGGACTACATTTTTACCTAAATAGACAATGTAGGAAAATTTCAGAATGTACATTGGGAATTTGAAATTGCAGAATTGACGTTGGGAAATTGTTTATATTACAGTTATATATGGAAGATTCCAATTACCTACACAACCAGCCATGTTACGAATTATAACAAATCAGACAAAGATATAATCTGGATGGATACGTCATCAATGGGTAAGTAATGATTTATTTTTAATTATACATTCTCTGTTCTGATTTTGTCTTTGACGTATCATTATCGGTAGCATCGTACTTTTGATTGCTTTTTTGTTACTGAATTTATTGATATTGTCAATGAACAATCACCATACACTACACTGAAATATTTACAAATGAGCGATAAGTAAAACCACATAAGATAAACCACCTAAAAATCAACTATTAGTATCTTATATATATATATATATATATATATATATATATATATATATATATATATATATATATATATATATATATATATATATATATATATATATCTATATATATATATATATATATATATATATATATATATATATATATATATATATATATATATATATATATATATATATATTCGTAAGCTTAGAAACATCTTGTAAATGCAAATCAATCTTTCCTTTAAAGTAAATAAGTAAAAATAGAAAAATGCGAGGAAACAACATTTACAAAAAGCAAACATGGCCTGGCACTTTTAGGATGATTTTATAATTTCCATTTTTCGGGCCTCCTAAGAGATTGCAGACAACGCCGTTCCAATCTCAGAATGGGTGATAGGCAATATTGGTCAGTGGGGGTACTACAGGGTGACCTATGACAAGGAGAACTGGAAGGCGCTGCTTCATCAGTTACAGACAAACCATTCTGTAAGTCCTATCATTCAACAAAAAAGCGAAATGGAAATATTTATTGAAGTCAAAATGGAACGTAGTAGTAGTATGATGGGCAGGATGAGTGGAGGATCAACAGCTGTTATAGTATGAATAATAGACAACTCATATCAATCAAATAGGAACATAAAAATTGAATAGAAATTATGTGAAAGAATAAATAAAAAAAGACGGTAAGAAAAAAAAAACTTGTAGGAGATAGTTGGATTTTCAAGTTCTAATCAGTTCTTTAACTTCAAAATATCTTTGATAGAAAATATATGAGAACATGTGGACACAATACCGCAACTAGGGCATAACCGATTAGCATTTTTCTACTGATTTCCGATTCCGGATTTTGGGCATAACATTTTTCCGATTCCGGATACGATTCGATTAATCGGAAATGCTAAATCCGTATTTTTTTTCCTAAAAAATGTCATCTTCCGTTTCCGGGTCTCTGGTATCTGGTTTTGCCGTGTCTAGCATGTAACTTAGTACTTTACCATATCCGGCTTCATTTCCGGTTTTCACCCGCTAGTTCAAATAGATTGTCTCACAGCGTGGTTGTGTTGACCATATTGGACTTTTCTGACTTCTTATTTAACTTTATTAACGCACTATCGAATGACACACAGTGTTAGACACGGTGCTATAGAAATTCAACTTTATTATTTTTATTATCTGAATCGGTCTTTCCTGCCTTGTCCGACTCCGATTAATCGGAAGTTCATACTATCCGGTGGAATCCGATTTCCGGATCAAAAGTCGGTTATGCCCTAACCGCAACAATGAAAGAATAATATGGAATGCGTCTCTGGATGAGTAAATGAGCCAGTGAGTTCGTTAAAACTGCTAATGATTGACAAAATGATTACAAGAGATAAGAATGGTTGAGGCATTATCGCCACGAGACTATACAGTTAGAGAAGTATGGCTGAGGCATCGTCGTTACGAGAATATATAATTTCTCTCTTTGGATAAAAGAAAAAGAAAAAAAAATCAACGAGGAACGTTTCCTGTATAAATTCCTCCATTACTCTCGTTGAGAAAAGAGTGTTGATAACAAGATCACACCCTTCCTATATTCCTCAATCATATCGTCGCAAGTCTCAGGCATTATCCCGATATGCTCCGTTCACTGATGTCCGCATAATCTCAGATTTCCACGTTGCAAATGTCAGCTTCATCATCGTAAAAGTGATTGTTAACCGAGAACAACGCATTGATGCTAATTCAAACAACTTGAAATCCGTGTTGTGCCGCAATAGTGAGTATAGAGTTGCTCGCTGACAGTGATTGGTTAAGCAAGTGTTTGCATATTCGTGAGAAATGGTGAAAATCCCGCAACTGGCTGCCAGTGGTGATAAAGAAGCGTAGCTGATTTTCACCCGTGGCTTGTGACGATTGGATTAACGAAGAGAGGAAGGAAAGATGGGAAATGATCGTCACTATCTACGACCGTAACTCAATGAGAGTAACGGAGTACGTTATGTTTGTGATGCTTCTCATTTATGTCTTTATCCAAAGAAACAAATCAAATGACCTCGTTATAATTCGACCACAAGAAGTACAGTCGAATGAGGTAATCGGTTAACATATCATACTGTACTTCAATGTATTGTTACGTTCTAGCTAAAACAATATTACCATATATTAATATTTATCATGAAGGTTTCCACTTTTAGAAAACATGAAAATTTAAGAACGCGTGTCCATCCCTGTTAGCCGAAGTGTGGAACCGATTGGTAGCCCCATTGGAACCACTGTCAGCCAGTTTAAGACCCTCCCCCATCGTCATCATGGGCTGGCTGAATATAAGTTTTGAGATTAAAAAGCAAATGTGTTCGACTTTAAATAACTCTTAAAGAGATGTCTGGGAGAAACAGTTTGAATGAATATTTGTGATGAACACAGGTATGGTTTAAGAATTTAGTGTTTATCTATGCCTCAATTGAAGTACTTTAATATGGACTGATTACAAATGTGATATTTGCGGTGATAAAAGCAAAAAGACCCAGTAATAAGCAAGTAAACGGGATGAGGAAGCTGTTTAATAAAGTTTATATATATATATATATATATATATATATATATATATATATATATATATATATATATATATATATATATATCCTGATATTAGACTGCCATTTTTGTCTACTGTAACACACGAATTGCTGATTCGTGAGGACGCAAATAGCAGAAAGTGAAAAATAACAATGCACTTGATACATTAGTGGCATATAGGTCAGATGCGACCACTATGCAGCCAGTTGGTTGGGTTGAATGAACAGCTGAATCCACATTGCTAGTTCCGGCTGCTATTCAGCTGATTCGGCCGGTTGAACAGACAGACAAAGATCCATGGTAACAGGCCCGCACCTAGGGGGGGGGGGGGACAACCATGGCACTTGTCAGGGGCCCGCCCTTTTTCGAGTACGCACATATTTGAAACACGAAAGGGGCCCGAACTCTGTCAGCTGCCTGGGGCCCAGAATTTCCTAGGTGCGGGCCTGCATGGTTAGTTTCGGGTCCTGATCAATCGTCAATTATAAATAAAGATAGTTTGGGAAAGTGTGCCATCTTTTCTTTCTGATCCATCAATTAGGGAACCATCAAATTCAGTCCTGACTGCTGACCAAAATGTTAAGCCATCGGAGCCATGCACTCTGCATTGCGACAGTTGATCGGTCAGGTCTAAACCCTTATAAGTCCCATGAGGCAATACAATGTTGAACCGTATGAGGTAATTAGTGAAATATCCTTCCGTCTTTCCACTCATACAGCACACTACGGTACCGGTGCCATCAAGGAATCTCAATGTGAGATCCGTTCGTTTCTCCCCAATCCTGTTACACGACTGGTACAAGATGTGTAATGGGATCTTATGGAAGAGGTAGTTTAATCAAACTGAGCCGTCCATACGGTCATTTACGCAATCCACACTTGTACCTTCTGTGTGTCCGGTGTGTAAGCCATCTATCTGTATATGGACGAGACAAGTCCATCCGACGCATACGGTTTCTCCTTTTTTACGGTCTACCTATTAAATAAGAATTGAGACTTATATAAACAACGTAGAGATATACCAGGGTATTCCCCGGAGTGTGCAGATAGACGTATGAATGCAATCCGCTCTCTATCACCACACTTGTTAATAAGATCAATACCTCTGTGGACTTAGACAAAAAAGGAATATTAATTAATGAGCAACATACCGTCTATACAGAAGAAGTTACGATTTGTGCAATTCTAAGGTTAAGTCTTTCTAAGGCTTTCTTTGCAGAACGGCAGCAAACCAGCTGGTTTGTTTTATTGCCGCTGGTGCAAAACACACTAAGACACTTTTCCGACGGAGTTTCTAGTCGTGACAAGACTTTTGTTACTGTCACTGTAACTGCTTCTTTCTATAAAGAGAACATGAAAATGTTCCACTCGAAACATTATCGTCACTTCTTCATTGTTCTGTTTTGGGTCTTCAGCAATTTGCCAGCTCGCCTAGAGCGGGTAATAACCATGCATAGGAGTCCACAGTTCGGACCGTCAATATCCTTAACAGTGCAGCTCATTCCATGGTGAAAGCCTTGCCTGTCTCAGCTAATTTTGACATAGTGAGATAAGAGCAGAGACTATCGGTGTCAGAAAGTTAAAAGCACATCATTCGTTATTTTTTTTTATAAAAAAAAACACATTCACGACGACTATCTTATGTCAGGAGACATCACCCCACTCAGTTTAAAAGCTCGCCTTATGGGAACTAGGCACAGTGTGAGGGAGACATCAAATAAGTTTTCTCCCACTCCAAGCCATCTACCCCCCCCCCTCCCCGTTAACATACTCTCTGGACCTCCAATAGAAAATCTACCGGTAGGCGGCAGGCTCCTGCACTTGAATTCTAGCTGAATCTCCCCCCCCCCCCTCTGGTTCTCTCCGCTAGTTATAGCAGCCCCGTCGGAGGTAGAGAAGTCGGACAATCTGTTGGAGATCTGACCTCCATTCTAAAGGTGAGAGGTTTATTTATTCGCAAACTGTAGTCGCTGGGGCTATATTTGATGCTCTTCATTCTATAAAAGCTAACCGCAAGATTATCGTAGCCAAGCAAAGGCAGTGGAAACACAGCCTCCCGCCCCGCCTCTCTCTCTCTCTCTCTCTCTCTCTCTCTCTCTCTCTCTCTCTCTCTCTCTCTTCGATTTATATGTCATGAGAAGCGTCCTTGCAAGACCCTGTCTGCACTCTCAATAATAAGGTACAGAGGACCATGAAAACGACTCTTCCACACGTTCAAGTTCGGAAAAGAAGATATTACCCCTTAGGTTGTAGCATCGTGGCTGAAGTGGGTTATACGTTCAGCGCACTATAAAGTGGCAAGAGATCATCGTCACCTTATGCAGATTTCAGTCATGGAACTAAGACCAATCCATGCGAGCCTCGTTTTCAAATGCAGTATTGCGATACTAGACAAAATAATCTGCTGGCTGGCAAGCGGAGTCAATTAATTATATGAACTTCTGTGTCAGGTACCTAGCTTGCCATAGACAAAAATTGAATCTTTTGGATCCAGTGGATGTGCCTTAGCTATGCAGCAGGCCTTGCTATCGTCAGCATAACTTGCAAATGCATTCCTAACGATTTTGATGGATTCACCAGCAATTTCTTATCTCCCGGACGTAGCTAAATTCCGACACCAAAGTGCATAACACCACAGCCATGCAGCTATTGAAGCAAAGATCAAGGACAATCGCTACTTTGAGTGAACAATATTGTCGAGTCTTACCCAACAGATATCTAAAACGGTAACAAGGGAGTCAAGTACTGCCAACATCTTGGGAAGCTTAATTTTGCCGGCATTGACTTTCCTTTGAAGGTTAATGGTATTGGTTACCTGGAGAGCCGTAATAGAATTAGTGTCTTCGGCTGGATAAGATGACCTATACCAGCTGCTCATTAGTGAGTCACAAAACAAGGAACATCAGTTGATAAACCTGATATAACTCACTTGCTACATCTCCTGACGGTCAGCTACAATCCAGACGGGCAGCTAGTGGACAATTAAACCACTCCAAAATGCCCTGCGCACGGTGGACGCCTGCCTAGCCTCTCATATACATGCGGTGCATAGCAGAGTGGCAACACTGTGCCGACAAACTCCTGGCTGGACTAAAAGTTCAGGACAATGTGTCACTTTAGTGTCCTGTGCTTGTAAGCAAGTGGAAACACGTTGGCGACTTTTGGTGCCACCTAGGTGATCAAGGGCTCGGTTACCTTGTAACGGTTTTAGACCTTAACCATGTTCTGTTCATACTTGCATTTGTATTGCACATATGGCAAAATATAGTTATTGGCAGAGTGCACATCATTAAGGATTTAGCCGCCTCAGTGGGGGTTTAATAATTAAACCACGGCCGAATAATCTTTGGTCGTGCCTGATTTAGGTCGGCCCTCGGCTTCTAATCGAATGTCAATCATCGTACCTGGTCAACCATAACTGTGTCGAGGTAATGTGCTTCTTCCAAAGATACCAAGTACTGACAGCTTGTTAAGACTGGCAGCGATGTCGCTGTCATGTTTATACTTACATGCCCCGTTATACCAACTAGCACCAACTCGAATGATGACGATGAACTATTTGAATTCGAATTACGTTTTAGTTCCTTGTAAGCGTATTTTCTTTTGTTTACTAGTCTTTCGTCGTGGAAGATTAGAGTCTGTCTTTCGTCTGCAACGCATACAATGTGCAAGAATTTTAAGCGACTCAGAAACCATTAAAGAGCATGGACATCGTTGATCTTTAATCACTAAAAATCCTACAAAAGAAACAAAAAAAGTCTCGGCACCGATTCGCTCTGTCTCGTGACCGCAAGGTCTGAATACATTGCTAGGTATCCAGCATTTTATTGATTTTATCCAAAATTTAATAAACTGATCGCTCGAAAAAGAAATAAATAGTACATGGATACAAATTAATTTTACCAAGAAAGTGAAGATATGGAAATTCGACGTGATTGAATGGTTCACTGTTCCACAACACATCACACATTGTTAACATGGAAGAAAAAAAAAACATGTTAATGGCGTATCGGATGATAAAATATTGAAGTATTTGTTGTCCAATATTACCATTAACCAATTATGGACCCATATATTGTTGATCCTTTTCCTATTTGTCCATTAGCATTGGCCGCTTATATTTATTGTGAGACCTGAAATGACTGATCGAGGCCTTTCCTACTAGTATATACATATTAGATGCTACTGTCTCATATTTTTTTTTCTCGCGTGTGCAATGACGTAAAGCGCCAGTGAAAACTGGAAGCAACAACAAACAGGTTTAGCACTGTGTAAGCACAAACCATACATACAGATAGCTATGAAGGCTTTACTATCTGAATCTTTGGGGTTACACAGGGTGCTCTATCACAGTACGCAAACAAAGCTGACATTGGACCGCTCCTGTGGCCTAGTGTTTATAGCGTCTACCTCGGAAGCAGGAGGTCGTGTGTTCGAACCCCGGCCGAGTCATACCAAAGACTTACAATAATGGTACTAACAGCTGCCTCGCTTGGCGCTCAGCATTAAGAGGTTAGTGTTGGGACTGGTCGGCCTGGTGTCCGGATAATGTGACTGAGTGGGACATCATGTTACATGTCTGTGGTATGATGATCCCTGCTAGACATCACTTATAAACTGCCATGCTGCAGACATCGTAGTGATGTGACTGAAATGTGTTTAAAGTTACGTTAAAAATCCTAATCACACACGCACACACACACACACACACACACACACACACACACACACACACACACACACACACACACACAGGCTGATATTGCAGTGTTTATCAATCGTCCTATTGTCGCATGAATGAATTCACGGTATTTTCCCATGCTACGGGAACCGACAAACATTTGTCTGCCGCTAGAGACTCCATCCCGTGTGAGGATTTCAACATCGAAGGCACAGTCATCCGGATTCTCAGCAGTTATAATTATCTTTGGCTTTTGACAAAACAAGAAAGCCATGGGGGAGCTAGCATACATGGATAAGGAACACTGATCATTGGTTCTGCAAGTCAATTCAACGTTCAGCTAAGGGTAAAACAACGTTCCAAACGACATATAAAAGTATTACCCCCATATTTCTCCAGGGTCCCAAATCTACCAATATTCGTTCCAAAGGTTCCCCAACTCGCTGCCTCATCGTTCCGACCAACGGGACCCTTTAACCGGTAGACGGTCGTTCCGATAGGGCCCACATTCGGCTCTCCACCAAGGCAAAGAAACGTGGCAGCACAATCTAATTTTGTTTAAAAATAAAAATATCTATTTGTTTTGTTATCGTTTTCACAGAAAATACATGTGATAAACAGAGCGCAGATCATCAACGACGCTTGGAACCTAGCAAAGTAAGTGCTGCGAATTAATATTTTGTCTATAAAATATCTATCCTATAATCAATTCACTTTTTTGCCATTGATATTACTATACAGATTATGCTTAATATATGGTTTCATCGAAGCATTTAAACTATATTTGGTCTCACGAGGACTGTTTGAAAAGTTATAAATATTGTGTTATGAAGTTTCGTTTTTTGTAATTGTCAATAAATTTAACGCCAATAGATAGGCAAAATAACGTGCTATAACACAATCTTCAGCTGCATGTACGGCACGCCAGACAGCTCCATATATATGAATATGACGTAACCTAGGTAATGAAAACCACCTAAACATGAGTAAAAAGGCTACTTCAAAATACGGACGTTCCTTGAGTACACTACCACGTATATCAATATCGACTACATAAATCGTGTACAGTATCATTAACATAAATATGAAAAGGTAACTGACATAAAGCAAACGCTTTAAGAACACCTGCTTTAGTATATTTCATTGTATGCAATTTAGAATTTAGAACTAATTCGAGTGTCTTCGGAATGACAGCAAACCACTGTAATCCTTGTGGCAACATACGATTAAAAAGCCTTAAATGTATGGTAGAGAAACGATGCACATATACTAGGTGATTGCAAGTGTTCATTATTTCGAGAATTCATGTCAATCAATTGATGTACAGCGAAATTGTTTAGCATAATCCCTGAAATCAGTCTTTAAGGTACCTTTAGATTATTCCCTTTTAGGAAATTGAAATGATTTTAAAAAAGATTTGTGTAACGGGGTAGTCGGTATCAAGCGTCATTAGGACAATATTGCACAAGCCACTGGTCAGAGGTATTGCGCAACTTGGAAAAACAACACCAGAAACCGCCTCCTGCTAATATTCGTTATTTAAAGAATGACCTCCACGGTGTGATTTGCCCGGTTATAAAATGGATATGGCAATCTGAGTCGATATCTTGAACAAAGACAACACACGAGCCCCCGTAAAGATAAATAAAGAATTTAATCAAAAGAATCAATAGAAGAAAGACACAGTAAATTACAATTTTCTTTCCTTTTGAATACTCTTAGTTCAGAAGCACTCTAATCCCGAAGTTTAAAATAATAGATACATTAATTAAATTTCAAACACTAATAAAATAGACAAATCTAGCCATTAATGGCTGATAGCAAATTTCATCACGAAATCGAGTGTTCATTAACATTGGACCGCTTGGTAAGTTCTCAATGACCTGTTCGTCGACTGGTTTCCGGCTTGCGTCTCGACTTTAACTTGCCCTCTGGATGACCGTGGGATTCTCCCAACTCTGACATCTAAATTCTTTTCCTCCTTTGGATCTCAATCTCCTCGCTATTTCTCTCTCTCCAAACAAACTATTTTCCTTTGAAAAGAAAAGGGTAAAACGCCCTAAGTATCTCGTTAGGTTTTAAGAGTTAAGATTGTCCGTCCGTCTTTCTGGTTCGAACCATCAGATCTTACTATCAGTGATAACCTTTATACGGCTAGCAAATACTACACAAGTTTTCAGATCAATACAGCTACACCGCTAATTATCGACATCAGAATTTGGGGGAGTCACATATATTCCCGTAAATCATTACGTAAAGTGACACAGTAAATCATAGCACACAATCAATATTCACTAATATGATAAAAATTCAAAATTAATGGAGCACTTTCCAATCATAAATGTACACAGCGGGTTTTCTACAACACCCATTAACCTACCTACATATATAAGGTGAAAATTCTAATTCAGAATTCAAAAGTACATTACTAAATCAATGTAATAACCGAACTATTCATATACAATCTCAACACGGCATGCATCTGTAATGACGAAACATCATATAAATTACATCATGATAAATGTGAACGATTCCTACAAGATATCAACAGATCATGCATCTGTAACGAGGAAACATCATATAAATTACATCATGATAAATGTGAACGATTCCTACAAAATATCGACAGATCATGCATCTGTAACGAAGAAACATAATATAAATTACATCATGATAAATGTGAATTTGAGTCAAATACCTTGTGTTTTTGGCGTCTTACAATAGTTCCTGGATTATCAATTTTCCCTGGAACCACGATTTTACGGACGTCTTTCCCTAAAGTACCGCCCGGAGTCCCTACTATGTATTTTTACTTCTGGTTTCTCTCTCTCAGAGACTTCAAGACTGCCTAACAGTCATTTGATTCGTAGTATATATTCCCCTCAGGTTCAGGGATCGATCCACCCCGTCCTTTCACATTTGATCAATCGGAATAAATGCTATTCCTACAGACATTTGGGAAACTGCTTAACAATGTGCCAAAAATGCCACCTGGGGTTGTAATAACACCCTACCATTTGTCTCAAATCACTATTGACAGCTTTACGTGCGAATGTCGCCTTTCAGGCCTGTCATACCACTAGTTCGTTTTTACTATAAACATTCTAACAGTGTGACCTGAGTTAGAAAAACATTTCTTCGTGCAAACTCTACTACAAGATAACAATTAATTATTGGCTAGACTAAGAATTAATTAATGGATTTTACTGACGAAAAATTTGGCACTTTACAATTTGTTCATATATTTTCCACACAAAAATAAATGGCGTTACTTCAAACAAAATTTTTGCTACGTGTCCATTAATTTCAATACGTTTGTTTACTTTAGCAAGCAATCATTAAGTTATTGAAATCATTGATAGAAAAAGCTTCACTTGAAATTTGCAATTACAAGGATCCTCAATTTAATTGTACTGTTCGTTTTAGACTTTAATATCTTTATATATAATTCTTTATCCTATCATCATTTTTTTTCTTAAAACAAGTTTCCGTGTGACAAATCAGGCTACATGGACGGGGAAAGGCAGATCAAGATCTCTTTGCCATCATCTGTGTCCGTCATTGAAGATGATTTCATTCCGTTCTGAAAATCAGTTCAGAAGAAGAAAAAAACCTCTGTCAAATTTGTTGTATAATAGTTTGCTTTAGATGACATTAACTTGAAATTGCATTGATCTTTAGGGCAGATTTCTTGTTTTCTTTCATTAGAAATGTTCATACTTTGTCCCTCGTGTTTGCTGTACCTAGTGGATCGATTAGCAACCATCTTGAGTAAGCTGTTCTGTTGATTGATTAATAATCATACACTTACCTAAATTTCGATTTCAAAATTATATATAAAACATCTTTCCAAACAAAATTTCAAAAATGGAAACTAGTTAGGATGAGAAATACTTTTGCACAGTTTGAAAATATAAAACTAAGATTGTTTAATCTTGTTGCGACAAAAATTGAGAAGTACAAATAAAAGTTTCCAGATGAATCTCAACCAGAGGACTTTTCTTTGTGAACCATGTTGAGATTTAAGATGAAGGTCAACCGAAGGACTGTTCTTTGTGAATCATGTTGAGACCTCAGATGAAGGTTAACCCAAGGACTTTACTTATAAACCTTGCCTAACGTTCTATGAAACAGCGATGAAGAAAACACTTGAGGGAAGTTTTACGAAATACCAAAAGCTGAAGCAGGCAGTAACCTCTCTTTGAAAAAAAGTTATTTGCTAACGGCAACATTACCCCTTCGGTATGAAAGGATGACACTACATAATCACACACACACACACACACACACACACACACACACACTTGGATAGATGACACTGTTGTGTCGATATAATGTACATAAATATCTGATAATCTGTCAGTCTATTTGAGTCAAATAGATTGTATTTAGGAATACACGCATAATATGTCCTTTCATTATTAAATAATTATCCCAGAGCCTCTCAGCTGGACCTCGATACTGCTCTAGGAACGTTTGACTATCTAGACCGAGAACAAGATTATATTCCTTGGGCTGCAGCGAGTAAAGAAATGTCTTTCTTAGACGTCAGGCTAGTACGGACGGCAATTTATGGAAAATTCCAGGTAAACTACTTTCATACATTTTTTGGTTATCTTTTCTTTAAAGACTATTTTCGAGATTATGTTATTTAATTGTAAACTTTTTCTTGTTCTTGTAATCTGTTTCATTAATTAAAAATAACTCCAACTGATTCCCCACTTTTTGTAGAACATTTGTATTGCGTGACTATTCGACCCAATACACCTATACTTACCAACTCTGAGAACCAAACTAATTATTAAAACTGTCTGCTGCCAGCCTGAACTAATAAATTTAATTCATATAAAAGAGACGCCAGGCAAAGTTTTGGGTGATTTTGTTATAACATTCAAGCAGTTTTGTTTTTGAAATTCTTTGTATCAGTAAATATGAACAATAATATCGGTTTATTTCAAATTACTATCATCATTCTGTTTTTAAGACCTTAATATTAGTTCAGTAGAACAAGGTTAAATATTCATATATATATATATATATATATATATATATATATATATATATATATATATATATATATATATATATATATATATATATATATATATATCAGCTATGCTATCAAAGCCATATCATTTATATTTTTTAAAAATATATTTACAGCGAATAATGAGGGCAAAAACCAAGCAAGCTTTCATGAAATTTAATATGAATGATAGAGGGTTATCGCACATTGACACGTAAGTGGCGATGCTATATAAAAATTACATAGTAAATTGGTGAAATAAAAGATATTGAATGACTGTATTCAAAACCAGAAAACGTTTGCATATATATATATATATATATATATATATATATATATATATATATATATATATATATATATATATATATATATATATATATATATATATAATTTGATATTATAAATGACATGTGTAACACAAATTTGAGTTTATGTGCTTTGCATATAGCACATGTGTTTATATATACGTTCTATGTTTGTCTGTATGTATTTGTAATGACTATTTTTAAGATCACTCTCGTCTGCTTTGGGTTTTCACATTCTTCACACGATCACTTCGTTGCTGTGGGACTATGGGAAAATATAACAGAATTCTCAATTCTGTAAATAGTTTGCTCCACAACCTTCCACATCATACACTCTTTATCTTCTAAAAATTATATTAAGATTCTGGAAGCCGTTAAGTCTGGTCATCATGGGGAAATATATAGACTATTATTTTTAACCATGTATAAAATTATTTGACAGCTTGTTCTTTTCTGTTCTGATAAGGTATTTTATGTCAACATTGGTAGAACTGTCGTGTGGCTGTGGTTTACCGGAATGTGTGTCATAAGCCAAAGAACTATTTCAACGATGGATGAATACTTCTGTAACTAATAAGTAAGTAATATATACACAGTTGAATAATGAAAATTAAATGGTGACAGACTAGCAAACTGATCTAATTAGTCTGTATATAGATATAATACTGTATCCAAAATTTAAATATCCAGGGTAAGAACCTTGTTTTAGTTACGTGAGATATTTTGATTACCCCAGCATTTATTTGGTGAAGTTCTCAGTTTTAATACTGGCCATTTACAACGTATTAGAAATGTTGCCGTGTTTTGATGAATACATACATTGCCTGAAAGAAATGTTGCCTTGCTTTCATTGACACATACATTGCCTGAAAGAAATGTTGCCTTGCTTTCATTGACACATACATTGCCGGAAAGAAATGTTGCCTTGCGTACACTGACATATATATTGCCTAAAAAATAGTTGCTTTGCTTTTATAAACACATACATTACATAAACGAATTATTTATGTTGCTAAAGATTGTATTCATCATTGAATTAAGACAAGATAATATACATATGGAAAAATACAGATTAAATCAGCCTTGTAATGCGCATGAGTAAAAAGAATTGCGTTTTTGTTTTTAAAAAAATTATAACATCCGTACTAAGATTTTGGAACTCTAACTTGAATCAGCTCCTAAATTGGTCATTATTTGAATGAACTCCTTTTAAAATGGTCATTACTTAAACCAGCTCTTTCCAAATGAGTCACTACCTGAATGAAAATAGATGACGATAACTTTTGATTTTGCAGCCAACATCAAAGTGAAGAAAAGTTCGGATGTATTGTAACATTAACTTATATTAATGAATGACTTTACCATTAATGCATTTTATTTGTCTATTTTTTTAATTTCTTTTATTTTAGCATAAATCCAGACGTGCGATCAACAGTTTACTGTACAGCCATCCGTGAGGGTGGAGAAGAGGAGTGGGATTTTGCTTTTAGTCAGATGTTGAATGCAACGATCGTATCTGAAGAGAGCATTCTTATATCGGCCCTTTCTTGCTCCCGGTCTCTTTGGGTCCTTACCAGGTTGGTTCTCTCTCTCTCTCTCTCTCTCTCTCTCTCTCTCTCTCTCTCTCATATATTGGTAACTTAATCTTTGAGAATACATGAAATTTAAAAACAGCTATATATGAATATATATTTACCTGTCAAGCAAACTTCTCATCTCGATTTTAATCTGAATACAACTGTAGTTCTACAGCTACAGCATTCTAAAGAGGAACCAGGGAGAAAGATGTGAAACACTGAAACAAATCAGTATGTTTGATATTTACTGCTAATACAAATTTAGATTGTGTGCCAATAATCTATAGGTGGCTAAATTTGTTCCCATTTAAAGCTAAAATTGGATTTCCGAAGATCCAAAGAAGTGCATGTAATAGCACCATGATATGAAATTCTCATTCCATTTTCTTTTACCTCGTGTAACCTAAGTAATACATTATAACGCTCTCCTTCTTTTGCTAATTTTGCTAATAATAATAATAATAGTAATAATAATAGTTTATTGACGATTAAAACGATAGATGCAAGCTTTCGAATATTCACCGACTATTGACAAGTGTTGCCTTTGTTATTGCTCTTAATTGCTTTCAGTTAGCAACATATTCAAACAAACATAAAAGTGTTTTGCTGGAACCAGTGATCTTTAGAGTGAAACAAAATTTTAATGAAACATTCTTTTACCAACAACCCAAGTGAAGGAATACGTTTGTCTGTATAAGGTACGTGGGTATTTAAAAGAGGTAAATTATACAGCTGATTGAAGAAAAGGTGAAGAAACAGGCAAAATAATATATGGCTGGATATAGATGTGTTTCTTTAATGGCACCTGTATATAAGGGAGGTTGTATAATATGGTCATTCAAGACAAGGAAGAGGACTGAGGTCGATGTGGACACGTTTGAAGTAAAATACCACTAAAACCCTGAACTTATTTTGGCGTTAATATATAAGATTGGAATAACGTCATTCGCTAATTTCAGATACAGCCAGTATGCTACCAATATGGATGTTATGTCGAAAAGGAATGCCATGGGTGCGATTGTGGCGATATCTAGGAATCCTATTGGACAGAGTTTGGCGTGGGAGCTGATAACATCGAGATGGGATTACTTTATTAGGGAGTATGCCTTCGTAATACGATTTAGTCGAATCATTTGAATTTAATTAATTTTGTTAGGGAACTAAAGCTCATCAGATATTTACTGTTCTGTGACTTGAATCGGTAATTTAAAAAAAAACGCTTATAAAAGATGAACAAACTGTTTTTAGTGCTATATACATATTTGACCTAATACGAACCAATGCTGATATTTTGCTGTCAATATTTGTATCGAACATTTACTGAACTTAGAGCCTGGACACATTGTCGGAGTAGGGTCCAAAACATCTTTAACAAGAGTTCACAGCGATTCAATGTTGGGATTCTTCTTGTTGGTTTGGCCTCAATTTTGTAATAAATAATGCGAAAAGAGCCGGAAGCTCGGAAAGATAGAAACGTGCACGTACTGATTAACAGAAGAGTGCAGAGGAACCGGTGGGGTTGAATAAGCTGTAAAGATGATATAAATTGTCCGCTTTAAATAATTACAATCAACTTTTAGTACTATTACTTATATTCCTAATATTTCTCATAGATGTTCATTTAAAGCTGTTTACTTCCCTGTCTAATAGTGGGGGTTTGTTCAGAAATCGTCGTCTTTTGCGGGAAATATACAGAAATTCGCATTTTGTAAATACCTTACGACCGGAAACATCGGTTGTTCACACCAGTTATAAATACCTTATTTATGACCGGAATCAATCTTAATCTTCTATATTTAGACGGTTTCATCTATATCATCCTTTATGAAAATTGGATTTACGATACTGATGACCATTGTGTTGGAGAATAAGTAGTATCAACTAATTTTATTTATTAATTATGTAAGTATTGATTTCTAATGTACATAAATCACTCGATAAACCATCCGTTCCACCGGCGTTTTGGAATTTTTTTAGGTTTGAAAGTATGATTATCACCTCTTTCTAAGAGATCATATGAATAATCATATTTTCATGATCTCGAAAAAGCTCACCTTCGTATGCTATGTAGAAAAGCTCAGAAAAAATACACATACAAGCTGATATGAGTATTTAATAGTGGAGTGAGCGGGTGGGGGAATTAAGTCAAATAAACAATACCTGCTGTTACTGCTACTACTACTTTTTGCCAATGCTTGTTGAAAGAGACTTCCTTTCATTTGAAATGCAGGTATCAGCTAAGAAACCTGTTTTCTTGTGAAAAATATTTTCTTTGAATAAAAACACCGTTTAATACTACTACTATTACTACTAATAATACTACTCATAAATATTATCATTATTATTATTATTATTATTATTATTATTATTATTATTATTATTATTATTATTAGTAGTAGTAGTAGTAGTAGTAGTAGTAGTTGTGGTCGTAGTAGTAGTAGTAGTAGTGGTGGTGGTGGTAGTGGTAATGGTAGTAGTAGTAGTATTTCACAAGACAGTTTTTAGACTATTATGAAATCGATGGACAATGACTGAGTACGTAGTCTTGTTTGAAAAAAAGCGTGATATTCTTGTAATCATTCGATGGTATAAAACATTTATTGACTCGTTTTTTTTTAATTTACGTGCAGAGAATTTGTGTTACACTGGAATTCAAATAAATCTTTATTTTCTAGGTATTCTGACAGCCTGTTTCTGTTACGTAACATGGTGATTGGAGTAACAAGCACGTTTACTACGAATGAAAAACTCCGACAGGTATCTATGAACAACATTTGTATTATCGCACATGTTATTGTGTATTGAGGAATCTACGGTTTATTTCTTGTAATGTATTTCTTATAATTAAGCCTTAGGTAGAATATGCAAATGAGTATATAATAAAAAGGTTACTGCATTTGTATGGGAAAATATGAACCCATTTTCTCGGATGAATACTTTACTCCCACACGTCGTGCAATATTAGTTCGAAAAAAATCTTCCCCATACAAATGCAGTAACATGTGTGTGTGTTTGTGTCTGTCTCTCTGTGTTCGACTACACACTAATTTTTATAATTTCTCTATTCCCATTTAACTATGTATTTCTTCACATATGTGTTCGTTCATGTTTTTGTTTTCTTATAGTTAAAGGAGTTCATTGAACGGACCCCAAACCTTGGGACTGCTAGAACGGCCTTTGAACAAGCTGTCGAGAAGGTCAAATCCAATATCAGGTGGATTGATGACAACTACACCAATATAAACTCCTGGCTGGATAGGCATGTGTCAAAATACTGACACAATTCGCCAGTATTATCAAATCAAGTATTGGATTATCTTGTGTTCTTCAAATGAACAGCAGTCTGGTTGCCATATCGACCCAGAATAAAATGAAGATTAAAAATATTATAGCTCGTCAACGTTAATCTTACTTCGCATTCGGAATGATTATAACATAAAAGTTCTAACACCTTTTAGAAGTAGTCCGAAACTATTTGAACCTTTCATGAGTCTATTGTGTCCGAAAGTTGGAGTTTCAAAGAATTGATTAAATTTTGTATATGTCTTTTATTTGCTGTTTTTAATGTCTGTCAACGTAAGTGTAGAACTGCTTGCTCTTTACATGCCAATTCTTTACATGCCAATTCTTTTGATCGTTTTGGGTGTTATACGTTATTGTTGAAAAGCCCTGACTTCATATAGTTCATAGAGTCTGTATTAAGAGATGAAAGTAAAAACTCTCTCTCTCTCTCTCTCTCTCTCTCTCTCTCTCTCTCTCTCTCTCTCTCTCTCTCTCTCTCTCTCTCTCTCACACACACACACACACACACATCCTCAGTCAGACAAAAAGAAAAATATGTATGTGTTCTAAAACTTATCACCAAAAATCAAGTCTTACTCCTACTTGATATTAATATGTGAAAATACAGAACTCATTAGCAGATCGGCTGTTGTATTCTACAAGATGTTGACGTTCAAGCAAGAGTCGACTTTTTCTTAAAGGTGTGAATTTTATTACATATACGGCTTTGCTAATATAGTTTACAGCTTTGTTAGGATAAAACTAAACTTTTGCATAAATTAGAAATATTGCAATCAAATGAAAGAAAATTAATTAGATCACCAATGGTGTCGTTTCCAAAGAAAACATCTATTTTTGAAATGAAAATATTTGGAATATAATTCTTAATCCAGTAAGTAGATGATTTACATAACTCGTAAATCACTTGACAGTCATTAAATAGGTGCTCAGGACTGTCAGCTCCTTGTTTACATTTGTAAGAGTGTTTCCCTTGTTAATGTAATTATTTATTTGTCTTTTCCAGTGACCAGTTATTTTTTTAAAAAAATAATTGAAAAATATTTCATGAAATTATTTAATGCGATTCTTTTGACATAAAGCTTTAATATTAAATAAGGATCCTTGTTTATTAAAAAAAATTTGGACACATTTTATTCCATCTGACAGCCATTTTCGGGATATCCTCAGACAAGTATTCTTCCTCTAAGGATGGCTTCCTTTTGATTTTGCTAATAACATCTTGCCAAAATTTATTATTAATACATTTATTATCTCCCCCTAATTTTAATATCTGGTCGCATCAAAATGTTCAAAGAAATTGTTTTGTAACCAAATTCTGCCAAGACATTCTTCATTTGGGATTAGCCATTTAATCCAAGTGATTTTCGTGTATGCAATAAAAGATTGAACGTTAACCATACCTTGACCATCATCTGTGACTGGATCTATTTGTACATCTCTTTTAAAACCCTTTTGCCACTTGAATTTTGTTTAAAAAAAGATAATTAGGGGCCTAATCCCAAAAGCCTTGTTTCCATTTTTAAACTAATTTGTTTTGTTTCAAGGCTGAACTAATTGGAGGTTTTTGAAATGCTGTAAACATGCAGCTGAAATTTATTAAATTATTGTGCAATTTATCAAAACTTAAAATAGTTTCTCCATAAGTTCTGTATTTATTTTTATGATAATAAAAACTATCTTTGATAAATAAATCACAACTTTTTCTTTTCAATTCTTAAAATAAAGGATTACATTGTATCAAAGATGTTGATTGTAAATATATCTGAATATTAATTTTGAAATTCTTTGTTACACCACGACTCAATAACATCTCCAATAATAGATGACCAATGAATAGATCTGTTAAATGGTTATTTTTACAGTGGCATTTATTTGTCAGAAACGTCTTCCATCAAGAGATTGTAACTAAGTGTTGATTTCCATGGATCATAGTTCTCAATTAGTTGCATCCAGAGGAATGATACAATTTTCTACATCTAACATGTTTAATTCTCCTTTGCTAAAGTCCTGAACGAAAGTAGGCCTATTTAAATTCTATACTTTGCCAGTCTAAAGACATATGTATTCATGTGTTCAGTTTAATGTATCTGTTAGTATTGGAAAGTATTATAAGATCTCTTCCCCCAATACCACTGCACAAGTCCCTAAATTTTTAAAGTTAAATATGAATTTATTTTATTTCATCAGTATAAAAGATATGTGCAACATGTTAGATAATCATTGGAATGATTCTTGAGGTGATTATTTTAAATTACATCTTTTGTTTGTTCAAATGTAATAGAGACACATTTTCAAACTAATTGAAATGCATGGTTGTCATAATAAAGTCACACACACACACACACACACACACACACACACACATTTTAAAATGATTGGTTGATTCCAATGACATTATGGAGCTTTGTTATAAACATCTTTCTATTTTTAGTTGGGTCATACGTGTGTACGTGATTTTTTGAACGTAAATTTGTTCTAAAAGATTCTAGAAGATCATGTGACCCCTTCCTTGTTTACGTGAAAACAGGTATATAAATTATGTTTGGAGCGAACTATTTAGTACAACTTGGGCTGTTAGAATACTCAGTTGTGTGTCGTTTTGAGTTAATTTAAATTACCTTGTATTGGAAATTATTTAAATTCGTTTGGATCAAGAGGATTTATTTTGTTATTTATCTGGAAAAGAACTGTGCTCATAGAATTTTATTACCAAGAACTGATGTCATCACGTGACATCGTCTTCCATCTTGGATACTTCACTAAGATTTGAACTTGGAATTATTTGGACATTTTATTACTAGGACTTTTGTAATTTCTCTAGTGGATTATATTTTGAATTATTTTTGGATTAATTTTGGAATTGATTCTTAAAACCGTAAGTTTATTTTTCTTTTCTGGAAAATATTTGTACTTAATAAATTGTTTATTAAATTTTTACAAGCTTGTTATTTTCACTCTTTCTATGTTACTGTTTATTCGAGCCTAAGCACGTAGCAACGTATATGTATGTATATATATATGTATGTATATATGTATGCATATATGTATGTAAGCAGCAACACAGAAAGAGTGAAAACTAACAAGCTTGTAAAATTTAACAATGAATTTATTAAGTACAAATATTTTCATAAAATAAAGAAACTTACGGTTTTAGAGAATCAAGTCCAAAAATAATCCAATATAGAATTCACAAAAATAATCCACTAATGGAATTGCAAGAGTCCTGATAAATAAATATCCTAATAGTTCCAGGTTCAAATTTTGACGATGTAATCCAATATGGACAACGATGTCACATGATTTAGTCAGTTCTTGTTTTTATAATAATCCAAATAAAAATATATGAGCACATATTCTTTTCCAGATAAATAAAATAATTCCTCTTGCTCCAACGAACTGAAATAATTTCCAATATAACTCAAAACACAACTATTAATTTAAAGCCCAGAGATTCTACTGAATTGTTCTCTCCCAAACAATAATTTAAATACCTGTTTTTATGTAAACAAGGGATCACATGATTTTCCAGAAGGTCACAGAAAGAACGTACGATCATAAAACACGTACACATAAAATGACCCAGATGAAAATCATCCATTTCTCACCCCAAAGAACTAAAAATAAAAAGATGTCCTTGGATTTAGCCAATCGTTTTAAAGGCCTGTTTTATCACTCTGAAGCAAGGTCAGAAATGAGGTTAAAAAGCAAGGTCACACTTGTGTTTACAAATAGAGTCTAGGTCAGCCTGAATTTTCCAGAATAGATATCTCCCAATTAATGAATTTTAAACCCAAAATGACAAATTTGGATCTGACATTTAAAAATAAATTATTTAAATCAAATATACGTAACAATATATATATATATATATATATATATATATATATATATATATATATATATATATATATATATATATATATATGTATATGTGTGCGTGTGTGTGTGTGTGTGTAACTATATGTATGTACACACACACACATATCAATCCTCTCTGCGCCATCTGGTGCTTGAGGCAACAGCAAGGGAGCACCATTTCCATCTGTCGGCAGCTATTGCTGGGGCGGTCTGAAGGGTGAGGCCTCTGGTCTTAAGGTCTCTCTCCACTGTTCGTCGCCAGGTCTCTTTGGGTCTGCCACGGTTCCTTTTCCCCTGTGGGGTCCATCTCAGTGCCACTCATGGTAGTGAGTCAGGGGGCATTCTGCAGACATGGCCGAGCCATCTCCATCGCTGAGTTGAAATGATCTCAGAGATGGTGCTTGCACCCTCTCTGTGCCGAAATTCCTCGTTTGAGATCGTGTTTGGCCAGAAGATCCTCATGATGCATCACAGGCATTTGGTTTGAAACACTTCGAGCTTGTGTTCTATGTTCGCAGTGGACTTCCAACACTCGGAACCGTAGAAAAGGGCGCTCAACACGTTGCTCTTGAAGATACGGATCTGAGGTTTCTTGTCCTCCATATGGGCTTCAGCATTGCGAAGGTCTGGTTGGCCTTGCTGATTCTTGTGACAACTTCCCTTGTGCAATCTCCATCCGTGGCGGCCTTATTGCCCAGGTAAATGAAATCATCTAGTTCTTGCAGGGGCTGGTCGTTGATGGTGATTGGGTTGCCCACTCTAGTATTCTTCCTCGAGACCTTTGTCTTCCCTATGTTGACTCGAAGACCTATGGTATTTGCTGTCTGTACCAACTGTTGTATCTTCTGTTGAATATCCTGGTGTCTGCTTGCCAGCAACCCGATGTCGTCGGCATAGTCCAGGTCATTCAGCATTGAGGTCAACGTCCACTGTATTCAATGTCTCTTGCCCTCTGTGGTGCGGTGTATGATCCAGTCAATGGTCAGTGAGAAGAGGATCTGAGAGAGAATGCATCCCTGCTTCACTCCGGTTTCCACCTTGAATGGTTCAGTGAGTTGGTTGTTGTGGATTACTCTGCACTCAAAGTTCTCGTACAGGGACCTGATGACATTGACAAGTTTCTTGGGGATGCCATAATGTCGTAGGATCCTCCACATAGAGGCTTGGTGCAGGCTGTCAAAGGCCTTCTCAAAGTCCACAAAGGCCACATAAAGGGATCCATTCCACTCATGAGACTGCTCAAGTATCTGCCTCAGTGTGAAGATGTGGTCGATGAAAGATTAGCCTTTCCTAAAGCCTGCCTGTTCCTGGTGTAGGATGCCATCCACAGCTGTTGTGATGCGTTGAAGAATGATGCGGCTAAAGATCTTACTGGAGAGGGATAGCAATGTGATTCCTTGCCAGTTGTTGCAGTTTCCCAGATCTCCTTTCTTGGGAAGTTTAACTATGATTCCGGTTTTCCAGTCTTTGGTGCTTTCTCATTATCCCATATCTTTCTGAGAATCTGGCAAAGAAGCTTCGGCGTCTGTGTCTTCTACCTTCAGCATCTTGGGACACGCTTCATCATCGCCAGGTGCCTTCCCATTCTTCAGCTTGTGAATGGCCTGCTTGACCTCCTCAACAGTGATGTCGTCGCAATTGATGTCAAGTTCCTCCTCTGCTTCAGGAATGTCAGTGAGTACTGGTGGGTCTGGGCGATTCAGGATATACTCAAAATGTTGCTTCCATCTTTCCAGCTTCTCCTCCTCCACTGTGACATAGGTTCCAACTTCATCTCTCACTGGAAGGTCGTGGTGCTGACTATAGTCGCCCTTCAGTTTCTTTGTGTTCTGATACACTGTTTTCATGTCTTTCTGCCCTGCTGCTACCTCTGCCTCCTTTGCTAGCCTCTCTGTGAATTCTCTCCTGTCTCTCCTTGCTGATTTCTTCACCTCCTTGTCTTTTCCTCCATACTCCTGCAAAATTCTCTCTTTCAGTCTTGATGATTTTGAATCCATAAGTCTCTTCTTAATCTGTCTTCTCTCTTCTATGCGAGTCCATGTCTCTTCTAATATCCACTCTGTCTTCCTATTATTCCTGTAACCTAAAACTTCTTCTCCTGCTTCCTTCATTGCTCTGTTAAAATTGTCAATGGTCAGCGCTGTCTCATCTCCTAGAGCACTAAACCTATTCCTTAAAGCCAGCCTGAACTCATCCTTCACTTTTGGATTTTTTAGCTCGACCACATCAAAGCGTTTATTCCTGGAGACCCCTATCCTAACTTTCCTAAGCTTCAAAGTCACCTTGGCCACCAGAAGAAAATGGTTGCTGCCAATGTCAGCGTTCCGCATCACTCACACATCCTGCAAAGAGTGTTTCCACCTACATATATGTATATATGTATGTATAAATATATGTATATATATATATATATATATATATATATATATATATATATATATATATATATTTATATATATAGATATATATAGATTTATATGTATATGTATCTATATATAAAATAAAATAAACAACACCAACACGAAGAATGTGTGACCGGTTTCGCTTTATTGCTTCATCAGACTGTATTCAAACTGAATTCAACATTGCTTACGTCATTAAATATAAACAACTATACATAAACAAGATGACGTCATAGCTCATATTTTTAATCTAATTGTCTCGCTCTTTAAATCGACATGGAAATAAGGATATACAGCACAGGCCAATGACATTTAAATGCATAAAAATACATAAAACTGGATCTTAAAGATATGTATATCTCTATTGATAAATATCTAAAAACATTTCATGAATAAATAGAGATAAACAGTTTTACTAATATTTTCATTATGTATAATGTACATTCAAAGGATTAATAAATGTCGTATAGTGTTTTAGAATTTAGTCCTTTTGGATATATCGTATTAAGACGGTGAATCCATTAGGTTTCCTTTAGCAGATGTTCCATTTCAAAATCAACTATGACAATAGGTTGAAAAGAGAAATCTTGTGCAGTATGGGAACTCTTGTTAAAATGTGTGGCATCATGTGATGAAAATGATTGATCGATATAATTTTTTATGTCTGATCTATGTTGGTTCATACATTTAAATATTTGTTGACTGGTTTGTCCAATATACTGAATGCCACATTTTTTGCATGTGATTAAATAAATAACATTTGATGTTGCACAATTAGTATCACAACACATATTAAAAGTTTCTTTCATATTATTGCTATTGAAAGAAGTACTTTCATTAATAAAAGAACAGTGCAAACATCTAGGTCGATTACATTTAGTAGATGATCCTTTTTTATATGATGTTTTTTCTAATTTAGAATTAATTAGGAAATCTTTAAGATTTTTAGCCCTTTATAAGCAAGTGTGGGTTTGTTTTTGTGTAGCGATTTAACAATTGCTTTACTTGATACTTTTAATAAACCCCCAAATTTATTAATGCTCTTACCATGTTTGGCAAACTTGGATTATATTCAATAAGAAAAGGAATGACTTCATGTCTAGCTTTGATTTTACATTCTAATGATTCAAATTGTGTAAGAGAAGATATTTTTTGAAAAGCAGTATCAATGATATCAATTGGGTAATTTCTATTTAAAAAATGCTGACCTAATTCCGTTAAAGATGATTTAAAAAGTGTCATCAGAAATAATTCTTCTATATCTTTTCGCTTAACTATATGGTATCCCGTTTTTACATGATTTAGGATGGCATGAAGAATATTCAACATATTGATGAATATTGTTGTTTTTAACATGAACCATAATAGTGATGTCATTATTTTCATTTTTCATGACCTCAACGTCCAAAAATGATATTTTTGTTTTAGACATATTGAATGTAAATTTTACTGTTGGATGTAATTTGTTTAAACAGTCTATAAAATAGTGAAAGTCTTCTAATGAATGACTCCAGATCATAAAGATCTATAAAGATATATAAAGATATATATAAACAATCTTGTCTCACTCAAATAAAGATGGAAAAGAATTTTTAAAGAAAGACATTACTTATAATGAAGCTATTTATGTTTAGGTAAATTATTTCTAACCATGATATGTGACAAGGATAACAATTAGAACATTCCATAAACGTGAAATAGAAATTTCCATCAAAGTTGTCAAACATTTTCTGCTATTTGCATGAACAACATGGATAAATCATTATCTTCAGCATCTTCAATATGAAAAATTTAAGGTATGTTTTCTGATACATGCTTACCATTGATAAACTCCGAGTAATGTGAATTATATTTGGAATAACATTTTTAACCTTGGTGTGACAACATTGATTACTGTTTTATAATCAACATTCAGAAGACTAACTTGTTTCCAAGTACTTAAATTAGATCAATCTTGATCCTTCATTGATACAAGAGACATCATTTCTCATATTTAGAGAGGTAATGATAAGTTTGTCTGCAAACAATAATTGAATGCATTTGTCATATACTCAATTGTGTCGTTCCACATCTGGACCCTAGTGCATTCATCTTTAACTAAAACACCTTCACAAAAATTACTATCCAGGCTTTTATAAAGTCTACACGACAGACTGGCATGTAACTGTTGGGAAGTCATCTTGATCTACAAGACAGACTAACATGTATCTGTTGGGAACTCATCTTGGTCTACAAGACAGACTGACATGTAACTGTTGGGAAGTCATCTTGGTCTACAAGACAGACTGACATGTAACTGTTGGGAAGTCATCTTGGTCTACAAGACAGACTGACATGTAACTGTTGGGAAGTCATCTTGGTCTACAAGACAGACTGACATGTAACTGTTGGGAAGTCATCTTGGTCTACAAGACAGACTGACATGTAACTGTTGGGAACTCATCTTGGTCTACAAGACGGACTGACATATATCTGTTGGGAAGTCATCTTGGTCTACAAGACAGACTGACATATATCTGTTGGGAAGTCATCTTGGTCTACAAGACAGACTGACATGTAACTGTTGGGAAGTCATCTTGGTCTACAAGACAGACTGACATATATCTGTTGGGAAGTCATCTTGGTTTACAAGACAGACTGACATGTAACTGTTGGGAAGTCATCTTGGTCTACAAGACAGACTGACATGTATCTGTTGGGAAGTCATCTTGGTCTACAAGACAGACTGACATATATCTGTTGGGAAGTCATCTTGGTCTACAAGACAGACAAACATGTATCTGTTGGGAACTCATCTTGGTCTACATGAAAGACTGACATGTAACTGTTGGGAAGTCATCTTGGTCTACCTGACAGACTGACATGTAACT
Source organism: Unio pictorum (assembly GCA_030141615.1). Classification (NCBI taxonomy): domain Eukaryota; kingdom Metazoa; phylum Mollusca; class Bivalvia; order Unionida; family Unionidae; genus Unio; species Unio pictorum. The sequence continues at coordinate 8,701,833 of JARLTB010000007.1, read as the reverse complement.
GTTGGGAAGTCATCTTGGTCTACAAAACAGACTAACATGTATCTGTTGGGAAGTCATCTTGGTCTGCAAGACAGACTGACATGTAACTGTTGGGAAGTCATCTTGGTCTATAAAACAGACTAACATGTATCTGTTGGGAACTCATCTTGGTCTACAAGACAGGCTGACATGTAACTGTTGGGAAGTCATCTTGGTCTACAAGACAGACTGACATGTATCTGTTGGAAAGTTATCTTGCTCTACATGACAGTGTCACGAAATTGTATAAACTCTTTTTATATATTTATTAAATTCATGTACTAGAGTTTTGTTTTTCGCATACAACGATACACGAGAGTGAATAATGTATATTGTGTCGTATCTTAAAATAGTAAGTTAAGTTCATCCTATGCCGCACATGGGAAGCGCTTTTGATGAGATGAACCAAATGCCTTCAATACACAGACAATATATGTGTATAAATACCTCACCGCATGTAAAGCTCTTTACATTACAGATAGTCGTCAGTCGACAGTCTACTATAAGGACTCACACATCTCCAGCTGTAGAGGTATGTGATTTTAAATAATTTTTCATATATACAATAACACTATTGTACTACCATGTCTATGTTTGCATGATTTGTAGCTTTGTTTTATGCAAATAATGCACATGTTTATATTCTTGTTTACGACTTAGCGAAGGATTTATATTAGTAATATAAGGCTACATTTTTAAGAAATGTTTATTAGTACAGTAGGATTCTTATCAAGCAAGGTTAGGTTTATTTCTGAACTTGTTGTTTTGTAATTATTATGCCGGTAATATTATCAGTGTCTGGAATGTCCAGTATCAGGAGTGTCCCAGCTGTAGAGCTGTCTAGTGTCCAGGGTATCAGGTGTTGTCCAGTGTCTGGAGGGTCCCAGATTTAGAGCTATCCAGTATCTGGAGTGTCTAGTATAAAGTATCCGGTGATGTCTAGTATTTGAAGTGTCCAGTATCTGGAGTTGTCCAGAGTGACTAGAGGGACCCGATCATTCCAAGTATTGGATAATCGAAGCCTACATGGTGCAAGCTGTAAAGCCAACCACAGGAATTGTAGTAGCTGTAGAGCTGAACTTAAGCAGCCGTGGAGCTAAAATAAAGTGTTCTGACTAAGGAGTGTATCCTTGTATATAATATTGTAGCCGTGGGCTAATTTTGGGAATATTGTAGCCATGGGCTAATTTTGGGGTTCGTAAAACCCATTGTATCTTAAGGGTCTGTAAAGATAAGTATATATTTGTCCTTTTTCATTTGCATAATTTCACTATGAGTGAATTCATTTTACTACACGAGTAAAATTCTATATTGTTTACTAGCTGAGTAAACTATATCCATCTTTCCTTGTGTTTGTCTTTTATAGAGTAATTTGTTTGTATTTTTCTTTATTACATTTGTGTGTTATTATGTTAATAATCCAATAATTGGATTAAATATACATGCATGTATTCATAATTTAATTACTCATTCAAGTCATTCATTATTAAACATTGTATTTGTATCATTGTCAAAAGTGTTCTGTTGTGAATTCAAAAATCCCAATTGGTTATAGACAAACAGGCATGTAACTGTTGGGAAGTCTTAGTTTATACAACAGACAAGCATGTATCTGTTGGGATGTTATCTTAGTTTATACAACAGACAAGCATGTATCTGTTGGGATGTTATCTTAGTTTATACAACAGACAAGCATGTATCTGTTGGGATGTTATCTTAGTTTATACAACAGACAAGCATGTATCTGTTGGGATGTTATCTTAGTTTATACAACAGACAAGCATGTATCTGTTGGGAAGTCAACTTAGTTTATACAACAGACAAGCATGTATCTGTTGGGAAGTCATCTTAGTTTATACAACAGACAAGCATGTATCTGTTGGGAAGTCATCTTAGTTTATACAACAGACAAGCATGTATCTGTTGGGAAGTCATCTTAGTTTATACAACAGACAAGCATGTATCTGTTGGGAAGTTATCTTAAGTCTACAGGACAGACTGACATATAGCTACTGAGAAGTTATCTCTGTGCAAAATGAAGCCACTCCTTGACCTAGATCCTGATCTTGATTAAAGGTTAGTGACACCCACGTAAACAAGGTTTCATCTTTATTTTAAAATGATTGGTTGTTGTCAATGTCAAGATGGCACAAGTGAATAAATAAACAACTTTTTTCTTAAAGTAAAAAATTATTGGTTCTCGTCAGGTCATGTTAGGAATACGTGATATAAACAATCATGTGAAACCTCCCAATCTTTGATTTCGCAATTTGAGGATTTTGTTTATAACTGCGCATTAGAATACGATATAATCTGTTTTAATGAAATGTGTTAGTTCTGGACTTCTACAAATGACGTTAAGTCATTTTCTTTTGTTGTAGCAAGTTTTTGAATCCATGTTAACAATTCTTCAGTTCATTTGGATATTAAAGGATTAATTCGTATCTCTGGAAATATTTGATGTGTCATATGTAATTATTAAACAAAGTTTATAAAATTTTTATTTGGATTTCCAAAACTGGAGTGTTAAATCATGTGATTCTACAAGGAACTATAGATAAACACAAAACACATTTGTCATCTTCTTTTTTGGATTTTCCAAAAAGACTAATCACGTCATTGTCTTCCATCTTGAATTTTCTAACAGGACTTGAATTTGAATCTGTCAGAATATATTTTTCTTCATATTATATAATTCAGACATCACTTTGTAAAAAAAAAATTCATCATTTGGATCCTTATCTATTTTATCAAGAGAACTTTTTTGTTGCAAGGTTGCTTTGTAACTTTGATTACAAATATATTTTATTATCAGATTAATTTGTTTATTAATATTCACAACATTTGTATAATTTTTTTTACTAGATCATGCTATTGCAGATTAATAAACAATTTTCTTTATTTAATTTGAAAAAGCATGGTCTCTCTTATCATCATATCGGTTTCCTATAATGCATATTTAATTTGTATTGTGTGTTGACTTTTCTCCATGATTAAATGTTATGTACATGTATATCTATATTGTGTGGTTGACATTGGTCAGTAATTGTGTTTAGGGCCTATATAACTAATGTCTTGTTATTTTAAAAACAACATATTACATAGCTAATATGTGTCTATTATTTTTTAGATTATTTAGGGCATCCTGTTGTGTCTTACGTCAAGTCATTGTAACTGACTTAGGCCCAGGGCATTTTATTTTAAGTCAGTCCATATATAATTTTGGAGAAAACAATTATTCATTCCATAACTTAACATCCTTCTTAGTGGAGTCAATTATAGTTGTGTTCAGTTGAGAGGATTTAATTATTTAATCATTCATTGGGAAAGCTTATTGATTTAGGAGTAAAATAATATTTAGAAATTTTTTGTGATTTCATTCAAGGACAATTTGAATCATATCACTGTGATACACCAAGACTGTTGCTATATCAGCAAATTTAAGATCACTGGCACATAAACATTCTCAAAATTGGAATTCATTTGGAAAACTCATTATGTTTGGACTCGTGATTAAACCCTTATGTTGAATTTGATAAAACCTGTAGGTTTTCTCTTTTTATTACTTAGTTAAGGACCACAACATTATAGTGCTGGCAGATCAGGGTACAAGCAGTTTGTTATGTGTAATCAGTAGAACAAATGAAATAGAACTTGATCTGCCAGTGCATTATGCTACAGAAACTCATGGTCTATGTTTCTTTCAACTGAACCTGACTTATAAGAGAGCATAGTAAGTTACCTCCCTTTTATGAAAATCTGGATGAATAGTGCAATCAATATCTCCCCCAATAATGAAACTTTCTTTTTGTTGATTTTGTTTTGTGATTTTAAGAAGCACAATCTATACACATTTACCAATTATCTATCATGACACATTACAATCAAAAGTAATGTTTAACTTATCTTCATTTTAAGGACTTTCATTGTACACCACTCAAATGTATATAGGCTACTAAGCTATGTCTACTGTCTCTTCTTAAAAAAGCTTTGTAACAACAACTATTTTTTTACCTTCATGGGTTTCTTACATATTTAACTCAAACTCATTTGTATTCCAGCTCTTCTTGTAGTCTACCATATCCAAAACATAATACATGTAGTACATATTTGTATCACATTTAATTAATGTATCATTCAGTTAATTAAAAGGAATCCTGTTTCTTTTGAGAGAGAGAGAGAGAGAGAGAGAGAGAGAGAGAAATTATAATGTAGCAGCATAAATGAAAAACAGAAATTAAGGAAGAACAATAAATTTCTTTTCACTTTGCCCAAGACAATTAACTAAAGTTATTACCTAAACATTTTCTTGTCCAATTCCCCCATAAAATAATTGCATAGATAATCAGTTATGTTCTGTATATTCTATGACAAGTATGGCATTTGGAATGATGGAAGCCTGTTGTTATATCACATTTACTCAATGTCGTCAAAAGCCAGGCATACAATTTGACAACTGCAGTTTTTTTGAATTATTCATAAAAACAAGAAAAGAGCAAATGCCCCCCCCCCCCCCAATTTAATATATAAAGAGGCCTCTTCTCCTTTTGTGCTGTTTGTTGTACAAACCTAAAATAGTGAGAGCAAAACATTTGGTTGATGTGACCTACTCAGAACAATGAGTGCACCATTGTTCCAATGGGGCCCCGTGTGGCCAAGTGGTCTAAAGCGCACTCTGTTATGGATCACTGTCATCTCACCTCTGTCTCCATGGGTTTGAGTCTACGATTCGGCTAATGAAGTTATGTGAGGAACCTTGCCAGTAGCTTCTCGTGGGTTGGTGGTTCTTTCCGGGGGGTTTCCAGGTTCTTCCTACACCAATAATACTGGCCGCCATGTATAGCCTACCATGTGCTTAAAAATGGTGTTAAACCCTAGTACAACAACCATTGTTCCAAATGGATACATCTGTGAAAATGAGACTGAAAACTAAACTTTTTCTTTTTTAAAGAGTAGTAATAGGTGACTGACCTGGTGGGAGACTTTCCCCAAGTCGAATGCCATGTCTCTGCACAAACAATGATACAAAGAATTGAGCTAAATGATGAAAGTTACCATTGATCTGACACAAATGATGCCAACAATAAAATCACTCAAACGCCTTGCCAATGTTTTGCAAGCAGGATAAAAATATAAACTGGAGTTTTAAAACTTAAAGACAATCTAAACTGTTTGCAATGATATAAAAATATAACCTCAAATATAGGTTGACTAAAAAGTCATTTAGTAGCAAATAAAGTATATAGTGTGTCCTGTAAGGTCATTGAGTAAAATAACATTTTACAAAAGGGGTAGACATGACAAGAAAATTGTGATTTAGGATACAAGTCTTTATTATCTTTTTGTAAATGATGTGTGAAAAATGAGGTAGCAATCAAACCTTGAAACAAAAATAAACCCCAAAAACAGCATATTTACACAATCCATCTGCTTGAGGTGAATGCTCTCACAGAAACTCGCTAGCTATGCCAATCATCTCATGAAATACTGTTCATACACAATAAATAGCTCTGAGATATAATCATTTATTTCTTTATTATTTAGAAAGACTGACTGCTGATTATGAAAAGTTTGGAGTCCTGGAAGGGTTGTTTGGGTGTGGGAAATAATTGCAAGCTAAGTTGTTATTTAACTACACTATCAAAATGTTAATGACTATATTGTTATTTAACTACACTATCAACATATTAATGACTAGTTGTTATTTAACTACACTATCAACATGTTAATGACTAGTTGTTATTTAACTACACTATCAACATGTTAATGACTATATTGTTATTTAACTACACTATCAACATATTAATGACTAGTTGTTATTTAACTACACTATCAACATGTTAATGACTATATTGTTATTTAACTATACTATCAACATATTAATGACTAGTTGTTATTTAACTACACTATCAACATGTTAATGACTATATTGTTATTTAACTACACTATCAACATGTTAATGACTATATTGTTACAGGGACATGGGAACTTAGTGCCTTTCCCAAGACATGTCACGAAAACTGACATGGACTAACTTGGTTGGGTACTGAACCGATATCATTGGAGTACAAATCTGATGCTAAACTGAGCTACAATGACTTAATGAGCAACAAAATGGTAGAACTTGTTTATCTTATAAAACTTATACAACATATTAAAAGTAACACAATGTAACTAAACAAATAAATTATAATATGTGAAGAAATGGATGCAAATGGTGAAAACATAATTAATATTAGTCTTCTTTCCAATAATTGCAAGCTATAATAGATAACCATATCTTTTTAACATGAAAACAATTTTTGACAGTGACACATTATCAAACCTTACACATGTAAAGAAAATGCTAAGTAAATTGTACTCAAGACATATAGTGGATACCATACCATGGATATCTTCTTATCAAACCATTTAAATATAGAGTTTTTTTTTAACAAGATGTTAAAAAAATCTTATGGCAGTGTATGTTCATTTAAATCCTATTAGGATTTAAGGTGTTACAAAAATGGATTATTCTTGGACAAAACAAAACAAATGGATAAAGATTACCCATCTACAGCAAATGTGTACTTTACATCTGCCATATAAGGTCATTTTGTGGAATCCATTTTTCTTGTTTATGTTTTGGTGACACTGACCTTTGACCTACTGATCCCCAAAATTGATATACACACGGTATCTCAAATGAGTTTGGTACTGGTTTATGGCCAAGAACTTGGATTCTTTTAAGGAAATTGTTTTCCTTCCTTGGGTTCCTCTGACAATGACCTTTGATCTTTTATCACCCAAATTAACAGGCAGCTTCCTTCTCTCAAATGAAAGCACTCAACAATGTTTAGTCCAGGTGTGTAGTAAAGGGCTTCAACATTTTTGCAAAAATCATTTTTCTTTCTTTAAATACAACTGACCTTAACCTCAAACTTTCTGACCACAAAATGAATAGGTCTATTCATTGTCTCAAATGCCACTGCAAAGTTTGGTAAAAGTGGATGATAAAGAATTTGAGATCTCTTGTAGAAACATTTTCTTTTAGGATTCACCATGATTTTGACCCAAAAGCAAGCATCTTTGTGCTTGCAAATGCAAGCCATTTACAATTTTTGGTTAATGTATCTGGTATAGCAATCAAATAAATTTTGTGGTTAGATTTATTTATGTTTGGTCCTTAATATTTTACTCCTTTAGTCCAAATTGAATAGGGATTCTCCTTGCCCTAAATGAAAATGACCAGTATTTACAAAATTTAGAAATAGTAGATGGTGGAGAACTTGAGATATTGTGCATAAACAAAATGAAGACAGATATGATAACATAATCATTTCTTTGTGGTGGTACATACAATTATGCCAGGGGCTCCTGGGCATTCAAGTTGTCCAAGGCCTTCACATTTACAGATCACCTCTATCCACATTAGTCTTAGGCTTAGCGAACTTGGATATGTGAGAAAGGTTAAAACTAGCTTCCTGTGGGTTGGTAGTTCTTCTTGGCTTCTTTCTCCATTAGATATCTGTCTGCCATGTATAGCCGATTATGTGCTAAAAGCTGTGTTAAGCCTATAACCACATGAAATATGTCCTACAAATTCAGGAAATATTAGATTCTTGTGGGCACTGAACTATTTGTAATTTTTCACAAAGTTAAAGCCTTAAAACTAGGATGAGTGAATAGACTTAATTTTTAGGCAGCAATGTTATTATTTAACACATGATTTTCATATCTACAAAGAAGTCAATTATCTTTTTGGCAACAACAAAATGAACTTTACATACAAAAATGTTCAGTCTTTCATTAAAAGTACTGGATTGCTAACATTTAATATAGACATAGTACAGAACTGTGATTTTTCCAGCATTTTAATAAATAAATGACAGCTACATAGACCATCAAAATTATTAACAATGGTTGCATTGCATTGCAAAATTGCAAAAGACCCTCTCACTACAATTTGAACAGCTTGGCTTAAAACAGGATTTTGTGCTGGGAAAAAAAAGTAAAGGGTATGGGTGATCAGGGGCCATCTAGATGATGTCATGGGCAAAAAAAAAATTAAAAAAAATCACTCATTCAAAGTTTCCTAAACATACAGCTGCATACCAAATTAGGATAACCAGCACTAGAAATGATGAACTGCAGAAATAAAGTCTGAAGAGGGCATAACTCTTGTAAATGAAGTTGTGGAATGGTGAAAATTTAATTCCTTGAAGACCTTGTCAATACAAAGCCGAAATTCAAATTTGGTTAAAATCCAACAAACCCTGGTAAATTTATGAAAACCAAAGTCAGAAAGATGAGCAATCAGGAGAACATAACTAATGTAAAAGTAAATGATGCGGAGTGCTGGGAATCAAACTTAATCAAGATTTCACCAGTATATATAATAAATTTGGTTAAAATCTGTTTAGCAGCACACCAACATAAGCAAGTTATTCACTGCTGAGGCAATTTGATTAAAGATCTTTCCCCTAGGACACACGACAGTAGCCACTCCAGGCTCATCTGATGGTAGGATTTTAACCTGGAAACCACTGAGCCACCTACCAAACATTAAGATTAAAATTGCTCATTCCAGTCTATATTCTCAGCACACAGCATAAACCCCAATCTGTTGCTGCAACTATATTGGTAGATCTGTGCATGGAATGCCAATCTCAGCTGGATTCCTTCTTGCCGGAAGCTGTTTGTGCATTGATAGGACTCCAGGTAAAGAATCAACATAAAAGCCAATATTTTGGTTGTTTTTAACTGCATACTTAACATAATACTAGCTATTCCTGCCAAGGAAATAAAACTGAATCTGTTACATACTGCAGTGAGATGGATATTAAAGACTATTTCATGTGAAGAAGAATTGTTTATGATATTCAAACAAAAATTGTATATAATGACTAGCATATTGCAAGTAATACTAACTGTTACATGATAATGAAAATAATGGACAACCTGAGTAGCTTATTCATCCTTAATAAAAATGAGGATCACTTTAGGTTTTCTTCTTTTCTTTTTTTTTTTAATATAAAAATTCTAGCTTAGTATACTTTCAATATTTTCTGCCCAGTAATAAAGTATTCAAGCTTTTAAAATATGTATTTAGCTTACACAAAAGTACTACAACTGGTTTGATGAAAACTGACTCAATTTCGGGAATTTGTTTTGGAGAATTATGATTTGTCAATAATTTTTCTATATTACTGTTGAATTTATACTGTACTTGATGAAAAGAGAGTAAATTTAAAAATATTATGTTGCATTGACATTTTAAATGCAATTTATTTTTCCTTACTTTGCATTCAAGTTAGTTTTATGTTTGACCTCCAAGCATTATTTATAATGTTACACAGAGAAGTCTGATTTCATGCTGAAAATTTCCTTACATTAAGCCACACTACTGATTATGACTCTAATGTCTTGAATCTATTTTAGAACTTAAACTTAGGTCAGAAAACTAAGGCAAGAAATTACCTGGCCACTGAAAAAGGGAGATAATTTATAGGAGAGTTTTAATGAAGAAAAAAGGTAGAACTTGAAAACAATGCAGAGTTTGCACACATTCAGCTGACGTTGTGACACAAATAAGTACCAATTATCACAAATTCTGCTTGTCCTTGAATAGACCCTTATGGTCCGTACACTATAATGGATTAGGTTACTGGTTGCTACTAACTGTTCTGGTGGCCTAGTGGTTAAAGTATTTGCCCCAGATGCAGGAGGTTGTGGGTTCGATCTCTGGCCAACTCATATCAAAGACTTACAAAAATGGTACTAACAGCTGCCTTGCTTGGCACTCAGCATTAACAGGTTAGTGTTAAGACTGGTCAGCCTGGTGTCAGGATAATGTGATTGGGTGGGACATCATGCAATATGTCTGCACCATGATGCCCCAGTTCTACACATCACTATAAACTGCCACATCGCAGCGATGACTTAAAAATTGTTAAAGCTATGTCAAAAGTCTTAATCACACACACATACACACTACTAACAATATTTCCTCATAAGAAAGAATATTACTATCTTCAGGCTGTCCATTGGATTGAGGTGACTCAACAGAGGTAAAATTAAGTATACATTGTGTTAACAATCTAACAAGTCATAAAACAATGGATTTGATTTGAACTAGGTCTATATCATAATATAAAGAAAAACATTAAAAATGATTATCACTTATAATCCTAATATATTACAGTCAAACCTTGTTTATCTGAACCCATTAAGAGATAAATGGATCGCATCTGGAGAACATATTGTTTTAGTCCATATGATCTATTAGACCAAATAACTGGCATAAAACACTGTCAAAGCTGTTCCAGACCTGACAATCCAAAAAAGACAGTCTCAGTAAGGCTGCTGATATTTTCCACAAGGTAGGCCAATTTTTAGTCAGGCATAACAAAATATTACTCACTGCCATTGTCAAAATGGAAAACATGATTTTGATAAGTTCTTACATGTGGTCTAATACTGCAATTGCAAAATTATGTTCAACCAAAATTACTGTATGGAATACTTATGCCTTAATGACTTAAAATTCAGTTTCAGAAATTGCAGTTCAAACACTCATGGAGGTAAATTATTTCTTTCTGGATATCTCACCTTGTAATAATCTATATGCTATGTTATTGCTGTCTTTTTAATTTTTTCTGGCAACAGCAATAATTTCTCCTGTTGTGAACAGTACTCAGACTGAAAGTGATGTCCAATAAATGCAACCGTTGCATTACAAGCTATTTTTCCAAGAATTGTCAAGTGTCAAAATATTTGCTTTTTCAAACTTGTGTGCCTACTGTATGGATATTTCATGCTTCTGTGCCTACTTTATGGATTTTTCATGTTTCTGTGCCTACTGTATGGATTTTCATACTTCTGTGCCTACTGTATGGATTTTTCATGTTTATGGATTTTTCATGTTTCTGTCCCTACTGAATGGATTTTTCATGTTTCTGTGCCTGCCTACTGTATGAATATTTCATGTTTCTGTGTCTTCTGTATGGATTTTCATGTTTCTGTGCCTACTGTATGGATTTTTCATGCTTCTGTGCCTACTGTATGGATTTTTCATGCTTCTGTGCCTACTGTATGGATTTGTCATGTTTCTGTGTCTACTGTATGGATTTTTCATGTTTCTGTGCCTACTGTATGGATTTTCATGCTTCTGTGCCTACTGTATGTATTTTTCATGCTTCTGTGCCTACTGTATGGATTTTTCATGCTTCTGTGCCTACTGTATGGATTTTTCATGTTTATGGATTTTTCATGTTTCTGTGCCTACTGAATGGATTTTTCATGTTTCTGTGCCTGCCTACTGTATGGATATTTCATGTTTCTGTGTCTTCTGTATGGATTTTCATGTTTCTGTGCCTACTGTATGGATTTTTCATGCTTCTGTGCCTACTGTATGGATTTTTCATGCTTCTGTGCCTACTGTATGGATTTGTCATGTTTCTGTGTCTACTGTATGGATTTTTCATGTTTCTGTGCCTACTGTATGGATTTTCATGCTTCTGTGCCTACTGTATGGATTTTTAATGCTTCTGTGTCTACTGTATAGATTTTTCATGCTTCTATACCTACTGTATGGAATTTGTGTAAGGCTGATTGTCTTTTTTGCCTTTAAGTCTTTTCTTTGGTTGGAAAACATTTTCATACTAGGCTATAATGCACCTACAAAAGCTTGATTGTGTAGACATTTTGAATGAACATGATGGACTTAAGTATTTTTGTTCCCTGACTAACTTCACTTAATCTAAGGTGAAAACCTGGATCAAAACTAAAACTAAGAAAACCACTATCCAGATTAGACTGCACTGAATGTATTCTCACAATTTTTGCCATTGTTTAATATGAATATTTTGTAAAGTTAGCTTAATAAGCCTTGCAGTGAAATTATAATGGTTGGCAGGTCTTCTGTCTTTACCAGTTCTAGTAGCTTTCTTCATATTTTGGACTTCTGGGATTTAAGACACATAATCTTCTTGCAACATTAGGAAATAAAAGTACATTATATACCTGCAATGTGGTAAATACTTCTTTTTGTTTAAAACCCTCTTTAAGGGATCTGATACTCGGGTACTCAAGACTTAATACCCATTTTACCCACTTCATTTGTGTTTACTGTAATGTGTACTTTGCCAGTGTCACTAAGTGCTATTGCATGCAAATACTAAAGATATATGCTATTTCATTAGCTGATGATATCAGCAGGTATTATGACAGTTACATCATTGCATGTGCTAGACTTATGAGTGGCAGCGCATCAGATAGATTTACATTCTTACTACTGTAATGTGTTATTTTGAGTTTTGTGATTAAACTTTAATTGCTTGTGGAAACCACTTTTCTTCTTTAGTGTCTGTCAGTGATCTTGTCCTTTTAGCCATTTTACTCAAGAAACCAAAATATATCATTTTTGTCTTGAAACTGGTGGGCATAGGATAGGCGTTATATTGTGGAAACCATTTTCTTTCTTTCAATCCCTATGACCTTCATCAAAAAACTTTGACCCGAAACGGACTTTATGTCTTCCATGACTCAAATGTAAGCCTTCCAAGTAGTCTGGCCAAAGTAGCTGATAAAATACTCCTGACAGCTTTCAAAAACCATTTTTCTTCTAAGAGTCACTTTGACCTTTTCACCCCAAAATCAATAGGTGTCTTTCTCATCTCAAATGCCAGCCATGTACCAAGATAAATAAACGTATCTGAAATTAAGCAAATCCTTTTTTCAGTCCATGTGACACTGATCTTTGATCTTTTGTGTCTGAAATCATTCAATTGTTTTCTTTGCCCCAAAGCTATTAACAGTTTGCTAATAGTAAATGAATGAAATCTTGAAGTATTGTGTGGAAATAAAACCGGTAACAGACAGAGGTATGGACATCACAACATAATGTGCTATCTTAGGCATATAAAAATTACTAATGTATTGTCTCATTGATAAAAAATTAAACATTTTACAAACAATAACTCACTATACTACTTTACCCTATATTACCTTTACAACATAAAAAAAATTCAATCACATACAGGTACATGTATTGCTCTCCACCACTCTTAAATATGAGTATTTTGTGCATGCAACAACAATCAACCCGTTTTCATGTAAGTTATACTGTAAAATAATTTATTTCCATAAGATTATTGTGCTTTATCTGAAGCATTTTCACTGGTAAATACAAATAAGGGAATGTGGCAAATGTGCAAGGATGGTCCCATTTTCTTCATGGGTCAATCCTATTCTTTTCTTCTGATGTCTGAACACATTTAATTTATATTAACCAAGAAATCCAAAAAGTTGTAACAAAATTGCAATATATAGACTGCAACAATGCAAAATTGATGTTGATTTATTTGTCCTATTCTATCCCTTTTTTGAATCAAAAAGATAAGGATAAGGACCTCTAATGCAATAAAACAGACACTAGTATTGACTGTTAATTTGACAGATTCAAAACATTCCACAACAATTAGTATTCTGAAAGTGCATTATTTTCCCACTCCATATTTAATTATCTGACAGCCCTCAGTGCAGTCAGTAGTATAGTTGTTTCTGGAGACTATTGACCAATGGGGTCTCAACAACTTTGACCTTTGGTATGGGTATGCAGTCTTTAACTAAACTCATGGTAAGGAAACCATTTTCTCATAAATGAACCTGACCATTGAACTCAAATAAATAGAGCTAATTCTTACACAAAGTGTACCTAATTGACAAACTTTGGTGAAGTGAAATGATTGAGAACTCAAATATCTGTGCAGAAACCATATGTCAGTGTTTCAGTCAGTGACTATCACCTTTTAATGTCAAAATGAATATTATTCATTATCCTTAGTGAATGTCATCCACAAAGTGTCATAATGGTTTAATGATGTAAAACTAAATTTAAAACAGTAACATACTGATGGATACACAGATGGATAACAAAATATGATCCACTTCTGACATATAGAACATTCTTTTAAAACTATATTCCGGAAACATTTATAAAGATTAAAATTCTCATACCATATTATGACTAGAAAAAAATTTAAACTTTGACTTCAATTTTTAACTGATATGTGATAAATTTGATTTGATATTTTCATACAATGATCTTCAAATTAAATAAAAAAATGACATAAACCCCAATGCAACTGCCATACTGGTATTATAGATGATAAAATACTGTGCATGGTCATCATACAAAGATGTTGTTAATATGCAGGTGGTAACTATAACAGGTTTGACTGCATATTGATCTAATTCTTTTCCACACAAACCTACTCATGCAAAACACATGCACTAAGACATTTGAGAATAAACAAATCTATTGATAAAATCACATAATTCAGGGAACCATTCCTTCATGAGCAATATGGGCTTCACTTGAAAATATGGATAATATATCTCTCTAGCTCTTTTGACACCTCCTTTAATGATTTCTAGTGCTGCATCAGATGGTCTGGCTGGTTTGAGGAAATCAATCAGAAACTGCTGACCTGCTTCTTCAAGTTGATGAATAGCATTTTCTGTGCCTGAAAAATTGAAAACAACTCTTTGAAAAAGTGATGAAAAAGGAAAAGTGGATAAGTTGCCATTTAATTTATATTGACAGAGTCAGGTCATTTCATCTTTCAACATTTCACACTTAGTAATTTTGCTTTGGAATGTTGTAAGAAACCCATATATATATATATATATATATATATATATATATATATATATATCACACCACTATGGGAACCAGACTAATCAAGAAAACAAAAAGCAATGATATGATACACAGATTTATTGTATACAGGTGATGGTTGTTGAAACCAGTTGAAACGATCATTTACATGTTGGACATTTTGAAAATAAATGTAATTTAAAGAGAATAATGAACAACTTCATTAGAAAAGTGAGTTATTAAAAATTATTATTGATGTAATTGTAAAATGAGGATTCAGTCATTAAACAGCCCAGTTCCTTAATGATGCCCCCACCCCATGGTTTTCTTAATGTCAAAGCAAATTAACAAAATAATTGAAGGTCCCTCGGTAACTTGCACTCTTGCTTATAGTGTGGTCAATGTTTGTAGACCCTGTTGTGTGTGAATTATTGAGGGAGAGGTGTATTAAACAAAGAGGTTAACCACTTTTGCATTGAAATTTCTAATAGCTAATTACACAGTCAATACAAATTTAATTTCTTGAGTGCTATTATGTACAAAATGAAATTTACTGCATTTTGTTTTGTTCAGAGACATTTTTTTCTCCTTTTTTTAGAAATCTGACAAGTTATTTGAATAGCAGCTAGATAAGGGAAATGAATAATAGAAAGCAAGTCATATTTTGGTTGTGGTCTGAAATAGCTTACCTATAAATCCAATAACACACAAAGTAATAGATATATCAAGTCATATTTTGGTTGAGGTCCGAAATAGCTTACCTATAAATCCAATAACACACAAAGTAATAGATATATCACAGTTTTTAATCTTCATCTCCTGTCTCAAGCTGCTGAAGAAGCCATCCAATGCAAATTTGGATGCCGAATATTCGGTCAAAAAGGGCTGTCCTACTTTACCTGGTAAGAAAAAGACATGATGAAAATATATAAATGTAGAAAAGGGCTCAAACTAATGGGTGAAAAAAACAATTTAAATGACATTCTGGGGTGGAGTATGAGAAGTTGCTTGTTATCTCTACAGTTATAGATCAGAAGTGCTTATGTGATGGCCTTTTGACAATTTGTCTGTTAGTGCAAGATTGTTATCTCTACTCATCCTAAATCACTGGACAGCCATGAAACTTTAAAGACACATTCATCCCATGGTCTAGTTCATGGCCATCTTGAAAATCGTGTTATCATTCCATGGTTTGCACTAAAAGAAACACAAAATAAAACATCAGGACCTTTGTTACATGCCTACTCCAACTCTGCTTTCCTTGGCTGCACTGTTGAACTTATAATATTTTTCAGCTGCTTTTTTTTTTTGGGGGGGGGAGGGGCATTAGGAGAAATCACATGATTCAGTATTTTGATCTGAACCCCCCTCCCCCCCAAAAAAAGAGTTTCCTTTATATATTCCTCTTTAAACATCTTGTAAAACATAACAAATAAACAAGACAAAATGAAATCATGATGCTTATGCAATTGTCTCAGCCAAAATCATTTTTGGGGCCTTGAAATTTCCTTTTTTTATATCTCAAATCCACCAAAGGTCAAAGAATCATTAGCCATGATGAAAAACCTTTGATCCCTTTATTACTTGTACCACCTAAATAAATATCCTGCCTTTTCACTATCCTTATTACCACAATGAGATCATATATTTGTGTATATCAGATTAGTGGTGGTTTCTTCTCATGCCTTTTTTAAGAAACAGAAAAATCTATTTATTAATAGTGCTATATTTGACTATACAGTTTACTATAAAACAAAAAGTACAGCAGAAGGCCTTTACAACAATAATACTGTCCTACTGCCTGCAAACTAAAATATATGCCAAAAAACAATATCTCACAGCAAAAATACTACTGATTCAATTTGCTTACATCCTCAAAAGTTGCCAGTTTATTCACATATAAAACGTTGGTATGTTTCAATCAACGAAGAACATGATTAAAGATTGCCCATTGCTGACTTTGTAATAGGTAATTAAAAACAGAAAGGCCATGAACTAGGTGACATTTAAAAATACTACAGTAGTATCATCAGTATTCATGGGGGAAAGATTTTCGTGGTTTTCGTTGTTGCCACAAACCAAAAATTTAAATCCCCAACGAAAAATGAGCTATTTAGGATGATGACCACCCCCACATCCATTTTCTTAGTGTTTCGTTTCTAGAGATTAACACAATTACTTGTATTTGATAAATCTTGGTCAATACTGTACTTTGGTAATTAGTGAATATTAGCTTTTACATGTGTTTGTTTTATTTTTTAAACCTTTTGAAGCAAGAATTATGAATCATTTTATGTTGTGTCAATGCACGTTTGATAAGGTAATGTATCCGATAGCTGTAATTTTATACTCACTGCCATAAATCGACATGTGAGGTAAGTAAAGATAGGAAGAAAAAATATTGAAAAGCATAAGGTATTCAAACAATAGTAATACTAAAACTGAAAGAAAAAAATAATAAGATAACAGTATATAAAAAATCAAATTTAATACTTATTCAAGTTGATCCTTCATTTGAGTACAACTGTTTTATTTTTTAAAAGCAGGGGTTCTACTATGTCATTAGCTGCCTGGTAAGCAAGCGCCTGTGCTGGGTTTGCAGTTTCTGATGGGTTAGAAAGTCCAGGAACCAAGGGGGGGGGGGGGTCTACGTTGAATTTTACCACTCTTAGGCCACTGTGTTAACGCCATGATAGTCAGAAAGTACTGATGGTGCAACTTGATGGACAATGGTTTAAGTAAGAGATCATTCATATGTACTTTAATAACTGATTGGTCTGGTTTTGTTGGCTGCTTTGATGTTGAATACTCAAAACAAAAACATGGCAAAACTAATTAACGGGGTGGTTTTCTTGTGCTCATAGAGATGGAAGTATGGTTTTAGTGTTGATGGCTGCATCGGCTTTGACAGATGTTATTCACTTGGTCGAAAGCACAGTGTAAGTAATGAACTTGCCAGGTCTATGATTTGTACTTATACAAATGGTAGTATTGTTTTAAACATAAATGGGACCGCTGCTTGCATTGGCATAGTTTTATTCTTTTGTATTCTTTATTCTGGGTATTTGTAGAGGTTAAACCATGAAATTAAATATCTAAAAAATGTCCAAACTTTAACAGGCAAAACCACAAATCTAAGTACCCACGTAAAAGCCTTTTTAAAATAAAACTAAAAAATTTGAGCACAACAAAAAAAAAAATGATACTACAGTATATGTAATTCATCTAATTAATAAGCATGTTAGGAAAGTTCTACCTGTATATTTTGATATAAACATTCATAGACAATGGTTGAAAATGCAGAAATAGACATCTCATTTACAGTATTCCAATATCAGTAAGCCAATTTTGTATGCTGTTTCTTACAGTAATCAAATGCTCTGAACCATCTGATACATTATTCTTGATGATTTTAATTTAAATATAGAATAAAAAAATTCCCCAAAACACAATACATATAGACTGCCAGTGTTACACAGAACAAAGCCAAAATTTGTTGGCATGACTAATTGTGCTAACAATCAGTAATGGTTTCATAATAGATCATTTTATACTTTAATAAGATATGAAGAGAGATTACAGTTCATACTGAAACATGTGTACCTCCAGGAATGCAATATATTTTCAAAATGTAAGGTTATGGTTAATGCTTGAACTCTGCTGGTTGCTAGGGACAGAGTCACAGCTGCAGGAAAGATCAGATGAAGAAAGAAAAAAATTTGACTCTGGGAAACTATCATCACTAGGTAGTTTATAAAATGTCAAAATTTGAGGCAATTAATAGATTAAGACAGTCTGAGGTAGATGATCATCATTACACATCTTAACTAATGCATGAGTGAAGAACTCTACTGGCCCTTTATGCACTGCCATGGGAGAATCCATCATAAGACAATTTCTATATGAATAATAAAATCCTTCTATTGTAGAAAGAAACACATACCATGTAAAGCATGCCTGAATCATTAAGACAACAACATTAAAACGTCATAGTCATCAAAAATACTACAATCATGAACAATACTAGTACTCAAGGTATACTGTCTACAATGAAAAAAGCAGATTTATCTCCCCTGCTATGTATTTAATGTTGAATCAAGGCTCTCATAGGCAAGAGAAACTTGTTTCAAACATCCTAAAGCTTTGAAGGCGCACCATGTTTGAAAATGATAATTATACTATTTGTCATTAAAAATAGTTGGCAAAAAAGTCAACCAAGGAGCACACAAAGGTCCAGATTTGAAAGAAAAGGGGTGAAAGTTGCAAGAAACCTGCACTTCTGCACTTCAAAATGCAAACGTAATACTGAATTGAATTGTTGATGTAAGAACATGATACAGAAAGTATCCTTCAAACACACTTTCTCCCTGGAAAATTAATTTCCATGTGCAAATTTACAAAAGCACAATAATTCATCATGTGAATAAATCTTTATATAAAAAACAATATGCTTTGTATTATAACTGGAGTCTCTGGATGCCATAGAACAGATGCTCTACTGGCCAAAAAGAATTGTCAGCAATTCAGGATCACACCATTTCTTTTTTAAAATTATAGAGTGGTGAAACCATCTCTGATATTTTTTCAGTTATATCAAGAGTATCAAATTTGTTACTGTTGTGGACATAGTGTATGTCAGATTGGTATCATTTTCATTATTAAGGACAACACAGACATCACTAGAAGTCTTTTGGTGAAAATCCCATGTTAATATGACCATCAACTTAGGGGGAGCACTTATAGCAAGATTTTTAAGACAGGTCTTGTGGCAGCCATATTGGATTTATCATTAGCAAAGTTTCATTTAGGACAAGATATCATAGGAAATCTATTGGTGAAAACCTATTTTTGAGAGGAGTAGAGATAACAAATTTTCAAGATTTCACTATGGTGGGCATATTGAGGGTCAGTTTGCATCAATTTCAATTGGGACTAACTATATACCATAAAAACAACACTTCTGATGAAAACTACCATGTTAAAATGACTCGTTTAAAAGGAGCAGCAATAACAACATTTCCATGATTCCTACAAAAGTGGCCATATCAGATCAGCACCATTTTAATTTAGGACCAGTAATTCATTATAAGAAAACTTCTGGTGAAAGCACAATGTTAGTATGGCCAACCATCTGGGAGAAGTAGCAACAAAAAGATTTTAAAGTGAATAAATCTTCGCATAAAATACAATATTTTTTGCATTATACCAAAAGACTCTTGAATTGACAAAATTTGGAGGATGTTCATTGTGGCTGCCATATGGGATTTATGTGTGCCACCATTATCATTTAGAGACAAATAAACACCATAAGAAGTCTTATGTTGGTATGACCATCTGTTCTTCTTCTGTGACAAGATTTTCCAGATGGTCAACATGGCAGTCATATTTGATATAAAATCTGCACCATTTTCATTTAAGACCAACTAGACATCACAAGAACTCTAGCAATAACAAGATGGCTGCAGTCGCAGCTATATTAGACACAAGATCTACACTATTTTCATATAGCACCTACATGACATTGTAGCAAGCTGATACCACCATCTATTGAGGAGGAGAAGCAATAACAACATTTTCTAGAAGGTAGCTGTGGCAACCATACATGAAGCACTTGCAGCACCATTTTCATTTAGGACCAACTTGATTATGTGTGTAAATTTTCATGGCAATCCTCCATGTAGTTTAGAAGCAGTGGTGATAATAAACTTGTGCCATCAGATGGACTTGCAATGGACAATAGACCATTCCATAAATGTTGATAGATGTGACCATGCCACTAAACAAGCATGATCCATGTTTTACATATGTTTAGCATATGAGACAACATTATGTGATTAATCAAACTGTCATATAAATGTATACAAATTCTGAATAATCAACAAAGTGTTCTTACTTTAGTTTGCGTTTGCTGGAAATTCAGATATTGGAAATTCAGATATGCAAAACCTTATGGTGATTCTTGTATATTTTGTTCATGGTAACAATGGCATAAAAAAAGAAGAAACATATATCCTGTTCTATGACATTAAAAGCTGAGCAAAAAAAATTAGTTTAAAAAAAATCAATTCTTTTCCCATTTAAATCATTTTCATGCTAGAGGCATGTCTTTATGCCACAAATGCCACAGCCAATATGATGCAACTAAAGTGAAAGAATTAAGTCAAATAGGGAAAGGAAACAATTTTGTGCATTGGGACACTGAGACATGCTACAAAATTCATAAGGCTCCTTGGCCTATTGATAATAGTACAGTATATCCATATTCATCCAAATTTAAAAATGCGGGTTCTGTAGGTTTATACAGTATTATTCATATTCATTTAAAATTCAGGTTCCATCAGTTATACATATTAGTAAATAATATTCATTAAAAGTTCAAAAGGCAGACTCCACTGGATATATATATATATATATATATATATATATATATATATATATATATATATATATATATATATATATATTAGTACAGTATATTCACAGAAAGTTCAAAAGGCATACTGCATGGAATATACACAGAGTACAGTATATTCATACCTGCATAGGATGACACTACAATAATGCTGCCATGACTTTTCTCAATATGAGGTAGGGCATGGGATGCTAGATGAATGTATGCCCTAAAATTGATGTTGATGACATTGTCCAGGAGGGTGAGGTTTTCTCTTGATCCATTCCAAGGGGTGAGGGGGATCAGTGTGATGTGATTAAGAACCAAGATGTCAAGGCCACCAAGTTTTTTCACTGCTTCCTGTAAATGAAACATAAGAATTTATAAATAAAATTCTTTATAGCTGAGACGACAAAAAAACAACTTAACTTAGGTTACATCAATTACTTCTATTTTGCAAAGTATATAAATATAAGTGGTCTGTAAGACTGGCGTGCTTATATAATGTCACAATGGAAACAATGGGGAAGTCTTTTTCACTAAGGGCAAGATGTCATTAAGAAATATACTGTACAGAAATTCACCTAATGTTATATATAATGCCATTACAATGAGTACCATATCATTTGATGAGTGAATGTGCCCAACTTCTTTTGAGTGTGGACAAACAAATAATGTCCTATTCATTAATTACACACATACTATTCCCCTCCAATAGATACTGACAACTACTGTATTGAAGTTTATATATCTCATCCCAGTACAAGCAAACCTGTTAAGACAGAAATGTTTTGCATTTTATTAAGATTTGACTGTGCCTTATATGTTTGCAAAAAAAAAAACCCAACTTAATTTCTGCCATCTGTTATTGTTGATGCTTCAGCAAGTGTACTGTGAATCATACATTTTATGTCCCCTCACCACACCACACCCATTAACTCTGGAGATCATTCACCAAAGTGTCTCAATGACTTTGGTCATGGTATGCAGACTTGACTTACTCTGCAGAAACCCTTACTTTCTCACAAAGTTTCTGTGCAATAGAATTAGTCATAGTGCCCTTGATCTTTCGAGTCCCTAATTAATTTATTTCTTTATTTCAACTGCATATCATCCACAACAAATGGTCTAAGTCTGAAACAAAACTATAAAAAAAATTGTGCTTGAATAATTTTATTCCTATCAGTCCCAGTGACAGTGTCTTTGACCTTTTCACCCCAAATTATTAGACTTCCTTACTTATGCCATCCACACAGTTTAGGAAAGGCAGATGGTCTAAAATTAAAGTGGCTGTGCAGACATGAAAAAGGTAAAATATATATATATATATATATATATATATATATATATATATATATATATATATATATATATATATATATATATATATATATATATATATATTCATTCTATGCAAATCCTTTATGTGGGTATACAAATCTAGCATTTGTGGTGTTTTTCCTAAAAAAAAAAACATGCTATGGTTATGTGGGCAAGGTCCTGGCATATCATTTAATACTGTACACAATTTTTAAGCTGAATAGAGCAAATGAGAAAAGAAAATACAACCTTCAAAAACTGAAACACAGAATCTTTTAACTGGTGATCAGGCTTGGTTTGGTTTTGAGGGTTTAATGCCATGCTTCAGTACATGATAGGCTATACATGGTAGCCAGCATATTTGGTGTAGAAAGAACTCAGGAAGAACCATCAACCTGCATGAAGCTACTGGCAAGCTGTCTTGAAAATACCCACATTAGTCAATCCAAGACTCAAAATTGTGCAGGCAGAGGTGAGATGTGTGTGATCTGTGAAGGCGAACATCATAAACCACTCAGCAGCTGTGTTCAACTGTCCTACACATGTAAATGAATATTGTGATTGATTTATTTTCATAGAAGTAAATTTCTGTGGTGTTGTTGTTCTTAAATTCATAGATTAGATAAGGAATCCTATTCTTTCCACTGAAAAATCATTGTATATCTGGTCCTTAAATTTGTTGACTGTAGGAACTATGAAATCTTGAAAATTGGTATAAAAAAAACCCCAGCTTTTGGTACAAAAACTCTGGTATGATTTCTGGTCAATATTCAAAAGTGCTCCAGTGAAACAAGTGAAAATGTACACTTTGTACAATATAATTACAATTAGACATTACAAGTGTTTCTCTGATATACCAGTGATGAAGCTGCAGTTTGCACACACAACATTATCTCTAACCTAAAACTGGAATTGATGTCATATCTGGATTAGTCTGTGCAGGAAGCTGTGTCAAAGAAGTACAAGTTTAATAGAGTTTCAAATTAGAATAATCCATCATTACAATGCTGCCCATGAGTGCCATAGGGCATACTGCTTTACAATAAAACTGTCCTATAATGAAGAGAATGATAATTGTACAACCACTTAATGAAATGGGATCCATGACCATATTCACCTTAAAACAGGAACAATGCTATGCTGAAAAGGTTTTATAATGAGGCAGTTCTGTATATAGTTATTTTAGCCAATATGTACTGTTATTGATATCTATGTAACTCCATCATAAAGCAACACAAGTAACATAAGAGCTTGTGGGTATCCTATGATGTGACTTGCAGAAACTTAAACATAAAATCTTAGTATTGACAATGATGTTAGTGGAAAAGTGATATATGTGTCTCAAAACGGATAAAAAAAACCAGGATTTATATAGGACCATACTGTTCTAAGTTACTCTATCTACCTGCACCACAGTTAGAGTGGAAGCCATGTCAGCCATGTCAGCTGGTATGTACTCATACTGGCCATCTGCGTCTCCAGCTTCACGACATTTTGCCACAACCTGCAAAAAGTTTTTTTTTTTAAAACTTGATTCTCAATTTTTACCATTTTAATCATAAAATGAACTCCAGCTGTTTTTTTGTTTTAACTTAATATCCATAAGTTAGTAACCATTCTAAATGATAGAATGCTTAACATTCTTAAATCAATAACCATTCTAAATGACAATTCACTTAACATTCTTAAGTTAGTAACCATTCTAAATGACAACACTTTTTCTAAAGCTAGTAACCATTCCAAATGATAACACACTTTTCTTAAGTTAGTAACCATTCCAAATGATAACATACTTTTCTTAAGTTAGTAACCATTCCAAATGATAACATACTTTTCTTAAGTTAGTAACCATTCCAAATGATAACACACTTTTCTTAAGTTATTAACCATTCCAAATGATAACAGACTTCACATTCTTAAATTAGTAACCATTTCGAATGATAACACACCTAACATTCTTAAGTTAGTAACCATTCCAAATGATAACACATCTTTCTTAAGTTAGTAACCATTCCAAATGATAACACACTTTTCTTAAGTTAATAACCATTCCAAATGATAACACACTTTTCTTAAGATAGTAACCATTCCAAATGATAACACACTTTTCTTAAGTTAGTAACAATTCCAAATGATAACACACTTTTCTTAAGTTAGTAACCATTCCAAATGATAACACACTTTTCTTAAGTTAGTAACAATTCCAAATGATAACACACTTTTCTTAAGTTAATAACCATTCCAAATGATAACACACTTTTCTTAAGTTAGTAACCATTCCAAATGATAACACACTTTTCTTAAGTTAATAACCATTCCAAATGATAACACACTTTTCTTAAGTTAGTAACCATTCCAAATGATAACACAATGATGTTTTGCAGATTATGTAAAGGCATATACTGATAATGACCAGCCTCTGTGATTGTAAGCATTACAAAATAGGAATAAATAATTTTTCAAAAAATCCATAAATAAAGAGGTAAATAAATTTACAGAAAATACTGATGGTCTGGAGAGCTGAAATAATACTAACTTACATAGATGACAAAATGTAACTCCACAGATGTGCCATTCATAGTTCTTTCCATTATCATAATTATAATACTCTAAAAAGTCTGTGTGATATTTGTTCTTAGTTGTTTTACAAATCACAAGAGAATTGAAATTCATATTTTAAAGTGCAATTGAGACATAATTTTGATTTTCATTTTCTACTGTTAATTTAAGTAGTATTGCCATCACTGTAACAATTTACATTGTAGATACCTACCATCAGGTCTAATCATTTACTTAAATCTAAACTACTGCCTATCACAAATAATCCAGTGGATCTAAACTTTGTTACTAATTTTTACAAAGTCATAAAGTTTGTTACTAATATTAGTGATATTAATTTTGTTTGGTAGATAAGAATGGACATTATGCCATAAGCATGGAAGAACTGAAATCCCTCCAAACCAGATATGTAAATACAGCACAAAAATAATGAACCTGCTTTTTAGGAATTTAAGTTTAAAATAAAGAACCATATTATAATGGGTATAATAACTTTTTCTACAATATACTGCAATGTATCAGATATGAAAATTTAAAAAAAAATACAAAATGTTAATTTAACCTTGACCCCACTATTGATGCAGAAATGATAATTTCTCACTATTTGCCAACTCAGGCAAGACAAAAAGGTGGTATTATAATTTATTATTTTTCATGTGGTGTGTAATTACCAAAATCCACTAATTTAAAGACCCAGTGAAGAATAATTCTTTTATAAAACAAAAAGACTGCTCATATCACCACTTTAAATTCTTGCAAAGATATTGAAAACTGCTGACCTGCCAACCTAAAAATAACTCAGTAACACAGCTGTGATGTCACAATAAAAGTTAGACCAATTTTCAGTGTAACAAAATGTCATGTACCATTACTGTCAATTTAGAAAACATGCATATGAGACATTATATAAATTAAAAAGTTCATATAAGCTTCACATAATCTTTGGTGTTTTTTTTAGTTCTTGTTGTGGCAGCTGTCACGCTATACTTCAGCAGTAATCAAATCAACACAACATGTCTACAAAATTAATTGTTGCCTTCCCTGTCTTTTTATTCCCAAAAACAAAGTTGTCAGTATTATTTACATATATAAATGCTAACTGTTTTGATTCAAAAACTTGATTATGGAGCCGTTTTCTATTAAAAACATAGGTAAATCAAATCAACTGAGGCAGTCCCTTTAAAGTTAGACTGGCTCCCTGACCAGCTCCACTAAGACAAGATTTGAATTTTGTTTAATATTGCAGATGAAACCATGACAAGCCAATATCTGGACTGCATTAATCGTATTTCCATATTATTCATACTTTATCTAAATCCAAAAACTTACAGGCTTTATTTATTAAGCATTACAGTAGAATTATATGGGCTGACATGATTAAAATTCATATATATGAAAATATATATGATTTTACGGTCTGTAACTTTATATTTCTTAGTTGAAACCATAACTTTATTAACAAAACTGACCAACTGACTAAAACAACATCATAACCAGTCCAGAGATGATTAAGACCAAAATATGAAACAAATGATTACCGTATTTTGGTGTGTATAACGCGCACTTTTTTTACCTAATTTTCTTATCTTAAGTCGGGGGTGCGCGTTGTATACAAGAACTAAAAAAAAAGATTTATTCCAGGTTGATCTGAAGAGGATGAAGGCACTATAGCAGGATACATGTATCACATTCACTACTTGTAAAATATTAAATCCATTGTACATTGCATTGTAACTAAAATGTTTACCGGTACTAGCCGTATTAAAGA
Organism: Unio pictorum; assembly: GCA_030141615.1. Lineage (NCBI taxonomy): Eukaryota > Metazoa > Mollusca > Bivalvia > Unionida > Unionidae > Unio > Unio pictorum. The sequence continues at coordinate 8,675,136 of JARLTB010000007.1, read as the reverse complement.
AATAAATAATGCTTACAAATAGTCTTGTTCTTTGATTGCTTATGTTAATAAACTGGTTTCATTTCACATCACTGTGTCAAGTTTTGTTCTGTGCCTTGGCTGGAAATACATGTACATAATGACTGGCAACCTGTTCAAAAGCTGTACAAAGTGCTGTATTGGAGCGGAACAAATACCACTGTGTGGATTACCGTACTTGTTCCGTAAATGTTCAGTACCGTATTCCATAACTGTTGATCTAATCAAATTTTTCTTCATTTATTATTGGTTGAATTGAAATATAATATGTGTAGAATTCAACTAGTGTTAATGTTCTCATCAGAGCATCTGTAGGGGACATATTTTTTGTGACTACGGGTTCTTTCTTACAGGAACACTGATACGTTGTGGAACAAAATAATCAATGTATGAAGTCGGAAAACATTTTTTTCCTCTTTGGAAAATAAGCTTGTTACTTAGTTTTATTTCTCATCTTTTAAATCATAGTATTTGAGATATCTTTGCGATTATACAGTGATCAATGGCTTCAATGCTTCATTGACTTGGTGTGGTCTTTTCACAGTAATCGGCGCCAGGTAAGCTTTGATGCACTCAACATAGTTACGATGCTTTGTCTCAGTGAGCAGTATTTAATTGATTCAGCTCGGTGTTTTTAATGGTGATCAGTGCTTCATTGACTCGGTGTGGTCTTTTCAAGGTACTTGGTACCGACTAAAGCTTTGATATGCTAAACTTTTTCTTTGTTTTATTTCTCATTTTAAATAACAGTATTTGTTGCGATACTTCTTTGTTACAATACATAATTACAATGCATTGTCTTGGTAAATTCTAGCCTGAACATATGTTTATATTTTAGAGGTGTCATGATAATCCAAATAAGTATAAATACTGGACCTAAACTTTCACATATCATATTGTGTTCTTGAATCTAAACAAACATGGGTCGTATAAGAAATTCGTATACTTCTAAAGACAAGCTAATCATCATTGCCTATGCAGAAGCACATGGTAACAGAGCCGCTGGGAGGGAGTTTAATGTAGGAGAGTCTTCTATTAGGGAGTGGAGAAAAATGAAAGAAAGACTGAAGAAAATGCCACGAACAAAACAGGCAGAGAGAGGGACAGGTGCAAAGTATCCGGAAGTGGAGAGTGGAGTCCTTGAATGGGTCATGGATAGAAGAAAACGGAACAATTTGTCAATTCGGCAACGCACACATATAGCCCAGAAGCTGCCAGAAGATCATGAAGACAAACTGCTGGAATTCCAGAGATTCATAATTAAACAGCACAGGAGACTTAAGTTTGAGTTGAGCCAGATAGGAAATGCTGATCAGACGCCCATGACGTTTGATCTTCCATCCAGCACCACTGTCCATATGAAATGGGCCAACACCGTCAGCATAACCACAACTGGCAAGGAGAAAAATCGTTTTACGGTGATGCTTGCCTGTACCGCGGATGGCGGAAAGCTCCCTCCATATGTTATTTTCAAAAGGAAGACACTTCCAAAGGGTGCAGTGTGGCCAAAGGGGATTATCGTCAGGTGTCAGGAAAAAGGATGGATGGATGAAACGTTAATGAAGGACTGGATAAAACATGTATGGGGAAAATGGCCAGGCGGTTACACCAAGAAAAGTTTATTAGTTCTGGATGCCTTCCGATGCCACAAGTCAGATCATGTCAAGGACTTGCTAAAGATGGGACTTCCAAACCACTCTGGGCATAATTCCTGGTGGTATGACATTGATGCTCCAGCCCTTAGATGTCAGCATCAACAAGCTGATGAAAACGATGCTCAGAAGGAAATGGAATGAGTGGTATGCTGGTGACCAACACACATTTACACTGTGTGGAAACATGAGGAAACCCAAGCTGACAGACGTCTGCCAGTGGATAGCGGATGCATGGGCCGAGCTAGATCCAAGTATCATCATCCATGCCTTCAAAAAGTGCTGCATCTCAAATAAAATGGACGGCACAGAGGATGACATCTTGTGGGAGGACAATGCCAAGCATGAAGACCACTCAGAGAGCGAGGACAAAGATGATGATGAAAGTTATTATGCAGCAACACCAGGAATGATGACAAACGAGGACATACAGCGACTTTTCGAAAGTGATGATGACGAAGAGGAATTTGAGGGATTTGATGCAATAGATTGCATCAACTAGACAAACCTTTAAAGGGCCCTTTTTAAGGGCCAACAATAAAATCGAAAAGATACAATATCAATATTGCCACTTTTTCATTCACTATCTAAAATGACCAACTGTTGTTGCACGATGAAAACGGAGCGAAATACCGGTAGTCACAATTTTAAAATGCATTATATCACATGCGCGTTACATGGCAGAACTATGTTTTTTCCACTTATTTTGGGTCGAAAATTGGGGTGCACGTTATACATCGGTGCGCGTTATACACACCAAAATACGGTAGTACTAATCATTTTAGTTTGTATGTAGTAAACAATGAACAAATAAAAGTAACACCAAGAATACCTGACAGTGTAGAGCAACAGGTCCAATTCTTACCATATTTACAATCCATAAAAAGCATGTTTTTAAGATATAACATGTATATCACATGAATCTATAAAAACTGTGTACAGTAATATACATATTACATGTATACACACCAATCCACAAAAACAACACAGATAAGTTATAACATGCTGAAGAAAACAGCAATAGGTCTCAATGCTTAACATTTTCATTTACTTCTGCTACAACTGCTATAGGAATAAATGCATTTAATCATCATCAAAGGTTTCAATTTTCTGTCTGGAATGATCTTGGTGATTTCATGCGAACAAATGAATGCAATGGAATAGTTCATAATATAATTATTAGGTTTTACTTAAAAAGGCAAAAAACAAAGAGAAATCGTACTATTTATACAAAAATCTGTTTTGTTGTATATAAGTATTGGATAAATCTGAACATGTCCAATAAACTAAAAGAGGAAAAACAAAAATGTGAAAAATACTTCTTTCAGCTTCTGTTCTCTCCTTGCTGTGACCACAATTTTGGCTCCCATTTGTGCATAATGGTATGCCATCTGTTCCCCTATTCCTGTAGAGGCTCCAGTAATCAACACACGTTTTCCCTTTAGAGTACCTGTAGTTAAAGCAAAAAACACAAATATATAAGAAAAACTTTCAGAGACATGAAAATTAAATGTGATCTGAGTGATGCTCAAATTTTCTCCCATTAATTAGATTTTTTTAATTGAGTACTTGAAATTTAATTACCAGTCTTATACAATATTCAGACCTCATGATTAATTGATCTCTCAACAAATAATTGACTAGGAAAGAACAAAAAATGTCCTTAAATACCTTCATAAAAACATACATTAAACCAGAAATAAAAATAACTGATACACACACTAGTAAAATAAAAGGTAAATTCCTAATTCAGACAGGGGACATAACTCCCTCAAACTTGGTTGGAAAATGGTGGAAATCAAACTTGACTTGTATCTTTAAAATATACAGACTCATAAAAAAAAGGATTTTAATCTTGTAAGTCTTCAAAGTTTACTGAGCCAAAATGAAATTCATAAAAGTTATCAACGATGTTATGTGATGGACATACCAAAACAGGCAACACATAATACCCCCTATGGCAGGTAAAAGACGCATAAAAAGACATGTCATAAAAGTGTAAGTGTGTGTGTGTGTGTGTGTGTGTGTGTGTGTATGTGTGTGTGTGCATGCATGTATATATGTATGTATGGTTCAAATAACGATGTTAATACGTAAATGTGAAATGTATTTATGTATGTATGTATGTATGTATGTATGTATGTATGTATGTATGTATGTCTGTCTGTGTGTATGCATGTATATATGTATGTATGGTTCAAATAACAATGTTGATATGTAAATGTATGTATGTCTATATGTATGTATGTATGTGCGTGTATGTATGTACCGTATTTTCCGCCCTATAAGTCGCTCCGGGGTATAAGTCGCGGGAGGGGGAAATCCAGATAATTTTGGAAAATTCAACAGATAAGTCGCTCCTGCGTATAAGTCGCTCCTGCGCACTTACCGTAATCACGGTTTTGATACTGCCGGCCATTGCATACGACTTAGTAATTCCAACAACGTGTAAGTATATTCTTGTTTGAAATTTTAAAAATAGAAATATAAGCAAATAAGATTTATAAATAATGTTTATTAAGTAAATAATAGCGCCACTGCACGATTTCCGTTTTCTTTCGCAAATGCTACGACGTTTAACTTAAATTCTGCATCATAACTTTTTCGCGTGGTAGTTGTTGGTGCCATGATTAAACTGTATTGACTTACGCTAACATGACAATTTTAAATCATACAACGTTATTGTGAAACTATCTTTTTTTAATGCTCCATGGTATGAACGGTCCGTATTTATATGCCGGTCAATTCCACAACCCGAGCGAACTTCAAAGGCACTTTATAAAACAAAAGTTGTTCGCCAGCCTTCCAGTTTTTTTTATTAATTACTTTGAAGTTCTCTCAATGAAGCCAGTCTCGGTATTCCGGTCAATTTCCACAACCCGAGCAAACTTCAAAGGCACTTTATAAAACAACTGAAGTTGTCCGCCAGCCTTCCAGTTTTTTTATTAATTACTTTGAAGTTCTCTCAATGAAGCCAGTCTCGGTATTCCGGTCAATTTCCACAACCCGAGCAAACTTCAAAGGCACTTTATAAAACAATTGAAGTTGTCCGCCAGCCTTCCAGTTTTTTTTATTAATTACTTTGAAGTTCTCTCAATGAAGCCAGTCTCGGTATTCCGGTCAATTTCCACAACCCGAGCGAACTTCAAAGGCACTTTATAAAACAATTGAAGTTGTCCGCCAGTCTTCCAGTTTTTTTATTATTAATTACTCTGAAGTTCTCTCAATGAAGCCAGTCTCGGTATTCCGGTCAATTCCACACCCAGAGCGAACTTCAAAGGCATTTTATACGACAACTGAAATTGTTCGCCAGCCTTCCAGTTATTTTTATTAATTACTTTGGAGTTCTCTCAATGAAGCCAGTCTCGGGTTAATCCAGATTTTTTTTTATAAACTATTGAAGTAAATTATGAAGCGCTACCGGTACATTTAAATACATATATTGTAGCGACATCTGACCAACACTTTGCTTGAAGCACGTGGTGAATAATAAAAGGAAAACAATGGCAATATTATTTTCAATATTTTTTTAAATTAATAACAACAAATTTTAACACATATATATTATAACTAAATAATATTTGATTATTTAATTTGATATTCTTGTAGTCTAATACTTACGTGTATGTAAGTTTGGCTTGCCGGTATACCGTAGATGCATTCGCTATGCACTGTGCATCAGTCATATCGGTCGTTAAAAAAATTTATTTATCGTATAAGTCGCTCCTGCGTATAAGTCACACACGTCATTTGAAAGAAAAAAAAACGAAAAAAAGTAGCGACTTATACCCCGGAAAATACGGTATATAGGAATGTATGCATGTATGTGTATATGTGTGTGCATACATGTGTACACTCATATAAATGTTTGTCTGTCTGTCTGTCTGTATGTATGTATGTATGTATGTATGTATGTATGTATGTATGTATGTATGTATGTATGAGGCATTTAACACTACTTCAGCACATCAGTAGCAATATGATGCCGAGTAAAAGTATGAAGATAAACCCTTCCAAATAAATGTAATCATTTTCCACAAAAATATATAAAAGGTATATAAACTTCAAGATAAAGGTAACACTTGTAAAATCCCTAAAATATATGGTCAAAATCTGTCAAAAGAAAATGTATGGAAAGTTATGTGTATTTCAGACATACTTTGGTCAAAGTCATCAAAAAGCCAGATGCCCACAAGCACGCCAATTAGCACTGCCACTACTTTCTTCCACATCCTGACCAACTCCGATACATTAAACTCTGCTCCTCACATTAGAAAGCCTGAAAACAATATGATAAAACTGTGATAATACAATCTTATAACAAACTAAACATCACTACTATTACTTGCCCAGCTCTGATGTAATCAAAGCATTCTATGGTCTGTAGCTTCCTTAATGACCAAAATTTGAATATTTTTAATATGACAATAATATTTTACATGTATGATTCTCACCTTATTGCAGAAAGCAAAGTCATGCTAGCCCTTCAACTATGTACGCTCTCTCTCTCTCACTCTCTCTCTCTCTCTCTCTCTTTCTCTCTCTCTCTCTCTCTCTCTCTCTCTATATATATATATATATATATATATATATATATATGGCAATTTTGTGCTTTCAGCATCATTATTTTGCTGTCTTCATGTCAATTAAATTTTTTATTTGTGTGCAGAATGCTTCATGCTCAAAGTCCAAAGAAAATTTTTTAATACTTTTGAAATGCAAATAATTATTTTAACTTGTTTTCTGTCTCTTTGTGTTGAGAAAACCCTACAAAAATGAACAGCAGATGTAAATAAGACAATAGTTAATATACAGTGGCTTAGTACCTTATATATCTATGACAACACTTGCAAATTACCTTGACAGAATACAAGTATATGACTGACTGGTTTTGAAACAAAATATACTTAACCAATTGTATGCTCCCTATTTTCACCACTTTAACTAAATTTTGGCATTATTTACAAAGGATATCTTTGGTTCCAAAGAGTACATCTCCCTAAATGTTGACATATTTATTAGACTGGCTCCTTGGTCTTATAATTCTTTTGCTAGAACTGTACTATCATCTGACTGCTTTCCTCAAGTTCTTCTTTCAGCAAAATCAAAATATTTCTTCCTCTTTAATAAACCATAAACTTGAACCCTAAAGAAGTGATAGAGTTCTTGCCATAAAACACCCCTAGTCCTTTCCTCCAAAACCAGCAGGTGGTAATTGATAGAGTAACAAGATTTAACAACTTTAAAGCATCATGCAGTTCCAAATGAATAGAGTTATTGTCATAAAACACCCCTAGTCCTTTCCTCCAAAACCAACAGGCAGTAATTTGCCCTGCATCTTAGAAACTGCCCAGTTTTTTCTGCAGCAAAGTACCAATAATCATCAAAATTAGTTTCTTGAAAAAAACAATTTTGATTCCAAAGATGAAACAGCTGAAATTCTTTGATCCATGTTATCTATGAATCTTTGTTGTCAAGTGCTAAACATCTAACAACAAATGAGCATTATTATATCATAAAATTTGCTTTAAAAAATACACTGGCTTCTGATATTAGAAGGAAATAAGAACTAAAATTTCCTCAGTGGGTGTGCATACCAGTAAATTACATGGAACTATACTTTGTAATATAGTCAGAATTTATTTTATTGAAGGAAAATACACTATTTTATATGGCATGTGTAAGACTGTATGTTGGTTAAATGGGGCTAGATTCTTGGGACAAGTGTAAACTTAAGTAAGATGGCATGTAGACTGTATGCTTGCATGATGAGTTCCAAAATGTGTGTGAAAATATAATTCCCAAATCAGCACTCAGAGGTCTAGGATGAACAGAAATGTACCTATAAAGTGCAATGAAAATATAGCATCAACAATTTACAAACAGAACAATATAAATATGTAAACTTGAGTTTCAATGTTGATAGCTATTGTTTAAGAAATTAAATATCCTTAATTTTTCAAAAAAGGAACTCTTGTTTCCTTGTGAATCAACATTAATTCAAATATATCCACAAAATTCCACATTCACATGCAAGAAGCAGTAACATAATGCAAAATATTTTCAAAGGAGTACATGTCATGTGATATGTATTAAAACCTCATGGAATAATGTTTTTAATGATCTTTCAAAGGAGCACATGTGATAATGTCACAACCTTTTGGAATAATGTTTTTAATGATCTTTCAATTAAGCACATGTTATGTGTCACAACCTTTTGGAATAATGTTTGTAATGATCTTTCAAAGGAGCACATGTGATATGTGTCACAACTTCTTGGAATAATGTTTTCAATGATCTTTCAATGGCTGGTTATCATGAAAATAAAAATAAAAACAAATAACTTCATTAGAAATAGCATCCCCCTCTTCCATTTTCTGAGGTCTCTCAGTACTTTGTTCTGTTGCTAATACTACGGTCTGTTATTCTGGACTCCACTGAGGACAAGTTATTGAAGGAGATGTCAACCAATGTGTTACCAATCGATGGATGGATGCACACAAGGATGCATGGACAAGTAAATTACATACATAAGCAATTACAAAAACATATTCCCAAAAATGACAATATAAAACAGGATCTATAGGAAGACTTAGATATCCATCTGATGTCAATGAAGTCATGCTGGATTCCAGAACCAAACATTACTGGTTCTATTCCTGCCCAGATCAGCTGCTTCTGTGCATCTCTTACCAAGGGATGTTAAGGTGGCAGGGTCCAGTTTCGTAAATTGGCCCCTGGCAAATTTCTTAACTTAAGGTAATGGTGTGAGTTTTTGAGCTACTATTGTGTAATAATTAAAGATATGGATAAATTTGTGAACTAGGTGTTTCAGGCTTGTGTTGTTCTTGAAATTGATGTCAGACATGTACACTTTCCATAGTTACTCTGCAGTATGTTGATTGTGAAATACCAATAGTCAGCTAGGAAGAAGAGCTAGCCTCCCATAGCAGTAGACACGTGGGTTCAAGGCAAGTAGAATATCTCAAAAACGACATGGATGACAACTATTATAAATTGCATCAAGCTATTTAGTAGACAATGTTTTTCAAAATTTTCATCTAGGAAAAGACCTTGCGTTTGCACTGTGAGCACCACATGCTGTCAAAAATGGCCTTCGGATGTGAAAAATGCATGTATAAAATAGGGGTTGGGGTACATAAATATTTTATTCTAAGAACTTCAGTAGACTTGTCAGGTCATGCGTGTGATATGATTAAGTTGCACTACATAATACCTATCCAGAAATATGTACCTTTTTGACCTCACTCGCGTATTATATTTTTAATGAATTTTTATATTAGGCAGGTGCATGCGACATTAAATTTGTACATAAAAACTGGACCCTGCCCCCTAATCCCATTGTTTTAGCACTTTATATAGCCTTCATATGTGATGTCCTGTTAAACAACAAAATAAAATTTCTTGCCACACATGTACAGTGTGACCCCGTTATAGAATGCTGTGTTATAACATGAATTCAGAAATAACACAATTTTGGTGTGGCTCCTGAAAATTCATAAACAGTAGAACTTTGATTATCTCTCACCCTATTAACCTTCAGTCTCTGTTAACTGTCATGGCATTATACATCAAAATATTAAAAACAGGTACATGAACATATGTAGATATTATGGTTTTATGAGGACTCGATTATATAATATTTTTAATGTATATATTCTATTATCTGTCTATTCTCATATCCGTCTGGTCAATAATTGGTCTCGCACCCTGATGGATAATCAAAGTTCTACTGTACATGTATTTTTCTCATACACAATTGTTTTTGCTCCTTTCTTACGAGTAACATGTAAAAGTTTATTATCTATTTGGGGAAGAGATCGTGTATACATTTTAATACAAAATAATCGAGGCATGATTTGTGCAATTTCATATACATGTATTTTTCTCAAACATGGAATAAGTATTTTGTTTTTAAAGTACTAAAAATAATTTGAATAAAGTCTATTCTCTTATCATGTTGGCTTTGCCAATGTCATGAATTTCAATTTATTTTCCTTATTGGCAAAACTATACTACCTGGCAAGGTTCTTTTTTGCAGCATCATTGGTCTTTTAAACTGTTATATATAAACTTGGGTTTGGAGTAATGAAATTCAGAGGCACCATGAAAGAAAGCCACAAAACTGATATAAAATGGACTGGAATTTATTTGTTGTTAGATAAACAAATCATTTGTTCATATTAACAAACCATTTTAACAGTGCACTGCTATATCATAATTTGCTTATTCTGACATCAAGACTGTATGCTGTGAGATATCTGACTTCTGTTTTTTTAAAACTTTTTTGCTTTTCTCTGGTAAACGATATCAACCAGATAAGGAACTATCTTATCATGAATCTTCTGGATGAAAAAGCATTGGTTTATTGGCTGCTTACTAGTAATTAATATATATTTTTAGACTGGCCTTTGTATGTGGATGGTAAGTAAATTTCCACTTCTTTTCACTTGTATAATTAAATCCTTCAGAACACTCACATTTTCTGTAGAAATCCCAGTCAGAACAAAACAACTGTTGGCCTTTTTTAACATTTCTGATGCATGCGTGGAAGGCAGCATCACTTAGCTACCAAAATTATCATTACAAAATCCCAAACAAAACAAACAACAGGCATTTGCTTGTTGGTTTATCCAAAAGTCATGCTACCAGGACTAGTTACACTCGACCAAGTTTTAAATACAGAAACAGTAACAGGCAGTGCTACAATTGAACTAATGATGGCTAATTCATTTCGTTTTAATATGTCCACAGAAAAAAATGTTTTGGTGAAACTATAAAAAAGACAGACTACCTCTGAAGCGCTGATTGTTTTGTATAAATACTAAGCAAATAAAAAAAGAAACTCAAGTCTCATTCAATGTTGTACAATTATTTGATGTTATCTCAATGTTCTGCAATTATTTATGTTATCTCAATGTTCTACAATTATTTGATGTTGTCTCATTCAATGTTCTACAATTATTTGATGTTGTCTCATTCAATGTTCTACAATTATTTGATGTTGTCTCAATTTTCCACATTTATCTGAGGTTGTCTCAACCAAGGTTCTACAATTATTTGATGTTGTCTCAATGTTCTACAATTATGTTATGTTGCTGACATAATAAGAAAAATACATTTGTTCAGTGGTAATTTCAATAACTAATGCTACAATCTTCAATGAAAAAAAAAACTTTCACTAAAGAAACTCCACCAAATTTAAATCAAATCAATGAAATCCTAAGGATTTTTGCATTTTAAAAAAGAAACTGGAACATGTTTATTGTGCCATGAAAGTTTCATTTTTACAGAAACAAAATATATACTTTTGGTCGATACCAATGGTGTTAATATTTTGAAACTATATAAATACAGCCGTCAAGTTAATTGAAGATTGGGTATCTTGCAAAGGTGTTTGTCAAACTTTCTTATTTGTTCATGTTTTCATTTCCATATATATATATATATATATATATATATATATATATATATATATATATATATCGTTTTCTAATAGGATGTGAGTTACACATGAATTTTATAACATGATCTATACTCGAATTCATAGATTTCTTATATATATATATATAAATTAAAAGGGATTATAGATTGTACTGCACAAATTTAAGTTGTCAATATACAAGTGTTTTTCAGTCTTTTTTATCATAATTTAATCAAAAGCATGCATTTGTGCACCCACTTTATTATCCACCCACCCCTTGCTTGGCTATATTTAAGGCAAATGCATCATTTTCTTCAGCTAACAGATTTAGCTGGTTATAACACAGTTCAGTCTATGCCAAGGCTGGGTCTATGGACTCTAACCACCATTTTATAGCAAGGTCACACTGTATTATGAATATTAAGTTCAAAACTTCAAACCTGGTCATATTTAAATAAATGCAAACCATATTTTAAAAGCCATAATAGTAAAGATTATTTCAAGTAAAGATACTAGATGTTATTCCCACAAGGCTGTATGTAGTTTTCTATGAGACAGATTCAAGTGCAAATTACACATGTCCAGGTCTGCCACAGTGTATCTGCATAATGTGCCAGCAGATCTAGGTCAGTTCAGTTCTATTAGAATTAATCAGTAGAACAAACAACATAGATACCCTGATCTGATAGCCATTATGCCTTGGCAAATCAGGATCTATGTTATTTGCAGATGGACTCAAAATTTAAGTTAGTATATATGGTTGATATGACAGGACAGAAAATTAAACTTATCTGTGAAAACCAGAATGGAAGAATATTCATCAACTCAAACATGGCCCATACCTATTTGATTTTTATAATATTACCACAATGGGTATTGAATAATTTTATTTTATGAAGCTCAAAATCTAGTTATACATACATAAATATACCATGCAATGAACTCTGTATATAATGAAGCAAAACAGTTAACATCAAATGCCAGGTTCTATGGCTCACTTCTAAAAATCAAATTTGAAACAACTCATTAATCATCCATTAACCACCCATCCAAGTGAACATAATACATCTTTTTCTCTTTAGCATTGACATGCAAGGGAAAATAAACCCCATTAATTTTCTTGGTCCACATTTTTATTCATCCAAAGTGCTTTGATATAAACAGTGAAAAATGTGGAATGCAGACAAAGGGAAAAGGCGTTCCACAAAAGACCTGATGGACATGCAAACTTTTCCAAACCAATTAACATGAAAATGGACATGTACTCAGAAATTATACTTGAGATTATGTATACCAGCACAATATCATGGTATAAATTTAACCAGTTTAATTCAAATGCATGCAGCAAATATGCTTCATACAACATCTTATTCAATGATTTACATTATTAATTCAAAACAAACAAATTCTGGGAAAGATGTATAAATGGTCAAGGTTTTTGATAATAATAATAATAATAATAATAATAATAATAATAATAATAATAATAATATAATAATAATAATAATAATAATAATAATAATAATATCCTTACAGCTATCACTCTCTCTAAAATACCATGTGTTTGTTTTATAAGTCAACTCCAAACAACAAAAGACCTGGATCTGCCATAGTATAATGTGCCTACAGATCAAGATTTACGTTGTTTCTTCTATGTGGTGATTGTGTGACTGAAATAACTGATCAGATAAAATCTGGGTCTATTATAGGATATGTGACTGCAGGAATCACACTGAAAGCTTTAAAAGATACAATCAAGGTATATTCTAGGATGTGTGACTCCTGGATTCATACTAATGTATGAAAACTCTGCCCCAATAAATCAACCAAGTGCACAAAATCATTCATTATATCTTCAAGCCCTATTTTAAATGTTATCATAAAATCATTTCTATATTCAGAAACTTCCACTACTTCTTTAAACATTGTGTACATTGTCTTCTCTTATATAGAGCAACCCAAAAGAAACAACCATTTTTAAGGGATGTTTTAGATTGGATTTGGAGGGTTCCCTTAGCAACACAGATGATTAACATTTTTTAATATTACCATTAACACTAAAAAAAAATCACTAAAATGTATTACATATTCATATTTTCTGAGAAGTTGTATATATATATAAGAAAATTAGATGTCATTTATATGTAATGTTAAGCACCTTAGACAACTTAGCCATCTGGGGCTTATCATCATCAGAAGGTTGATAAGGCAAATTGTCAATTCACTAAGATAAGTTGATAGTCTTTCCCTAACTTTATTATGATGATTCCTTCCTTTTTCTAGTAATGAATAATTTATCATCACTGCTTCCAATTTAGGAGCAAATTTTTAAAATATTTTGTACATGTATGCTTTGTAGTAAAATTTAATACTAATTAATTTACCATATGTACAATTATGACTTAATCTACAAGATTTATCAAGAATTGTTTCAATTATTTATATATTAACTACTCTAAAATGAATATGTTTTCTAGAATGATATACAATATTTTATATTGAAGGTTACTAATGATCATTAATTTTATTAATTACATGATCTTTTATCAAGTGCAGGAGAGTGCTGGCAAAATGACCATTTTTCTTCGTTTTTTCCCTAAGTGACCATGACCTTGACCCTACGATCAACAGGCTTCTACCTTTTTTTAACTAACGAGTAATATTATTTCTGACAAAACCAATTTTCTTCCTTAATCTACAGTGACTGTAATTTGTTATTTCAAAATTTACAGGCTTGTTCTTTACCCCAAGTGCAAACCATTAAATAACATTTGGTCCAGGTATATGATGTAATGTTACTGTAGGGAAACCATTTGAATTCCTTCAGTTACAGTGACCATGACCTTTTATCTTTCCTACCCCGAAAAATCTATAAGCTTCTTCGTTACCTCAAGTGCAAGTCAGTCACAAAATTTTGTAACTGTAGATGGTGGATAACTTTGTTAAACTTTCAGAGTGACCTTGATCATTTGACCCCTGTATCAATTGAGTGGAACACTTGAACTGTTTGAATTAAAATTTGATCTTCATCACTCAAAAAAGCATGCATAACAAAGCCTTCTAGATTTAAGTACTTAGACAACTTAGGACAATGCACTGTACCCACAACATGGAACTTTATTGTGGTTTTATGGAAAACATTAAATTACTTTCATCATGTACTACCATTATGGTCTAATATATTTATATATTTAGTTAATTAATAAATCGCATCTAAAGATGATTGATACATTTTTTGAAAAGGCTTCTTGAAGTGTACTTTATTAAAATTAGTTTTATAGTTTTTTTGAAACTGGTCACCTGAGAAATAATAATAATAATAATAATAATAATAATAATAATAATAATAATATAACAATAATTATAACAATAATAATAATATAATAATAATAATAATAATAATAATAATAATAATAATAATAATATAGTACTTTACACTTGTCTCTTCAAGAAATAGTCCTTAGATGTAACCTTCTATTTATAAGCAGATATTGGATGAAGAAGTCAACTAGGGAATGTTACATAATACTACACAATCAAACAGGTGTGATACTTGGCTAACTAACCCATGAAAAACTTTGTACCAGATAAAACCTATAGACATCATGTGTAAACTATTATAACTCTATAATTAAATCTAGGCCAGAAAAGAAAAGAACAACAAAAACCAGCTAAGCAACCAGGCTTTCATTATGAAATTATTTCTGTATATTCTTCATATACCATGGTTACCTATAACATTCATTGGTAATTTTACATGTGCAGGATACAATTGTAAAAAAAACTAAAAATGTTATTGCTAGTAGATAATCAAAATTACATTTAATCTTATATTATTGAGGGTTTATGGCTCTGATTTCAAACAGGTGATGTGTTTATATATATATATATATATATATATATATATATATATATATATATATATATATATATATATATATATATATATATATAGATATAGAGAGAGAGAGAGAGAGAGAGAAAGAGAGAGAGAGATAGATAGATAGATAGATAGATAGATAGATAGATAGATAGATAGATAGATAGATAGGTAGATAGATAGAAAGAAAGAAAGAAAGATAGACATAGAGATAGATAGATAGGTAGATATTAGTGGTGCGCGATAATATCGAATATCGGTATATTGTGGTATTAAACCTACGATACAATAATCCACAGGTGCTTGACGCGAGCTTGATGTGAAGAAAAAAAATAATAATCTAAAGAAGAAAAAAAAAAATACAGAGTGAGAAAAATACCTTAGAGTACCCTCATGACCCATTCAGACATTATAATATAGAGGGGGTCATATGTCTGAATGGGTCATGAGGGTACTCTAAGGTATTTTTCTCACTCTGTATGTTTTTTTTCTTTAGATTATTATTTTTTTTCTTCACATCAAGCATCTGTGCAATAATCGCGATATAACTTTCTTATAGTGCGATATTGACGTAAATTTTGATAACAAAGGTAAGTAAGTAGCAAATGAACTCTATTATTATTGTAAATTAATATTAGTCATATTTCACTACTTATAATAGTTTCTGATTGACAATGACCTATTGAATTCCATACATTTACCTCCGGTAATCAGTTTCAGTAACATTTCTATTTCGTTTCCTGAGCAGTTGCAGCATGGGTAATCGGAAGTTACATGTCTGTGAATCTTCATGCTTTTGAAGGTTTAACTTCTCTTTGTCAATAAATAAGCACCTTGCTGACATTGATGACTAACTGACATTGACCTCGAGTTACATTTCAAGCATGGCTGAGTACGACCTGGTGCAAAATTCAAAAGCGCGGTCTGCGCGGTCTGCCATATGGACTCATTTTGCATTAAGAAAGAGTAAAAGGGATGGGAAAATTGATGAGGCAATTGCTGTGTGCCGACTATGTGACGCTCATGTTAAGTTTTCTGGTGGAACCACTAATCTAGCGTACCACATGAACAAGCACCATCCCGGGAAATGTGGTAATTACAAGATGACAGACAACATCGTCATGTGAAGATACTTCTGATCTTTCTAAAGTTAAAACGTCGCATCCAATCCAGAGAACCTTACCAGGGCTCATTGGTGCGAAATACCCCTCGCATTCTTCTCGTGCTTTACATATAACAGACAAGGTGTGTAGAATTATAATAAAGGACATGCGTCCATACCGAATAGTGGATTCGCCAGCGTTTAGAGACCTTTTACATACACTTGACCCCCGATATAATGTTCCAGGTAGAAAGCAGTTTGCAGATGTAATCATTCTTCAAAAATATGCTCAAGTCAATTCACTGGTAAAAGAAGATCTACTAAATGCTGAGAAGGTTGCATTGACAACAGATAGTTGGAAGTCGAGGTCAACTGAATCATATCTGACAGTCACGTCAACTCACAATGATACAAATTGGAAGCTGATAAACTATGTTCTTCAAACTCGGCCAATGTATGAAGGGCACACAGGTGAGAATATAACTGCTGTGATTCATGAAGCCCTCAAAGAATGGGAAATACAGTCTATCCCCATACCACCTATTGTATCAGATAATGCAAACATGGACAAGGCAGGGACTCTGTTAGGATGCAACTTTCACATCAAGTGTTATGCACATACAATTAAATTAGCTGCACAAAAGTGTCTCAAGATCAGATGCATTGAAATTCTTCTGAGCAGAATTCGTCGAATAGTTGGGTTCTTCCACTGAAGTACAACTGCAGCAGCTAAACTGAGAAGTCGGGCTGAATTGCTGGGTCTACAGGATCATAAGCTTATAGCTGATGTGCCCACTAGATGGAACAGTACTTATGACATGATTTCAAGGTTTCTTGAAATGCAGTGTGCAATAATTGCCGTTTTGAGATCCAAAAATCTTGCTAAAATAAAAGAAAAAGATTTGAACGCATTGTCAGATGATGACATTTGCCTGGCAGATGAGGTAATGGTTTGTCTAAAACCTCCTAAAGTGGTGACAACCACTTTTTGTGCTGAGTCATCTCCAACCATTTCTGTTATCATGCCACTTCATCGCAAACTTATAGACAGCATTTTCCAACATAGTTCATGATGATGCTCTAGTAATAGCTCAGATGAAAAGGGCTGTGGTTGATGATCTTCAGGATAGATACACTTATCAAGAAGAACTCTCATCATTGCTGCTGCCTTGGATCTATGTTTTAAAGCCTTACCTTTCCTCAGCGATGCACGAAGGAATGAAATCTTTACCAAAATTTTGCAGAATGCATCAGAAGTCATTGTTAGAGTTGAGGCTGAACATGACACTGATCACTCACCTGTGGGTGATAGTGGGCAGAATGAACTGCCACCTTTACCACAGCTAACCGAACAGTTATGTGCGTCTGCCAATTCTGCTGCTGAGGATGCTCAACCAGTTTGCAAGAAGCTCAAGTCGGACATTGGTCAGAGTGATATGATAGAAAAAGTTACCTGTTGTTCTGGCATGCAAGAACTTCTTGGTGATTCTACATAACTGGTGTCGAGACTTCAAAAACAGAAATGGAAGAACTAGAAGAAGAGCTTAAGAACTATTGAGTGTTTCTGTCGATTCCCTTGGATTCAAATCCTCTTCAATGGTGGAAAAATCATAAATCCTTATTGTGCATTCCATCAACAAGTGTCCCTTCTGACAGGGTGTTCTCCACTGCTGGAGATATAGTAAATGCACAAGGTTCAGTCCTAAAACCAAATCATGTTGATGCTCTTATCCTTTTTAAAAAAATATGAAGTAAGTTCCATCATGTGAATTTCAAGGCTTAATATTGCAATATATCGCAATGATTTTTAATTAAATACCCACCCCTAGTAGATATATACATACAACATGTCAGAGAGTTACAATTCTTACAATTCATTCCAAGATGGAATCAAACCAATGTCACGAGTGGCAGCAAGTACTGCCATGCTCTCATGCACCAGTGTACCAATCAATACAAGCATGTGTTCACTTTCAAGTAGGATTCAACATGGTCAAAGTTAAGGACTCAAGATGTACAAGAACTAACTTGCGAGGCAAAGAGAAACTTAACACTCATTAATATGCACGTACCAACAGGATTTACTTTTGAGGAATGCAAGTTCTATACATTAAATAATAATGATAAATTGACACTATATAAAACAGAAGGGAAAATTACCTACCCCCGGCCTTCATGCAAGAGTATCCAACCCGAAATGGCCTTGTGCTCATTCCCAAAAAAATGATCAAACAAGCTCAAGGGCTGATGGAAACAGTATAACTTCTACCATCAAATTCCCTGCCACTGCATAGGTTGAAGGTAGATTATTCAATTTTAGCAGTAAAGAGCTAAGGCCATTTTATTATAACCCTCTCAATTACCCTTTCAAAGAACAAATGAAATAAGCTCATTGCAGACGGAAACTTATGTTTATAATTATTGCTTTCTAATTTTGTACACAGCATCAAAAGTACTGTGAATGACATATCTTACTCACACCTTATGATCAATTGTTCTCTCTATAAACTGGTAGGGCATGGTCAGCATTAGAGATTATTAATTCAACCATTTTATCTTTTTTCAGTCAGTGACCTTGATCTTTTCACTCCCCAATTTTTTCTTTTCTGTACACCAAATGCAAGTTACTGGCAGTAGAGTGTGATATTAACCAGTGAAGAACTCGAGTTATTGTGCAGAAATGCATTAAGGAACAGATGGACGAACATAATAAAACAATTACATCCTGCCTGATGATGGATGTATAAAAATGAAGGCTGTATTTAATAAAATCTGTCAGGTTTTAAGCATTATAGTGTGTCTGTGTATAATTTGGATTTATAATGTAGCTTTAAATTGTTTTCAGTCATTTCACTATGATGCCTGCAGTGTAGTAGTTTATAGTAATGTCAAACACTAGGGTATCATGCCGCTGATATGTAGCATCGTGTCCCACCCAGACATTATCCTGAGACCTGATCAATTCTAATATTAAACTATTTGTGATGAGTGAATAAGCAGCTGTTAGTATCATTTTTATAAGTCTCTGGTATGACTCGTCTGGGGTTCAGACCTGCAACCTCCCAGATCTGAGGTGGATGGTCTAACCACTAAGCCACCAGAGTAGTCTTATGCATTTTAGTAATTTCATAGTTATATAATGACTTTAAAATGCTGCAGTAAAACAAAATCTTGAGATATATTGAAGTGAAGTTTCAGAAATTTTAGTGTGTGTAAAGGTAAGTGGAACCAAACAAAATGCTTCTATGAAACATCTAACAACAGCTCATTCACTAATATATATATAACTCCCTAAAATAGAAGACAAATTATAACTTTTAGGGTTAAAAATCATACCAACCTTTGTAGAAGAGAGTGCAAGTAACTTATGTAGAGGAAAGCAGTATGTCACTATTGTTACTAATCCAATATTTCTGTCTGCTCTGGATCTTCTATTCAGCTGTGAGTCTTGTGAAATTAAAGGTTTACCTCTTTTATAGCATGCTCAATACAGTACAGGCTTCAATACGGTACAGTCATGATTGGACTAAATTGCCTGTAAAATGACACAACATTAACTTGCTTTTAGGATAATTATTCTAAGAACCCTTTTCATTCTGTTGTTACATTTCAATAATGTTACATTAAATTAAGTTCTAACCATTTGGAGGCTCTTAATTAGGTCCCATATCGCACCTGTAACTTGACCTCTAACTTTTAGTTACTTACATAAAAGGAACTTAACACATTTTGAAAACAAAGTTCTCATGATGTTATTTCATGTGTGAAAACAGTTCAATATTACACAGAAAATAGGTACACAAGCTTAATCCAAATTTAGTACAATAATTATAGGCTTATTAACCTAATAACAGTTGAAAATGAAATGCTGTGATTAAATAGGTACTGAAACAATTGCCACCTGCATCCTGTGTAATAAAGACAAATTTGACACAGCCAGTCATGGCATCTTTTTCGAAAAGGGAAGTGCAAATTAGAGGAAATTATGGACAGAATATCCTCATTAGTTTACACATTTCAAATTCTGCCTGTATTTACCCTAAAGTACGACATTATTATGAGCATATCACTTTCAGGCAATGATGATGGTGAATGTTTAATTAGTATTAGGATTATATCAGTCATAAAATTAAATCAGTTAATGTACAATGACAGAAACTTGTATTCTGAAAGGGTAGCATTTGTTGCAAAGCTAAGTACGCTGTTTGAAGGCCGACATATACCATACTTATTCAATGATAAGCCCATCTTAATTGACCTAACTTTGTTGATATGGCTATGTTTAATAACAAGTCCATGTTTGATGATATTCCCATGCTTGATGATAGAGCCATGCTTGATAATAAGTCCATACTTGATGATAGGACCCTGCTTGATGATGGACCCATATTTGACAATAAATCTAGCCTTGAAAAGAAGTCCATGCTTGATGATAGGTCCCTGCTTGAAAAGTCCATACTTGATGATAGACCCATGCTTGATAATAAGTCCATACTTGATAGGCCCCTGTTTGACAAGTTCATCCTTGATGATGAACGCATATTTGATAATAAGTCCATGCTTAATGATACTGGTAGTCTCATGCTTGATGACAAGTCTATGCTTGATGATAAATCCATGCCTGATGTTGAGTTGTGCAATATTTCCATTGTACTGGTCTACTGTTATATATTGTAGAGAAATACCTCACTACAAAGCATTTTGTGGTTCTCACCTCTAACTTGATGAAGTTCATGCTTGATGACAGATCCAACCCATTTTTAAAAAGGATCAGAAAATATTTATTGTGACACTTTGATAAAAAAAACTTATAAATTCTTTTTTTTTATGGGAGAAATACTTAGCATACTGTGAAACACTTGTTATTTAGAGTAGTGCAAATTGTTTTTTGGCACCCCTGGCAAATTAATGGCAGTCCTGCTATTTCCTCACAGGAACAAAATAACTGAATGGTCACTTGTATAGCACACTGAACTCTTATGTCGCAATTCCCAATAGGGGCCCCGAGTGGCCAAGTGGTCTAAAGCGTTGTCCGTTATGGATCACTGCCATCTCACCTCTGTCTACGTGGGTTCGAGTCTAAGATTCGGCAAATGTAGTTATGTGATTAAGCTTGCCGGTAGCTTCTCGTGGGTCGGTGGTTCTTTCCGGGGTTTGTCCGGTTTCTTCCTCCACCATTAATACTGGCCGCCATGTATAGCCTATATTGTGCTGAAAAATGGCGTTAAACCATAAAAACAAAACAATTCCCAATATTGGGCAATATTCCAGATTGTTTACCTATAAATGGTTGATAAAAATACAAAGCAATTTTCTATCTACATTAATTTATATCTAACATGAAGCCAATTAATATAAGCTGATGCATTATTATGCATGAAAACATGCTGATTCATTGATTGGGTGCTTTTACAGCACATCATTACTAGAAAATCACATCATGCTGTGGAAACGGGGGTAAAAGACCTTGTCTGGGGGCATACCACAGCAGCCAAACTAGGCTGATTCCATGGACAATTCTTTCTTGATGACTTGACCTTTAAGGCACACCATTGACTATATTATGCAAAGGAAATATGAGCTAATTGCCTTTCCCCAAGGATATGTTGAGGTAGCTAACCTGCGATAGCTGGGGCAGGTACTGAACCCATAATACTAGCATTTCTATTCTGATGTTTTGCCAACTGAGCTATGGTGGCTCTCTCCATGCGATAAAGGAATTTCCATGATGCATGTTTAAATTGCATGCTAAGTCTCATAAGGACAAATACATGTACATTGTATATTTCACTTGTCATATTTTCAGTAACTGACAGAATGTAATTGTTAAATAATGACAGTAAATGGCATGATTAGGGTAATAATCTTCACTGGTAAATAGGAAGTTATATGTTACAAGTAAAAAAGAAACGAAATGGTAAATTTTTTAAACACTATTCATGGTTCATAATAATAATTATAATCATAATGAGGACTTTGTATAGAATCTAATCTTTAGAAGCTCTAAGCGCTTTACAACTTCTATTGTTGTTGTTGTAGGGTTTAATGCCATTTTTCAGCAAACGATGGGCTATACATGGCGGCCAGTATTAATGGTGGCAGAAGAACTCGGGAAACCACCCAGAAAGAACTGTGGACCATTGAAAAGCTACTGGCAAGCTTTTTCACATACCCACATTGGCCATTTCTGAGACTCGAACTCGCGCAGATAGAAGTGAGATGGCAGTGATCTGTAATGGAGAGCACCTTAGACCACTTAGCCACTGGCCCCCCCCCCCCAACATCTGTAATGATATATCTCCAAAAACAAAATATCATGAAATTAGAAAACAAAGAAATGCTGAAAATATTTCAGGTAAGAAACATTAAGAGGTCTTTAAGTTTGTTCTTGCAGTTGAAAAAGGTGAGTTTTAAGAGCACTCTTTAAGGGGATCACTGTGTCTTTGTGTGTAATTTCAATGGGCAATTCATTACACATTGCTGGGCCTTAGTATGCAAAAGAATGTTGTCTATCGGAATTCATTTTCATAGTGGGAATGATGAGTATACGATTGTCAGAAGAGAAGCGTAAGTATCTTGCTGGTGTAAATACATGGGTGAGGCCAGATAGGTATATTGGACTGGAGTCCATCAGTGAAACGTAGCACAAAGAACAATTTTTGTGTTGTATTCTGGATCGAATGGATATTCAGTGTAGGGTATAGAGCAGCAGGGAGGTGTGCTCTAATCGTGGCACTCTAAGGATGATCCAAGCAGCTGTGTTTTTAACGTTTCAAGTTTTTGTAGAAGATATTGAGACAAACCAGCTGGAATTGAGTTAAAGTAGACCAGTCTTGAAAGTACTAATGAACACGCAAGTACAATATACCCCCAATGCAGACTGAACAAGTCTAATATGATGAAAACTGCAGTTTAGTCATCTACATAAATGCATATAAACATTTAAAATCTAACTTGTCTATTTCAAGTTCTCATAGTTTTGCTACACCATGCTAAAAAAAAAAAAAAAAGTTTAAAGTAAAATAAATAAAAATGTAATGGATTACAAATTTGATCAGGGTACCAACAAATAAAAATCTGACTGCGTAAAAATTTTAATCTGTGTATCTCATAGTTTTGCTTCTTTTAACAAAGTGTGTGCGTGTGATTTGGAGTTATAACAGCTCAATTTTCCACTCATTGCTACAATTTCTACAGTGTTGCAATTTATAATGCTGTCTAGCACAGGGGCATCATGCTGCAGACATGTTGCATCATGTCCCACCAAGTTATATTATCCTAACACAAGGCCAACCAATCCTAACACTAACCTGGGCAGTGACTTAAGGCTGAGCTTTAAGCAAGGCAGCTGCTAGTACCATTTTTATAAGTCTTTGGTATGACTTGGCTGGGGTTCGAACTTGCAACCCCAACATTATAGTAACAGTTTTGATAAAGACATTCAACATGTGATTCTCATGACCTAGTGTCTTACCTGTATCAATACACACATTTCAATATAACAATAATCTTTCAGTAGGTGAAACAGGCAAGAAAGTATTTCAAGTATGGTAGGTGACACCAACTAGTTATGATTGATATCTACATGGGCAAAGAAGGCTGTAATAAACGGAAATATTGAAAAGTAAAATTACAGACTCGGTTAACATGATGATTTGATCTGTAACAGCGCCAAATGAACTAAAAGAAACATACGGTATTACTATTGTACATACCTAGCTGGTACTGCATGTGAACACCATCTAAATGACCATCTGTCCTGTATGAAATTAAACAGCCATAAAAATGTATGGCAGTCTGAAATTTGAATAGTTCACAGGTCAAAGACAATCATCAAAAATATGGGTTTTCTTCCCTGGTGAATAAAAGTTCTTTTGTAAGCTTGTGTATCCCTTAAGGCAGTTAAAAGTTCACAACCCTAATTTTCTATTAGCTGCAATACAAGATACAATGAAATTTCCTCAAATTGCTTTATATGGGGTTTTGGGGTGGAGACTGGCATAAAAGTACAGGCTTGAATGAGAATGGTGAATAAATGAGAGAATTTTTAATGACTTCTTAATTGGTACTCTTCAAACACTTTTGAGAGTAAAGTATGTCTTGACCCCAAACTGTGTAAATCAGAAAAATCATTCACATTCTCAGTGAACAATTAATTCAGTTTTTCTCCCTATATCTACAAGAGCCATATACAATGTCAAGTGCCCCATGAAGAGTTTATAGATGGCAGGAAATTCCATAGGTTATTGTGCCTTGTATGACATACCTATACACAATACTTATTTTTACATTGATATGAGTAAAGGAAAATACTGCAAACAAAAAGTTATTGGTTTTACATTTTTGCCTTGTCATTTATTACAAGTAAAAAAAACCTCACATTCAACCATATTATACAAGAGGCACAGAATACTTGGGAACTTAATACAACACTCCCTCACTGTAAGGTACTCCAGGATTGCAGAGTACCTGTTATAAGGTGGGTATGGTCATGGATCCCAGTATTAGCAATGAATAGTGTACTGTGTTTTTAGTATGCAGTATATATTATGATTTCCATTGGCAGTGTTATCATGAGGAAATACTATATGCATAATCTATTTCATAATAAAGCTGCCATGGGAGTCTTTACAATAGAAAACACTGTATGTATAATGTAAACTGCTCTGGTGGCCTTGTGGTTACAGCATCCACCTTGGATGCAAGTTCAAACAAGTGTTTTACATTTATTTACACAATTTACTGCTCTGTAGACAAACATGATTTAACCAGAAATTTATCAACACATAACATTCAATGTCCAGCTGCAAAAATTGAGAAGGTGACCTAAACAGAATTTGACTGGATAATTATGTAAATGTAGACAGGTGATATGCCTCTACCAGATTTGTGGTGGGTATGTAAATAAGCACAATTCTGTCAAATTTGTAGACATATAAAAATAAAAATACTTGAGATCAATGTAACCATGTGTAATGTCTGCTGAGCATTATATAATCAGTATAATTAAATATTATGAACAAACAACTAAGAATGCATACAGAAATCTTGAATACATTTGAATTACATTTTAATACATGAGAACCTCTCTTATAAGACCACCTCTTTTGCCCCAAAAA
This sequence comes from Unio pictorum, assembly GCA_030141615.1. Taxonomy (NCBI): domain Eukaryota; kingdom Metazoa; phylum Mollusca; class Bivalvia; order Unionida; family Unionidae; genus Unio; species Unio pictorum. The sequence continues at coordinate 8,649,920 of JARLTB010000007.1, read as the reverse complement.
TATGGTCTCTCAAGACAGATGATCTCTCATAACAGGTCACAACACTACATAATCATAAAATTCTATCATGACAAGTGGTCTCAAATAGCAGTGGTCTATCAAGACAGTTTTTACTGTATTAAGTATTTTACTTCTGTAATTAACACAGTCCATGTTCTTATGGTTGTGTTTTTGAGCAACATAAACTATGCCACTGCATAAATTTCTAATGATGGTTCTTGACCACACAATTAAATCTAGTCATTTAACTAAACACAGTATTCTGAAAGAGAGTTTCTGCTCACCAAACCATTTGATGCATTTAAAAAGGCATAATTAATGTCCTGAGGATTATTAGACTCAGTCTGGTTTGTGGTTTGCTTTTGTTCACAAAATGTCCTATTGAAATTAAAACCAAAAATTCACAATTAGTTCCAAACCTGAAAATAAAATACTCAATTTATAAATTCTTATCTCGAGCTCTTTTGTTGGTGTGTTGACTTTGCTTATTTACATGTTGCTGTATGGAGTATTGACAATTCTTACCTCTTGTACTCTCCCTGTATTCTCTAATGGCTTGACTGAGTGTGAAATGAGAAGTAAAACAAGCAAACATCCCTCCCTTATCCCGTTTGATTTTACTATATAAGCCAGAACATTCATTTCCATATCAACATGTCAATTATGACAATAGCTAGACTGCAAAAATATATATTTTCCATAACCTACCCAACAAACCAAAACATTCAATAGAAAAAGGGAGAAGTATTTGTGTCCATAAAGTGCCCACCTCATTGATGAACACAAGATAGTTTATCTGATGAGCTTACATCAAAACAATTATATACATGTACCATGCAAAGAGGAATTCTTTTATGCCAAAGTCATTTAGTTCACAGGTAATTTCATCTCATTGTTTTCCCACACTCTTTAAGACGGTCACGCTGGTTGTCTTTCTTAATCAACAGGTAACTGCCAAAATTTCCTGTCTACTCATACCCCTTTACATTGTTTTTCATTCTTTTGTTTGTTGGATAAAAAAAAAACCCAACATGAATTCTCTGCCTCTCTATAGATTCCTGAGTCTATGAAAAAATTACTTTTTCTCCAGTTAATGGATAATAAAAGTCTAAAATATAGAACCATTGCATGTATTAAGTAAAATTCACAGGTAACAAAAGCGTCCGTTAAAAGTTGGGTCTTGAGTTGTATTAATAGTTAAGAGCAACACAAAAGAAAATTTCAGCACAGAACATTTATCTTGTTTTGTTGGTTGTAACTGCCTATATCATGTAGAAAAATGGAGGCTAAGTGCCTTTCTGAAGGACACACCAAGGCATCTAACCCAGTTTGGCATGGTTGAATATTGAAACTCAGCAATCCTTGAATCATGAATTCAACACTCTACCATCTGAGCTACCACTGCTTTCTTGTAAAAGAAAATTTAGCCAAACCCGATATGTCTATTTGATCCAAACCTGATACATATAGTAGATCAATTTAAGTAGGTACTGGCAATTATTAAGTGTTATGTGCTTATGTCTGATCACATGTATACTATGTATGAATCAATTATCTGATTTTCTTTCTCAGTAGGGATTGATGTATGTATATTTTATTCATACATTTGTAGATGCAAATGAAATTGCCATGTGACGGTTTTGCAGATTATGATTTCTTTCAATAACAACAAAATAGCAACAATAAATTTTCTCAGTATGATATGGATAACAATATAATGCAAAGGTCAAACAGGGAAAGAGTTCTTTAAAAAAACAAAAGACCAAAGTGGGCCTGAGAGCTCTTAACTAGCTGACATTTGCCTTTTGTCTTGAATACAAAAACTGTTGGCTAAAGATATCTGGGTTGTATATCGTCATAATTTCTTCAGATTTTGTTGTTATGAAAGTTTGTTTATTTCTATATTTTCATCCATATTTGCTGGAAGATGAGCATCATTTTGCTAAAAAATGAAAGACCTTGCTGGTGTTTTCTTTCAAATTAATGGTTAAATTCTGATGAGAAGTTTTTATATCATTTCAGGTTAGGATTTTTTTGTTGTTAGCAGTCAAATTGGATGGTAGATCAGCACCATTTGTATAAATATGAAATGCATTCATTTCAATATGATTTGCATTAAATTTGGTAAAGTCCGTAAAATGGTTATGAAAATAAAGTCATTAAAAGTTTTTCTAATTTTACTAATTGTAGATACACTGGACAGCAAACGATCCTCATTAATTTGTAAAGTTTTAAAAAAGTCATTCAACGATGCTTTTCTGTCAAATCTGGTAAAATGATGTAGAGTAGAAGAAGTCATCGAAAGGTTTTCTTTTTACAGTAACAGCAGGCCATATTGGACTGCAGATCACCATCATTTATACACTTAAAAGGTTTTCAAGCTAGGATGCTCTCACCATTAAGAGGTTAGTGTTAGGACTGGTTGGTCTGGTGTCAGGATAATGTGACTGGGTGGGATATCATGCTACATGTCTGCAACATGATGTCCCAGTGCTAGACATCAGTATAAACTGCCACACTGCAGATATCATAATGATATGACTGAAAGATTGTTAAAGCTACGTTAAAAATCCAAATCACACATATACATATATTGCATGAAAACATATGTATCATTGCATATTATGCTGGCAGATCTGGGTCTCTGTAGCTTGTTTGGAGTAATTAGTAGAAGAAACAACACTGACCTGATCTACCAGCACATTATGCAATAGCAGATCAGGTTCTATATTGTTGGATTTGAATTATAAGTGAGTATATATGGCAACAGATAATGCTAAAAAGTTACTTATAGCTTTAGTAACAAAGGCAAAAAAACTAAAACACTGAAGCTGCCAGCAGACACCATCCTGTTTGCTATGTCTCACATCTTGAAAAAAAAGGGTTTAACAACAAACAACTGAATGCTAACTGAGAAAATCAATTCAGAGGACTGCATTAGGATTAAATGTTCATGGTTAGTTATTTATTGACATGTGCACAAAGTAATTAACAGTTACAATGATAATGATATGAGTGATTTGTAGTGATGGGAATCGGTCAGAAATTCATAATCGATAATTGGTTCCCCTTAACCAACTGATCATCGATTAGAATCAGTTACTAAGAAATTTTTTAAATTTTTGTTAAACAATTATATCTTTGATCAAGAGTTCAATATGTTTATAAATGTACAGGAATAATCTCTTTTAAATTAATGACATGTATACTTTAACCTGACAATAATATTACATTGTGTTATATTTTTTCTACAACTTTGTTAAATGAATGCAACTTTTTATGGCTGATCAGGCAAATGTAACTGAAATACTGCTACAATCACCCAAAATTCTTTCGTTCATATGTGATATGTCTATAATATGAATAAAGTATACAAGGACATAATTTTCTTGTTTGTCATTGTTTATAAATACTACAAAAGATGTTGCAATTTAACTGAAACAAACCAACAAAATGTGTTTAAATTTATTAACTCAACAATTTAACAACTTGACCATGTATAAATGACTATATGTTCCTAATTATGACTCATAAGGTTTCATATTTGTATTTGTGAAGGGAATTAATAAATTTCAGGTCAACTTTAGTGGCTGGGAGTTTTACTAACCTTTGTGCTTTGCATACACCTAAAAAGTAGTCTCCCTTTACACACAATCGATTATGGAGTTCACAATTGATTATCTGCTCAACCAACTGATGATCGATTATAATCGATAATCGGAACAACACTAGTGATTTGATAACAATTTATACTTTGATAAATACCCAACCATTAGTATTGAATGCTTATATTTTTAATTGTCTCTCATCTGTGATCAAATTAGTGGATTTCATCACCAAAGCAGTAGATTTTAGGTGGCTCACAGTATTCTTTTGGTAGCCTCTTTACACTGTGCTACAATATATACCATTCTTTGCTAGGGTCAATTCATACATAGTATTATAAATAAGATAGAGTTGGCAAATAGGAGATATCTGAAAAAATTTGTTACTCTATGTGAATTTTTTTCGAACCCAGTTATTGTCTTTATAACATTAAGTGTATGTCCAGAGCCTGATGTTTTAGCATTCATTGTTCTTGCTTTCTACACATTTTGACTGGCTTTCTAATACATTTTTTAGTGAGATCCCCTATTTTTGTCATATGACCATAACCTTCAAAGACAGCTGATAAAATGTATTGTCATTGCAAATATGGCAACAATATAGAGAAATGCTGGGCAGCCTTCAAACATCTGGTGTACTCCACTGCATCTGCAACCCTTGGCATCACTGTGCAAAAGCACCAAGACTGGTTTGACGAGAACTGTGAAAAAATACAGTCCCTGCTAGAGGAGAAGCATCATCTAGATTGTGTGTACAACATCAACCCAAGTCTGTTGCGAAGAAAGATGCATTTAGCAGATACTGCCAAGCTGTGCATTAGAAACTGCATGAGATGCAGGATACTTTGCTGAGTCCTCATTCAGTCCTTTGCTGACAGGCACAACATAAAGAATTTTTATAGTGCTCTTCATGCTGTTTATGGCCCAATAACAGCAGGCACAGCCTAACTAGAGTTAAGATGGCAGCACTCTCATAACCGAGAAGGAAAAGAGACTGGATCGCAGGGCGGAACACTTTAGTGGTGTCCTCAATTGATCCTTTTCCATCAACGATGAAGCAATCAACCATCTACCCCAGGTGGAGATCAACGAGAGATTGGCTGACCCTCCAACAGTGCTGGAAACTCACAAGGCCACTGAGCTCCACCCCAGCTGAGATACATAAGTCTGGGCCTAAGCTAGTGGAAAGATTAACAGAAATGTTCTGTGGGATGTGGAAGCAGAATTGCATACCTCAGGAATTCAAAGTTGCATCCATCATCCACATTTACAAATGCAACGGCAATCGCCAATCCTGCAACAACCATAGGGGTATCATTCCACTCTGTACTGCAGGCAAGGTCCTTGCCAAGCTACTGCGGAACAGACTTAGAAAGCACTTGGATCATAGCCTACTGACAGAAAGTCAATGCGGCTTCAGAAAGGAGAGAGGCACCATAGCTGCCAGGCAGCTGCAAGAAAAGTGTCTTGAACAAAATGTCCAGTTATACACCTTTTTGTGGACCTGACTAAAGCATTCAACACTGTAAGCCAGGATGGCCAAATTTGGATGTCCAGTTGTCTTCTTTGAAATGGTGAGGCTTTTTCATGATGGCATACTTGCCAGAGTCCAGGACCAGGGTAACTATTCCGAACCCTTTACAGTCACTAATGTTTTAGAACAAGGATGCATCTCAAGGCTTCACTAAATAACTTAGTCATTGACCCTGACAGCTGGGAGAGTGTCACTGCACAGTCAAGTTAATGATGGTGCGGTAGCCTTTGAGCAGAAAAGACTGATGGATGCAGCTGAGAAATGTGCTCTGCACAAAATCCAGAAACAGCTATTCTGCAAATCACAGTCAGCAACCTGCACATCCATGTACCCACTGCAACAAACTCATCTGGGGCTGGATCAGACTAATCAGCCATCTCTGGCCTCACCACCAGAGAATCAAACACATTGAATGTTCGGACTCATCAACACTGATGGATGAACATCCTCATGCAGCAAATTTTCAATGTGGAATATCTTGAAAAGCCTGCTATATGCATGGTTTCACTTTATAGTCAAGTGATGGAGTATCAGAAGGACTGTGCAATTACACAGTCTGAACTTCAGATCATCATTTTTTTCTTTTTCTGGGTTTGACTATTTTGATCTTAAGTCCAAGGGGTGGGTTGGGAGTCATTGTTATTATTATGTAAAGAGTTAGTACAGACAAAAAACTTCATCTAAAGTATAGAAGAATATGACTGTAAAATGAATGTAGTCCCATGAGTTTGCTACTGTGTAAAAAATTCCAGCTCAGTATCACATGACCAATTATATCCAATTACACTGCAGAAAACTCAAGTCACTTCATAACAACTGTAATTTTTATTTGTCATTCTCTAAAGGTCTCATTCCCATGAAATTTTTAAGTGAAAATGTTGGTATATTAGTGTTCTTCATTACCACAATAAAGTTTACTGGCATTTAAATGAGGTAAATATATTGAGTCACCTGGTGAACTTGAAGATTTGATTAGTTAATTTGTTTGCACAACACTGAGCATATCATACTTTCCTTGATTTATGCTGTTACTATTATCCTAATTTCATCTGATCAATGTCTCTTCAAATTTAATATGATTTATCAGTGTTATGTACTAAAAGTAAGTACAAATAAATGTCGACTATCAGCCCATACCTTCTGCACAGTAACATAAACATTATAATCAAAAGTCTGTCTGAAGTAAAACTGACAGGAAAATCAAAGTGCTGAGCATACTGATTGTAATACAACATTAAACAAGACCAAAGAAATGAACATAAATATAAATATAAATATGGATAATCATGTTCCTTTGGTATGATCATAAACACACACCAATATCTTATAACTACTATATGTACTCAAAAATACAACGGCAAATCATTTCTTCTCTTTCTTAGATAATATATGCAGGCAGTTACCTCTGATAAACCTTTTCTTTTAAAATAATTACTCCAATTATATCAAGGGAGGTTACCAGCTTGACTCTCAGCTCTAGAATCTGAGTTATAACCCTTACAAAACCTGATTGGCATTTTAAAGCTAAAAGTCCAGGTGAATTAAATATAGAATGTGGCTTATTATATTAAATAAATAATTGTTAGTAACACACTAAAAATCGTATCATTGTCTTTGTGAGATGAAAAACATCATTTTTGCAACAAGAAATCATTTAAAGCATGATAAACCTTCAATTTAAACAGAAAAACTTGTGTGGATAATAAATATATATATAGTAATATTTAAAAAAAAAAATTATCCAAGCAAAGTATGAAAAAGACTATTCACAATTCTGTTTTAAATGCAACCTTACCAACCTCTAGAGCATAACCTTAACCTATTTTGCCAAAAAAGTAAAATCTGAGCATAAGAAGTGTAATCTATATATTACATGCAATGATTACATAAAATGTATGAAACTCGTACATTTAAGTTTGCTACCAACCAAGATCTGTAACCAGTTCATGTTCCTGCTACAAATCAATGATTAGTGTTTAAGAATACAAACACAAACTATAAACAAAAAGTAAATATACAACACACACTTTATCTCATCTACAGCTAGGGCCCTGAGTGGCCGAGTGGTCTAAAGCGCTCTTCGTTACGGATCACTGCCATCTCACCTTTGCGTGGGTTCGAGTCTAAGATTCGGCTAATGTAGTTATGTGAGAAAGCTTGCCAGTAACTTCTCGTAGGTCAGTGGTTCTTTCCGGGGGTTTTCCTGGGTTCTTCCTCCACCAATAATACTAGCTGCCATGCATAGCCTATCGTTTGCTGAATAATGGCGTTAAAATCCTACAACAACAACAACAACTCTCACACCAGTTGGACATCTAACTCATCCCAATTTTTTATCATAAAGTCAACTCCATGATTTCTGGAGCAAGCATGATGAGATGTATTCAAAAACTTTTTAATATTTGTAAACACTATCTTTTTTAAATCTGCCATGTTTTAAAGTTAAAAAGATCCATCTCCACCAACATTTTATAGCCATTTAATAACTGTGCAGATAAAGGCTTTTCCTTAACACTGTGCACCACTTTTAGTAAAGTATAAACTGGTCTGCTACCCAATTCTCTTCCTTAATATAATAAATCTGCAAGATAAACTTTCAAACTGAAGAAACTTGAGTTTTTGTGTGGAAATCTGTCATATGCAACTGCTATAAACAGAACATAATAACAGTGTTGGAAAAGTAAATATTGGTCACTAGGCATTAAAACTGCATGTAACAGCAAAGACATTGTCACTAATTTTTTTGAAAGGCTATGACACTAGGCATTAAAACTACATGTAACAGCAAAGACATTGTCACAGAATGCCCAAATATACAAGTCTGTCATTGTACAACTTCACCATTAGTGCAGTTGGTAAAATGCTTTAAATATCTAAATAATCAATGAAAGCTTCTTAGTGATCAATTGCAAAAGGTCACATACCAGGTAGTAAGTAACAGATTATGCCCGATTATCTTTAACTGAAGTGCTTACATGATTATATTAAGCTTTCTTAATATTATTGGACAATTCAGGTTTCATACATTCACAATAATCAACTGTGTATGTGATTTTCATGCAATTGTGTGCATGTGCAGATTAATTTTACAGGGTATTTACAAAGTTATACATCATGAAGAACCCATAGTAAACAAAATGTCTTCATAGTTTTTCCCTTCATTCTTTGAAACTAACCCCATTTTAATGAATTCAACAAAAAATGACAGTAAGACAAAATGTATGAGTACAATCTATGTGGCAAGATCGCACCCCACCCCTCACCAGTACTCAACAGAAAATCCACATTGGAGCAAGATTTGATCAATTATTTATGTAGGATATTGCTGTTTGATAACCCCCATTCCCACCATCATGCCGCCACCAATAGAATAATATTTTTTAAAAAAAATATATTGTTTCTCTTTTATTATTGCTCAGTTTTCACATTTTTGCATTCTTCCTGGCATGATTCTGTACACACTAAGTTGATGAACTACCGGTAAAATGTCTCAAAGAGAAAACTAATCAAACAAATGTTGGGAGTTCTTTGTTAGAGAAAATACATTCAAGATAAAAAAAATACATGTTCATCTATAGATTATAGAAAAAAAATATTTTTCTGATTCCATTGATGTCTGAAGAATATTATCAGACCCTCTCCCTAAAATAAAACCATGTCCCCAATAGTTATAATACAAACAAACAAGAGTCCCTTGAAAAAACTAATATCCCATTGGCCAGAAAGAATTTCCCATGAATGCAAGATTACCTGCTGAGAACTGAAACCATCTCTCATATTCTTGAGAAACTCAAATACCAGTATACCAAATTTGATTTGTAAAAAATATTTTCTCAGGATGTCTGTAAGTACAGCATAATATTCTCTATCATGGCCAGTAATCTTGAACCTGACATCACAGAGACAATTTCAAAGTACACATTAGTGCTCAATTTGCTTAAATCTATCATGAATTTTTTTGATGGAAGAAAAACAAACAAAAACCAAATGGTTTTTTAAATCCCATTATTTTAGGTATTCATTATATATGTCAACAAACTGGGATTGATAAAAATCCATTCATACTTATCTGTGTTATCATGCTCAGTACATACTAATAATAAAAACCAACAACCAACTTTAGTCAACACACTTAAAATCAATGTTAGAGTGCTGACAATCAGCTTGTTTGTTGGAATGCAACTAAATACAAAGTCAAACTTTACATTAGTTACGTACATGTTACCGTGTTCAGACGCTGAATAAAGTTAAAAAGTGCTAGCAATGATCTTTGAATCTACTTCAAGGTCAATAATAATAATGACGACTGTAAAGAGGGTGACACAATTAGTTGCATGGAACTAATCCTTCTTGTGGCCCTCTAATATATGCATATTTACATACAGAGTACTTGGTTACACAGACAACAATTCTTTTTAGAGATAAAGCACAACTGAAGAAAAAAAACTTCATACTAGAAAAGAAAGAAAAAAAAACATTAATAAGCTGTTTTTACCAGGGCATAATAAACACAAGATTTCATAAGAAAAAGATCCAACTAGGTACATTGTGTTTTGATATGGTAAGCTAAAACTGATCTTAAATTGAGTATTGATTGTTTTTTTTAGTCTGAAGTACTTCCTTGAGATATAATAGGGGCATATCATTTGAAAGTTTGTGATAAAGTTTAACCTTTACCAAAAATATTCTTTCATTTCTGTTAATATTTGAATATTATTTATTGCATATGGGTTGTTTTCTGCTTTATCTAGGATGAGTGTACAGCTCTTCTTTTGCAAACTGAATAATTTGCAAATATTCTTATCAGAAGTGTTTCCCCAAATAACTATACAGGAGTCAAGGTATGATTTTATATAACATTTGTAATACTGGCCGAAGCGGATGAGCAATTGGAACTTTTTTAATGTAGGACAAACAAGACATCATCAGAAGTCTTCTGGTGAAACAGTACTGCAATCAGGAGTAGTAATAACAAAACTTGTACAGATGGCCTTTATGTGGCCATAGTGGAGGTCAGATTGGCATCATTTTCATTTCTGACCAACTTGATATCATAGTCTTTTGGTAAAATCCTAATATGTCAATATATTGTTCCATTCATAAGGTGCAGCAATAACAAGATTTTCAATATCGCTGCCATGGTGGCCATATTGAATATCCCATTATCACCGTTTTCATCTATGATTAACTAATCACCATGAGAAACCTTTATGTGAAAACCACATGTAGCTATGGTCTATTTCAAGATGGCTTCTAAGACTTATTTACAAATTGCAACAAAAAGCAGTGGTAATATGAACAGTTTGATGACTACAAAGAAAATATGATGGTCCATGCACTTGAAGAGTGACTAAAGATGTAACCATACATAAGTCATAATTCATCTAACCCAGATAATGAAAAATCTACTGCACACTGTGTAAGTGTTTAAGATATACTAGCTTTATAATTGTATAAGATCTAAATTACTCTTTGTAACAGTGTTTAGGTCTAACTTACTCTTTGTAACAGTGTTTAGGTCTAACTTACTCTTTGTAACAGTATTTAGGTCTAACTTACTCTTTGTAACAGTGTTTAGGTCTAAATTACTCTTTGTAACAGTATTTAGGTCTAACTTACTCTTTGTAACAGTGTTTAGGTCTAACTTACTCTTTGTAACAGTGTTTAGGTCTAACTTACTCTTTGTAACAGTGTTTAGGTCTAACTTACTCTTTGTAACAGTGTTTAGGTCTAACTTACTCTTTGTAACAGTATTTAGGTCTAACTTACTCTTTGTAACAGTATTTAGGTCTAACTTACTCTTTGTAACAGTGTTTAGGTCTAACTTACTCTTTGTAACAGTGTTTAGGTCTACTGTACTCTTTGTAATATTGGAAGACCTACTGTACTCTGTTAAGTGTTAAGATCTAGTGTATTCTAATACATGTAGTACTCCTATAATAATAGTGTAAGATCTGAAATAATGTTAAGATCTACTGTACTCTCTGTAATACTGTTGTGTAACATATATTGTACTCTCCATAATTGTGTAAGATCTAATATACTGTCTGTAATACTGTAGTGTAACATCTACAGTACTCTCCATAACTTTGTAAGATCTACAGTACTCTCTGTAATACTGTAGTGCAATATCTACTGTACTCTCTGTAATAATGTTAAGATCTACTGTACTCTGAAATACTAGCATAATATCTACTGTACTCTCTGTAATAGTGTAAGATCTAATGTACTCTGTAATACTGTAGTGTAGCATCTACTGTACTCTCCATAAATTCATAATAGTGTAAGATCTACTGTACAAGGTCTGCGGTACACACTGCAATTGTTTAAGACCTATTATATTGTAAACCTTTAATAAAGTATAATTTTTCAAAGTCCACCAATAATTATAAGGAGATTAGAAATGTGTTAGAGGAACATGGATGCCCCATCACAGCACCTAAAGGTGACGAAAAACAAGGTTTAACCAAATTCTGATGGGTAGACAAGGTTAAATTATGTAACCTACCAATATTGTGGTGTGGGATACGATTATTATTTTCTTTGGTACCTAAAATTTGTAAATGTTTAACAAGAATAAACTTTTCTGTAATATAATTTAGCAGACAAAATATAATGATGAATCTTATGGATAAATGATGCATAAAAATGTTGAGGGTGTAATTATTACTGATAATACATTTTCCCAGTATCTTCGTAACTGCTTTCTCTTAATTTATAACCAATTTTTAACAAATCATTGATTCAACATATTCAGATCATTTCTTTATTACATGTACTATTTTTGGGTATCAGTTTAAATTCCAAGAATTATTTTAGCCTCTCTCTCTCTCTCTCTCTCTCTCTCTCTCTCTCTCTCTCTCTCTCTATATATATATATACTGTATATATATATATATAATAGTGTAATAGCTCATTAAATTTCTCGATTGAAATTGGCCAGTGGGAAGATGTGTCTCAAGAGACTATTAGCATATATATAATCAACATACAGTAATTTGAGATAAGTTACTATCTAGTCAATATTATGTGTTACATATTTTATCATATAAAGTGCTTATATAAAGATAAAGATAAGGACCTACCATAGTCATAAAACTATTGTAAACCATATCGTTAAATTGGGCTTTATTCAAATGCGTTGTTACTAAAAAAAATCAAGAGGGTCTCGTGATGTCAGGATAGCATGATTATTCTTTAAGGGGTAAAACAGCAGTACATTTTAACATTGTCCATGGAAGTTATAGTATTATTACCACCTTACCTTGCTTTAGTGATTACTCCTCAGACACTGCATATGGCATATTATGAAACAGCAGGTCTGGATCTGTGTATTTGAGTTGGACTTTATGACTATGTATATGCCAGTATATATGTAACCAAGGCCAAGTTAACTACCTTGTACAAGATATTGAACAATGTAGTGGAGATACCAGTGGACAAGTATTTGACCCTTGCATATAGTCAAAACTAGAGAAAACCACAGGATTAAGTTCCAATTAAAGTCAGCATCAACAAAATTTTTAAGTTCAGTTTCTTTCCATGTACAATGGTTACTTTGAATTAACTTCAATATTTGCAGAAGTTCCTGACTTGGTTTCTCACAAGCAGGAGTTTTCCAAAATTACATTCTAATGAACTAGTCAGCTACCTAGTAGGCTATGCTGGTTGAGGTTCAGCTACCTAGTAGGCTATGCTGGTTGAGGTTCATTATCCCATTGCTACTACATTAGCTGCATTTATCTGAGTATAAATGGATGAAAACATATTCTGACATTCTTTTACTTATTTCTGCCTTTGGTATCATTACGCTTCTGTCTTTATCTTTGATCATGCACCACTTGTTGCTTAATCGTCAAGTGTGACTACATACTTATAGAGGTACATAGGTCAATGATCAAGATAGTTGGACTTTATAAAGGTCTCTCCTCAATTAAATGTATGTACACATTTTTTAAAGTCTAGATATTTACAAAATAATTTACCATGCCATTCTGAATGACACCTATTAAATACCACAAAAATTCAGCTTTCAGTATCTGAAAGAAAAACCATTTTGAAAAAAAGGTATTACTTACAGCATGAAAAATAATTCACATTAAATATTAAATTAAAGGTAACACACATGAAATTTTAAAATGGTGACAGAATTTTGTTAAGGTTTGGTTGGTTTAAAAATACTTTTTACAGGTTTTCACACCAAGGAAATGGAAGCTAAGTGCTTACCCAAAGACAAACCAACACAGCTGACCAATGCTGGCCTGAGTGGGCATCAAACCTGAGACCTTACAAGCCCAATAATAATTGAACAGCAAATGATTAACTTCTCAATACTTCTTATTTGTAATAATATTCTTTGTTTTCTATAATAATATTATTGCATATATCATAACACCTTCTAGGCTGTTAAAATTTTTCCAGAAGTTTTTTTTCAATTCATTCGGCCATTTAAGAGCCACATATTCTTCCAGGTTCCAGACGTGGTAAGGTTGGTGTTACAAACAACAATGCTTTTCCTATAATGTTAAATACTCTTAAAATAAAAATGTAAGAGTGCAGAACAGTTTGTAATTTATATACACTCTGTAGTGACACAAATAAAATATCAGCTCTCATATTACACTAAGTTATCTGCCTCAATGTTCTATGCAATATTTAACAACCTTAATCCATAATAAATTAAACTGAGATAGTTGTTATAAATTTATGTACATGTGAACAGTTTGGAATTTCTGTAATGCATGTATTAAGGTTTGATTCCCACTCTTATAAGCAAATTAATAAATTTTACTTTCCTTTGAAAGGTGTCAAGTGTTCTTCAACGTGTGTCAAAATATGCTTTACAGCACTCTCTCATAATAACTTTTGTATATGAGTGCCATATAGTATTACTGCCTCAGTTTGAGTGCCCTGTCAAGTCCATCCATGAGTGCCATGGAGTATTACTGCCTCACAGTTTGAGTGCCTTGTAAAGTACATCAATAAATGCCATGGAGCATTACTGCCTCATAGTGTTAGTGCCCTGTGAAGTCCATCCATAAGTGCCATGGATTATTACTTCCTCACAGTTTGAGTACCCTGTCACGTCCATCCATGAATGCCATGGAGTATTACTGCCTCACAGTTTGAGTGCCCTGTGAAGTCCATCCATGAGTGCCATGTAGTATTATTGCCTCACAGTTTGAGTGCCCTGTAAAGTACATCCATGAATGCCATGGAGTATTGCTGCCTCACAGTTTGAGTGCCCTGTGAAGTATATCCATGAGTGCTATGGAGTAGTACTGCCTCACAGTTTGAGTGCCCTGTAAAGTACATCCATGAGTGCCATGGAGTATTACTGCCTTACAGTTTGAGTGCCTTGTCAAGTCTATCCATGAGTGCCATGGAGTAGTACTGCCTCACAGTTTGAGTGCCCTGTGAAGTACATCCATGAGTGCCATGGAGTATTACTGCCTCACAGTTTGAGTGCCCTGTGAAGTCTATCCATGAGTGCCACGGAGTAGTACTGCCTCACAGTTTGAGTGCCCTGTGAAGTCTATCCATGAGTGCCATGGAGTTGTACTGCCTCACAGTTTGAGTGCCCTGTAAAGTACATCCATGAGTGCCATGGAGTATTACTGCCTTATAGTTTGAGTGCCCTGTCAAGTCTATCCATGAGTGCCATGGAGTAGTACTGCCTCACAGTTTGAGTGCCCTGTGAAGTACATCCATGAGTGCCATGGAGTATTACTGCCTCACAGTTTGAGTGCCCTTTGAAGTCTATCCATGAGTGCCACGGAGTAGTACTGCCTCACAGTTTGAGTGCCCTGTGAAGTCTATCCATGAGTGACATGGAGTAGTACTGCCTCACAGTTTGAGTGCCCTGTAAAGTACATCCATGAGTGCCATGGAGTATTACTGCCTCACAGTTTGAGTGCCCTGTGAAGTCTATCCATGAGTGCAATGGAGGTTTTACTACCTAATAGTACAGCATAGTTGCTTTTACTTTTACTCCTACATAATAAAATGGGATCCACTGACATGCCTACAATATGTTAGGAAAATACCTTATAATGAAAGGCCATATAGTGAGGGAGTGGTGTACACAGTTCAATAAGAAATCTTCATATATCCAACAGTGCAAATTACTTCTTAATATAAAATGATATCCATTTCTGCTTCATGGACCCCAAAAGTTAAATGAGACTAATGTATAATCTTGAAACTGCAAGTGAGCATCTAAATCTTTCAAATGCACATAGTTTAATGTATATGTACATATGTGTGCATGTGTGTATGCACAGAGCTTGGTGTATGTGTCTGCATTTGTGCATGCAAAGAGCTTGGTATATATGTGTGCATGTGTGTATGCACATAACTTAATGTATATGTGTGCTCATATGTATGCCAAAGTTTGGTGTATGTGTGCACATGTCAAATACACAGAGATAGGCATATATGTGTGCATGTGTGCCAGTGCACAGCTCAGTTGTGTGTGCATTATGTATGCACATCCCATTGCTTTCACAAAATTCCACAAGTTTTCTAAACGTAAGCAATTTTTAGCAATATGACAAAAAGTATTTAATAGACAAATATGACAATATGTAAAATATAATACCCACTTAAGATAAATAAACAGGTCCTACATAATACAAATAGCATTCCCTTCCTTGTCATGAAATGATAAATGAAGACTGCCAGGGCGAATTTAATACCAGGGATATAGCTAAATACCCTACTATATCCAATAAATCCCATTTAAACATCTAGCTATTATACTGCACTTTGATAAATCACCTAAATTTGTACAAACTGGATAAATGATGGCATTAAATCTGAGCAAAACTGCTGAGCAAGCACTTGAGAATTTGTAAATTGCACCTACCCCAAATATGCTCCTGTATGTTTTAAATCCTGTCCAAATTTGGAATATTTAATATCTGTGAAAAATCTCACATAACCATTAAAACTAAAGCCACACTGTTCTAAAGCAATGAAGGCCACATAGATCCAAGCTTGTATTAGCTTAGCTTATTGTCAATATAGACTTTTACCTCTCTGATACATGCAAACCGTACAGGCCAATGTACAAGTTCTCCTTAAACAGGTATAAGACAGGTAGATCACCTATAGCTCTTCCAGAGCAATATAACTTCTACAGTATTTTATAGGCCATCAATGTAAGATTTATTTAAAGCAGTAATTCTGTTTAATACTGAAAAAGGCAAAATGTTCTAAAACAGAGGCTTGGTTTGGATTTGAAGAGATTAATGCCATTTTCAACACATGATATTTGGTAGCCAGTACAATTTGGTAGAGGAAAAAGCTATGCAGACTACATGAAGAACTGCTGACACATTTAAACCTGCTGGCAAACTTTCTCACAATTACCCATGTTTGTTCAGCCCTGACACCCTTAAACAGAGGTGAGAAATGTTAGTGACCAGTAAAGGCAAGTGCATTAAAGACCAATTGGTCACCCAAAATCCCGGGAACAGTTTTGGATAGTAGTGGTCAAACAATGGATTTTTGTTTACAATTTATTTCAGTCCTTCACACCTGAAAATGTATTCATTATGCTTATAAATTCATACTGTATGTTTCATGAATTATATGTGATGTGATTTGGATTTTTAACATAGCTTTAACAATTTTGCAGTCATATCACTATGATATCTGCAATGTGGCAGCTTTATAGTGATGTCATGAGCAGTCATGAATTATTATTCAAGTCATTACCCTTATTACAGTTGGTGCATGAGATATCAACTACCCCTCATTTATGTGGAAGTCACATATCAGAAGAACAAAGATTTCGCTAAACTGGAGATTACAGCTGGATGGATTACTGAAAGGTTATTACCTGAACAGTCATCTTTTCAAAATATAAGTCAGAATTAAATCTACTTACACTAAGCTTACAGTCACTATTATCATCAATGGATAGGTAAAAAATGTAAAACTTAAATAATCACAATGGTTTAAATGAATTATGAAAATACTTCCATTCCAATTCAGGAAACTGTTATGTTGCCCTGTCAGTAATTGCATAAATCATGGGAATAAAGAAATGGTTAGAAGCCATGTGTATATGCTGGACACCATGGCTATAGTAGGTTTTCTTTGCAATGATACAATAAACAGTTTTGTTGGGTGTAAAAAGTCACACATGGATGTTGAAAACCTTGTTTAAGAACAAAGGCATCATAAATCTCATCACACTGACAGATGGCAGGGCGGGCATTGTCTGCTAAGTTGAATAGAACATGGTCAAATTGACATACAAATCAAAACTGAGAGATGGTGTGGTCACCATTTCAATCGGAATTTCATTTAGTATTTTTGAGCTAGAAACATAGTAATTGCCCAAACATAGTGCTGGAAGGTTGAAGCAATACTCTAAGAAAACCACTCATAATTTGGCCAGGAAACTTAGAAAATTATAAGAAAGACAAAGCTTTGTAAAGGTCCGTAAGTTATTTGCTCGATTGTTGAAGAATATTTACAGCATTTTAATTGTAATTATGTGCAGAATGTATACTTCATTACTAGAATTGTTAGTACATAGAATTACCTTTGTAGCGTTTAATTTATGTAAAGAATTTTTAAGAGTGCTTGCGCATAGTCAGAAAAATATTGTAATTTGCCATTTGGTTTCTTCGTAGTAAACTAGTGCATTTATTCACGTGATATTCTAGACTTTGCAACTGTTGAATTGAATTGTAACTTTGGAAAATGGTTACTGAGTGTGTAAAATTAGTTAATATGATGTATATATAAATATATCACAGCATGAATATTTCAATATTTGTGTACACTTTGCAGGAGTATAATGTATACAGATGCATCTGATTGTTGTGATATTATTCAGCATAATGAGATTATATATATATCTATCTCTATCTCTCTCTTTCTTTCCCTCTCTCTCTCTCTCTCTCTCGAATGAATATATGTTTTAAGTGCTTCGTCCGTGAGGCTCTGAGCACTGGTTTGTCCTTCATTAGAAGGTTATTTAATTATCCTGAGGGTGGGAATGGTGCCGCGCACCCTGCAGGCGTTTATGTGATCAAAGGATCACTTATTTAGTTTGGCCGTCACCACGGGACAATTATTGAACTGCCTCTGGGTGAATGTAGGGCCGTAGGGTGGGTAGGAATAGAACCTACACACACCCACCCAATCAGTATTCTGTATGCCTATCCATTCTGCAATAGCAGTGAAGCAAAGCGAGAGTAAAATAGTTTAACTCATATCGCCTTTGTCTGCATAGTAAGGTCGTGCAAGCACGAGAAATTACTGCAGCGGGAAGCAGTGGTGCGAAGAGCCAAGCACGCTCTTTTTATCAAATTCAGTCCAGTTATACTAATGGACAGCCTAACAACCAATAATGTGTAAGCCACCTGTGCAATTAGCCAAAAATCTGAGTTGTAAAATATTACTTAACATCCTATCAAAAATAGGGACTAGTACGAGAGTGTACATGTGTAAGTCCCTATTGTATTTAAATTAAAGTGTCTAAGCGACACATAAAAGTGTAGTCAATGGTAGGGGATCTAGGTTATGAATTTATTGAAGGCAGTGCCAAAAAATGTCATATTTGTCTTTTCAGGGCCAGATAGTTAATCGAAAAGGGTTTTCTCTCAGCCAAATGAGAACCCTATTAAAATGGCAATGAAAGTAGCCCTAAGGCTAATATTCCACCGGTTGGAAGGTGGCCCTCCTGTCTTCCATTTCGGCTAGGAATGCGGCTGTTCTTTCTTCCAAAAAGACTCGTCTGGGGAAGTAGAACCCATGCTTGGTGGCGATGTAAGCTGCCGCATCTTGTAGATGGTGGAGGGGTCTGTCTTCGAAGGCCTCGTAGTAGTAGCTACCCAGGATATTTAGTGCGTGGTGCCATTGGCTAACCCTTGGTGGTGAGGTCTGCAACGATCTGAAGCCAATATAGGTGACAGCAGAAACGAAGTTTGAAGCTTTTTTCTTGTTTGTCAGTAATGGCGTTAGCCCCATGTCGCTGCATAGCTTGCTCATTAATTTTTCTTTGGTAGCATCTGCCATTCGCACTGTTTTGACTGGTAACTCCCACTTGGCCTTCGGGGTGGTTCCTTCCAATTCTTTGTCCAGGTTCAATGCCGGTCCTGGTGATGGAGTGGGGGGTGTCGATGTTATTAACACCCCCTTTTTCCCCTTTCCCTTTCCTTTCTTTTTAGGGGGTGGTGGCGGTGATTCCGGCGTTTCCGGTGCTGGTTCGGTAAAATCCACTGGTGACGTGGCCGCTTCCACTGTCTCGGCTGTTAAAATCCCCAGCATTTGTTGGGATAGCATTTCTATCCGGTTCTGAAGAGTCTTTATTGTAGCCTCAGGTACGGATGAGTCCTTTTCAGTCTCAGCTGGGGCTACCTCTTCTTGAACGTTGGTTGGGGGGGTGGGTGTGCCACGCATTGGTCGGTGTTCTATTTCCCGCCTTTGCTGCTGGCGCCCTCTATCTCTCCTGTACATTAGTGACCCCCTTAGGTCGTTATTTTCTTCTTTTTCCCATACAAGTAGAAGTGTAGTTCTTCTTCCTGCGGCACGAAGGCTCCAATTTGAGGCTTCTTTCAGCTCTAAGCCTAGTAAGGCGTTTAGTGCTGGTCGGGGAATTACATCCATCGCTAGCGTGTTCAATGGTTGAAACATGATTCCGAGTTGACCACTCTCTGCTCGTTCGCTGCTGACTTCTCTCTCTCTCTCTCTCTCTCTCTCTCTCTCTCTCTCTCTATATATATATATATATATATATATATATACATACATACATACATACATGTGATGCAATTTATTGATGTCTGTATGATACATAGTTGAAAACCGTATTTTTATTACGTTTACCATCCAAGAATGTATGGGTATTTTGATGTGCATGAATGCTTGACCAAAAAATGTAACAGCCTTTATCTAATAATGCATTAATGGTTAGTAAGATAAGATGGCTAAGGAAATATGCTAATATCCTTGTGTTTCCACGGGAAGCTTTTAGGGGACAGTCTTCCAGTATAGTTTAGTCCCGAGTCTCAAATAGGGAGATGGAATATAGACTAGTGGAGAAGTCAAGAGTGAATTAAAGGCTAGTTGGAAAAGGAGTCGGGGAAGAGAATTTGGAGAAGGAGCAGTCAAAGAGGAGAAAGAGGAGTGAAGTCAGAAGGAGAGAAGGAATTGGCAGGATAGGAGAAATACAGATCAGTAATTAACAAGAACAGGTGGAACAGTTATCTACACTATAAATCAAATGGTGCAATAGGCTGTCACTTGGACGAGAGGAAAAAGATTGATTGGATAATTATTATCATTTGACTATTGAATTGTATTAAATTGTTATTTATTTGAATTTCACCTTTTGTGTACTCAATAATTTAACTGTCGGCATTGCTGATTTGGGGCTGGGAGCTTTACCTTTCTCTATCACTAATTTCACTTCCTACAAAATCGAGCCAGTGTGGGACTGTTATAATAATTTAAATAAAATATTTTGGAGAACCCCACCCTAACCATAATTACACACCTACCACTGTAGTGGTGGCATAAGAAACCCTGCAACATGCCACAGGAACAAATATCCATCTGTTATGATTTTATTTTTTAATTTTAACAGGTCACTAAACACATACAATATCTATTTTCAGTAAAAATTATCTCAGCCTCATCTAATAATGGAATCTTTCACATTGATCTTCTTTTTATGGTTTTAATTTCTTCTTAATAAGTAAAAAAAAAACAAAATTTGAAATCAAGGAATATTTTTGGTTTTAATTTTTTTCTGTACATGATGAAAGCGAAGGATTTATTTTTCATCATTTTATCTCTTCCTGATATCATCTAAAACAAACAAAAAGCACTATAACACATAAGGTTTTACTTGTGGTCTAGATTATATGTTGAAATCCATGGTTCCTTCATCCCTAAGTTGATTTTTACTTCTCTTATTTTTCAATAAGTTTTTAAGGAGTTAACAAAATTCTCAAGGTGTATTTAATTTCATGGAAATCGAACCTTCATTGTGTTACTTTGTTAACTATTTTTATTGTGTTTCACATGATCAAAACAATTTATCCCATTTTATTTATTCATTATTTGTGGACAATAGTCAATAACAAAAATTCTCAATTTAAAAATTGATATATTATATTCAATTTAATTATTGAACTAAATTATAAATGCAATAAGATTTTGTATAAATTCATGAGATTTTTAGAGATAAAAAAAACTTTAAAATTTTTCAAGAGAACCCATCAAATTCAAGGATATTTTAAAGGTTGTATGAACTATGTAACTCTGTTGTCAAGGTTCTGTGATGATTTGATCACACTTAACATGCTTTAAACAAAATTAAAAATAGTGAATTTTGGCAAAGCTCTTGATAGTACTTTTTGGTTAGACACAAGACACTGTATACACTCACTTAAAAATCCCGTCCATCCAGCTTAAAATGACACTTGTTCTACTGATTAGTCCAAGCAAACTAGTGACTCAGATCAGCTTGTGCACTATGTGATGGCTGAGCTGAGTCCAACTAGTTTGCAGCTGGACTTGACTTACAGGTGAGTATACACAGTGATCACTTGATACATAATGTATCTGCATGATGTTTCCTTAAAAAATAAAAAATAAAACAATAGTCTTGTTTGTTTTTTAAATATTTGTTTTGCAAGCTGTGATATTAAATAAAAGTCAAGGAAGGTAATGCGGTCTTTAATATTGGACAATCTAACACTGAATTTATTTAGCATTCAATTATGTTCACACCATAGGTTATCACGGCAACTTGACTGAGATTTCTTCACTCCCTAAAAAAAATATTTCATGCATGAACTCACTAAAAAAAACTTTGTCAACCATATTTTAGCTAGTGACCGAGTTCTCTGTAATTTTCATGAAAATCCCCCCTTTCTACCCTCCAACAATATTGCACCATCTAAATATTTCCCAAAATTTAGTCTGCTTTATATGATGAGTTGTAATAGTCTGTGTTAGTATGTAATAAAGAGAAAAAGGGCAATGACAATTTTTGCAGCTATAGACAGGGAACCAGGCTACTATGGAGAAATAGTTCAAACTAGTTCCTCTAGTCTCTAAATTGTTTTTGTAGAAACAACTTTATAACAAGAAGTTTTGACATTCCAAATTTTTGGGCCGGAGAAATGATGGATACACCTTATGTTAGGCTTGCCACCAAGTGGGACAGGCTACTGTGGTGTGTCCCTGGGCATTAGAAGGGACAAACTACTGTGGTGTGTCCCTGGGCATTAGAAGGGACAAGCTACTGTGGGGTGTCCCTAGGCATTAGAAGGGACAAGCTACTGTGGTGTGTCCCTAGGCATTAGAAGGGACAAGCTACTGTGGTGTGTCCCTAGGCATTAGAAGGGACAAACTACTGTGGTGTGTCCCTAGGCATTAGAAGGGACAAACTACTGTGGTGTGTCCCTAAGCATTAGAAGGGACAAACTATTGTGGTGTGTCCCTAGGCATTAGAAGGGACAAGCTACTGTGGTGTGTCCCTAGGCATTAGAAGGGACAAACTACTGTGGTGTGTCCCTGGGCATTAGAAGGGACAAGCTATTGTGGTGTATGTCTAGGCATTAGAAGGGACAAGCTATGGTGTGTCCCTAGGCAAGGCACATACTTTACTCAAACTGCCTCAGCAGTAAATACCCTAACTGTGTTGATGTGCTTTAAAACAATAAACCCACAAGATGAACAACTTCTGGAAACACTGACTATGTTGGTCAAGACCCTGGGATTATCACAGGAGAGATATGGTATCTACTTACAATGACATTAAATGGCAAGATCAATTTTGGATCAATTTCATTGTAATTGTATTCATTCTTGTAGACACTTGATTACAATCACCAAAATGTAGACCTAAAAACTAGGATCCTAACAATATTTGAAGGTTCCTATTGAAGTTGTTTACACATATTTATATTCTTTAAATTCAATAAGATCTAGTGTCATATACGGAAATGACTTTTGAAGATCTTTATTAGTCATATTGAATTATCATAAAACATTATGTGAAGTATCGAATTGTGAATAAGCAGTGAACCTTAAAGTTGAATGCATAAATATTTTATCACATTTAGACCATGATAGTATTTGGGAAGGGTCATTTTGACCTTTATTCTTAATTTCTTCCATTTCAGTGTTAAAACTTCAAAGGGTCCAGTGTTCCAATTCAATGAAATTGACTCTATTAAAACAGGTTTGAGAAAGAGACAGCTGAACTTTCAATCCATGTCAAATAGTTCTTCTTCAAAGGGAAAAGTTAACGTAATTCAGAGATATTGACTGATGAAACAAATGATTGTCTTAGGACGTTTTTTTAGAAACCACTGCTTATGATTGGAAGAATGAAATTAAGGCATTCATCTTGGAAGTAACAGGCATTTTAAGTGACAACCTTGGTCAAAATTCTATGGTTCAAAAATTTCTGAGAGAGTGAAGGTTGGCTCCAAGGGAAGCCTAAGAAAAGAATAGTGCTTTTCTCATTAAACAAGGGAGGGATCAGATTTTGGTCTTGTTAGAAAGACAGGGTTTAGTGCTGGATGCACAAGTTCTAAAGTTAACAGAATCAATGTACACAATTTTAATTTCACATAATATTCTAATTTTTTAAAATATTGTTTACTGTGTGCAAATTTGTTTGATATTACTAGGTTCCATGATATGCATTGTTTATTCAGTTTCATGGAAATGTCTTGATGCTAGAGTTGTTATGCAATTTATCTTATTCAATTTCAAGGAAACATGTTGATGCTGAAGTTGTTATGCAATTTATCTGTTAATTTTACAGTTAGTAGTTCATTAGCAGAATTGGTTGCATGCGATCCAAATGTTCACATGTGCAAGATTTATTGGGTTATATGAATAAATATGAAAAAAGTTAGATTGTCTATCAGGACAATACTAATTATGAGTTAATGATAACTACCTATTATTTTACTTTTGTATTGTTTAAATAATCTGGAAGTGAGTAAGGATATGTGAATTTTATGCAAAAGTAATCAAACATGTAATAGCATATCGTAAATTTTCGATAGAGAGTTCACATGGTAATTGATGGCATGGTACTGCCATAGGTAGGTTTTACGCAGCGTCTGATTAAACTGTATTCAGTGAAACATAAATGAAATAATTTTATATGCATCTAGAAAGTGGTACATAGCGATTTTGGGACCCTTTTCCAAGGGAGAAGAGACTTGCCAGTCCAGAGACAGAGTTTGAAAAAAAAAATGAAAGAAAAAGGAGAAGACTGATAAGTGAGGTCTGAAAGGGGAAAGTGAGGAGCTGAGAGTAAAATCTAGGAAGTTCAAGAAGGACGAGGCAGTTGGAAAAGGAAGACTCAAGGAAATAGGAAACGTTGGATCACAGTCGAGGGGAAGGTAATACCATCAGTTGTGGACATTGCACTCTTTTCACCATTCGTTATGATGATGAAATAAATCTAAATTAGACACTGCTAATAAATCATTTTGAAAGTTAAATTGAAATTATCACTATTAATTCGTTTTATTAAATTTGTTATTTCTCTTGTTTATATTTCTTCCCAATAATATTGCCCAGTTGATATTCTATCTTTCACTCATACCAATTCATAATATTGAGGGCATTCCCTAGATAATGTATCTTAAAATCCGATTAACTACCTCTCTTACTAAGAGGGAGACCCCACACATACCTTTGACAGGTGTAGTTTATACCACTAAAGCATAAACTTCAAGAATGAGAGTAGCACTGCATGTTTCTTATATGCATGTCCATATTTACACATACATGTGCCTTTATTTGATTTAGATTTTCAAAGTGTGAAGGGGCCATATCCTGATCTGTCATTGCATAATGTGCCACTCTTAGATGCATTCTATGTCTAGACTGTACTTATCCTTATTTGCCTATGTATACCAGACATCGAAAAGTATAGACAGTATAGATCGAATCCATCACTGCATGATGGACACTCTCAGAGCTAATTTACCATATAAATAATCAAAAACTTTATACAGATTTGCTAGTGACTTATTTGAGGGTAGAGCTGACTGTACATGTGTGCAACTGGGTCATACATTTTTAAAATTATCTAACAGTATTCCTGTGTCTTACTAATACTAGTATCTCATCAATGCTACATTAAACTTTGCTTATTTACTATTAACATTTCATACCTAGTAGCATCTTATATATATATATATATATATATATATATATATATATATATATATATATATATATATATATGTGTGTGTGTATATATATATATATATATATATATACACACATATATATATATATATATATATATATATATATATATATATATATATATATATATATATACACACATATATATATATATATATATATATATAATTGAAATGTTACAGAAATTCAAACAAATACTAAGTATAATTACTCAAGATTCAAAGTCCATGCATAATCCATTATCATGTTCTTGTTCTGCACCTCTCCTACCCCTTTCCTATAAAACACCCACATACAAAAAATACAAAGCAAGACAAGTGTCATGACATGGGTGTAACTTATGTATCCCATTACAAATGTTGTGGAATGCACAGGTACTACCATTACATTACATAAAGAGGTTTGTGTATTTTATGAAGACTTAAATTACATCTACCAAGTTTTGTTTTCTAGCCAAAGTTTTAAAAAAACATATTATCACAGTCATGCTACACTTCAAATAATTCACTTGCAACATAGTTGGTAACAATGTGACAATATTTACATTTGATTGCTACTTTTGCAATATCTCCCAGTGTATAAAATATACAACCATCTGTAATGTTAAAACACTTTTCCTGACCTGTGTAATCACAAATTAACAAAACAAATTCATTATACTGACAAGTTGATTAGTTTTGGGTGACATAAACATTAGATGTAATCAAGATGAATTAAAATCAAATAAGAGAAACATTTATCAGTTACTAGCAAGTCTGTTAAAATGCCATACCTAGGATATAAAAAAAATGTTATTTTTTATTGTTATAGTTTGGAAACTATCCAACTATGTACAACCTCTCCTTTCAACTTACAAGCCTTTAACAGAACAATTAGGTTGAAAAGGCCAAGTGAGCTTGTGGTATGTACCTACATCTTTCTGTCAAAAATTGTATGTCACCTCTCTAGAGGTGATATTTCTGATCTGATCAAACTTGGAATATGGGTTTTATAATGAACAAGATTCACATTTATTAATAGGGATATCTTGCAGCTGATTGGCTGGGTTTGTTACCATTCTTGGACTTTATTTATGATCCAATTTTGATTCAACTTTGAATAGTGGCTTCATCAAGATCTCACAAATTTGCTTTTGAGAAGGACACAGAGCCATGCCTGTTGATATTGCATCTGACTGACCAAGTCTGTCAATACTTGAGTTGATATTGCATCTGACTGACCAAGTCTGTCAATACTTGAGTGACTTTTCAGATCAAATTTTAATAAAATGTGGAAATATGGCTTATGTGATCAAGATATCCTGGGAGTTTATCATAACGAGATCTGAATAAATTATTCAGGCCATCTTGCAACTGATTGGCTGAGTTCTTTACCATTCTAAGAGACCATATTATTGATAGGATCTTTATTAAAGTTGAAATACTCAAGTTCTCAAATGAGAATGATTATGAGTGAAATCACACATAGTAACGATATGAATTGCATATAACTGACTGAACTTAGCATCACTGCTATAGTCTCAACAAACTCGTTAAATAATCTCATATCAAGGCATTTGATGACTAATAAAGTGCAAGATTCAGGGATATTTATGAGGTATTACTTTGGAAATTAACTGAATCTGTTACCAATCTGAAGATCAAGTTTGATCACATTTATTCTAAGGTAGTCAAAAAGGATATACAATCAAGGTCATGGACAGTTGCCTGAAAACAATGGAGTAAAATGTGTACATATTATTGAAATAATCTTGCTCTGATTGTCAGAGCTTGTTGTTCCAACTTTGTTGTTGTTGTAGTAGGTTTTAATGACATTTTTCAGCACACGATAGGCTATACATGATGGCCAGTATTAATGGTGGATGAAAAACCTGGGAAAACCCCAAGAATGAACCATTGACCCACAAAAAGCTACTGGCAAGCTTTCTCACATATCCACATTGGCTGAATCTGAGACTTGAACCCATGCAGAAAGATGTGAGATGGCAGTGATCCATAACAGAGTGCTTTCGTCCACTTGGGGCCCCTGTCAGAGCTTGTTACTGCTTGAGATCTTGGGACTATATTTCTCATCCAATTTCGTGAAATCTTGGCAATTAGGTTTATTATCCTCAATATCTTGGATGAGCTCAATTAAGAGCAAGGCACAATGCATACTAATTATGGTTTTATCTTTGGAAAGAATTTTGGTTCAGCCTATAGTAAAATTGGTAAATTGACATGATATTAAGTTTGGGACATAATTTGGATAGATCTGTTTTTTAAAAGACTTGAATAAATTGATGGTAAACTGTGAAGTTATGTAAAACTAGGTGAGTGATATCAGTTCACCTTTTGCCCTGGTTTGCAAATACAAACAATTCTGTTAACAATTTTAATATTACTTTTCTAACACAGTTTAATTAGATCTAAGAAAGTCATCTTTGTAAAACACCCCCTGATTATAACAGGTACACATTCTATGTAAAATAAAAATCTAATTTCAGAATATTAATTAAAGCCCATTTATTTACCTTTTACCAGCTAAATGCTACACCTTTTTTTGAGAGTTAAAATACACATATCTGCAATTTATCTTAAAAGACCTAGAACTGATTTCTCCTTCTGAATATCAATAAGGGCTATTTTGTTTGTTCACAGAAAGAAAATATGCAAAGCATTTACCAAAGGATTTTGAAAAAATGGCAGGGCTGGAAATTAAAAACAGGATTTTCAGGGATGAAAACTACTAACAGTAAAATCATAACATGCAAATTTCACCAGCGAAAGGTTTTTAATGAGATGATTGTAAAATGTTCATTTTATTGTTTATTTCAAATAACATTTTCAATACTCTTTATTAATATCATTGTCAGAATATTATCATATTCAACATAATATCCACTCTTTTCCCCTAACATATTTATTTGAGTAAATGTCTGCACTTAAAGTAAATCATTATAAGTGCACCATAACATTATAAATAGCTGGGAACTCTCTACTCTTTAGGTTCATTCTCTCTGCCTGCCCGTCTGTCCATCTTCCCTACCCACAATATAATCACACCCAATAGAAAACATGCAATATACATGTTTGACACTTAATTACCTTTCAAAGTTAAGTCTTATTGACACACCAGGCATAGAAGGTGGTAGGTTATCCTAAATTTAATATTTTCTAGGCAGCTTTTAGCAGATTCTTACACAACATGCAATAACTAAGAAACATGCATGTAGAGTGGCCCATTTTATACAAGTTTTACCAAATACAGGTGTGTACTTATTAAAGTGCATGCATCCATTACATTGAATACATTATTATTTTATTATCAAGAGACCCACATAATTAGTCTTTATCACAAGTGTATACCATAGATCTCTTGAAACAGAATGGTTCTGGCTCATACCTTTCACATGTCATGAAATGTCACAAAGGTCAAATTTGACAGGTAATGCAAAGGTGCCAGGTGAAAAAACTGATAAATGCATTATTACTGTATAATTGCTCTTTGAATTAAAGCATCACTGATTATTAAAAAATTATTTTTTTATGTTATGGATATAGTATATTCTTCTTGTATCCATCTTTACTTTCATCAGCTGTTATGGTTCTTATACAGTTTATTGTACATTAGTAAGATATGAATAATATCAAACAAAATTGAGTGATAAATTTTATTATGAACTCTGACTAGGTGACATTTTTGGCTGTGTTCCCATATGCTTAATAAATTGGATATCAGGTCAAATATTTAACTGTAGGCAAATTTCCAAATAGCATTTGACAAAAATCGGTACATACAACATGCCAAGCCAGTTCTACATTCCATTCAAAATTTGTACAATAGAGTGGAAGCAATGACTTTCTACTTCTTGATTATTGTTCCGCCCAGGTTCATTGCTGTGGTAAACATTCATTCATATAGTTAATTAATGTCCATAGTGTTTATGCAATTAAACTGCTTTGGTACAATACATAAGTACACCACACAGCTATCAAAGGAATACTACACATTAACATACAATGCTGGAATTCAAGGAATGAAACTAATTCAATTGACGCTTCATTGCATTTCAGCATCTCATCTGTTTGTTTTAATTTTGTTAGAACAGACATTAGCTACTGTGATAAAGGATGTTGTAGTCAATTTATTTAACAGAAGTAAGTTCTTAAATTAAACTTAAAATATAAAAGTTTGGCATTCAAATACCTTAAACTCTTTCATTGCAACACTTTGCAAAATAAATTAAACACTGTAGGCATTTATATAAACCCAATTCATTTAAATGAATTTACTGACAAGGCAAACATACTGTATGTAATATATAATAAAACAAAAACAAACAGCACATCAAGTAGATGAACATTTGGTAATAAAAATACAGTGTAAAATAGAAGAAACATTTTAATAAACATTTGTACATTTGTCCGAGTTTGCAAGAATGATAATCATTTCCAGTTATTTTTCAACCAATCAGTAATGGGTACATATTTATCCTCTCCCCACCAACCCGTGCACCTCAGTCTGCCCAGCATTAGATACTTTGCATAAAAAGATGACATACCCTACATAAACGAGATAATGACTACGATCAATATCAACAAGCCTTATATTTACCATATTATCCTTTTAATGATATAAGACATATGATGGGAAGCCGACAAGCTTATAAAATGATACGAAATGCTTAGCATACAAATAATTATCCAATTTAAATAAAATGGTTAACCATGACATGCATGCAAAATATCTTTGAGAATTTGGTCCCTTTTTGTAGGGAGGAGAAGGGTATGCGAGTGACAGAATGTATAAATATAATCATATATGAATTCCTGGTATATAAGCAACTTAATAGTATAATTTATGCTGGTGCAATTATGGAATTTATTTAATAAAGGCTGACAGAAATGTAAAATCTTTATTAAAAAAAAATATTTACTCATGCCCAAAATCATATCAATCTGTAGCAACAATTGGATTGAAAGAAAACAATGTGAAACTTAAACTTATGTCATCATAACCTTTTCAAAATATCATTATTTAACTAAGTTTTAATAGTACCTGCTATATCACAGTAAGGTTGATATTAATATATAGCAGTTCTATACATTACACAGTTTTCAGTATAATGCAGCTGGTGGTTATGGACCCTGACTACCCTGTTGTAATGATTGAGAGCTGTACAATATGACTGTATATATGAAATAAGGAATACGTGCTGTTAATTGTGACATGAATTCATATCTGCTAGATTTCTCCTCTCAACTTTCTTTACTTTGTTTCATATAATTCTGTATCCAAACATACAATATGGGATCCAGAGATAAACACCTTCACTGCTTTCGACATAGGTGCCAATTTATAACTGTGAATGGTGTATTGTATTGCATTGTAAAAGTAAAGTTCTAAAAATGTAAAGAAAACTTTTAAGATTATCATCAGTCTCTTGACCTAGTGTGGTTGTTGAGGCACTGTACTGCTGAACATCTGACCACTTGTCCCGATAATGTGCAAATGTTTGTGTCTCTGTAAAACTTTTCCTGGTCTATTCTGTAATGTTGTTAGTCCACTTATTTCTGTCTACGTTTCCTTCTGCCACTCTGGACAGTGCCCTGCAGTACTGTTGTGAATAGACTGTTGGCTCTAGTGACATGGCCATACCATTTCAGCTTTCTCTTTTTGACAGTGGTGAGGTCTTCATAATGGCCTACTTTGTGCTATGCACTTCTTCATTTGTGATATGGTCCATGTAAGAGATGCCAAGGATGGTTCTGTATCATCTCATTTCAAGTGCCTGCATTCTTCATTGGAATTCTGCTGTCAGGGTCCAGACCTCACATGAATACAAAAGAAAAAAGATTGAGATCACTAGTGTTCTCAATAGTCTGATTTTAGTTTTCAGACAGATATTCTTGTCTCTTCAGATGGGTCTTAGCTTTGACATAGCTACTGTTTTTTGTGCTGCTTGTGATAAAATTTCTGCTCTTGATCCCTCTTTTATGATTATATACCAAGCTATTTGAACTGGCCCACTGTTTCCAGATTTTGTCTTCAACAGTGACTTTATGTTTGGCTGAGATTTGTTTGCCACTATTTGTCATTAGCTTTGTCTTTTCAGCGCTTATCTCCATGTCAAATATGGAAGATGTTTCATCCAGGTTCTTCACTAAGGTGGCAAAGTCGTCTTCACTGCCTCACAGCCCATCAGTGTTATCTGCAAAGCATAGGTTGGTGATCTTATGCCCTCCAAAGCTGACTGTCACACATTGATTTTCCAGGGTTTTGCTCATGATGCATTCTAAGTTGATGTTGAAAAGTGTGGGTTACATGAGACAGCCTTGACGTACTCCAGCTGATGTCTTGAACCACTTCCCCACAGAACCTTGAGCAATTACTGCACTGGTAGCCTTGGCATACAGCTGTTTGATGGTACTGATCAACTTTTGATCCATGTTGTACTTCATTGTGGCCCACAATGTCTCATGCTACACTCTGTTAAAAGCCTCTTTGAAATTTATGAACACATGATAGATGTCTTGTTGATGTTGCGAGTACTTTTCACATGAACCCTGAGATTGAAAATTTGTTCTGTTGTGCTTCTTCCACTCTGGAACCCTGCCTGCTCTTTAGCAATTATTTCTTCTGCTTGTGGTTTCAGTTTGTTCAAGATGATCTTCAGCATCACCTTACTAGCATCGCTGATCAAACTGATAGTTCTGTAATTTTGGCACAGCTGGAGATTGCCTTTTTGGGGACTGTTATAATTAGAGACTGGGTCCACTGTGTTGGCCATTCACCTGTCTTCCAGATATTGTTGCAGATTTTTGTCTTTAGCTCTAGTTTGGAACTTCAAGCATCTCTGAGTCTCCTGTGGATGGATGGATGTATAGTTCATTACGATATTCAGTCCATCTTTATGCAATGTCACTTGCTTCTGTGAGGCATTTTCCATTTTTTTCTTGAATGGTACTAACTCTTGGTTGCTTCTGTCTGGTGAGGTCCTTCACAATTTGGAATGTCTTTTTGCTGTTATTCTATATCAGACTGTTCTCTATTTCTGTTCACTTTTGTCCAATGCAATCTTCTTTTCCTTTCTTCAGATTGTTTTGATATTGTTTATTTCTCGATACTTCATTGCCCCTATTGTGTCTGATGTTTTTGAGGTCTCTTCAGGCATCACACAGATTCAAAATCT
Source organism: Unio pictorum (assembly GCA_030141615.1). NCBI lineage: Eukaryota > Metazoa > Mollusca > Bivalvia > Unionida > Unionidae > Unio > Unio pictorum. The sequence continues at coordinate 8,617,393 of JARLTB010000007.1, read as the reverse complement.
CTTCTGTAACCCAGGTTGTTTTCTTTGGGTCATGGAGGCCAATGATGTCTTTGGCAGCTGTTGTCAAGATTGTGTTGAAAGTGTCTGTCATCACTTTAACATCAACAACTATCACAAGGAGTGGAGCAAATTTTCCTCCAATTGTGGCTTGGAATGACTTGCAGATGTTAGGATCCTTCAGTTGTACAAGGTTTAATTTGATCCTAATTTTCTTTTGGCTTGTTAATTTTCTTCAGCCTCACTCGGAAGTTCATAATCACGAGGTTGTGATCACTGCCAACATCAGCACCTGGGAATGTTCTTATTTTTTTTCTACTGATGCCAGATCGGTAACGGTTTTGAACCAGTATGTAGTCGATCTGGTTATGATGAGGTTCCATTTTGTGCATGCAATGTCCAGCATCGTGAAGCTTTATATTGGCCATGGGTGTTGACTAGTACCAAGTTGTTGTAGCTTGCAAACTCGAGCAGCCGTCTCCCTTATTCATTGGTAAACTCATTGCAAGAAGGTCCAAAATGATCATCTCAGTCTTTTAAAGCATCTTTGCCAACGTTGGCATTCCAGTCTCCTTGGATAATAGAGGATGTCTTTTTTACTTAAAAAACTTTACTTAGATGTTTGTTGTAAAAATTCCACTTTTTTATCATGATCAGTAGTTGGAGCATAGACTTGGATAACTGTGATATTAAAGAGAGATGCTTTCAGACAAATGGAGATGATTCTGCTAGATATGGGGTGACATTCAAGCACAGATCCCTTGATGGCATTGCTTAAAAGGAAGTCTATTCCTTTATGGACTTGTCCAACTCTCTACTACAGTATAATATATGCTCATCTTCAGTTTGGTGTTCTCCTAGGTCTTTCCATCTGACTTCACAGTCCTAGAATGCTCCATTTGTAGTGTTCCACTTCATGTGTCAACTCTTGGAGTCTTCCAAATTTGCACCAGAGTTCTAATGTTCCAGGTGGAGATGGCGATGCTCTCACTCTGATTTTATGCAAAGTACCAGTAGCACACTTGTCACCTCTGTCCTGGTGGACAACGGCAGATGCGGTTCATGATGACCCAGGCAATGACCGATCCGGTATGGTAACTTCAGATTTGTCCAGCATTATCAGTGTGCCTTGGGCAAAAGTCATCTGGCAGGGCCCATCCCTCTCCAGACATAGGAGTTGCCAGAAGTGGATGTAGTACATTGTCCAACTGCCTTAGGGTCTTCACTCCGGATTTTCTTTTAGGGTTTACTCCCTTAGCCTTTGGCTAACCAAAGCTGACCTGCAAAGCAGCAGGAGACTCATGCATGGGTGTGTGTGTCCATTTCCTGAGCAAATAAGGTAGATGACTTTGACCCAGCAAGCCCATGATCAAAGCAATTCTGTAATATTTGTCTTTGACCCAGCAAGCCCATGATTAAAGCAATGCTTTCAATGAACAACATTATTTTCAGAAAAAAAGATCATTTGTGCAAGTCTTTAGGTTGGTTTCTAATTGTGAAACATGAAAGCAGAATCATGCTGTACCCAGCTTGGAGAAGTTTACAGACAGATGAAACATGCTAAGAAACAGAGTGTATTATGTTAAAAAGTTGTGTATCCAACAGTTACAAATTGTATTTTTGCATAATAACTTTAGTTGCCCAATGTACTACATTTACTAAACTTTGTTAATAGTTTGAACATATGGTAAGAATGAAGCTTAATACGTTTAGGGTCAAATGTCAAGGTAACTGATGGTAAGAAGAAACATTGTTTCTGCAAATAAATTGAGTTCTCCATATCTACAGTTACCAAATGTTGCATATGGCATGGACTTTAGGTAAGGAAGACTACTAATTTCAGTGTCAAAATATCAAGATCTCTCTGACTGAAAAATAAAAATGTTTTCATACAATAACATTAGTGCATTACAGACCTGGCCACACTTTCTGGATGGCTTTCACTTAAATAAAGAAGAAGCCGATGAGTTTTTGGCTTAAATGGTAAATGGTCATAATCACACCGACTATATAAACAATAAAATAGTCACACATTTTAGTTTTCTGCAATTGCGGACTGTTAAACATGGGATGGGCAGATAATGTCTTTCATTGTACTTCTATTTAATTTAATTTAATATAAACCCTATAAAGTAATGTAAACATTAAGTATTACAAGATAAAATATAAAGCCATATATAGTGTGTGTGCATTATCATGGATATATAAGATGTATAAATTTTTTATTACAAGGAAATAAGGCTTGCTTGCATCCAAAAGTAGTTATATAAAATTGCTTTATACCAATATTTTAGTAGCCAGATTATTTTCACTGTATGTAAATGTAGCAAACACTAGAATTAGAGAATAGAAAACAAAGAGAGTGATAATCTACTGGAATATGATACAATTATAACAAAAGTTCTTTAAATCACACATTTTTTTTAATATCCAAACTGAGAAATTCTTCACAAAAGAACATCATAATTTTTAACATAACATATCCTTACATATGAGATTTATTTGAGATAGCATTTTGTTGTGTTCTTTTGATGATTAGGATTACCTTGCTGATAACAGGATTGTATTACTTCACAAATAAAAAACCACAATATTTATGCTAGCTAATTACGTTTTTTGATAAAAGAGGACTGAAATATTAAGAAAAAAATCTGTAAAATTTAGTTTTTTTTGTTATAAAATGTGTAACGTATTTTGCATCCATCAATATCTCTATTCCACTGTAAAATAAAACTTGAAAAATGTATATACTCACAAGTCAAATCCAACTGCAAACTACACAGGCCCACATCTAATGGCTCATAATAAGCAGACATATCTGGGTCTATGTTAGAAATAATTAATGGAACAATCAACTTAAACCCTGATCTACTGACATATCACACAATTATAGTTCTGAGTCTATGTTGTTTGCAGGTGGACTCAACTTATAAGCATGAATATTAGGTAACTGAAACATCATTCGTTTGAGCACTTATCATCTCTCAAATCAACAAATACATCTGGCTGTTAAAGATTATATTTTCTGCCACCTAAACAATGTTGAAATAAAGAAACACTTCAACCAAAATTATTTTATCCCACAGCTGTTTGAGTTTCTTCTACTTTGTATGTACTCAAAGCAAGAGGTTTTCTTGATTGGACAAAAAATGCCTTTATAAAAAGGGTAACTTCATAGCTAACCAGCATACCAAAATATGACAGATGGAAGAAGAATAAAATTGAATTACAAAGAGAAAGCTTAAGCAGTTCTAAAATTATAAATATACATGTTTAAAAAATGAAAAAAAGATATAATTCTTTTTGTTTCTTTTTAACATTTACAAATCAAATAAAACACTTGACCTCAACTTCAAAGATAACAATAAATTTTGAAATGCACCAATTTATAGTTAACCTGAAATCTGAATGATCTGGTACCATCAACAGTGGTCACTAGATCCCGTTGAGCAGGTGAGCACAACATGTACAAGTATATATAAAAAAAAGTGATGTATGACTAGAGTACATAATCCATTATAAGCTGGTTTAATGAAAAACACACATATACTCAAGATTTTGATTATTTTTATTGCATTATCTCATAAATATAATACTAACTAGAGAATTCCAGTATCTTTTATTTTATATTTGTGCAAATGTACAGCGTTCCCTCATTACAATGCAGTCCATGGAAGTCGGAAAGAGAGAGAGAGAGAGAGAGAGAGAGAGAGAGAGAGAGAGAGAGAGAGAGAAATTGTATTCAGTTCGTAACGTCTTAAATTCTGCAAGTTTTTTATTCTATGATCTTGTGACAGTATATATATATCAGCACCTATATTTAAGCATTTATGTGTACCATATTCTTTAAATCCAAAACTTGAAACTCTTTAATTTTTCAATCTTTTATTTCACATGACAAACTCTCAATGTCTACCAGTTCTATCATGCAAAGTATGTCATATCTATCTTGTAGTCATTCTCACCTTTTCTTGTGCAGACATGATTAAGTGAATATTTATTATCAGAAGAAGTTTTGACAAATAGGGAATAAATAATATTTATAATTTAAGTTATCAAATCCACTCTGAATTGTACTATTTGTATGTTTATGGGATTTGCTGACTTTCATGTCTTAACCTAGCCAACGGCAGTTTGTGAGTAGGTTCTAATTTGTGCTGAGCTTGTGGACTTTATGAAATTTGGCTTTCAAAAAGATTGTTTCGATGCATGTCTAGGTGATGACTGTTAATAATCTGTTCTTGTAAGACTTTTTAACAGGTGTGTTTAGTAGAAAAGACAATTTACCACCAGATTTCCTCAAAAGTATGATTAATGTAACAAGAATTTAACACCTGTAAGCTGCAGTGTTCATTATGTTTTGTTCATTATGTTTTATAATAATAATAGGAGACCAATACATAATGTCAGGCAAATAATTAATAGATACAAATTAGTGTTCTCAGATCATTTTGAAAATGGCATGTCAAAGATCGTTTTAATTCATTTTGCTGATTTCAAGGTGATCAGATGAAAATTTTTAATGTTCTCAAATAATTCAGTTGTGTGCATAAATAAATCCTTTCTAAAATCTTTATCTATCTATCCATCCATCAACATGTCAATTTATATGTCTGCCTTTATATCTAACCCTTCATTTATTGTCTCAACTATATAGCTAACTACATCTTTTTGGATGACTTTAACTGCAGGCAAATGATTTTAAGGTACAAAGATGACAAGGAAACATAAAATAAATGTCTCATATTTCATTTTACCTCATCTTATAACTTTCATTGTGATATTATGTTTGTTACATTCTGAGGCAAGCTCAGATTTCCAAAAGGTAAACTTTTTAGTCAGTCAATGGGTCCTGAGCTCACTTTATTAAAACATTTTTAAAGCACTGATAATACATAGAATTTTGGAAACCACATAATGAAATGGGATCCATGGCGAAATGTTACTGATCTCTAAAGGCAAGCATCTTAAACCACTTGGCAGTTGCATTAAAATGCTTACAAAGCTAACTGAATATTGTGAATTCATTTGTTTACACAGAAGTGAATTTCTGTGGTCATGTCATGCTTAAATTCATAGACTGGGGGAGGAATCCTATTGTTTCCACTGAATGATCATTGTCTACCTGGTCTTTTAATTTGTAGACTTTAGCAAACATGAAAACTAAAAAATTGTCACCCCCCCAATGTTTTGGCCCTGAAATTCATGGGGGGGGGGGGGGCGATAGGGAAGAGAAAAATTAATATGTAAAAAAAATCTGAAAATACTTTTCCTGTATGTATCATATCACATTTTATTTTGGTTCATTTCCATATTGCAAAATAACTGACTTAGTATTTTTCTTACTATTATCCAATTTACTGCTCATTCAATTTACTGGCAAACTGTCAAATGTATCATTTATGAAAATCTTTCATTACTGAACAGCTGTCTTAATTCACACTGCACATGCTTTACTATGTAAACTGGATTCAATATCAGCACTCTAATTAATTTATAAGACAAACTTCTTTGAACTTTAAATCATTCATGCAATATATTTTCAACTTACCAAACTTTTAATTTTGTCTATCTTGCTGTTATTGTTAACTCTAATAGAAGATGAACACATTAATGGCTATATTATGCTGAAGAAATCTAGTTTATTGCTTTTCCAAGGGCATACAGAGGCAATTGATAAAAGATGGACTCTGCGAGTATAAAATCTTCAATCATTTCTTTAAATAAAATTTCAATTTTTGGTCCATCATGTAGTTATTGACACAATATTCAATTATTTCTTTAAATAAAATACCAATTTTACTAAAAATAGGGAAAGTTTTCTGTCAAAACTGAAATGGTTGGCATCTCCAGATTAGTCGGTGCAGGAAGTTGTGTCAAATAAGGACTAGTTTGTTAGAGTTCCATACTAAAATAGTTAATTACAGTAGAACTTGTCTTGAAAGACCACTCTTCTAACAAAACTAAAATGATCCCTCAAGACTGGTGGTCTCCCATGAGAGGTAATACTACTGTATAATCAAAACATTTGTGCTGGATAACATGGTCTCTCAAGACAGGTGGTCTCTCATAGCAGTGGATTCTCAAGACAAGTTTTACTGTTTTGAATCTTATGTGTATCATAATGTATACTGCTTTATATAAAGTGAGACTGCCTTAGAATGAAGTGTATGATACATATCATTCTACTACTACTTAATGAAATGAGATCCATGACCAGATCTGTCTTATAACTGGAACAGTGTTACACTTAAGGACCTTAATAATGAGGGGATGCTGTATTTATATCTTCTCATTGTGATACAAATAAGGCTATTACATCTAATTAGATAAAGGCATTTTGACCATGAAATCAGACTGCCTAAAAGGCATTTAATTACATAACTTTATGTGAAATGTTGCTCCATTTGTAGAAAGTTGTGAACTTATAAATTGTAGGCTTGCTAAAATAGAAATAATTCATCTGGTTTCAAAATGATCCTCTACATCTGACATTTTATGAATTTAAAGCTGCTATGTGCAACCTGTGACATGTTTTATCTCATTATGTTAAATTACATAATACAGTGTGGTTTTAAAATCTGCTATCTGGCCTGCACCCAGGATGAGGTTATACGAGATTATCAAGGTTATACAGCAATTACATGAATGATAAACAAACAAATGTCTGAACTCATACACTAACTCCCAAATATTAAATACATGTTGCATCTCATATAAAAAATCTAACATACAAGACAGTTGAAAACAAAATAAACTTAAAGCTTCCTCTTACATCTTTCTGATACACACAAGAAGTATTACACTTCTGTGCCCATGCATGTTGTTCATCCCTATTCATCTACCAGCTTTAATAAGCAGACAAATCTCCTACAACCAAAATGGCTCTAATTAAGACTGTGTAAAGCACTCACTACAACATTTATTTAAATTATCACTGAATTAGAAATGTTGAATTGCTGAAATAAATGTCATCTCAGCTAAAACTATTTTTTAAAATACCTATATATATATATATATATATATATATATATATATATATATATATATATATATATATATATATATATATATATATATATATACATTGTATATCAATCATGGTAAAATGATTTATCACTGATCTTACTTATTACTAGTAGTGCCATAAAGATGATGTATATTTGACAGATGATTATATCGTGCCAATCAAATGTCAAAGAAATTTCATATAGGTCTTTCACTCCTGGCAGTATTTACTGATATAAATATGCAAAACTATTGACCTTAATTATTTCCCTTCAAAGGAATCTTCATCTTTTCACAGTATTATCTTAACAGGAAAATATATAGTAAAATATGTTCCCTGACTGAGGTTGAGCACACTATATTAACTAACCTCTCTTTCTTCTGTCCCTTCCAAATTTGTCATGGGCATAAATAATAATAGATTAAGTGGTTTACTGACAGTAAACAGAAACAAAATACTGTAATATCACATTACCATCAGGAACAAAATACTGTAATATCACATTACCATCAGGAACAAAATACTGTAATATCACATTACCATCAGGAACAAAATACTGTAATATCACATTACCATCAGGAACAAAATACTGTAATATCACATTACCATCAGGAACAAAATACTGTAATATCACAATGTCACCTAGATCGTGTGCCATATGCATGTGTGTATGTGTGTGTGAGTGTTTTCCTTTTCTGTAGATTATATTTATTATCACAAGATTATCAGAAATCTTAGATTGTAAGGTGACCTTGGGATGGTTCCATGACCCAGTGGTCTATCTAATACAGGGATAATAAATTTTAAAAAATATATTTTAAAAAATGGTTTACTGACATCTGTTCCCTCATCAGCACATGTGATATGTGCAAACCCCATCTCAACAAGACAACAGGTGTTAAATGGTGATTGGTTACTCTGGCTATATAAAACTAATGAACTAACTATATTGCAAAATAGTATTTCAAAGTTGATAAACACCAGGTTGACTGTTTGTAATTTCAATGGACCGCTCAGTGACCTAGTGGTTAAAGCATCTGACTCAGATGTGGGAGATTGTGGGTTCAATTCCATGCCAAGCTATACCAAAGACTTACAACAATGATACTAACGGCCGCCTCAGCACAGTGAGAGGTTAGTGTTAGGACTGGTCGGTCTGGGGTCAGGATAATGTGACTGGTGGGACTTGATGCTACATGTCTGTGGCATGATGCCCCAGAGTTAGAAATCACTATAAACTGCCACACTGCAGACATCATAATGATATGACTGTAAAATTGTAAAAGCTACATTAAAAATCCAAATCACACACACACACACTGTAATTTCAATTCTTACTATATTTATTCAATGAAAGTATCCCTTCGCAATCATAAAATGTTTCATAATTCCTTTTGTCATCACTGAGTGAAAAATCCATGAAGTTTGCATGATATAGACAATTTACATAATTTATTTTAATTACAAAGCTGAACCAACTTTACATTAATCCTTGAATTCTATCAAGGTGACACACATGATTATATGGTAAAGTGATACATTAACCTGAATTTCTGAGATAGATAATGGTTTACAGTGATTTGTTTTAGAAAGGGATAGATGAATGTCAAATTCTTTAAAGCTGATCTTTTATTGTGGATTTCAATTCAATATTTGTACAAATCGGCTGAAAATATGTTAAAAGTTGGTTACCTAAACAGACGCTACAACAGAGAAAGAAAGAAAAGAGAAAATAAACAATTAGATTGCTATTTGTTATCTAACTGTACACATATACTTACATCAGGAAACATGTCAATACATATATTATGGGTTAGTTAATACTGCATAGAATGAGATCTATGGTTTATCCAATCTTTCTGTATACATGCATTTTTGTTGAGTAACTGTAACAGTCATGCATAATGTTTATCAATATTTCAAGTACAAAATTAAAGAATTTCATTACAACAATATAGTGGAAAACCACTCTGGTAGCCTAGTGGTTAGAGCGTCTGCCTTGGATACATTAGGTCACAGGTTTTAAAATCTGGTTTAAAGTCATAACAAAGACTTAAAAAAATGGTACAGTTGTACTGACAGCTGCCTTGCAAGGTGCTCAGCATTAAGAGGTTAGTGTTAGGAGTCTGGTAAGCCTGGTATCAGGATAATGTGTCTGGTAAGATATCATGTTACATGTCTGTGGCATGATGCCCCAGTGCTAAATATCCCTATAAACTACCACACTGCAGAGATTGTAGCAATACCACTGAAATTGTTTTAATTAAAAATTAAAATCACACACACACACACACTCTCTCTCTCTCTCTCTCTCTCTCTCTCTCTCTCTCTCTCTCTCTCTCTCACACACACACACACACACACAATGTTGTAATGCTGTTGTTCAATGATTGCATGCAGTATTCCTTAATTTTTTTTAAAATCCTTTCTAAACATCTGATAAGAAAATCATAAGTTTGCTTCAAATCAATTTGGGGAACATCTGCAACGAAGAGAAATCACTGCATTAAGGAAGAAACCTGTTTGATAAGTGCTACTTGACCCTCTTTCTTGCATAATAAACAGAGGACATGTCAACTTACAAGCTAACTGATAAATCAGGTCAAAAGATATCATAAATAAGGTTAACCAATGAAAACAAATGTATCAAGCAAGAGATTATCTATTAAAATAACATAGAGACCTTACCATTCTTCCTCCTCAACAATCTGGGTCCTTAGTTTTTCCATTGACATGTCAGAATGAAAGCCTATGGTGATTGACAAGGCTAAAATTCTTTAGTATGAAAATTGAGGAAAAGAAGTTCATTCAAGCATGCTTATCAATAAATGAAGTTAGTGACCCTATAAGCCTTTTGACCTCAACTAAATTCACAGCTTAACGGTGAATCACGTTCCATTGTATAGTTTGTAAATAAACCCTCACTACATAAATACCTGTGGGTAAAGTGAATTTCATTTTTCTCTTTTTCTTTTAGATCCAATTGAGATTCATCTCAAAAGCTGGCATTCACAGTTTTAAAGACACGCTTACTTAGCTTCAACATTGATAATTAGTACAGACAGAATAAGCTGTGGGGTATACAATAATACCATTTGACACTGAGTGGGAATGCACCAACAAATTGGAATATCAAACTGATAGTGTCAAATGAAAAGAAGCCTTTGAGATGTCATTTATTTCAAACATGGTGAAATGGACAAGGACTAGCATGAAATAATACAAGGTTCACAATTTGTGATTATGAACTTCCAGATCCTCAAAGACTTAATTTCTTTCTTTAAAATAGTGAGGAGTTTTATTTATGGACTAAATGACACACGATTTCTACCTTAGATCTGTATTCAAAGAATAATTATAATTCAGAATCGGGGTTAAAAGATAGCTTTTGAAAATGCTATTAAATCTGATACAATTAAATTGTATATGTTTCTCAATGTTCCTATTTCAATATAAGCAAAGAAATTATTTCCAAATTTAGATCATTCAGACAAAACTATCAAATGCTCTCCCAGAGGAAAATATAGAAAGCATTAAAGGCTGAAAGTTTCATTAAGAAAAAGAAGAGAAAAGGTAATGAATGATAAGGAAAAATGATATCTGGTACATACCAATACAGATATGATTTTTTACTGGGCCATTAATCATCTGGACATAAAGAGAAGATAGCACTAATATGAGCTATAAAACTCAATTATCCTGAGCATTAAGCTGGAAACTGAATATTAGTATAGGAAAGAAGAAGAAAAAAAAAATCACAAATAGGGAACACTATATTTAAGTCAGACATGATCTTCTGATAACAAACATATGTACAGACATAATCTTCTGATAACAAACATACCACATGTAATTTGATTAATATTCATATTTATGTAGGAAACATATGTGTACCAGAATCAATCAAGCCAGTTATAGAAATATAATATCAGGATATATCCTGTGAAGTCTGCAAGGCTGATATATGCTAATCCTAACCATTTCTGCCTATATATATATATATATATATATATATATATATATATATATATAGGCAGAAATGGTTAGGATTAGCTTTTGAATTTGGTACAGTGAGAAGAAACCATTAAAGAAATAAGTAACCTACAGACATTTTGTTTATTTGCTGTATCAGCTAATTCCACAATGTAGTTGCCTCCTACCCTACACAGCTACAACACTACTTAATCTAAATAGTCAAACTAAATTTCATTTTATTACAGAAAGTCCTTCATACCAAATTGCATTTTATTTCGCAAAGTACTATAACAAGAGTCCTTTGAGGTGACCAAGGCTCTGCTGGCAAACGATGCCGCAGTATCAGCCATAATAGAAATCAAATCAGCACATTTTCACTTAGGACCAACTGAAAGTAATGTCTTCTGGCAAAAACTACATTTCAGGAGGTGCAGCAATAACTACATTTACAAGATGGCCACTATGGTGACAGGCATGCATTATCTTAATTTAGGACCATCAGAAGAAATTTTCTCGTGAAAACCTAATGGGATTATTTCTTTTGTTATAAGAAGTTGCACTAACATTAGATTTTCAAGATGGCCACTGTAGCAACATTTTATTCTAGGACCAACTCAACATTTTAAGAAGTCTTTCAGATGAAGTAGCAATAACAAGATTTTCAAGATGACCATTGTGATGGCCATACTGGACATCAGATTGGCAACATTTTCAATTAGGACCAACCAAGCATCTTATGAAGACTTGTCATCAAAACCTCATATCAATATAACCTTTCACCCAGGAGTAGTAGCAATAACATGATTTTCAAGATATAAATGAGACTGGAGTCAGAGCAGCAAGACAGATATCATATGACGTCTTTCAGTGCCAACCAAATGTTGATATGACCATACTCGGAGTCAGAAGGAGTGAAAATAACAAGATTTTGGCTGCTGACTGTTAGCCAAATGAATGAGACTAGAGCATGTGACTGCCATAGTTGGCAGAGGATAGTTTTGTAAATTGGCATGTCAAATTTCTTAAGGCTATGTTTTGACTTTTTCAACTGTTATTGTTTACCAATTAAATATACGACTTTATTTGTGAACTAGGTGTTTCGAGCTTCAGCTGTTCTTGAAACTGATGTGAAACATGTACACCTCCCATAGTTACTTTATGTAGACAGTGAAATACATGTAACCATAGATGGCTAAGAAATAGAGCAGGCTACCCATATCATTAAACATGTGGGTTCAGGGCAAGTAGATTATCTCAAAAACAGCTTGTATTGCAATTATTTTGCACTGCATCAACCTGTTTAGTACATAATGTTTTGCAGAATTATCAGAGAAGAAAAATGCAGGTATAAATTTGAGGTTTGGGTGTATGAACTTCATTGTCTACAATTTCTGTCATTAACTTCTCTTGTCACGTGATTATTATTCTTATGCTTTCTATTAATATAGCTATCCCAAAATATGGACCTTTTTCACTAGACTTTTGTATTTTATTTTTCATGAGATTTTAAACAAGGCAGATATTTAAGTTTTTATATGAAAACTGTCCCTTGCACCCAAAATGGATTTCAAAGCAGCACCATTTTCATTTAGGACCATCTAGATCAAGGTATCAAAGTGTGTTTTAAGTTTTATGGCAATCCTCTAAGTAGTTTATGAGTAGCAATAACAAACCTATTCTCACTGACAGATGCATAACAGACCACCACATAAGCTCTTTCAGAGATAAAAAATTTATCTGTAGTTAAAAAGGAATCTGTTTAGGAAGATACTGAACCCAGTCAAATTTAGTCCTTGTAAAAAAATTCATGTTATATTTTCAAATATGCCTGCATTTGTGCCTTAATATGATCAGTTTTACAAGCAATGATTGTGAACATAGTTTTAATACTTTTAATGTCTTCTTGAGTGCCTCTAATAGCATTGATATTAATCTAATGAATTTAGGAGTTTCTAGTAAGGGTTTACACATAGGTCATTTAAATATTCAGAGTTTTCATGGAAAAATTGATTAAGTGAAGGTACTGCTAACCTCTCCAATAATAATATCTATTTATTTGGACTCTTGAAAACAATGTTGACAGAAATTCATGGTGAAAATTTCTTATATATCAATGGCTATGACAAACTTTATTCAAAGGATAGGAAAGCAGGTGGTGCATGGTGGGCTCCTTGTGTATGTTAGAACTGGTATTAAAAGATGGGACTACCTAGAAATACAGGAAATAGAATCCATTTGGCTACAGATCACTCCAGAAAAAGATAAGCCCTACTTAGTAGGTTTTGGGTATAGACCCCCATCATCACATACTGATTGGTGTGAATATTTTGAACTTCAAAAAGATGAAATTTCAAATGAAGAGAAAGAATTTTACATTCTAGGTGATATAAATAGAGACCTTCTCAGTGATCAAATAAAAGTGAAATGGATGGATTTTTGTTAGGTAAGGAGCAACTAGTAAATAAACCTACCAGAGTATCTACCACTAAAATACTTATAGTTCAAATTTATACCAATACAAAAAAATTGTTTTGGAAGTAATGGTTCCAAAGATTGGTATAAGTGACCACTTTGCAATTTGTCTAACATGTAAAGTCAATGGCAAATCAACAAAAATAATATCCATAAATCCATTACTTATAGATCTTTTCAAAACTTTGATACCGGGTACTGTTAAATTCCTGGATAATCCGCCTACCTTTCTGTAATTTTGCATCATTTTTGCAGTTAAATTTTTCAATGTTCCAGGGTTGATACTTTGATTTTTAAAATCAATTAATTATCTAATGTCAATCAAGATTCTTTACATCAGGTTGTATATATACTGTATATATTGTACATAATAGATAGAAGGCCTCAAAGTAGAGTAGTTCTGCAACTAACTGAGTTACCTTTAAAAAAAAAAAAAAGACTTTATTATTATTATTATTAGTAGTAGTAGTAATAGTAGTATTAGCAAGGGCTGTTTGCAATAATTTTTAAAAATAACCATGTAGTTTAAAAAACCCACTAGAAATGTGCAAAGATGTATATGCCACCATCAATATGGTATGATTTAAACCAGCAGTTCTCAACCTGTGGGTCGCGACCCCGTCAAGGGTCGAACAACGATTTGCCAGGGGTCGCTTACGACTATCGGAAATATACATTTTTACAGTTATGAACGAAAATAATTTTACAGTTGGGTTGCCACAACATTTGGAATTGCATTAAAAGGGTTGCGGCACTAGAAAGGTTGAGAACCGCTGATTTAAACACTGTCATTGAGACTTAGGTTTAAGATGAATAACTGCACTGATAAGTATGATAACTTTATCAATTTGGAAAGAAAAATATGGACTAATATCTTCTGATATTATGGTATGATAATAAAATTAGTTTAACTGATGAAGGTCTTCACATGTTAAGTAAACAGACGATTTATTGGTGCAAAGTTAACCTTCCAAGTCCAACATGACTGCCAAAGTTGAACAATAAACTTGATCTATAGGTCTACTTCTTCATGTTATGTCTAAAGCAAATTTTTTTTTACATTCCATTAAATATTTAACTTTTACAGGACAGAAAAAAAAATAGCAACACAAAAGAAAGGAGTGACATGCGGGACACTACTTATCTCATCAAAGAAGATTACAGTACCAGATATAATAACAAAACTAATATTCACTTCCCATGAATCTTATTATAACTTATCACATATCAATCCATCAAGTTTGACAGGGACCATGCAGTGACAAAAAAAGGAGAAAAAAGATAAAAAAGATATTACAGGATATCAAAAAGTCGTTATGTCATCAATCAGGAGGGTGGGCATAGCCTAATTGATTATGACCACACAGAATCAAAACCTTTTATCAATAGAAACATCTGTGCAATAAAAGATTTCTTTCAGACAGCATAATTCATCAATGAGATAGACATCTTTCAATATATACGGTCCAAGTCAGTTCTATGATACATTGTACCATATATACTCATTTATACGTGGAGTCCAAATGTATTATCCGAGTCTGTGCAGTTTGCAATTGGACTTGACTTGTAAGAGTAGATACAGTAGAAAATCTTAAATAAATGAAGTAATCATTTCAATAGATATATATATATATATCTGTGTGTGTGTGTGTGTCTGTGAATGTTCCTCTTCAAATATGGGTTTTCCAAATGAGATCATTTTTCATATATCTACCAATGTGTTAATTTTGATTGTGCAACCTTTAAAGTTTTAGTATTAAACTTCTATATACTACCAGTTTTCTCCAAATATAATCTAAAAACAAATTTATTCTGTTAGAAAACTAAAAAAAAAAAAATTAAAAGAAAATGAACAAGTTATGTATGTTATGACACTAAGTTGTTCTGTAAAAATTATTATTAACTGATTTTTGACATTGAAAGTACATCACACTTGGCATTTCCACTTTTACGGTAAAATTTCAGATCCTTAAACAAATGTTAGTTCTTGCTGCTAATATCTTTTTAATTTGAGACTAGGCTAAAAGTTTTAAAAGTCTGAGATGTGCTGACACACCTCCATACAATTCAGTTAAAGAGCACATGGCTTGAGGACTATTGTACTGTCTATAGTTCAGACCATGGGGCAATCATTCAATTATAAGGTCTGGATAACTCCAGGAGATAAGTTTTCATACTTCTTTGGTTTGTGCTTTGTGCCTTACAGTATTTAAACATTTGGGGTAAACATAATTACCATGTTACTGCATGGGATAATTATGGGAACCTTAAAGGAATAGTTGTTAACATACATGTTGGTTAATGTTATTACTGTATTGGTATTTAAATATCTTAATTCTGCACTATCTCTCTGGATCAACATCATATTGATCTTCTGAAATATATTCTAGTTGCAAATTCTATGAGTTACTCTCTTACTCGCTTAAAGTTTTCACTGCACCAGTAATGGATCCATGCCTTTGATGTTTCTTGTCCTTCTGAAATCTTAAGAAATTCCCAGTTTATGCCTTGCTTGAGTTAATCAAAATGCTGCAAAGTGGGTCATTTTCTTAATCCTTGATAACACTCAAATTAAACAGTGATAAGCCACCTACTCTCAAGTGCAATGAACCAACTGGATTCTAAACAATGGCTGAGACTGCAAACGATCATGTTATGTCATGATGATCTAGTGGCACATACATTTTTCAAGTATACATATCAGGGACCCTAGCACTGTTTGTTTATAAATACTGTAACTCCCTTTCAGTATAGCTATTGGTGTTTTGTACTTGGGCCATTCAATGAATAATATTAACACAACATTAAATGTTACAATTCCCTATTCCTATAAGGTCAAATGTACAAAATCTCAAGTTAGCAAATGTAAATTTGAACCCATTGACAACTGCAGAATTTAAGTCTGAATAAACAGATATAACTAGATAAATAGTCTTGATAGATATAACTAGATAAATAGTCTTGATAGATATAACTAGATAAATAGTCTTGATAGATATAACTAGATAAATAGTATTGATAGATAAAGATAACTAGATAAAAATTCTCAAAAGATGGATACAGTAAAACTAGATAAACAGATTAATTATGTTGCATACAAAATCTGAATATTTTGTGATCATCAGAAAACAATTGTAGCATCTTCCTCATGTTACAGTCAACCTCTGCATGATTTTAAATATTGAATACTAGCATACTGTACACAGGGACTTGTGTAATTTTCAAACAAGTTAGTGGCTAGCTTTTGAAAAACAGGCACTTTATATGTGGGTTAATTTGCTATGGGGTTGGGGGTAATTTTATCCTGGAAAACAGAGATGACAGTATTACAAATTTTAATTAATACATTTTAAGCAGGTTTCCCTATGGCTGCTAAAGTCTGGCAGGTACTTTTAGTGCCAAATAAATGGTCACCAAATTTATATTGTATCAATGAACTAGTAGTTTATGTACATTTAAGCTAGATTAATGTGACTATATTGTAGTATGAAATTTATAATAATAATAATAATAATAATAATAATAATAATAATAATAATGCTACAGAAAGATTGTTTATTATGCTCTTGGATAAGTTTTCATCAGTCAGAAGTTCTGAGTTCAATTTTCCTGGCCTAATTCCTACAATGCATTCCAGAGCCTTTGTTATAACATTCCTTTGACACAATATTTAATTGGTTATTGAATTTGATTTGTGAGGTCTACAATGAGAAAATTAGCTCAATTATATTGTTTTTATCACCTTATGTGTCAAACCCAGATGAACAAATGGTGGTCATTTAAATAAGGTGCAACAAAGGCGGTAGCTAAGAAAGGATGAAAACCACATGTCGTTCATAATAGCAAAGGTCTAACACATGTCAAAAGCATAGTAATCACACCTTATTTATAACTGCACTTTAAAATCATGGGTTCCTGGTTCATTGCAATAAGAGGATGAAAGAAATGTTTTTGTGTTGTTCTTTTCTGACTAAATAATTCAGAAATAACCTTTACCTATTGTTATGTTACACCTGTATGTTGAATAATTGAATACTGCTTGAAGTCAATAGCTCTCAGTTTTAGTACGAGTCAGAAGTCAGAAAAATAAAAATAATGTCTGTTTAGACACAAAGCTACAAATGAGGAATGGAAGCTGAACAGTCGCAAAATTCAAGTATGAAATAAATGAATTGTCTGTAATCAACAGAGTCATCATGAATGGCTCCTATGTTGGCACAGATTGTGTTGCAAAATGTTTTGTAAATGAAGGGTTTAGTGAGCAGAGTGCCAGAGGCATTACTCCTTCATGGGGCTGTGAAGCGGATATTATTATTATTTCTTGTTAATTCTGATGGTGATACCAACAACTGAGGAAACTGTTTGTTAAATTAGTGATTTACTGGAAACAACTCATACTGTAACTAACCAGGATGACAATGATACAGTGCCTGCCATTGTACACATGGTAAGCAAGGATCCAGTAAGAACATCATACATCAGATCTCCAATAAAAAACAACTATCAAAAAGAGATAACTAATGACAATTTCATTTCATCCACACACAAATTGGACTAATTTACTTGTTGTCAAGTCAATGAAGAAAGACATTTCCACATAAAAGTGATATTTATGATTCAGTGGCTGGTACATGTACATTTTATGTTGACACTATCAGCAGATGGTAAAACTTGCTAATTTCATGATAACATGTATTTCAGCAATATAAATTGTTTTTAAAATTGTATTGCCATTACACGAGTTATGAATTCGGACACTAATCATACTAATATAAATTATTTAAAACAATTATATGTCCAACAAATCAATGTGAATAAATATATGAACTGTTACGGTACTGTTTACGCACTATCCATGTCACTGACATTGCAAATATTGGACAAATAAACAATGAATATGGATTTAACATTTCTTTGTTATAACAATCTAAAACTCTCAGTCCCATGTGAAACATTATCAACAATCTTTACTGTAATAATAATAATAATAATAATAATAATAATAATAATAATAATATTTTATTTAATGAGGGTGACACAAGTAGTACAAAAACTTGTATTTCTTGTGGTCCACAGTTATATACATACAAGAAAGTTATTATGGACATGCATCCAAAAAAACCAAAAGATAATGGATTCAGTATTGCAATGTGTTCACAAACTTGCATAACTTGTTCTCTCTCTCTCTCTCTCTCTCTCTCTCTCTCTCTCTCTCTCTCTCTCTCTCTCTCTCTCTCACACACACACACACACACACACACACACACACATACTTGGAGTAAACACCAAGAGATACATTTCTACAATATATACATACACAAATATACAAGACTGCTGTGGTGGCTTAATTAGTTATATGTGTCTGCATTGGATGCAGGTCACAGGCTCAAACTCTGGCTGAGTCATACCAAAGACTTTCTAAAAATGGTACTAACAGCTGCCTCGTTAGGTGACCAGCATTAAGAGGTTGGTGCTTGGATTTATAAAGCCTGGTGTCAGGAAAATGTGACTGGGTGGGACATCATGATACATGTCTGTGGCATGATGCCCCAGTTCTAGACATCACTATAAACTGCCACACCACAGACATCATAGAGATATGACTAAATTATTTTTATGTTACATTAAAAACCCAAATCACACACATACTCACATACGCAAATTGCTATACTTGTGAACCATCCAACTAGGGACCAGGTTATGGACACATACTTAAATAATCATTGAAACAACACATAAACACTAAATAAGGTAAAAATATCCTTTATTGATGCTTTCTTTTACCAACATATTTTCTACATACAGTAAACTAAATGAGTTATTGAGTGTCAGTGTCACGACATTGTGGACACGAAATAGTAGTTCTGGACACTGTGTCCATAATGCTGTGTTTTTATTATTGTGTAACCAGTTGTGAAACATGTGTCCAAATCTGATGAAAATTAGGTGTATTATAATATTATTATAATAAATAACCATTCATGTCACTCACACACACATGCATACAAATAATTACAACACAGTTTGCTATAACCTGTTTTACATATATGAATTGCATCCATTGCAAACATGTGATGAGAGGAAGGCACAAATAATGTTTAAAAACATGTATATCAAGCAGATCCTGAATGTACACTCAAACCAAGATCTTGATCCTGAGTGCACACTCAAGCAAAATCTTGATCTTGAATGCAAACTCAAACCAAGCTCTTCATCTTTAGTAGTGCATTAGAGCCATAGATGCCCAGTGATTGTATTCTGATTTTGTGACTAGATGGATGCTGGTTCAAATTTTTTCCATCCCATATCTGATTTGTTAAATTTTGTCTGGCCCATATCTAATTTGTTAAATTTTGTCCAGCCCATATCTGATTTGTTAAATTTTGTCCAGCCCATATCTGATTTGTTAAATTTTGTCCAGCCCATATCTGATTTGTTAAATTTTGTCTGGCCCATATCTGATTTGTCAAATTTTGTCCAGCCCATATATGATTTGTTAAATTTTGTCTGGCCCATATCTGATTTGTTAAATTTTGTCTGGCCCATATCTGATTTGTTAAATTTTGTCCATCCCATATCTGATTTGTTAAATTTAGTCTAGCCCATATATGATTTGTTAAATTTTGTCCATCCCATATCTGATTTGTTAAATTTTTTTCCATCCCATATCTGATTTGTTAAATTTTGTCCAGCCCATATCTGATTTGTTAAATTTTGTTCAGCGCATATCTGATTTGTTAAATTTTGTCCAGCCCATATCTGATTTGTTAAATTTTGTCCGGCCCATATCTGATTTGTTAAATTTTGTCCAGCCCATATATGATTTGTTAAATTTTGTCCAGCCCATATCTGATTTGTTAAATTTTGTCTAGCCCATATCTGATTTGTTAAATTTTGTCCAGCCCATATCTGATTTGTTAAATTTTGTCCAGCCCATATCTGATTTGTTAAATTTTGTCCAGCCCATATCTGATTTGTTAAATTGTTTTCCATCCCATATCTGATTGGTTAAATTTTGTCTTTGGGCAAGGCACATTACTACAATTGCTCTAGCTCTATATAGCCTTTAGCATGTAGATGTGTAGTTAAATGCCAGGTAACCCTTCTAATTTAACTGATATTTTATTTTCATAAAATTAATCAATATATTCAACAACACATTTGCCGTATGAAATAATCACAACATTTAAAGATCTATTGAGTCCATCAACTTGTTAGTATTCAATATCACAAGTTTGTTTGAATGTGGCCATTCTAGTTTTGATTAATACAGGGCCATGCATGGCTTCAATGACATCTCATTTACAAACCAAAAGTCTAGTTAATGGCTAGTAATATAAAAAGAAATAATACACTCATTGAACATCATGACCCAAAAGAGTTGAAGTAAATAATTGTATTTAAACTGCAATAAAAGCTCCAATAAGTTCCACCACAGTACATGTCAGCGGAAAAAGTATCATTTATCTGGATTCATTGCGACAATATATCAAATTGAAATTTGTGGATGTCAAACAGCAAATTAAATCTTCATACAGGTACTGGTGAGGTACAGTTTTGGGGCTTCAGAGTAATAGTGAGAAAGCTTTTCACATGAAATTAAAACCATTTTACATGATGCTGTGACTACTAGGTATTCAATTTTCCTTTCTTGAACTCTTTTCCTCATTTATCACTCTTATGAAATAAAATTTCATTTATTTTCAATCAATGTACCATATCTGGTGTAAAAATTCTTCACAAATATATAGCTGCTAAACAAGGCACATCTACAACTGATTTATATAGCAAAAGATTTAGTTATATTAAAATTTACAAACAAGTTTGACTAAAAAAAACAAAACAAAGCAAACCATTTATTCCAAAATGAATGTTCTCCTAATTGATTACTAGGTCTAAATTCTGTGAACATAAACTTTATTTGTATGTTATTTACTTTAGAAGATTTTCCATGCAATCCCATTACAGAACCAATATACAGTCTCTACTGATGACAACTTGGCAAGGTAATAGGAATGTGATGCCTGACATTCTCACTGTGTTGAGTTAAGGCCACTGTGATCTATATTGTGATCTATATTCATTTAAAACAATCACAAACTTAATGCATCCTACCACTATTGGCCTGTTCGATAATGCTTGAACATTGTCCCTTGATTTATTAGTTCTCCTAATATACCCATGATGCAATGCTCTTCCAGCGAGTAAATATTTGGAGTAATGTCATCCAATAAAGCCATGAATGAACCTTTTACAGGACACACCTTGAAAACATAGCTGCATATATGGAAATTATGATTTGTAGCTTTTTAATAATAATAAAGGAGAAATTAAACTTTGATAAAAACATGATTTTTATATGAACTAATCACTTTTTCCCAATTTCAAATACAATTCATGTCATGACTTAATTAGGATGTACTTGAAAGGTCTGATTGATAAATGGCAGAATTTAGCAATACAAACACAGAGTGACAAGTTTATGACTGATTTTAATTTACTAAATCCAGAACAGCAATCATAATAATCTAATTAATCTAATGCATAGTTACAGAAGAATAATAATCCTTAAAAGTGTATGTGTGTGTACAACAGGGAGAGAGAGAGAGAAACAGTGAGGATGATTGGGTGGAAGAGACAGTTGTATAAATGAGCGTATGTGACAAAAGAGCATACACGCCTTTATTTATACGTAAGCCACAAAATTTGTTATTTAGTTAAGATAAGGACACAATGGCTAAGTTCAATCAAGCTACGACTGTCGCCATGAGATGTTGACGTCATCCATGTGACAAAGTTAAATTTAGTAATTAAAATGAAATTAGAGTATCTGCTGAAAATGAGGCTCATCACAAACATTATCTAAACAATTTTTAATATAAAAAAATGAAATAAAGATATTTAAATTCAATGTTCACCACAAATATGTAATTCAATATATAAAAAGCATCTGTTCAATTAAGTATCTCTCTCTCTCTCTCTCTATATATATATATATAATTTCTTCTGAAGGGACAATACTGCTAACTTTAATGTTTGACCTTTCTTCAGTAATTTTAATAAAATATATAAGATGATTATTTCATTCGCAAGGGACATTAATAATCTAGCTAAACATGTATTTGATATTTTTTAAAAGCACCTTCTTATTACATATCAGACACAACTGATGATTTGCGTTTTTTTCCTAATGCCTCATCTCCAGACAAATCTAATTCATATTCCTCTTCATCTAAGCAAAATATATTTCATGTATGTATGTATGTATGTATGTATGTATGTATGTATGTATGTATGTATGTATGTATGTATGTATGTATGTATGTATGTATGTATGTATGTATGTATGTATGTATGTGGTGGATTTTTAATAATTATAATACTAGTCAGAATGCTTTATTGTGTGATTGGTTGATATTTTAATGATAATAATATAAATTCAGACTGTGAAACACACCAACATGTGATTACACTTTTATGACATACATGTAGCACTCAAATTGATGCATTCATAAGGGGGTATTGTAAATTCATCCATTTGGTTTCTGTTTTCAATTTGCTGAAGAGCTCTTCATGGGAGCCTATTTTCAGAGGTGCTGGTAACAACTCTTATCAACAGGCCCATATAATAATTACTAATAAAATGTTATTGAAAAAGTGAGTATCAGAATATAGGAATAATGATCTTCAAAGCATCCTAATGAAAAGAAGGAAAATATGAAATATTGTTTCTTTCACAAGCAGTAAATGCACTTCTGCCAAACAGAACACTGTATTGTAATTTTCATTTGGGGTTTGTTACAATAACACTTAAGTCAGGGTCTTCTGAATACCCAGACATTTGAAATGCCAATTTCACATATCTTACATGGGAAAGCAAATATCAGTTTTGATGCAGATAACATACTGTGCAAGGATGAAATCTGATTCTGTTGTAATTATACAGAAAGTGAAAGTCTGAAAGGACAAGCACAGATTGTTTAAAAATCTTGTAACGAAGAGGACACACTACATGACCATATCCTGTTCTGAAAAGCTCCTTTCATGATGGGTATACACATGTATTCTTACTGCAGTGAAAAAGTTAAAAACAGGAAGATGAAAGGTGATGGATGGTTGGTCATGGATCACTTACAAAATAAGCCTATGTATTGACCTTCTGCACACCACTTCCTGGTGTGAAGTGTGAAATAAACCTTAGCCAAGAAACTTAAGCTAATACAGGTTTGTCAAGCCAACAAGCTTTGTGTAATGTATGCCTTTAGTTAATGCAACAATTATATATATAGTAGTATAGTGACAACATATATAATAATACATGTATGACTAGAAGAAACAAAACACACCATGAAATTAAAAAACTTAAAATCATGCTGAAAATATTTAAGATAGGAAACATTAGGTCTTTAAGTTTGTTCTTGCAGTAAACACAGGTGAGTTTTAAGAGCACTCTTGAAAGGGATCACTGTCTTTGTGTCTAATTTAAATGGGCAAATTCAATCAACGTTGCTGGGCCCTGGTATGCAAAATAACTTTGTCCATATGACTTTCTTTTCATAGTGTGAATAATGAGTATACAATTGTCAGAAGAGGAGTGTAAGTATCTTGCTGGTGTGTACACATGGGTGAGGCCAGATAGGTATGTTGGACTGGAGTCTGTCAATGAAATGTAGCACAGATAAAAAAAATTGTGTTTGATTCTGGATCAAAATGGATAGCCAGTCAGTGTAAGGTACAGAGCAGCAGGGAGGTGTGTTTTGATATTGGTACTCTAACGATGATCCGAGCAGCTGTGTTTTGAACTTTTTGAAGTTTCAGGAATAGATACTGAGATGAACCAGACAGAACTGACTTACAATAGTCCAGTCTTAAAAGTACAATGAACACAAGTGTTTTAGTGGCATCAACTGAAAGATATTTGTGAATCGAACTGATGCATCTCAGTTCAAGATCCGCAGCCTTGCATACGTTCATTATGTGTTGGTGCAATGTGAGAGTACTGTGCAGAGTAACACTTAGGTTTTGTACTGATTGTGTGAATTGAATGTTGATGTTGCTGATATGTATTGTTTGAGGTAAAGGATGTGAATGAGAAAGTCTTTGTGTTGTGATCAGAATGGCCTCAGTTTTATCATCATTCATCTGCAGCTTGTTACATGTCATCCATGATTTCACATCAGAAATGTACCTCTCTACTTCTTGGATGATAGCATCAACTTCAGTTTGGTGGCTAGATTTATATATTTGGGTTTCATCAGCGTACACATGGTGAGACACTGGATGATCATCTATGACACTTGAGAGCAGCTGAGTGTATAGAATAAAGAGAACAGACCCCTGTGGAACACCACAACATAGATCAACTGGGCTGGAGTGTATTTCATTTGCAGACACACAATTTGTGTCCTGTTGACTAAGTAAGACTCGAACCACAGTAAGACTGTATTGTGAATGCCAAATACATGCTGGTAATATATCATGGTCTATTGTGTCATACACTGTAGACAAATCATGGAGGGTGAGGATATATATATATATATATATATATATATATATATATATATATATATATATATATATATATATATAGTTTTATTCCCATTTTTATTATGTATAATGCACATTTAAAAAAGAAAAGAAAAAAAAAAGGCAAATTAATAATACATTATATCATAATATATTCTGGATAAATGTTCAATATTTCATCAGAATTCAATTTATATATAAAAACTTATGGTGTGCATAATACTTATAATCAGGTATTATATAAATAATAATAATTATATATTGAGCATTAATTTTAAAATGCCCTTTCATTATAAAGAATTAGTAAACTTATTTTATTATATGAATTTATACTATCACTAATTATTCTGTAAATTACAAAATATAAAAATATTTTGGAACTAATTGTAAAACTAGGGACATAATTTACAAAAAACAAACCAAAACAATTTGATTAAATAATGTCGTATAGTGTTAAAATATTTAGACCTTTTGGATATACCATATTATGATGGTGAATTCAATAATCATAAAATTATGTCTTCGGTTTATGATTAGTTAAGATTATTGTTATAATATTCTAATTTACAGAAAAAATTATCTAGTAAAAGTATATATTAATATCATAAAAATATGTTTACTAATTCTTTAAAAATGAATAGACATTTTAAAATTAAATTTCAATATATTATGATTAATTTTTTATAAAAAATACTTGGTTATACATATTATGCACCCCATAAGTTGTTATTATATAAACTGAATTTCTTTTTTAAATGTCCATTATACATAATAAAAATATGAATAAAAATGTTTATTTGTTTATTCATAACATTTTGAGATGGTTATCAATAGAGATACATGTATCTTTAAGATCCAGAAACAAAATATATTTAATAACTTCTGCAATGATACTGAATTCAGTCTGATGAAGCAATAAAGCAAAACTGGTCACATAGTCTACATGTTGGTGTTGTTTATTTAATATATCTATATACACACACACTGTATTGTCTGTAATTTTTCATACATCTTCAATCATAATTTTTTTTCTTTCACTTAAAATCTTTTTGAAATCTTATTTTTCCAACATATAGCATTGGCATCAAGCATGTCAATATTGTGATATCTATCTGTCTCTTCCATAATTACCATACCTCTTCCTAAACAGTCTGGTTTAAAGTCATACAACTTTGAAGGCCATCTTGCCCTCATGGTAACCTGTGATGATCTCTGTTATGGGTGTCATTTTAGGCACAACAGTAAGGAATTCATGTACCAACATTAATTACAATCATATTATTAAATACAGCACTGTGATTTTTCATAGGGTGTTTGAGGATTTTTTTTATTGCTACATGCCATGAATTTATAAATTATTCAACAAGTAGTCCTCCTTAGGAGGAAATAACAACTGTCCAATCTATGAATCAAGATAAGCACACAAACTTTTTTACAAAAAGCAAAAGCATGAAAATTCAGGATGAAAGTAATAAACAATCTGACCCTATTTTCCCAAACAAACTTCAATTAATGTAGTCACAGAGGGAAGATGCATCACCTGTGTGGTGGATTTTGTATTATGATGCATGGGGTGGTGGATTGGCTGGTTGGTTTGGGAATTTGAATAAGGTATTAATATAGCATTATATGAAGCAGACTTGGCACAAAAGGCAAACTGCAACTGTTATTTAAAAAAACCAAAGGTGAGCTTACATGCAGACAATACTGAAATAAATAAAACCCCAAAATATAGTCATGATTAAAGGCCAACATTTAGCTTGTAAAAATGTTTCTTCACATAGTAAATTATTCTGGTATATTGAAAGGAAAAATATATGCAGTCTAACATTAAATCATAATGTAATTTCTGGGTGGGTCAGAAAACAGTAAAAATGTAAACTAACGTGTGTGTGTGTGTGTGTGTGTGCATGACTTTGACTTTAAATGTAGCTATTATGTTTGTAGTGGCAGCTAAATGTGATGTCTAGCACTGACTAGGGCATCCTACTTCAGACATGTATCATGATGTTCCACCCAGTCACTTTCCTACACCAGGTCATTATCTTGACACCAGGTCTTAATGTTTTTATTGGTCTCAGCTGGGGTTCAAAATTGCAACCTGGGGGCCTCGAGTGGCTGAACTGTATAAAGCACCCTCCGTTATGGATCACTGCCATCTCACCTCTGTCTGTGTTGGTTCGAGTCTCAGATTCGGCAAATGTGGGTATGTGAGAAAGCTTGCCAGTAGCTTCTCGTGGGTCAGTGGTTCTTTCCGTGTTTATTCCCAAGTTCTTCCTCCACCATTAATACTGGCTGCCATGTATTGCCTATCGCATGCTGAAAAATGGTGTTAAACCCTACAACAATAGGCAGCAACCCCTTGCATCTGAGGTAGATACTTTAACCACTTAAGCCACAGGAGTGGTTTTAAACCAATAATAATTTTCTTTATATCTAATTCACAAAAACATGGCTAATCTTTGAAAATTTGCCCATATGGTCTCGAGAATAACCAATTTCAAATGAAATTATATCTTTTCATTACCAAGACTATATTGACAAATATTTCAATTTCAAATCATTTTGAAATGCAATTTTCCCTCAAATTATACTGTGGGCCTGGTAGTAATTGCTTAACCATGATTTATTGACTATGTAAAGATTGTTAGCATTAGCTTTGATAATCTCCAGTACAGCCCTAGATGCAATCTGTTTTCCCTCCTAATCAGAGAGTCTGCCTGGAAAAACAGGGATATATGTATATGTTAAAATACACACACCTCAACAGGTAGCCTAAATCTAATTACAGCCAATGTCATATATAACCATAACAATGATCCTACCAGTCTGCCTTTTAGCTTTATGTATTAGCTAATATGTGCAGTCACTGTACTACAGTACTTTCAGAAATGGCCAAAATCAGCCAGTAAAAACAGGTGACCTTTATGGAAAGGGTTACCTAGCTTGGCAACTTAGGTAAGCAAATGGTTGGTAAATAAGATGGGTAACTGACTGGGAAATGAGATTGGTATGTGAATGGTAGCTGAGATGCTAAGTGGTCGGCAACTGAGATAGGTATATAATTGGCAACTGAGGTAAGTGGTTGGCAACTGAGATACATGATTAGCAACTGTGGTGGATTAGAGTTTGAGAGATTTTACAGCATTAGTATTTGCTCTAAATCAGACTCAACTGATGAATTGTTTTAACCCACCCCCTTCTTTAACAAAAATATTGTTTTCTACAGACATTTCATGGTTTAATGAAAAAGCAAATTTTGTGTAAAATGGTTTGAAATTGACCTAACCTTTGCCAATTAGTAGTACAAATATTTGAGTTTATTGACAAGGCACTGTGCATGAGTAGATGACAACTTTATTCAAATCTTTAAACAGTGACAGAGATTGGGCCAAACATCTTAAATTATGAACAGGTGGCTGTTACGAAGAGGTGTACACTAACATAGGTTTAATGGAATGGTCATGCACTAGAAGCCATCAAGTCTACGGAAATAAAAATATTTCCCAAAATGCAAATGAATATTTAACAAATGCTTCTAAAGCAAGAATACTGTGACTGGTTTATTACATGCCTCACCTGTGTTTAACACTTCAGCACACAACCACTAGCAGAGTCAACTTTAGACATCACTGACAGAAGGGCCAAAGTGACTGTGACCTTTTAGCCAAGATGCAAATTGTTTTTACATTAACAAAGCAGCAAATTGGTTTTTAACTTTCACGGCAAGACTGTAGAAGCAGTTTTGATGCAGAAAATATTCATATTTGGGTTTAAAGACATACATGTACTGGCACAATTATGGCATTATGGTGTGAATTAAAAGGTAAATTAAAACTGTAAAAATAAAGAGAACTGTACAAAACTTTTTTTTAGATATGTTACCATCACAATACATGTACCATCTCATCTCTGCTATTCTCTCTTTGAGGGATGCTAACGGGGCCCCCAATGATGATTTATGTTATGAAGCTCAATGTATTGGAGTTTTAATTTCCAAGTATATAGATGAAGCCAATTTGACATAATATTCAAGGTCAAAGTGTGGAATCTTAACATTCAGAAATGGGTGTCTGCTGATCAGCTTTATTTTCATCTGCTCCTTCATCACCCTTATTTTATAATCCATGTGACTTAAGTCAGCTAACAGTTATGATTTTTTTTCTTCTGGATTGCATAATAAAATCAGGTTTCTGTAACATTGGGGATTATAAGAGGTTGTCGAATTAAGTTTTGAAACATTTCAATTACAGAATGGGAATCCAAAACCATGAAATTTGCTCTATAAGATGTTTCAATAAAGTTCTTTTGTTTACCATAAATAATTGAATACATGGAAGATTGAAATTTACTTTTTCATGTTTTTATGAGACTAAAAGCAAAGTAATAAACCAGAAATCATTAGTAAAAACTTATGAAATAGTAAATTCATCAAAAAAGATGTGGCCAATTTCAATTCAATAAATGAAGTTAATGCACAGTCATTGATTCTTTTACCATGATTTGGTGTTTAGCACAAATGGTGGAGTAGGGGAAGTGGGGTATCTCTTTTTGCAGGTGAGCATTCTATTCACAAATATGAAAATGATTTCTCATACATTATCTCATTTAAATAAATCTATCACTTTGTCTCCTCGCATAAATTCAGCTCTACAAGTATTTTTGTAGAATGGATGATCAGATACAGCTAGTTTGTGTCCTGCATCAAAACTTTTCCCTAAAAATTAAATGGTTCTCCCAAATATGTTCCTTTTCAGTCTGATGAGGCTGATTGTTTAGGAACCTCTGACAATCCAAAATTACAAGCTCAGACATGTGTGTCCTTAATTAGTTCTATGCTAAACCATAACATGAATGCACAGCACAAAAAAATATGATCATACTAATTTAAAAAACACAAAAGCTTTTACCAAGATTCACCAGTTGTGCTTAATAAAACTGTAACAGTGGTAAAAAAAACTGTTTATAATCACTCTTGAAAGACCCCAACCCACAATTTGTAACTACAGGTACCTGTTGAAACAAATATTTATTGGATGCATATAAATCTTTTATTGATTTGGTCAAACTGAGCAGGGGATTTTTGCAGTGTAAACAGATATTAATATGTTTTCCAATCTACATTGGTTTATGGACTTGCATGGCAACTTATTCAATACTGAGGTCATAGTTTTTGCAGTGTAGTCATGATTCATCCTGTAATACATGGAACTGAGAGTTCCAAACAGTACTCATATTCTAAATAGGTCCAACTGAAACGCTCTAGGGGCCCTGGGTGAGTGATTGGTTTTGAGCACTCACTTTTACCAATCACTGCCATCTAACATATGTCCTCATGGATTTGAGTCTCAGGCTTGGCCAGTGTGTGAGGATATGTGAAAAGCTTGCTAGTAGCTTCCTTTTGGCTGGTGGTATTTCCTGGGATTTTTCCAGGTTCTTCTTCCCACAGTTAAACTGTCTACCATGTATAGCTTATCATATGCTGAAAAATGGTATTAAACCCACAGCAAAACAACAAAACTGTTGTCAGCTAATCTTTCACATTTATGGGCATGATGATAACTTAGTTTCAATTAGGACAGAGGTCCACAATCAACATGATCTTCTCCATCAGGCAACAGTGCAGAAGAAATGCAGAGAACAACACAAACTCCTCTTCCTGGCTTTTATACCTCATCAAGGCATTCAATCTGCTCAGCAGAAACAGACTCTTCACAATCCTAGGAAAGATACGATGCCCTCCAAAGGTGCTTAGCATGGTCCACATGAAAGGCACAGTGCAGTATGATGGCTCATGATCCAACCCCTTCAACATCCACAGCAGAGTGAAACAGGGTTGTGTCCTAGCCCCCATGCTCATTGGCATCTTCATTGCTGTCCTGCTCAAGCATACCTTTGGGACATCCACAAAAGGGATCTACCTGCACATGCGATCAGATGGCAAACTGTTCAACCTGGCACACCTAAAGGCAAAGAGCAAAGTGTGTGAACATGCTCTTCGCAGATGATGATGTCCTAGCCACTCACAAAGAAGCTGAGCTACAGCACCTGATGGACCGCTTTGCTAAAGCATGGGTTTGGTCTAACCATCAGTCTAAAGAGAACGAATGAGATCATGGCTCAGAAACTGGACCCCACTAAGCAACAACTGTAGTAGCACCTCTTTGGTGTTTCTGCGCTTATGGGGAATTAGTCACAAGCAAGGGGGTTTTTCTTTTCAAATTTTAATGGCTATCTGACACCTCTAGTTCTTCCTGCTGACTCTTCATGCTGAACCCCCCTGCACTGTTTTACCAGGCTTTTTAAACAGTCCTAGCAGACTTCAGAGAGAGCATGCCCTGAAAGTTATTCCTAGAGCTAAACTGCTAGTCTGATTATGTTAGGTGCAGATCCTTTATCTAACTCTAACCAACATATAAAAATGCACAAAATCAAAATTATGTAATCTTAAATAAAGTCATATATCTACTCTTCATACACACTCTTTTTCCACTATACTGTTTGTTAGAATTTCCAAAATATTGTATTAAATAGGAATTACTTGTAAACTTTATCCTTATGAGCAAATTTATTTAAATTAAACAATAACTACACAACTTCATTTTAAGCACTTTATACCTACTAAAAGAGATTCAAATGTCCTTACAAACGGTTCCTAATTTGAATGTTGAAGTAATAAGGCAAACTTGCTATAATTGATTTTAATTAGCTTTACAAACACTTCTTCTAAATGTCCGGGTTTCAGTTTCTCAGCTGGACTGTAACTTGACACCTTGTATTTGAGTATGGTGCTGATAATACCATATTTACCCAAAATCTCTGCTTCTAAATTGAATAGTGACTAAAGAAGAACTCCTTTATCATAGATACTATTATTAAATTTTTGGGGAGAATTTAGAAACTTTATACACAAATATATCTTCTCTTCTAAATCTTATACATGTACCATAGCACCTGAAATAACTAAATTTTAGCCCTATAATACAACTATGAACTTGGAGTAATCAGTCACTTTACGTACCTCAGCTGCACCACCACCAATAACCTATCGCTCGATGCTGAGCGGATTGGAAAGGCATCAACAACTCTCTCCATGTTGTCGCAGAGAGTGTGGAATAACAGCATGCTGACCCTGAACACTGCATTTTCCGTGCGCTGTGCCTTTGTGCTAAGCATTCTCCTGTATGCCAGTGAAACCTGTACACCTCACAAGAGAAATGACTGAGCACCTTTCACATGTGATGTCTCCGACACTTTACTTGGGATCACCTGGAGTGATTGAGTAACAAACAATGAGGTTCTTGAACGTGCCAAGATTCCCAGCATGGTCACACTCCTCTGCCAATGTTGCATCAGATGTGTGGGCCATGTATGTAGGAATGATGATGGATGGATCCCCAAAGACCTTCTTTATTCGCAAATTGCCTCTGACACAAGTTCAATTGGATGACCACATCTCTGCTTCAAGGATGTCTGCAAGCATGACATGAAAACTCTTGACATTGGTGTCAACACCAGGGAAGAGCTTGATCTAGACAGTCCCTGCTGGTGATATGCTCTGATCATTGGTTTGAAAGAGGGTGAAGCAAGCTATGCTTGCTAGCTGATGAAAAGCGATCTTGGAGGAAGAAGAAGCAGTTCCAACACACACCAGACTCAACTTTCAAGTGCAGCAAGGACTACCATCCCATGTTGGGCTACATATCCACTACAGACACTGCACAACCACCAACTGGGTCATCTCTCATGGGTGCACTTTTTCGTCTTTCAGGACTAATGGATGCCAACAACAGGTCTTAAACCAAGTAGCAGAAAAGAGCTAAAACCAAATAGTTTTTCAAAATTCAACAAATAGTTTATTTCCATAGAATAAAACATAAAATTTTTAAAAGAACAGATGGTATTGTGAATAAAATCCCAAAATGTCCAAAATGTTCTGCTGCAAGTCAAATAGTATAGATTATTCTGAATGAAGTCCAGTGGTGTACAGAATTAATTCCAATCTGAATGTGCTGATGTGCAAATAGCCTGGAACTGTGGTAATGTGCTAACAGTCTTGATGTATCACAATGAAATAATCCAAAATGTCACTGAATGAATTCACAATAATCCCAAAATAATGATTTAATCTGACAAGTCAAAGAATAGTTTGTAATTCAATGAATAATTGAATAAATAAATTCTATCAAATATAAACTGAAACAACTTAAATTGATGTCACTAAGACTGATGTTAAGATACTGAATGAATAATTCTGAGGTAAACAAAATATAAAAGCAAATACACAATGACACAACCAGAATGAGGGTCATTTTCCCATCATATCAATAAACAACTTGTTATAGAACATTCTTAATTTTAAAAAAAAAACCAAAGAAACTAGACATTGAACTCAACATCTGTTAACATGTTGACCTCCAAGTAATAATAATCTTAAAATATAATATAAAATCAGACATGAATTAGCTCAGTAACATGTTGTTTATAATGAAAAAGACATTATTCAGGTAGGCCCTATCCCTACCCTCAGGTATAGACAAAGGTCAATTACACAAGACAAATTAATTATACATCAGTATATCCCAAAGGGTGCAAGACTACAAGTAAAAATTCTCCTTGGTATCAAAACTTGGAGTCAGACTGAAGAAAATAATAAATTAAAATTGTTGGGGTCTCTGAAGTACAAATGAGAGTAAAGGGAAACATTGAGACATATCATATAATCATGGACAATAGCCACACACACAAAAATTAAGTATACATAGCAATGTATAATGATTAGATGTATTAACTACCCATTCAAAAATTAAACTTGTACTTCTTTTGGACAAAAAACAAAAATGTACCAATTTAAACAATGAATAAAGTACAGCTGCCATCACATACACCAAAGGTCCAATATTGCTCCTGGTATTAAAACATTTCAGTTTTAAGTGATAGTGAATCTATCTGAGGTATGTCAGGATGGAAAACTTCCCAGGGCATAATGCAGTTGGAAACTGATCTGCTGCAGTTATCTGTTTGATAACAGTTTGATTGAGATCTGAGGGCATATAACTAAAAGTCCTACAGGAAGGAGAGCACTATAACCACAAAAACACCATATGCAACTAATGGTGAATACCATGTTAACAGGTGAATACCTTATATACTTGGCAATGCATATTAAATTGGATCCAACTGCAAAGAAAACAGATTCTGAACTGCTGTCACATAATGTACTGGTAGATCAATGTCTTTTCTTTTTAATCCAGCGATTACTCCCAACAGACTACACAGAACCAAATCTGACGGGTAGTATGTGATGGCAGACTGTGACTGTTTAGATCTGAATCTGACTTACATGCAAGTAAATATGTTACCACAATTCTCCTAAGATAGACACGTGCCCAATATTGGGCACGTGTCTATCTTAGGAGAATTGTGGTAACATATTTAAGCCTAGCTATTTCCATATGTATACTTTTACTCAATTTTGGCACTTTTTTTTATTCAACAAAACATTTGTGCCTAATTCTCAATACTTGGATCAATCTTACAGATATTCAGCTACATTTTCCCAGTAATGTTGCAACGCACATTGATCAACAAAAATATGTATACATTTTTAGTTTTTTTATTTGCTGTACTGAATTAGAAAAACCAACATTAACTATATTATGTAAATCTATACCAGAAATAGTAAATTTTGTTCTTTTGCTGGATAACATCAGGTTGCTTCCTTCTGATTTTCCAGAATATTTACTGCAACTGCATAATATTAATTAACACTGATGTGCAGTGAAATTATGGTTCAGATAAACAGTCAATTCATACTTTCTACTGCATATATCTAGCTCTGTGATGTTTCTCTTTTATTTCATCACAAATTATGTATGTCAGTTTAACTTTTTGAAAAGCATTCAACATTTTCAAAAAATAGTTCAATTATATTGAACAATGAATGTCAGAATAGTGGCACTATAATGCCAAGCACAGAAACATGTACTAAAAGCAGATATTTAAAATGTTCTTCTATATTTTCTTTGCAAGTCTTTGATACAGCCAGAAGGTAAGCAATCTGTTTATCAATTGAAAATCAGATCTTGGCATGACTATAGATTGGTGCTATTAAAGCATGAATAAAAAAATGACCTGCAATTACACTGTACCTATAATCTTGCAACCATTGACTTTAAACTTTTGGTGACAACCCCAAGCTGGTTTGATAATTAATTCAGGATAACAAAAGTTTCAAGATGGCCATCAAAGAGGCCAAACTCAGATCAACACTAATATTATTCAGATTCTGGTCAAAATCTCATCAATGAAACTTGATTTTCAGAAGAAGCAGTGATAATAAAACAGGATGCTGAGTTGGTTATACTAGATATCACTTGGTATTAGTACCATTTCATTTATGACCAACTAGACATGGAGAAAATTACACATTGTTCAGACCATCCATTGACAAGGAGCAATGACACCAATATTTTCAAGATGGAGATAACAGGTCAGATTGGCCCATTTGTATTTTAGATCAACTAGGCATCATAAGACATTTTTCAATGAAAGCCATATGCCTAATACTGATTGATATCCAGTCAGAGGGATTAGCAACAACAAATTTTTCAAGATGGCCACTATGACAGCAGTACTGTAAGTGACCCCAATTCTTCATTTTTAATTCAGGTCAATCTAGACTTTGGAATAAATTTGTGGTTAAACTTTCACTGCAATCCTTCCAGTAGGTTTTGTACAATTAGCAATAATGAACACGTACTAAGCAAATATATGGATGCTGGCCAGACAATATGCTATTCCAGGAGATTGTCTGGTCTATAGTCACAACAGTTGAAATAAAACACAGTCTTAGCCGATTTTGTTTCATTTCTGAAGGGCACACAAAGTAATGGGATAGGGTTATTAACCCCAGTATTTAAGCTTCAGAGAGATATAATAGAATTAACAGGTTTTAGTTCTGCATGACTGATTACAACATCCTTTTGTTTTAGGATACTGAAAAGATTGTCAAACTTGTTTTATTACCAGTCAAAAACTGGATGAGCATCAGAACTACGGAGTTTTCCGAGGGTGATTCAGTATTCTGGAATTGTCTGGTCCACCCTAATTGGAAGATGAATTCGTCACTCAGGGTATTTTCTACCCATAAAAGTAACAAGTATGCAATAGCAATAGGCATGGTATTATTGATATTAACACAAGATTTCAACTGCATCACAACATAAAAAATAGCCCGACATCATAACAGTGCAAGATCATGAATTACTGCAAAGCACATAGAAACAAATGCCTACTAATTTATAAACTACTGGATTAAATACAAAATGTTCAAATTCAACTTGATTCAATATAATGAAAATGACATTTCATCTGCATCATGTGATAAAAAAAATGCATGTATACATCACAAAAATGCAATACCATGAATCACTGCAAAACACATTACACTGTTTCAGCCAGTGAAAAAGATATCCAGTAGTAATCATATAATAATATGCATTATGGTAAGTATCATTTTAAAATCTTTTCTTATATGACATAGTTTTATATTGCATATTAGCAAGTTGTAGTTCCAGGTATTTTTCTTATGATATATTGTGAAATTAAAAAAGAAAATACAAAAAAGGATTCCAACTTTATCATGAAGCAAGATGTCAAAATGGATGAGATTTCTCATCGATCTATTACAACCAAATACAGTAGCAGCTGGCAAAGAAATCAGAGTGACTATGATTATTTCTGTCACATGTTTAGTGTCAAGGAAACAATTGTATCTGAATATACTGAATGGTTCCAGAGCTTTTTATAGGTACAAGCCTAAGGTGTAGTGGAGCTTTAAAAGTGATGAGGAAAGGGGCAATAACTCCATACAAATTAGACCCCCCAAAAAAGGAATCTCACACAGACACATTGTGTGTAATAAGCAATTTTTCTACCAAATGGCATCCAATACAGCAACAAAAAAACATACAAGGCAATATCCCTCCCGCATTTGTTTTGAAATGAATGAATTGACAAAAAAATTGCAATGCCTGAATTTATGAGGAAAACATGCATAATGAACTGTTCTTGTGAAACGTTAATGATGTCTGAATATTATAATTTACAGTGGTCTTGTTGGACCATCTAAAACCATGGTAGATCACTTAAATGACCATCAGATTCATAATCCATAAATGAGATCAATACCTTCCCAAGCCATCATTGGCATGTCCTTGAGAAACTCCCATGATATAATCAAATCAAGTGTCATCAAAACCAATCAACAAACCAATAAATACAGCACTCCATCACAAAAATTCCCTTCATTATAACACAGTTCCTATTATAAGGCATTATAATCATCTTTATGGGGTTCTCATTTCATTATATAATATTAAAATTATATGATGTATAATAAGGTTTTTCTCTGAGAAGCATAATAAATGAGAAAGTGCTGCATATCTTAAGAATCTGCAAGAAGTAAAGTCTGCTTGTTAATGCTAAATTCTCCAAAATACTTAATGTATCATCTTATAAAACCATACTGCACCATTTTTCGTTAAAAAAAAATAGCAAAATTCATACACAAAATTCAGAAGTGAATCAGTGTGGATAATTCCTACTCGATTCAACAATTTGAAGTTGCATATATCTCCTACTACTATTGCCAGTTTCATTAATAGCTCAAAAGAATTCCAACTAATATACTTACAAACAATCCTTAGAATGTGCCTGTACTTCTAGTTAACATCAAGTATATTTTTTTCTCTTCCTCAGTATACTTACAAATAAATGTATGTACAGCTGTAACTATCTCTTTTTCTAACAAGATCCAAGTCTCTTTGCTATCTTCTCTTCCTGGTAATGTACTGTATTGAAATCTGGCAGTCAGGCCTGTATCTAATACTAGAAGGTTATTGGTGTACTGCCTTGATTTCCAATAGCAGTTAATCAACAGTAATCAAGTGCTGGGATGGAAGACAAGAAAGTCAACAACAGGACTAGTATGTATAATGATGTATTTTATAAGAGTTCTGCTTTTATAATCTCTGACTAACTGGTTTCCCTCAGAGACTGTAATGAGATGGGATATACCCAGGCTTCTGCAAATCACGTTTGACCTGCCACTGTGTACATCAGTGTGCTGTTTGTGCCTTAGCTGTCTTCTCCAATTAATGTTATTGGTTTGGTATCCTTGTTACTAGCAATATGATCTCAGCAATAAATGTGGTGTGAAACTCTTTAAATCTTTTCCATGTCCAGAGCAGTATAATCCCTAGGGCTTCACATCATGCTGAAAGGAATCTTAATTCAGTTTTCCTGTTGTTGTGTGGTGTTTTTTTTGGGTGGGGGCAATTTCACACATTTATTACTTGCAAAATGCTATGAACAGGAAAGCTTTTTCACTTTCTTTCAACAAATGACAAGTGCAGCCCTGTTTCATGCTGGTATATTTTTGTGCAAAGATTAAAAAGCAAGTTAATTATAAATCTAACATACTTCAAAAGTGTTTCCCTATTAAATTAGTACATCAAATCAGGTACATACTGGAGTACTGATACTAGTTTTTTTAACATCTGAATCTTGTGCTGGCCTTTGCTTATCAATGCATGAGCAAGCTCTGTACTATTTACCTACACATGATCTACATACATACTGACAGATGAATGATAGATGTCCAAGATCTTACAAAACTGTTATCTACTTGTAACCTTTGACCTTTTTGTACACAATCATTTGCTGTTGTGTTTTGAAGGACAAAATATACATTTGACACAACCTTGCTTCTGATATTTTCTATAGTGAGAAACCAAATCCAACAAGTTCCACACAAAACAAATATGCACATTAACTACACATAATTTCAAGGACAATGGTTTTAATCTAGACAATGAACACAAAAAACACTTTTGTAATCCTGTAAATGATGACTCAGTTTAGCCACACATAAAAAAGGTTTACGGAGCATGAGAGCAGAGTTTACGGGGCATGGGGTAGTAGCCTACTACCAAGCTCTGTAGCATCGAGATCATATGTGATACACTAAAGTGGGTGGTATTATTGAAAGGTAGACAGAATTAGCTCTACAATGATACCAAATAATCTGGACATTTTAGTTTTTGGCACAGTTTTTTTTTTTTCATCCAAAATTCGCCCATAGTCGGAATCCAAATTTGTGTCCAGATTTTAGACTTTATGGCCTCAGATCTATGGCGGATTGGTCTGAAGTGCACACAGACAGGTGTACCTGTGCAAAAAGTTGGATACGGTGGACATTTTGAATAAAGAGTCTTCTCCATACGAAAATTATGGGTCCGTTATGCAAAAAACAAGTCCAACTTTTCACCTTGTGCTCATGCACCAGAAAACTAACCAATGAAAAACATTTTCTCTAGCACAACTACGGTAGCTGTTTGTCTAATGGAATATTGCTTGGAAGTCGATGTATTAGGATGTATTCATAAATAGTCCCCAAAATGTGTTTCCTACCCGCATTTCATGCAAAAACCTCCAGGGGTTAATGTGTTAAACAGTCACTTTTCATGACACCACAAAATTTGAATATTCATTGTGTATTTAATCATTTGTGCATCAACACTGCACATAAATTACAAATTTAGCCATTCCATGACAATTTAAAAAAAAAAATCCTCAAAATTCTTGTTAAGTAGTCACAAGAGCATGATCTACAGTCACTTACTGTTCAGTCTAGGCAAACTGAATTTTTGCATCACAAGGAAGATATTGTTCAAATAAATGGATATCATGTGAATCAATGTGACAACATTTCTTATCTCACTTGTACTTGTAACTCCAGTCATGCTGACAGTGCAGCTCAATGGTGTCAATATGTCAATTTTGAAAGCATGTCAGTTTTTATCATTAGGGATGAGGGTCACAGCAATTCGTTTGCTGGTTGGTGTGAAAAGTAGTTGTGTTATAGCAGAAACGGAAGTCACCTTTTATGCCAGTGTGAGGTATAGCTAGATATCTTCATTGATCTCGCTGGAAATTAAAGCATTCTTCAAAGAAAAAAAGTTTGTTTTTGAGAAGAGTTGCGAGTTACATATCTTTTCGACTGGGCAAGGGGGCTTGAGCTTAATCAATTTTCAATGTACAGGCAGGTGAAATTCAGTTGAATGGTCATACTGAATTGCCAAATATATGGTAGTTTCCTTTGATTTTCTGTTTATGACAGGTTTCTCAAATGAACTGTCTTTTGATTGTAGCAAGCTGAGCAACTAATCCAAATACTGTTTTGATCACATGATAAGATCTGTATATATTTTAAAGCCAGCAATAATTTTATTTACAGAATGGATTCAAGTTAGCAGAATTCATTTATTTTATGTGCAGCATATATTTGGGAGAGAACTTAGGCATGTAATTATGATAATGTAATAATAATAATAATAATAATAATAATAATAATAATAATAATAATAATATAATAATAATAATAATAATAATAATAATAATAATAATAATAATAATTATAGTCATAACCATGGTATTCAGTGCATAGTATATGTTCAAAAATCTTTAAAATAGTGAACCTGTCTGCAATGGTCACCTGTGTGGAAAGGCCAGTTTTGCTTCTTCCATGAGTGGCAGCTAAAAAAAGGTTGGCTGCATTTCAAATTTAGTTACACCTTTCATATTTTATATGTAACTAATTATTACTCTTATCTGTGTGAGCCTCTCTATAAAGACCATCCCTTTTATAAGGCCACTTTCCTACAGCAGAAGAGGTGGCTGTATAAGAGGAAGGCCACTGAATTGGGAATTACAGACATCATCCTAGATATGTTCTGAGGCTGGATTTTACTGATGAAATAGAGTCTGTAAAAATGGTACATTTTCAAAGTGCAAAAGAACAGCCTCATGGATACCAGAAATACAACTCTTCTGAGGGGTTGTACATGATCCCCATGACCATCTACAGCTCTGGCAATGACTTAAAATAACAACAACCAAAATAATAATAATTTTAAAAAAAACAGATAAAGAGCATATATTGCATCCTACCAAGGCTGCTTACTGTGAAGTTTTGCTTCTAACACCAAATCTTCGAAGAATGTTTATTCTTATCAGTCCCAAACTACTCTTATCACTAAACAACAGGTTTGGGCATCACTTTCTGGAGTATTAATTTTTTGGAGGGGAAATTATCAGTTAAAAAGCATCTTAGCCATGTGGAAAAGAAAATCTTTACTTATCTCAATAAGACATATCTTAATAAAATTTCATAAATGTAGATTGCTTCCCAATATCACAAGCCTATCCATGCAATTACATATCCTGCCTACTTAGACATACATGCCAACCCCAAGAGGTTTAAGTGTAATTATAGCTAATT
Source organism: Unio pictorum (assembly GCA_030141615.1). Classification (NCBI taxonomy): domain Eukaryota; kingdom Metazoa; phylum Mollusca; class Bivalvia; order Unionida; family Unionidae; genus Unio; species Unio pictorum. The sequence goes on along the minus strand of JARLTB010000007.1, from coordinate 8,576,069 downwards.
GAAAAAATGCATGACCTGAGCATAAAAAAGTGAAATCTATATATTACATGCCTTAATTACAGAACACTTGTTTCTGCTACTAACCTGGATCTGCAGAGTAGCGTTCTCCATCGCAGATCTCCACATTCTACTACCATATGAATCATGTGAAAGTATGTATACAGTATATAGGGATTTCACAAAGAAATAATTCATCCCTAACTTTTATCAATCAATGGAATCCACTTGTCACCAGATTATACAATTGTGTTCAGATATAATTCAAGAGGATTTTTTTTATTCAAGTAATTCATTGAAATTACTAAATGCTCATTGACTTTGGAATAGTACATTATTTTGGAATAATTGAGAACTCTTTCAAAGACATTCTTGACTGCATCATTGTTCTACAACATGACATTCAAGACCATGAGAACTCATTCACAACATTCTATACTTTTGGAAATGTGATATTTATGATTTTTTTTTCTTTCTTTCTTCACAATACATGTACTGCATGTAAAATTTCACTTTGTAACTAGAAGTCACAAGTCAGCATAGTTTTCTCATCTTTCCTTCTACTAATCTCTCCACCTCTACCATTTTATACTGAATGAAACTTAGTTTGAAAATATTTACAATTAAAAGGTAATAAAGGTAGATAAGAACATAAGTTTTATGAGGGCAATTTTTATTCTTGTTGATCATAAATCAATGCTACTTTCCTTTTTTGGTATCTCAAAGGATGAGCTTGCACAAATTGAAACATAATCTTCCTTATATCTAGAAGGCCCACTGGAGCTGAGAATTTAACTAATTCTCTATAATCTTCACTAGTCCTTCCCACATATCACTGTCAGATAATATCTGGAACATTTATTTCTTATATATCGAAATCATTTATAATACAGAAGTATAAATCTTGCTACAAGGATACAAGCACCTAACAATAAAAACAATGATTTCCAGAAATTAACTGTAATAAAAGATAAATGATAAAAAAAAAATTAGAACTTCATCATCCAGACAAAAAAAAACTTGAAAGGGAAGAAGGACATAAATCTTGTTTATCTTGGTCATTACATATCGCAACTAAAAAAATTAGACGGCAGAATTATGTTGTGTATTTGTGAATGCAGGATAAGAAGATCTCTCAGCATTGTGTGGGCTTCCTCAATGGATATACTGTACAAACATTAGAAACCTTGAATGGAATATGTATTTCCATGATTGCTTATCCTTTAAAGAAGATGCAAAGGTAATCGTGATTTGATGGATGTGGATAAGTACACAAGTCAGGTTTAGAGTCTTTCATATATATCATTGCCAAATCAATCTAACAAAACCAGTAAAGATTTAAAGGGTCTCATTTTGAAATATAACAAGGAAAATCCTAGTTATTCTAACCCTCTAGGGAACTATTGAATCTTGGGGTATTGCACATTTAGCGACATAAAAATTTTGACCCTGTCCAATCATTTGGACTGTAAAAAATTACTAAGAGAGCAAAAACACCCCCTCCCCCCCAAAAAATAAATGAATAATTGGTAACAACTGAAAATTTACTAGTTACCAGACTATTCAAACTAGTCTGACAGAAAATTTAGTAACCTTGGGATAGTGAAATACTACAAATTTTCAGCCCTAATATGGAGACATGGTTTTTAAATTAAATAGCATTTTATGCAAATACATGTAAAATTATTTTTTTTTAAATAATAAAGAAATCATGTCAAGTTCTTCAAAATTGTAAAATTATATACTACAAAATTCAACCAAAAAAGTCAGGTACTTTGTTAATTGGTTTGTAGCTTTGAGTAAAACCTGAGTGCAGTGCATCATTAAGAGATGATTTTTTTTCTGGTGCTTGAAAACGGTTTGCTCGGATCATCTGTAATAAATAAATAATACACCAGTATTCACATTATTTTTGTTAATCAATTATGATCCTATCACTTATTATTTATGGCAGACATTTTAGCATTTATGGTTTTTCACTAATTGTTTATAGTTTATGGTGTATAGTTTTGGATTTATTATGTATCATTCTGTTTTTAATTTGTCTCTCTGCAATGTTTTACACATAGCACTTGTCATATGTTCTACTTTAATTTACTATTCAATTTGTTTCAAATCAACAATCCACATGCATTTCAATGGGGTACATAAATGTCTCAGGGTCGTGTCTTATAAAAGAAACTGTGATGCCTTTTAAAGTGAAGGACCAGTAGCAATGTTTTTTTTAAATATTTGCTTCCAACATTCATTTATTTGTCTGGTGTTTAAAGATACATCAATATATGAAAGGCTAAAAACTGCCAGGGCAAATGAAATAGTTTGTTGCCCAGAGATATATCAAAGCAGGTATCCCTGGCTAGTCTAGGCTAGATTCAAAGTGGCAATCATTGACTTAGAAGTCTGTCATGCTATTCAATATGCTGCCATGACACCCGCATATAGCTGAGGAAAATTAAGAATACTATCTTATGTTGTGAATACAAAAATGCAAATGAAGCCATATTTAAAGTTGCATCTGCTGCTTTTAATTATGTTTTCTGTTGGTTATTATTGTCTAAAACTATGTGGTGTATTTCTGTAACCTTACTGCATGTTGAGGCTGCATGCTTTTCTCAGTTTTCTTCAATGATCAATGGAAAAGAAAAGATGAGATTACACTGCACTGAAAGTATCTTTACTCAATACGTTTATGGATGCATTTTGTCTGTATATTTCTCTGTTGGAGATCAGCAGGATGCATGCATAGTCATCTCCAACCTTCCTTGATGTTATATCAATTAAGGATTAACCCAATCGGTGTCAGTAAAACTGTAAAATAAATTATTAACTTCAAACTCATTAAAAAATGAAACAAGAATTTTTCTTTTACCATGAAAATATAAGCATATATGACCATATCAATTGACAATATTCTTCCCAACCTAAAACTTACATTTAACAGAACTGAGGCAAGTGATTCTCTGACTGTAATGTAAGCAACACTATGCAGTTTTGTTGTCACTGCCTGAGAAAATGGCTCACAGGTTACTTGTGTATTGTCTTTGAGAAGTAATTTGGAAACTGACTATTATGGGGGGGAGGGGGGGCACTTAAAACTACTTGCTAAGTTACAAACTCTAATCAGACGGAACCATCACAACTCCAATATTGTATTTTTTTTTTACACTCACTCCTTGTGTTGCATTCAGGATGCAAAACCTTTCTTTTCCTCAATTTAACCTTGTAAAATATCATACCAAATATTCAACCTTCTCCCTAAATCAGTGTATGCAGAATTCAGTTTACATGGACAGAAGGTCAAGGTGACATACTTTAGATACTGGCTCTATCACCATCCAAAATCTCAACTTCATAACTAAACTTGATCTGATGTTAGATTGAGGTAGGAAGATCTATTTAAATATGTTTACATGACTTAGTTAAGTTTGTTATACTTTCGAGTGAATTAAACATATTGAACACATCTAATGAATTAGGGAGTGAAACATAATGCAATAAACAAATTTTTCAAACATTACTTACGAGTTGACTATAATGAGAAGAAATTTTATCTGAAAAACCATACAAAACTTAGGGAAAATATGGGGCTATATCAAATAAACAGGTCTCTACAATGACATATTCTGAAACAGATATACATTAGCTTTTGTTTTGTATCTTTTGGTGTGACTTACCACTGGAAGATAAAGACTTCATTCTGGATAAAAACTATCATTTCAAATCTCCACCACAAGCCTTGAGTAGTGTGTGAAATGGAAATCTCTGAAAAGCATGCATATGTTAAATCACTGACTGTAACTGCTTCTAGTATTCATTAACAATCTGTGATCACCCACTCCCAAATATAATTCTTCCTCAACTCTGTGAGAATTGGGTATTTTTTTTAACTTTAAATCTTTTATAATATATAAATTCTGCAATCTTTTTAAAGGTGTTTACTCATAAACAAAAAACCTCTTGCCAACAGGAACAGTGTCAACATTTGGAGTAGCTGAAAATTCACAGACTCGTATAGTGGATTGATTGTGAAGCAAACTAAAAAAAAATTGTATTATATTTCCTTTCCTTCTCTTTGTCTTTGCATAACAGAATGAAGACATGCTGGAATTAATACAAAACACCTGAACACAATTTTGTGAATAAGATCTCTGTTTATAATGTAATTAGTGAATCATGAATGAATCTCACAACTTACTTGTGTGAAAGTCTAACAATGAATTTAACAGAATCTGGTGTGCACAGAGTTCTACGATTTGGATACTAGTCATTTATATTGTTCCTAAATAGAACTAATCACAGCACAGACCTTCAATGAATAATCTATAAATAATCAATGAACTTATAAACAAATGTGACTGGTATCAGTCAGTATGATCAATGTATAGAACTTATAAACAAATATGATTGATTTATGGATCTATCACCAGGATAATCAATGTATATAATTTATATATACAAATATTGAGAATGTATTGGTTCATTGACAAGTTTGCTGCATTGTATTTTCACCCATACTGAATTAGCTCAGTTTTGCCCATATTAATGATTATATGGATTCAGAAATGGAATATGTGATATTATGTATCTTGTGGCATCACAAGATTTGTTATCCTTCCATGGCTTTCATTGAAAAGTCATGAAGTAAGCAAGCATGGTGGCACTCCTCCCAATATATGATACTGAAAGATTCCTTGAGAAACCATTTACCCTTCAAGCCCAATGGTCCCAAACCTTTGGCACCTCACTGTGAGTAAACTAATACTGTTCTAGCCTGCATCACCATCAACAGCAGTGTCTGGGTTACAAGAAACCTCATTGAGTTCTGTGACTCCCTGTGAACAGCTAAGAATACAATGACTGAGCCGTTTAGTATATGAGACAAGGTTAAGTATGAAATACAGTGATAATATACATTATGCATGCATGCACACAAACTGGATTCTTTACACAATGAATTATTTCATCCGAACTATGCTATTATATTATTATTATTATTATTATAACCACAACTGTACATGTAAAGTGGATATATTCCTGACAAAATGCATTGAATGAGAGTTTACTCTATAAATGCCATTGATATGGTCAGGGAACTGGGTTTCTCACTTTGCACATGTAAACCTAACTCAGTATTTTGATACAGCTAAGGCTAAAATATACCACCCTTGATAAATGCTAAAACCAATCAACATTTTCATTCATATATAACGCATAAAGTCTACTACACACTTTTTCATGACATGTAGTTGGGTTTAATTGCATGTCAGCACAATAATGGCTATTTGATTCTGGTTAAAGTCAAAGTTCTAAAAATGCTGTAAGAGCTGCATAAAAACCAAAAAATGTTAACATGAATTAATACAAATTAAGTAATACATTAGGTAAAAATGTAAATTGACAGAAGATGAAGCCTTCCAAATTACATGTAATGCAAACATGAAATACTACAAAATAAAAAACAAAAGGTAAAGCTATTAAAATTTTGTAACAGTTATAAAATATAAAATAAAATGGTAAAAATGATAACATTCTTAAAAGATAGGGTCAAACTTTTTAATGTAAACTGCATTCCTTCATAAGGTCAGATTACATCATCATAAAGTTCATTTACAGAGTCACTTACATAAGAAACCGTCACCATTCTACAAAAATGTGCCACATATTTTGCCAATAGTATAGAATCTTCAGTTTGGAAAATGATGCTTACAAGGCACTTTAGCAACTTTTCCTGCCCTCTCATTACCTCATTACCCTTAATCTAATATTAATGGAAGGAGGCAGTCAGTAAGTACAGACTACTTTGTCCAGATTTTATAAGCAAATCATATTTCTGTTAAGACTTGACTAATAGGCGTTAAGAGTCTTGCAAAGAGATTAGCAATCAATGAGGGCTGGTCTGGACTAAATTTGAAGCTTTTATACACTGTTAAATGGTGGGTCAAACTTAATGACAATATGCCACTGTGCAGGAAGGAAATATTTTTACTCATTATGATTCATCAACAAAGTTTCATTACTGTGGGGTGAAAATGAGGTTAATTAGTCTATGTGTAATAAAGATCAACATACAGAGGTTAAAACAAACAAATGGCTGTAAACAGAAATAATTCACTCAAGTAACTAAGGTCACAGTGACAATGTTAGGTATATCTCAGTGAGAGATGCATCCAAATATATCTTTCATTGAGTGCTAGTAAAATAGGATTAATGAATGAATAATTCAAAACATGTCATTAAACAAAATTTTGGTGACCTATTTTTGGTTTGGTTAATTGGCATGGTTGAGTTACATGAAATGGTTCCAAAATATTTAGAGTGTAACACTGAAAATAAACTAGTCACTCAAGAATCAAATTAGGGCTGTTGCATTTAAACACTGAAAACACAGGGATGGCACTTTTAAAAAAAATATACACTAGGGTATTCTGCTTAAATAAAGAACTCATATGAAATACAATATCCTAAATTGCATCAATGGGTAACTACTTCACATTAAATGCCATTAAGTTACAGTAACCTAGTCTTTTTGAAATGCAGCAAGATTTAATTTTTCCTCAGTATATACATTTACTCAAACATGCAAATTAGGTCACACATACATGTGGTAGAATTAAGACATCAAATCAAGAAATTTACTAAATTTGGAAAGGAGCGTTTTTATGATGCAAATGGACAAATATTACAAATGCTGAACAAATATAAATTTGTAAAATATTAACATATACATATCAAGTCTGATTTTTGGCAGTTAATAGTTGCCATGCATACTCTTCTCATATTTATACCACAAGTATTTTAACCATTTATTAGATAATTACTGAATTGTATAGATGGGATCATAATTGTTGATACATGTATTATGATTTAGGAGACGATATACTCTTACTGGATCCAGGTTTCCTTTACAGCCTATATTTTCCTCAGAAGTTTTAAATCATTCCAGCCTGTGGGAAAATTCAGACTGATGACTGCCCAACAGAACTGATCAAGACTGGTACTGGGTCTAAATTTTTAAAATTGTTTTAATGTCAGTAGGACTCTTCACATGACAAACATTACACCATCACATCCTTGGTGACTTTAAACCTAATTTGCAGACACCTTTGTTGTTATCATTATCATCACTATCACCACATTTTAATAATGATAATCAAATCTGGAAAATGATTATCATTTATTAGTATTATAAACTGAGACAAAGACATCATTCATCCCAGGCATAAAGGATTACAATGGCAGTTAGTGACATGTAGTTTAGTTAATGTTACTGATTACAAAAGAATTTAACATAGGTCAATGGTGTTTAATTCAGGTATTGTGATGCAGTGATCAACAGTAGTGTCAAATGCATGGTATGATGGTCATGTTCTGCAGATAGTTACTCACTGAGAGATCAGCAATGAAATAGTGTCTTGGCAGATCTAATGTCTAGGTTTTTCTTGCCATCAGCTTAAAAGGAAGAGCAGAATGCATACCCATGTCCCTAATCAAGATGCCCCTATGCAAACAGCCCCAAATACTGCCTTTAAAGATCACAATGAAATCCCCTCATTTGATCTGAATATTGAATTGGTGTATAAGCAAGGCATTGGTTCCATTATCTTCTGAAGTTCTACAGATTGCAGATAAGGGTGGGTTTTTCATGTAATAAATGCTGCCCATGGCTATTCCACAATATGATTAACAGAAAAGGCTGGAGAACCCCATCACCCATGAATACAATTTGTACATCAGAAAGCAAAACATTAATCAACAACTCATACAAGATGTACATCAGAAAGCAAAACAGTAATAAGCAACTCATACAAGATGCACATCAGAACGCAAAACATTAATCAACAACTCATACAAGATGTACATCAGAAAGCAAAACATTAATAAGCAACTCATACAAGATGTACATCAGAACGCAAAACATTAATAAAAAATTCATACAAGATGTACATCAGAAAGCAAAACATTAATAAGCAACTCATACAAGATGTACATCAGAAAGTTAGAAATATGCTGAATAATAAACTTCAACTGAATGTACTGTGGGAGCCAAGGGTGTTCTCTCAGAAGAAAAGCAAATCACTGGAATCCCTCATAGAAATATTTCTAAATCACACAAAATTCTAAACTTAAGCAATTTACTTTTGAAAACGGTTTCATCCCATCCCTATTCACAATTACCCAAGAAAAATACTTTATGTGATTTAGACCAATATTTCTAAGTTTCTAAGTTATCATAAGCAAATTAAATTCATCACACTGTGTGCATGCTAAATATATCAAAGTCATACACAGAGGTATCCATGACAGTTTCTCATAACCTAAATTTATATATATAAAACTGGCTCTACATAGTTTTGTATGTTCTGATTCTTGGCTGTTGGAGCATCATGGTAGAGGATTTACTGTAAGTTTCAAAATTCTGCAGAGAGATCACGTCAAACAATATCCTCCCATAACTGCAGCTAAAGACACTACTACTGTAAATCAATGGAGATTTTTAAAAAAAAACATTAAATCGCTGGAAAACTTATGGACATCCCAGCTGATGAACTGCAGGTAAAGCATCAGTAGACAAAAGTTATGCAGCAAGACACAGGTACAGACATGCACATGGGACTGTCTGATAGGCAATTAAGATTCCTAGAGAACATATAAAAACATTTTTCTAAGTATGTAAAGATAAATACAAAAGCCACATTTAATGACTTTTGCAGGAAAACTATGAGTTGTTAAAGATCAGGTTAACTAGAATTGCTAAAAATTAGGTTAACTAGAGTTGCTAAAGATCAGGTTAACTAGAGTGTTTGAACTATTCAATATGACAACAACAATGCCAAACAAGAGTTAACTACATGTTAAGATTTATTCCTATTCAGTCCCCAACTTCTATTAAAAGGATAGCACAAAATGTTCCTTATGGTTCAGCACTCTCCATGTTTGTATTAATTTAACAAGTACCCAACGGGTCTATCACTCAGTTGATATACTGCTTGTGATATACTCTGTTTCAAATGCAACAAGAAAATACTGAATGCAGACAATTCTAAAAGCAGGCCATAGTGAATAAGGTTCTGGTATATAAAGCACATTCATTCCAAAATGACCCATCTTCAGCCTAGGTTCCAATATCTTACATTATCTACATCTTGACAGATTAATCAGATATTTCAGTGCTATCATGAACATCAATGGGATGTCATGAGTTGCCTTCTATAATAATGCCAACTAACCAATAGCATGTAGCTGCGGTCTATTGAACATAGGTGATGAAGGCACTTGACTTCAAAAGGATACTTTGTAACTTTAAGACATAAGTATGACAAAATACCTGAGAGAAGCCATTACAGGCATGTTTGAGGGAAAGGATGTATTTGTGCATTGGACCAGCAGTCAAAAACTGCATATTTATGTGGCCATTTCAGATGTGTGCTCTCCTTGTTTTGATCATGTTGGAACAGTGATCAATCTGAACAACTTGATTTTGATTGGATACAGTGGCTTGCAACCACAGCCAATGAATTTCACAGACATGAAGCATTGAAATATCTGATTCACCAAGGTGTAAGTAGGTTAACAAATCAGAACCTTGGAGTGCAAGATATAAATGACCTCAAAATGCATATTTGGAATTGCTGCATGGAGATGATTTTTAAACACAATTTAATGTACTCTTGACAAATCAATCTACCAATTTGGTTTTTAACAACATAATTGTCAACTTTCGAAATAATTGTGGAGGTGGTAGTGGTTTAAGTTCTACATTTTAGGAAAACATGGATATTATTATTGATTAAAATACATGAATAAACCTGTTTTGGCCTTTGCACAACAACTAAAAACAAATATCAAAAGCTACATGTATTATGGCATACCAAGTTTCTTTAATTTATTCCTATAGCTCTTTTGATGCCACTGCTTTCTGTTTTTATTGCATCTTATTTTGTTTCAATTTACAGGAAGAACTTGCAGTCTATCACAAATACAATTCACTACATTTTATTTGCAGATCTTTTGTTTTCTTAGATTTTCATTGTCTGGCTTCATGTATTCAGTCCTTCAATGCAAATGTGGAAAATTGTAAAATAAAACTATAATAATATAAAAATATGTTATCTGAAGCATCACATTCATTACATTGTTTGGAAAGTCTGATAAGATGAACATATTCAGCTTTCGAATGAAATTATTCACCCAAATGAACAATTATGTGACTTATTTATTTGGGGACAATTACTTAGCATATACAGTCCATTCTATTACAACTCTACATTAAAAAAATTGGTAATAGAAACAAATGAGAATAAAAAAGCTTTGTAAATTCATCAAATAATTTATTTCCATAGAATATGAAGTGAAAAATGCAAAAAGAACTTACAGTATTGCAAATTAAATCCCAAATAATCCTAGAATTACGATTTTGAACAAACTTTTGTGGTATTCTAAAAAAAAATCCAATGCTGGACGTGTTGATGTGCCTGTGGTGGACTGTGTCATAGTGATGTGCCATGTCCTTTTGTTGAATCACAATGGTACAATTCAAGAATATATCCTTTTTTGAAATTTCACTATAAATCCAAGTCTCTATTTCAAAGAATGTTATTTTTGAGTACTTTGTATTTCCTGAGAAGACTCAGTTGAATTAAATATTTCCAGCCCAAATGAAATACTGGACACAACAATAATAACTAATTTTGCTCAGATCTTAAAGCACAAATTAATAACTTTTTCAGTAACAAGATTATAGCTTTCTAGTTAAAACAAAATATTACCTAATGCAAATTATCATTCTGGAAGGTAGGTTTGTATGTGTGTGATTATAGCTTTAAAAATGTTCAGTCATATTGCTAAGATGTCTGCAGTGAGGCATTTTATCGTGATATCTAGCACTAGGGCATGAAGCTACAGACATGTAGCATCATGTCCCACCAGTCACATTATCCTGACACCAGGCTGACCAGTCCTAGCACAAACTTCTTAATGCTGAGTACCAAGTGAGGCAGCTGCTACTACCATTTTTGTAAGTCTTTGGTATGACTTGGCCAGGGTTCAAACCTACAACCACCCACATCCAAGGTGAATGCTCTAAATACTAGGCAACTAGAACGGTCTATTCTGGAATGCTTGAAATATTTACAAGGTAAAATCTTAGTTATAATTAAGATTTGTTTCTAAATTATAAAAAAAACAGACAATGCAAGTTAAATATACATAACAATACAATATTTTTCTCCTTAATGCAGTTTCTTTCAATAGCCAACAACATTGAAAATACTATTTAAGATACATACTGACATCTTTCTCAAATGATAAACAAATAAACTTACATATGGGTGTATACAACAGCTCTTTTGATTTCCTCTTGGCTGTCTGGAATATACTTCAGGTTTCTGTCTTATCTCTTCTCTTCAGCTAATGGCACCATATGCATGATCCCCTGTTGATAAGAGAGAATTATCACATCCTGCTTGCATACCACATGCAAATACTAATTAGTAAGCTGCATTCATTTTTTTTATTCTTAAGATAAAGTTTGCTTAATGCAAAAAAGAAATTGCTATCTTTAAATGCATGATATCTTTCTTGTTGAAATTAAAATCAGAGCCTTTAAAGACAATTACAAAATTATATTGTATGAAACCTAAGGTTTAGACCAGGATTTGAGGAAGAAGTCACTTGTGCCTGATAGTGGAATGAGGAAAAGTTTTGCAATCTAAAGGGAGACATGACTGGCCAGGAATATGAATAATCTTATTAATAATAATGATAGTAATAATTATTTTTCAAACATCCCAAAATATGAATTTTTTTAAAATGAAAGCTGCAATTGTTTATTACAATAACTGAACTTGTTTAATTGCTATGTGACACACAAAAATAATGCAATGGAAAAGGACCATTTTCACCTGCTGTCTGATAATAAAATTAAACTTTTCCTTTTCAATATTTTATTCCATTTTAAATTAGTTACATGTTTCTGTTATATTTATCCACAAAAAACAGCAATAATGTTAAATACCAATAGTACATTTTGAGACTTGGTATTTCTATAATAATTTCATAAACAGGAGATTCTAATTTCTCAGGTGAATACAAATGTACACATTTAACTATAATAATAATAATAATAGTAATAACAACAATAGCAATATTATTATTAATAAAAAAAAATAACTATACTTAAAGAGGGTGAGACAATTAGTTGCATGGAACTAATCCTTTTTGTGGCCCTCTATTAAATACACATTTACATTCCAAGAACATGAACATATTACACACATGCATGCACACACACACACGCACACACACACACACACACATTCTTGTAAACCTTACTTAGTTATGTCAGAATATAAGGAAACTTTGTTTATTTCCCCATGCTATTTTAAAAATTTCAACATAACCACACACACACACACACACACACACACACACACACACACACACACACACACACACACACACACACACACACACACACACACACACACACACACACACACACACACACACACATTCTTGTACAACCTACAAAACGGGGACATTTTTATATTAATAAATTAATTAAGGGTTCCCGAGTGGCCTAAAGCACCGTCCATTAAAGATCACTGCCATCTCACTGCTGACTGCATGGGTTTGAGTCTCGGATTCGGCCAATGTGGGTATGTCAGAAAGCTTTTCAGTTGCTTCCGGATTCTTCTTCCACCATTAATACTGGCCACCATGTATAGCCTATATTGTGCTGAAAAATGGTGTTAAACCATAATAATAATAATAATAATTAATAAATTATGGGCAATAAAGACCTATTTTACTATGCACTTGATACGTATATATCATTTCTAATTGATTTTGCTTTGATTTCCAAGAAATACTGATAATCTTTACCATCAGAACACACACATATACATAGTGTTAGAAATAATACAATCAAACAGCGGACATTCAATAAGTATGTATTTTTATTCTAAATAGAAGTCAATTCAATCTAAATACTGCAGTAGTCTCACCTCATACATATAGTTAACATCCATATTAATAAACTAAATTAAAATTATAATGTTGAATCTTTTCATAGTATTTGTTGTATAAAATGTATGTTTAGGAGTTTGAAGAAGCAGAATTGTCAGAGTTGTGTGTGAAAATAAAGAAAATGTGTTCCTTTTTCTAAAAATGAAATAATCAAAGATCTTCATGCCAATGTTAAGTTACAATAATTTTATTGGCAAGACTATGGTTTAGAATTTAAAATGTTCCACAAAATAAAAAAAAATTAATTTTGGTGTGCAAATATTTGCTACTTTAGTGCACTCTCCTTAAGCCAATGCATAAGATCTCTTCAATATGAAGCTCAGGTCAGAGCCGCATAAGTGTCCCTTGAGCCAAATAGTCCCTAAAATTGTGTGATGCAATGTGCAGTATTCATGACTGAGACTGGTAAATCGTACAATTGAATGATCAAGAAGGGGCTGTCCCGTTATATGGAGACACCTTTTATTCTTACTATGATGGTAAATATGGCGTACAGTTACACGTGACATAAGGCTTAAAATCATGATTTGAATGACTTTGGGTTGCATAGAATAAATAGTTCCCAGTACTTGGTGTTTGAGTTGTAATTTGTATTTTATGGTAGTGAAGTAACGGTGCTACATTCGGATATGTATTAAGAAGAAACAATGCCTTTGTGAGGTAGGCAGGCAATTGTAAAGTTGTGATGTAAATGTATAGTTGTGACGTTGGTGGTCAAGCATTAATTAGAGGTACAATGTAAATATAAATACAAAAGTAAGGTACATTGTACATATAAAGCACAAAAGTAAGGTACATTGTACAAATAAAGCTCTAAAGGTACATTGTGCATATAAAGCACAAAATTAATGTACATAGTGCATATAAAGCACACAGTAAGGTACATTCTATATATAAAGCACAAAATTAAGGTACATTCTATATATAAAGCACACAAGTAAGGTACAATGTGCATATAAAGCACACAAATAAGATACATTATGTATATAAAGCACACAAGTAAGGTACATTCTATATATAAAGCACACAAGCAAGGTACAATGTGCATATAAAGCACAAAAGTAAGGTACATTCTATATATAAAGCACACAAGTAAAGTACATTCTATATATAAAGCACAAAATTAAGGTACATTCTATATATAAAGCACACAAGTAAGGTACAATGTGCATATAAAGCACACAAATAAGATACATTATGTATATAAAGCACACAAGTAAGGTACATTCTATATATAAAGCACACAAGTAAGGTACATTCTATATATAAAGCACACAAGCAAGGTACAATGTGCATATAAAGCACAAAAGTAAGGTACATAGTGCATAAAGGTACAATGTGCATAATAAAGCACACAAATAAGATACATAGTGCATATAAAGCACAAGTAAGATACATAGTGCATATAAAGCACACAAATAAGATACATAGTGCATATAAAGCACACAAATAAGATACATAGTGCATATAAAGCACACAAATAAGATACATAGTGCATATAAAGCACACAAATAAGATACATAGTGCATATAAAGCACACAAATAAGATACATAGTGCATATAAAGCACACAAATAAGATACATAGTGCATATAAAGCACACAAGTAAGATACATAGTGCATATAAATATAGTGCATAATAAAGCACATAAATAAGATACATAGTGCATATAAAGCACACAAGTAAGATACATCTAACATTGTGCATATAAAGCACACAAATAAAGTACATTGTGCATATAAAGCACAAAAGTAAGGTACATTGTGCATATAAAGTACACAACTAGTAAGACAACAAAAAGGAAGGTTGGTAAAGTTTCCCTTTACCCTCTTTTACACTTCAGAGACCCCCAAATTTTTAATTTGACTCCCAGTTTTCATACCAACATTTGTTTTTTTTTACTCAAGTCTGATCCCCAGTTTTGACACCAAGGAGACTTCTGACTCTCAGTCTTGAACCCCTAGGGGATACACTGATTTTTACTTTAAGTTGTCATGCATTTCTCAAATCAAACAGGTTCTACTTTTCATCCATTAGATTATAATTACATGCATTAATGTTTGTACTTTCTCTAATTTCCTAAAGGTTTCTGTATGAAATTAGTGAACCTGAATATAGAAAACTTTTCTTAAAGAGTTCTTTATTTGGTTTTGATTGAAAATGTTGTTAGCTAAAATTGATCTTAAATTGGGACTACAGTTGCCTTGTTTTCTAGCATGAAATAGTTTCATTTAGATATATATTTAAAGCTTTATACATAAGTCTAGCTTTCTCAAAAATATTTTGTTCACTTATTGTTAACATTTAATATCATTCATTGCATTTGGGATGTTTTCAGCATTATCTAAGATGAGTCTTCAAGCCCTTTGTTGCATTGCATAGCAAATTTTAAATATTCTTCTCAGAAGTGTTTCCCAAGGTAACATTGCAGTAGTCTAGGGATGATTGTATAAAGGAATGTAATATATTAACCCATGTTTAGCTGATTTGTGGCCTTATATTGCTAAATAACCATAGACATGAATTAACTTTATGACATATGACTTCAATATGTTCATTCCATTGCAAGGGTTTTGTCATTGGTAGCCATTTGTATCCGAATTTCATTCAACTTAAGATTCAGTCTGAATTTCCTGAAATAAGAGACATATTCTATTATTGTATGGTCAATGAGGCATCTATCTATATATTAATGTCTTAATAAAGCTCATATACAGAACTATTACTAAAGATCATACATGAAAATAGGGACAGCTGCCAAGATCTCAACATCAAAGACAACTTTATTTCTGCTCAAGGAATATTTTCAAGAGAACTCATGCAGCTGTAGGCAAATATAATTTCCACTTTGCCTGGTAGAATTAGTCTTGACAAGGATCAGTGAGGATCTCAAATAAATGCTGCATTTGTCCTTTAAACTGCATGATCTTTTGGCCTTTGCAATGACACATGCAGTGATTATATAGAATTCTGAGTACAAACTTTGGTCAAACAGTAACTCATGTAGAAGCTGGGTATTACTTTCAACAGAACATTTAACACAAGTTTAAATAACATGTATCATTGAACCTATACGTAAGAAAATAAAAAACAAAATTCTTTCTTGAAAACACATTTCTGAGCCTACATAAATGGAATACTCTTCCAACTGATCTCTGATCTTCTAACCCCAAATTAACATTCATATATATGCACACATACAGTGACCCAGACAGATAAACAGAGAGAAAAAAGGGGCAAAATGTGACTGGAAACAAAAAAAAATGACCAAATCTTAGAATATAACTCATTATGAAACATATTTTTCATGCATAAGTACCGGTATATGTACATGTACAACATATTAAAAATTCTCAAGTAAAAATAGGGTCAATGCCGGAACATGTTTTAAGACAGCATGCATTTCCCCTTGAATACAAGATAACATACTTAATCATTCCAGCAAACACTATTGCCACAAGTCAACATAATATGTCAAACAACATCATGTAATGTACTAAATCTATTTTGGAGCTGCAGTTACTGAGTTGGTAGAGCAATGGACATGTAATCCAAGGGTTGCAGGTTCAATAACTGTCTAGGCCATTCCCCATCATCTGCATTGGTGTACCATTGTGAAAGCACTTGGCTTCCATCCATTTCCTTAGCATAATATAATTAATAGTGTGTTAAAAGTTCCATTAAAATCGGCAAAATCAAATAACCTAACTTTATTATTGCCTTTTTCATTAGGAAATGTCCTCTTACAGAGTCTTTTTTGCAGATTATTGTATTCAGCTGCTTTCAGCTTGAATGGTCATTGGTATACTTAACATTTTTCTGTTTTTTCGCTGCATGTGGTACAAAGTCATGTTTTTATCAAACGTATAGTTGTCAATTGAAGGACGACATGTAAAAGTGATGATGTAAAGTAAAGTACATACAAACAAACAACAACTGTTGCTATTTTACTGACAAGAAAACAGATAATGTATCCAATGAGCTATTTTGCCAACTAGATAAAGTACACAGTTCTGTCAAGTTTATAAAACAAGTATATAAAAACCTCCACAGAGGCCACTACAGGCTACAAGTAAAAAGGTCAGGCTAATTTAAAAGTATTGTATTTTGCCTATTGAAGAAAAAAAAACATACATGTATCTCTTACCATGCACATCCATTTTAATATAATTAACAAAAATGACACCATTTATCTCTGTAATTTCAAAACAGTTCACAATTCCTGGATTTTCAAGGGATCATACACTCTGGTCTTTGCTCTAAGGAAAAATAGTTTTAAAAGCATGCTCAATTCACAACTTAGCAATGTACTCCTAATTTTTAAAACAATTGTTTTAGTTTAAATTTACACAAAATACTGGTCATCGACTGCATGTCAAGACAGCTACCAATCCCTTTTGGCAAATAGTTATTGTATAAATCAAGCACATACCAAGTAACAAGGCTCTATGACACTAATGCACTTGCAAAACTGACCATATACATAACTTCAACAATGTGGATGATCTAGGACACACACACACACACACACACACACATTGCTATGTCAAGTTTAATTAGGTCAAGATGGGATAGATAAAAATGATTGGCCCCGGTCCAGGTTTCTTTTTAGTGGGATTTTACATGTGCCACCTGTTTGATTGCTAGCGATTTACCTCTGTAAAGCATTATCATAAACTATTATCTCCTAGTAAGGTTTGAGGAGTAGCTTCCCTTCAACTTGTAATGAAATTTCGTTTTGTATTCCCAGCAATACTAAATCATTATTTAGAGTGTTAAAATTTAACAACTGCAACAACAAAGATACAAAAAAATCACTATTTATTCAAAAGAGTCATTAACATTCCAGACACTCACCACCACCACTATTTTAGCTGTGATCCTATCAGGCAAATAAAAACTGTGTTTCCAGTCAGCCAACCATCCAGGTTTTTTTTTAGAACTTTTTTCCAACAGGATACAAAATAAATATATAAAAAGTTTCATGAAATTATTATGTGTATCTAATTGAGCAGGTAAGTGCTTGGTAAGATTATATATATATATATATATATATATATATATATATATATATATATATATATATATATATATATATATATATATATATATATATTATTTAATAAAATAACTATTAAAACCAGAAATTGGAAATGTATAGAACCATTTTGTTTTGTCTTTTAGTTACCCAATACCAATGACTTTAAAACAATGTTGCTTGATAAAATATCAAGGTATCAGTGCCAACTTTAGTGAAGACATTGCTACATCGCTTGTTCTTTTTCCCATTTCACAGAATGCACATTTACTGTACATGACATGTTCACCATCCTTTTATGTCTTTAAATGCTTTTTAATTCTGTGTAAAATACAAACTTGCATTTTTTTCTCTTTTAAAGAGCAGTGTAAAACAGCTTAAACATAATATTTTCATGCTATTTAACCAACTTAAGTGTGAATTTGACGATCATGTCTGCAACTACCTTACAAAATTACCCCCCCCCCTCAAATTTACACAAGCTTGAGATTGAGAAAAATCCTGTGCAATTGTAACCCATTCACAAGCATTTTTCTGTGTAGATTTATAACCTGGTTGCTAGTGAAGGTCAACAATTTCATATTTTACACTGCAATGGAAGGAAGAGTGTGCTTATACCTCAATATCTGTTAATTGAATGATTGCCCTAGGCATGTAAAACTAACAGTCAGGTCAAGTAAAAACTGAAAGAGCTTGTCTGTAGGTGATTTTCAGGTGTTAATCATGATGATAAGATGAAAATGTTTGTAGAAATTTTAACATATGGAAAAAATATGTAAGCAAAAGACACTGAAAAGAGTGTCTGACAATCTGGAATGAGGTGCAAAGGCATTATGATTATAATGAAGATTACTGGCACTAACTTCTGTCCCTGGATCAGAGAATTCTGTTGTTCATTGATTTATAATCAAAGCAGTATCTATTTCACAAATGGAAAAAAGAATGATCCAATAGCTCCTACCTGGTCATGAAGTTGATGAAGTGTTATTTTATATTATTTTTTTTTAAACCCTCAAAACTCGGGAATCACATATATCCTTACCTGTATATTGTTTATTCATGCCATTATTTTGAGAAAAATTACCTTTAGTTGTATTCATATAGCTGCTATTATGCTGAGGCACAATAAAATGCAACTATATAGTTATACATAACTTAAACGGATATGATTATCACTGTACATACTTCATTTCCCATTTCCAGCATGACAATTTTTTACTTAATTATTGTGGAGCTGAACAGCGATATTTTTTGAATATGCCTTTACTGCTAAACTAATCATGTCCCATGCCATGGTTATTTCAGTTGGCAAGGAAACTTAAGCAAAAACCTGTACTGCTATAGTCTGACTCAACATTGTTTAATTCAAAGTATTTAATGCTGTAAAAGTGAATATTGCAAATACGAATAAATCAGTAACCAGAGTACCTGTGACTTTTATCAGCCACTCCTGTCATGAACCTTCCATACTGGTATTTCAATTCCTGATTTAGGTATAACATTGTCCTCAAGAATTTAATTTGGACATTCAAGTCTACATTTTTTCCTAAATGTACACTGCTTTAAAAATAAATGTAGGATTGTTTGTGATGAGGACGTTAATATTTTCTTTACATGATCTATGGCGAACTTGAATTATGTGCACTTAATTGGAACCAAAGCTAATCAAAATCAGCAAAACACTTGATGGTAACCTAACTGATTGTTTTATGCTTCTATAACAAAAAGCATTCTCTAATTATTGCTTTATTCACTTCAAAATTACAGGAAATGTTCTTTCAGCTTTATTTTTTTGAGCCATTTATATGCATCCTAAGGGGCACCATGGTGGGAAGTTTATTGCAGCAACCATGAAAACAAAAGCATCTGCAGAGCCTAGAATGAACCCAGTAAAACTTATAATTACTTTATGCTTTAACCCTCATATTTTCTTACATTTTTGTGTTTGTTGCTTTTAATATTTTTTGGTCAAAATATATTTTTTCAATTTAATTATCTAATCAAATAATATTTTGTGTAATGTTTATGTTAATTTAGACAGAACTTTGATGGCTAGATAATATTATGTAATTTTTCTTTATTCAAGTCTATTCAATTTACATTTAAATAAATGTGATTTTTAATAATTAAATCATATGTTTCTATTCTTTCTTTCCTGTTCCTTTTGACCCAACATTTGGGAACATAATAAACCTGGCAGGTAGCTTGTATGAATTGGTCTGCCTAGGTAAAATATTCAAGAAATTATTGTCCAATCCTGTTTTAATGTTACCTACTTCTGGAACCGCTTTTGTGACCTAGTGGTTAGAGCATCTGCTGCAGAAGCGGGAGGTCATGGGTTCGATCCCCGGCCAAGTCATACCAAAGACTTACAAAAATGGTACCAACAGCTGCATCGCTTGGTGCTCAGCATAAAGAGGTTAGTGTTAGGACTGGTCGGCCTGGTGTCAGGATAATGTGACTGGGTTGGACATCATGCTACATGTCTGCAGCATAATGCCCCAGTGCTCTGGACATCACATTTAACAGCCTTACCCATTCTTGATTCCACAATTACAGCAACAATGCGGCACACTGTGTCACATAATAACATTTTAAACACGTTGTTAAAACCAACAAAACTGGAAAAAAAAGAAATTCGCTATATGAAAACATGATGGTGTGCTGGTATATGTCTTAGGGATATCAGAAATTTCAATTATATAAATCATGCTACCACAGACATACAAATGTAAAATGAAATAAAATAACTGAGAGCATGCATATCTTGGTCCAGAGCAGACCTTTCTCTACATGCTGATATGCCCCTGACTATGCAACTACTACACCTACCGGTAGATGGTTGTAATGCATGATTTTTGCTGATTCTTATGTCATAGAAAAGAATTTCTATGGGAAAAGCTTACCTTTTCTGTACGAGTTTCATATAGTTTACATGTTGCAATATTAAAGCTCAATTCCTTTCCCAAACTGAAATTGTCACAAATATAATTTTATTTTCTTTCCAGGATGACAAATTCAGCTTGTTTATTTTTCTGAAAATTCCATGTTGTTTGCCATCCATTTATCAGTTTACTTCCATCTTGATATGCATGTACGACAACTGGTGGGAAAACTACCTGGCTCATTGACATGTTATCTGTTAAATGTTCCAAAGGAAACCTCTGAAAATTCCATTTAATGCTAGTTATTGGAACAATGGTTGAGTTGTCAATAGAAATTTTATGTACATATTTCACATTTACCAAACAATATAAAGAGATTTGTTAAAATTTAGTAGTAGACAGGCAATTTGAGTAATAAAATGTCCCTTGGGCCTTATCAATATATCAGCTAACAAATTTGTTTTCAATTTTATGCATGAATTGAGCTACTACATGGCAATCAAAATCATATCTGATTATCAAAAAATGTATTAATTCAATCACACTTGTTACAAGTTTAAACTCTAATTAATAAACAGTAACAGAAAAAATCAAAACAAGCTTTGTAAAATTTAACAAATAATTTATTTCCCTGGAAAAAGATTGTAAAAATGTAAAAAGAACTTACAGTTTTAGGAACCTTTATCCAAAAGTAATCCAAGAACATCAACAAATTAAAATACAAATGTTCTAGTAATGAAATTTTCTAATAAATTCAAGTTCTAGTCCAGTTGGAAAATCCAAGATGGAAGACAATGACATATGCTGTAGTCTGTACTGTGTTTATCTACAGTTCCTTGCAGAATCACAAAATTTCTCAATCAGGTGATGGAAATGCGATTTTTTAAAATATAAACTGTCTTTGTCCAAGAATTCTGAACGAGCGTATCAAATATTTCCAGATATACAAATTAATCCTTTAAAATCCAAATGAACTGAACAAATGTTGACATGGATTCAAATACTGGCTACAACAAAAGAAAATGGCTTAATGTCAGGTGTAAAAGCCCCAAACTGAGAATATTTCACTAAAACAAAGATTATATCATATTGTACTACACAGTTTTGAAACAAAATGTGAAATTGAGATAACAGAGGGGGATGAGTCACATGATTGTGTTTAAATCATGTACTCCTAACATGACCCAGACAAGAATTAATCATTTTACTTAAAAGAATAAACAAATAAAAAAGTTGTTTACTTCTAATTCACAAGTCCTAGCTTGGCCTTGAATACAACCAATCATATTAAAATATTAAAACAAACCTGTTTACATGGCTGCCACTAATGAATCAAGGTCAGGATCTAGGTCAACATATTTTACCAAAGAATAATTTAGGTTAACTGATTTTCTGAAAAAACATCAGCTCTAGTGAATAAATTTACATTACAATAGCATGTAATGAAAAATAAAAATTATTTAAAACTGACAAACAAACAATTAAATTAAAAGAAATATATATTAAATCAGATATACATAACACACTGAAAAAGGTTCCTTTTATGAGCTTCAATAATTTCACATCTTTCTTTCTCCTTTTGCATCACCAATATTGCCTTCAATTAACCCTCATGGGGTTAAGGTGCTCATAATCTAAATTAGTGACTGGGTAATATTGGCTTGCAATTGCTACAAATTGGGGAAATCACAATGCATTATAATTTCCTAACATTATGTTGCCTGTAAGTAATAAATAAATAAGACTTAGAAACAAGACTAAAACAATGTTTCAAACAAATTACTGAAATGAAACATGACTCAAAGTTGGCACATGCATATGAGCTTGTGCAACCATTCCAGGCAAATCTATCTGGCAACAAGATAGACATTTTAACAGTACAAACATCTGGAACCTTTAAGATTTATAATTGTATTTATCTAAACAGTATTCATTCTGGCTGTAAGTTCTTGAAACATAATCACTTGTATTGTAGAGTTCAATATCCTGGTTTGGGCATAATTATTTCATAAATTTTTTCCCCACAAGAAAATATACAGTGCTCTTTAGTAATATTCTTGTAAAGAAACATTTACTTGGAATTATAGTGAATTCAGACATCTTGGATTATATTATTATGATTAGCTGGAAGACTGTTAGTACATCATCATACTTCAGGTCACTGGTACATTTATTTATTTATTAGGACAATTGACAGAACATTTTAGACTATTTTGAGATTTAAATTACCTTACTGTAAATTCTTTTTAAATTTTCAGTTTGTATTCAGTGAAAAAAAATTATATGTCGAATTTTACAAAACTTTTTTCACTCTTTTCAATTATTTAATTTAAAATCATAGTCATTATACATTATAGAACATTATCAGTTGCCAGTCACATTAGTTTAGTTTTCCAAAAAGTATATCCTTAAAAAAGAAGGTGAATTTTTTCTCATAAAAATGTGTCCTTGTCACAAAATATAATTTTCTCATGAAGAAACTAGTGCTTTACTTTTTGAATTAAAAAAGTGATGTTTTTTTCTATTCAAATGTAGCCATGCCAAACAGTAGAAGCAAACCTATGTAACAACACTCTTCCATACATAACTCCATTTCATAAAAATGTGTTTAATATATGTAATGATATTCTTCTAGTTAAAATAACACTTTTCATATTTTTTACTGGAACAATACACATACTTTTTTTTTCTCAAGAAAATGGCATATCTGATTACATAAACGAAAGTTAATGAAACCTGTGTTATTCAAAGATTTTACAATATACTTTTGGTGCCCCCCCCCCCCCAATACATTTATTCAAATCATTTTATATTTTTTAAAATATTTTATTTTATTTTATGCAGTCATTTCTTTTTAATGCAGTCATTTTTTTCACATGGTCCTGCAAGTAAGACTTTGACGCTGATATTTATGTTTGAGCTTCTGGGATTCGACGCCCAAAACATAAATATTTGATTCTAGGTTGTACATGTTGGACAATTTTTAACAAAGCTTTCATTTTTTTTCTTTCGTAAAATCAGTATATTTATAGCAATTCATGTGATGTGGAACTCCTACCGGTTGCTGGGGGGGGGGGGGGGAGGGTGCAATAAAACATTGGTTATCTCCCTAATAATTACGATTACAATAGAGCAAACACCTATATTAAAATAACCTATGACATACCTGCCACTTCCCAAAACCACAGAAAATATGAATAACTAATCTATCTTTAATTGTTCATGTATTCGCTGTCCTACTGAATTATACGTACACAGTAACTTTATTTCAGTTGTTTTCAGTGCTGTTTTCCTTCTATGTCTGGTTCGTACTGTTAATACTGTTCACCTCGCCTACAATTAAAGAATCAAACATTAGGAAATTACTAATGTTATCTAATTATTTTATTTCTTCAAAAAGCGAAATATGCTGAACATAACCACTTCTTGCTAACTGACAATGTATTCTTTTCTTTCTTTCGTAAAATCAGTCTATTTATAGCAGCTCATGCAAATGGAACTCCTACCGGTTGCTGGTGGGGGGGGAGGGTGCAATAAAACACTGGTCAATAAAAAATTTCAGTCCTCACTCTCCTGGATTTATCTGCAGCATTTGACACAATAGACCATGATACATTACTTCACCGTCTCCAGCATGTATTTGGTATCCAGGATATAGCCTTACAGTGGTTCAAGTCCTACTTAATCAACAGGACACAAATTATATCTGCAAATGGAATACACTCCAGCCCAGTTGACATATGTTGTGGTGTTCCAAAAGGATCTGTTCTTGGACCTGTTCTCTTCATTCTGTATACTCAGCCGCTCTCAAGTGTCATAGATCATCACCCAGTGTCGCACCAATTGTATGCTGATGACACCCAAATATACAAGTCTAGCCACCCAACTGAAGTTGATGCTACCATCCATGGAGTAGAGAAGTGCATTTCTGATGTGAAATCATGGATGACATGTAACAAGCTGCAGATGAATGATGATAAAACTGAGGCTATTCTGATCACAACATGAAGACTTTCTCATTCACATCCTTTAGTTCAGACAATTGAAATTAGACACAAAAACACAGTGGTCCCTTTTAAGAGTGCTCTTAAGACTCACCTGTTTCGACTGCAGGGACAAACTTAAGCGACCTAATCATGTTTTGTATCTTATATGTTTTCAGCATATTTTTATATTTTCCAATTTCATTGTTTTTGTCATTTGTTGTTCTGTAGTGTAGTCGTATCATTATTGATAGTGTAAAGCGCTTAGAGCTTCGAAAGATTAGGCGTTATACAAAGTCCTCATTATTATTATTATTATTATTATTATTATTATTATTATTATTCTGTCGGCTGCAAAATGAATTTCCCGCAAGTTATGAACATACCGACGGGTTTTTGAAATTATATTTAAGTTATAGTAATTTTTCCTACACCCTTCAAAACCCTGTCCAGAATTAGGCAAAACACAAGCGAACATAAGTGGAATAATTTGAAATTACTTGCTACGTTCTTACAATTTTGAAAATAAAATTATTTAATGATAACTTATTCAAATATTTATCAAATAACGATTTAAGGAATTATCACACTAGGTTATATATTTATCACTTACTCTTTCCTTTCAAGATGGCGGCGACCGTTGTAAAGTAAGTGTCCTCTAGTATTTCTTTTCAAGAAAAAGAAAAACGTATTTAAGAAATTAGCCAGTAAATAAAATTATGTTAAAATCCAAAATCTATTCATGTTTTGATCTCTTAAATTGTGTCTAAAAGTGCACTGACTCTTCAGAATTTATGTAACATCACATTTGAAACTTCAGGGGTCATGCAATGTATGGATGTCATGGCGCATCATTTATTATAAAACTTCAGAAGTGCACGAAGCCTACGATGTAAGACGTCGACTCACCGTCACGTATACCATAGTCGACGTCTTCTGTTGAAAGTATAGATTCAAAGATCGCTCTTTTGGAACTTGAGAAAACCTGAATTGAAAAAAAAATATATCGACTTTGAATGATGAAATTCAATCTCGTTCATGACATAATTATTGCAAGATTTCATCAGAAACATTGATGACCCATTCCAATGTCAACCGATATAGACATAAGATATAACATACCGACTAAAACAAAAGCATGTCTTACATTGTAGGACTAGGGTCCTATTACTTTTATCATATGAATATTACATGATTCTTACCAAGGCTGTGACAGTTACAAATGCAATAAGCAAATATTATCTTACTATTCAAATATTCGTAGCCTGTATTTAATATGTATTGAGATAGATATTATGATATGTCATAATACCTCTCAACAAAAGCCATGTAGGGATAACTTCCGGAAAGATGGCCACCATCGCTTAACTGCTTGACACAGGCTCTTCCATTTTTGTGCTATTTTTCATGATCTATGTGCTTGCTGTCTATCTTCGTCTACATTATTGTGTTTCATCATGCATTGGCTGTTCAATTCGTATGTGTTTCTTCATCTTGGAAACGAGAACAATTAGAATTTTTCACAGCTGTCTTGTTCTACTGTTAAGATGTCCTTTGTTTTTTAATAAACTGCCATCACATCATCGTGAGTCAGCCCACTTACGTTATGATGGACCCTCATTAATTGCATTAAATGACCATACCTTGGCTCTTAATACTACATTGTGCTCAAGACTAAATGAACTGGGACTACATTCATCATTACTTAAATGTAAACAGAAGCCAAAAGGAAATATTTCAAAGCTGGCCGGCGTAGAACAGGAAGAAGAATTCTAGTTATCTCCCTTTTGTTCGTAACATAATTTAAAAATTCAGCGGTTATTTTTTAATACATGGTGCAAATTCATCTTAAATCGTCAACCATTCAATGCCCAATCAATAGGATCATCGGAAAAGTGCACTGAAATAGTTAATTTTATCTATGACCAGAATATCTACATGTTCTTCCTGACAGAAACATGGCTAAAAACATCAGGCGATGAGCCCAAGTGTGCAGATTTAACACCCACTGCTTAGTTTATCAAGTTGTTACACCACAACTCTTATGGAGGTGGAACTGCTGTCGTCACAAAGAATTCCATGATAAAATGCCTTAAGTACAATACATCCTTCAATTTCTACCACTCATCGTTTGAACTAGTCCAAATAACACTCACTGTGAAAAAGGTCAGTCCATTTTTTCTGTCTCTACTGCCCTCCTAGTATAAAAAACAAACTGACTGAATCTCTCTTTTTGGATCAGTTTCCAAATCTTCTGTAGTATGGAAATTTGATAGGTAGCAACCTAATTATTCTTGGAGATTTCAACTTTCACTTTGTCCTGGAAACCCATACACGTCAAACTCCTAGATTTCATTCATGTTTTCAACCTTAAACAGTCACTTAACCAACCCACCCATAAACTTGGTCACATTTTAGACTGGTTTCTTCATAGACCTGATGTTAATATTCTGCAATCCACCCTTGTATCCCATGAACTTCCATCAGATCACCTCTGCATTATATGCCATCTTAACGTATCAGTCCCCAACCCAACACCTTTATTTGCTTCTAAGAGAAACCTCTCTATGATAAATAGAACCAAATTCATGCATGACATCCAAGAAAACCTAACAACTTACTTACATCATACAGCAGAACAACTTGATAACTGCCTGTGTTCATTGCTTGAAAATCATGCCCCAGCAACCAAATGCAGAGTATCAATAAAAAAAAAAGTATTCTCCATGGTATAGCAGTATTAGGTACCAGCTTCGCACTGCCAAACTGACATCACTGAAAAGCAGAGAGGCTTTGGCTTTCCACCAGACTCACTATTCATAAACAAATCTATGAAGCCGCTAAGAAGAACGTCACAAACATAGTCCATTTAGCCAAATTATCCCATTACAGTACTAAGATCACGGAGGGTTACAGCTGCAAAGAGTGGTTCAAGTCCTACTTAGTAAACAGGACACAAATTATATCTGCAAATGGAATGCATTCCAGCCCAGTTGATCTATGTTGTAGTGTTCCATAGGGGATCTGTTCTTGGACCTGTTCTGTTCATTCTATACACTCAGCCGCTCTCAAGTGTCATAGCTCATCATCATCTAACCATCCAACTGAAGTTGATGCTACCATCCATGGAGTAGAGAGGTGCATTTCTGATGTGAAATCTTCATGACATGTAAGAAGCTCCAGATGAATGATGATAAAACTGAGGCCATTCTGATCACAAAACAATGACTTTCTCATTCCTTTACCTCAGACAATAAATATCAGCAACACCAACATTAAATTCACAGTCAGTACGAAACCTATGTGTTACTCTAGACAGTACTCTGACATTGCACCATTATGTCATGAACATATGCAAGGCTGCATATCTTGAGCTGAGATGCATAAGTTCTATTCATAAATATCTTTCAGTTGATGCCACTACAACACTTGTGTGTTCATTAGTACTTTCAAGACTGGTCAATTGTAACTCAATTCTGTCTGGTTCATCACAATATCTACTCCAGAAGCATCAAAAAGTTCAAAACACGGCTGCTCGGATCATCTTTAGCGTACCTCAATCAGAGCACACCTGTATCTGTACCCTACATTGGCTATCCATTCAGTACAGAATCAAACACAAAATTTGTTCTCTATGCTATGTTTCATAGACAGACTCCAGTCCTACATACATATCCTGCCTCACCTATGTATATAAAACCAACAAGATCCTTATGCTTCTCTTCTGACAATCGTATACTCATTGTTCCCACTATGAAAACGAAGTCATATGAACAACATTCTTTTGCATACCAGGTCCCAGCGATGTGGAACAAATTGCCCATTGAAATTGGACACAAAGAAAGACACAGTGGTCCATTTTAAGAATACTCTTAAAACTCACCTTTTTTGACTGCAGGAACAAACTTAGAGACCTAATAATGTGTTGTATCTTACGTTTTCAGCATGTTTTTATGTTTCTGAATTTCATGGATTTTGTCATTTGTTTTTCTGTAGTGTAGTCATATCATTAAAGATGTTGTAAAGCGCTTAGAGCTTCTAAAGATTAGGTGCTATACAAAGTCCTCATTATTATTATTATTATTATTATTATTATTATTATTATTATTATTATTATTATTATTATTATGTTATTTTACAAGGATTTATAAATTGCTAAACACAGGAAATATTCAGTACATACCAATATCACCTAATGGACCATCTGATTAACAGAGCTAAAGAGACACAAAAGATACTGGTAGGATCACCAGAGGACAAAGAATAGAAACACATGACAGAATCCTGATCTGCAATCATATTATACATCAGTTTGTGTGCCAGTCATAGCAGGGGCCCTGAATGGCCAAGTTTTCTAAAACACTATCCATTACGGATCACTGCCATCTCACCTCTGTATGCGTGGGTTTGAGTCTTGGATTCGGCCAATGTGGGTATGTGAGAAAGCTTGCCAATAGCTTCTCATGGGTCAGTGGTTCTGTCTGGGTTCTTCCTCCACCATTAATACTGGCCGCCATGTATAACCTATCATGTGAAAAAAAATGGCATTAAACCCTACAACAACCAACCAGCCATTCATAGCACAGGTTGATTTATACATTAGAAATATAGTATTAAAATCTAGCTTCTCCATTACTGATCCAGAGGGACCCAGAATTTGACTGGCAGTCACATATTGGAATCCCTTGGTTGTTCAACACTCACATGGAGGAAATTGGTAATTGGTTGACAAAGACATGGAATAGGTAGGCTAGCTAAAAATACTACTAATGACCAGGAGTCAATAAATGATGCTTCAGAGACTGTTCTTGCAGATGGTTCGTTATAGGGGCAGTGTATGCTGTAGTGACAAAGATTTATGAATTTTTACCCATCAGTTTAGGAGATTATGTGATAAGAGAGACAAACAGATTAACAGGATAGCAGAATAGGGGTAATCAAGATAAATACTTAATGACAGAGACAAAGCGTTAACCAAAGGGGTATAAACACCTGTACCTTGTTATATAAGCAGTGCTTTTGACAATGGGATGATATTTGTAATGTTATGAGTTCCGTTTTATTTTTATGGGTGAAATGAATTAATGAGTCTGCATGGGCTGTTATTCTTTGAGTTATTATCCTTTGATATTAAATATATTTATGCCCCAGGATCAAGTTTGATGGACATAATGTGAACAAAAACCTGTCCCACTGTAATATTTTTTATTTTCCTTTTCAGAACTCTTGCTAAGCTGACGATTGGTGTGGGAGCAGTTTATGTGACAGTGGATCAAGGTGTTTGGGATGGTATAGGACAAGGTGACTCAGCCTTGAACAAAGTAAAGGAGTCTGTCCTTCCAGCAACCAGTGAATACTTGCAAAAGGTATTTTTGGCTGCATGGTTAAGAGATACAGAAGTGTTTCAGCTATGACATGTCTTGTTGGATTTCTGCTTAATAAAATAAAGTGATAGACAAAAAGAGATTTGATGTGCCAGAAGCGGGGTAAACAAAAGAAGGCAGAATTTTAAATCATTTACAGATGACCCTTTATACTAAATGTAACAGACATAGACATAACGTGTTTCTTTTATTATTGGAGTTTCTTTTTTAGTTTTATAAAGATTACTGAAACTTGTGTTTTCTCAAAACACAACAGTGTCAGAGGGATTGGGAGTACAAAATCATTTTCAGCAAAGCTTCCATTTGATTAAAATCAGATATCAATTTCACGTATGACAGTGTTAATATGATTTAGATTATGTTAAGGCATGTATGTCAACATCTTGAAAGTACCTTTACTCATTTCATCAGTGCAATTAAAGTTTCTTCAGGCAAACTAATTTTTTGTTTTGACAATGCTGATGGGCACCTCGCTTTGAATACAGGATTGCCCTGAACTAAAATTAGAGGGGCTCCAAGCATCTGGCTGTCATATATGTTTTGATCACAGTTATGTGAATTAAAAGTTCTTTCAACAATACCTAAAATATACAGTCTTTTGAATGCCATGATAACTGGTGAGGAAAACATGAAAATTCTTTTTCTTAAAAATCTGAGCCATTGCAAAATATGAGACTCTTCCGCCTAAATCTATAAATGATCATTCCTATCTAAAGTTATAATGAAAGAATACAAATGTTCAGCACATGAGTTTATATAACCAAAGCTGAATTAAAAAGCTTATGGTTCTCTGGTGGTCATGTGATAAGCAAGGGGACCATTCTGGCAACTGATGTCCAGCAGTTTGATTATAATACATAAAAACTGTCAAAAAATGTAATACTTTTATAGAAGAGACATAAAGTTCTTTCTTTTCTGAACTTTATTTAACGTACGAGTCACATCACCTTCAGGTGTTACTAAATCATTTTATTGTCAGATTTGATCTTATGGGATATTACAGCAGCAGTACAGGTAAGAATCAGGTCACTTGTGATCAAACCAAGCATTTAATTGGGTTTTTAATGTAAACATGTATTTCAAATCAATCCCACTTTACAAATGTCACTTCATCAGATTTGCTACAAAGTGCAGGCTAACTCTTAAATGTATCTCACACTAAAGTTATACCTAAATTTCTTTCTTGTGCATAGATATAAGAACTGCTTTAAGATATCATTTCCTCTTAATTTTTTCATTCAGCACATGGTAATCGTATGTTACAGTAATTAGGAGACATATTGCTACTGCCGACCATGTCATACATTTGACGTTCACCACATAACCACCATCTGTATTTAAAAGATGCATTTAAGATGAATAATAAAGTGATGTCTGGGAGAAATTCTTATGCAAGCTGTGTTTTTTGTCCAGTGAACTAGATTATATTGAAATGTTTTGATATTTGCACTTTTTATCATTATGTTTGGGATTCTGTTCCAAATATTAGTGGCCCCAAATATGGAAAAGCTTCTTAAAGACCTGTAATATTTTGATTTCATTCATTGCATTTGATGCCAATTATTACTGTTATGTAATCAAATTTATTGCATTAAATGCTTATAATTAGAATAAGACAGAGCAATTGATGTAACAAAAATGGCTTGAAGAAGTTGTATTTTGAATGTTTATCGATTTTAAGCAGCTGATTCACTTGTGTCCTGTCAAAGAAGATTTAATTATTAGTGAATTATATGAAAGACTTGCTTCTTTCCCTTGTAGGTTCCATCTGTGAGTGATTTGCGCAGAACAGTGTTGTCAAAATGGAACTCAGGTATTTTGGTTAATCAAATACATTGTTATGCATAGATTTATGTTTATGTTAGATACATGGAGACAAAATTATGGATTAAATTACACAGCATTATTGGTCTTAAGAGAGGCAAAAGTATATAGGAATCCTTGTGATCATTTGTCTATCCATCAAACAGTATTTTGATAGTCCTGATAATATTGATGTAGTACCATGAAGGATGGTGTATAATGATAATATTGATGTAGTACCATGAAGGGTGGTGTATTATGATAATATTGATGTAGTGCCATGAAGGATGGTGTATTATGATAATATTGATGTAGTGCCATGAAGGATGGTGTATTATGATAATATTGATGTAGTACCATGAAGGGTGGTGTATTATGATAATATTGATGTAGTGTCATGAAGGATGGTGTATTATGATAATATTGATATAGTGCCATGAAGGATGGTGTATTATAATAATATTGATGTAGTGCCATGAAATGTGATGTATTATGATAATATTGATGTAGTGCCATGAAGGGTGGTGTATTATATTGGTCATTACCAGAAGACCTGCTTATTGACAAATCCTGTTGCTTCCAGTATATTTATAAGAGTTATTTCCCTTATTGAGTTGCAGCTGAATAATGTTAAGCATATATGACAAAATCTTGGGATTGTAACTAGTCTGGTTTTCAGTGGACTGCACTTAAACTTTTTACATGTTATGAGTGCAGCTAGTCTGATTTTCATTGGAATTAAACGTTTTACATGTTATGAGTGCAACTAGTCTGGTATTCAATGGACAGCACTTACACATTTTACATTTTATGGGCATCTTAAGATGTGCACATAAAAAAAACTTTGTAAATTTTATGGGTATCTTAATCTGGTGTTCAGTGGACCACACAATACGTTTTACATGTTATTAGTGCAT
The DNA here is from genome assembly GCA_030141615.1 of Unio pictorum. Classification (NCBI taxonomy): domain Eukaryota; kingdom Metazoa; phylum Mollusca; class Bivalvia; order Unionida; family Unionidae; genus Unio; species Unio pictorum. The sequence goes on along the minus strand of JARLTB010000007.1, from coordinate 8,543,036 downwards.
CTAGTCTGGTTTTCAATGGATGACGCATATACATTTTACATGTTATGGGTATCTCCTTATGTCTCTGCTATTGTAATATTTGTGAGCATATTTTTATTGTTGCTGAATACTTTGTAAGAGAGAATCTTGTGAATGCAACTTTTCTTACAGGTTGTTACATATTATGTGTGTTGTCTTATGATGTGCACATCATCAAAACACTTTGCTGCTGCCCTTCCTTCCTAAAGCACAATGCATTGTAAGATAGAATCTTGCAGCTTGTGAACTTCAGACTTTGCTATGGTCATCATAAACAATGTACTTCCATAATTTTTTAACGAGTTCCCCATTTTAGACTTGAGCATGTATGATGTCATTGTTTGAATACAACAGATTTTGTGCATATTTTGTCCATCTTCAAAACATACACAGATTGACTAGCCATTGTACTGAATGATTTATGCAAGATTTGTGCTTATTTTGTCCATCTTCAAAACATACACAGATTGACTAGCCATTGTACTGAATGATTTATGCAAGACTTGTGCTTATTTTGTCCATCTTCAAAACATACACATGTACACATTTAATACCACAGACACATCACATGGTTGGTGTTAGAATGGGGCAGGAAGAGAGGTGGAGGTACATTTACATACATTGGCTCATTACTCCCAACAAACTTCATAGACAGAGATCTGCCAGCACATACTGTGATGGCAGATGTGGGTCTGTGCAGTATGCAGTTGGATCCAGCTTGTGAGTACATACAGTATGGTGAACAAAGAATACCAATCTTCTATCATAACATATTCACAACTTTGTTATGATTGAAATATTGGCAGGCCTGATGAGAGCTGTTCCAGTAAAATATACTTGCCTTTTGATGTAATTTGGAATCTTGTATCATTTTTATATGAACTCTTTGGAGTAATCAGAGTAACCTGGCATATATTTATTTAAAAATGCCTTGCCTGGGTGCCGTCTATGTTTAAATGGAACGACCATTAATGGTTTCTAGAATGTTGTTTCACTTCAGACCTGATGAACAGAACATCGGATGAAATTGACAAGAAGTCATGGCTGCTTAATGTAGATGGTAGAGTTGACAATGATGAAAGATATATAACTCAATCATATCAAATGAAATTAAGTAAAGTTCACACATCATTTGATCATTTTTATGACAAAACTTGAAAATGACGGAAATTTTCTTTAAAGATTATTTTAGAAGAGCATGTGTATCAGATCTTCAGATATCTCAAAAGGAACAAATTCTTGGTTCTTGTACCACTTTCACAGAAACCTCAGAAAAGTGGGGTGCTGGTATCTTTCTAGATTTGAATCATAAGCAACGATGGAAGATTTCAGTGGAAACACAAGCTTGGACTTCCAAAAGTAAGGTGCTGCTAAAATATTCGGAGACTGGATTTGAATGTTTTATCTCTGCTAACCATTATTGAGGGTACGCTGAAACTCTAGCAACAAAACTTCCTCATATTTGTAAATCTTGTAGCCAATCATTGGCAACATTACCTCATTTTTGGGGGGAGGGGGTGGCTTTACCGGAGGGTGGATAACAAAAAATGGAAAATCTGTCTAGTAAAATTATACTACAGTCTGACTGAATTCATTCCTGGTTTACACTGAAATCACTTAGCTCAGTTCATGTATCTAATAATTTACAATGTAATGTGTTACAATGCTTAACAAATATAGTCTTGATTTTTCTGTTTATTTCAGGTGTAGAGACAGCCTTTACATATATGGCCCATACCCCTGAAGCTACTGGAAAATACTGTAAAGAAGCAACAAACTATGTAAAGAAAAGCCTGAAGTCTTGATTTCAGAGAGGAGAGGACAGAATTGATGTGATAGAATGGAACAGTGTGATTGAAACTTAAAGCTATGCCTGGAATATTGCATAGCATTTTTATAGGTGGCTTTCAGGACAAGCATCTGAACTCGATGAGTCTTATCTAAAAAAAAATTTGGCAAATTGAAAGTCAGATGTTCATGTTAAGTTTTTTTTTTGGATTCAGTTCTTATAATGGTTTTTCTTGTTTAAGGCAAGTTTTAATGGTAAATGACTTTTACCACGAGATTATTCTTCCTTAAAACATTTTTTTGAATAGGATTTTGTTCCCCAGCAAGTTATCATTGTAGTTATTTTGAGAAAATAGCTTCCTTGAATTAGTCAATATTTCCAAAGTTATCTATCTGTAAGGTTTAATTTTCAATTAATATAAAAGTACACTTTCAAAATGTTGTAAATCATTTTAAATTGGGTAATTTGTTTATATGCATAGTTATTTATTGTTAAATAAAGATAACGTAACATATTAAGTTAGTTGGTCGTTCTTTTTTATGGAACATTTAACATCATGCTGAGAAAGTGGGAGCTGAATGGATATTTTAAGGACATGATGGTGTCTGGCCTGGATAGTACTGGAAACCTTGACCTTTGGATTATGAGTCAGTCACTCTAGAGACCATTAAATAGAAAATAACTAACATAACATGACAGATCTCAGAAAGAAATATTGATTTTGGTGCAAAAAAATCCTAAAATAATTTGTCAGAAACTTTAATTTCTAAACCAGACAGTAGGGGTTCCAGTGCCTATAGACATAAACAAAATTCTTGTGGAATTTGTAAATTTTTGCTTGTAAGACCAAATTCTTTAATATTAACTTATTTTGGAGCACAGAGTGGTCTAATAATAATAATGACTATTTAAAAGAGGGTAACACGATTAGCTCAAGAATTAATTAACCTTGAGGCCCTCAGACAAAGGAACTTATTTATATACAAATGTACACGTGCATACATATACATAGTACTGGATAGTAATGTATGTACATGTAATGACAAATTTATTTTTATTTTCTTTGCTTTTGCTTCCCTGATGGATACTTACCCATACATAATAAATCCACATAGTATACATCGATAGTATATTTAATGATGCCCAGATGCATAGTTATTTTCATTTTCATTTTATACTGGCTAATAAGGAAATCAGTCAAAAGAGATTCTAATTCATACCTGTCAAATTTCAAAAGCCAAGAAGAGAGATTAAATTTTAAAAAATAGGGAGATTGGGACCTAAAATCGGGAGGTTTTTTGAAGCAGTTTTTTTAGCTTTGCTTTCACTAAATATTGACTGATCTACCAGGTCCAATATGCATAGAATTCTCCAATGACGCACCATTTCTCCCTAAGACATGCCTTATTGTCCCCCTGGGTGTGCCCTCTTTTCATATTCTAGTCAGCTGTGGCTAAAATAGCGATAGGTTAGTCTTAAGTAAATAAGCAAGAAAGCCAATATGACTAACAGTTAATCCTTATAATTGCAATTACCTTGTAAAAAGAACAAGCCTTACAACATAATTCAAAGAAACCATGTTCTACAGTGTGTTATGTAAGCATCAGCAATTGGTAAATAAACAATGCCCTATTTTGTTTTAACTAGCAGTGCCTAAATACACTCTCTCGAGCCTCTATATATGTGACAACTTTTTTTTTCTTTTTCTTCCCCATTCTATATTCCACATTATTTCCTTATTCTGAACTCAAAAGACATTCAGCATTATTTACTAAATAACATATTTATTCTGAATTAATTTTTTTATGGCACAATAGCTGCGGGGTATGTTTCTTTATTCCTTCTTTTAATTTAATGTTTGTATATACGATGCAGCAATTCCAGGTGTTCACTTATTTACATTTCTTTGATGGGAATGAAGATGCTACAGTATTTACGGTGATCATTTTTTGGGATTGAAATTCATTGCTGACCATTTTGTTGTCATGGCATATTTTGTTGTTGTTTTTTCTTCTGATTTTAGTATTGTTGTAGGTTTAAAAAAATCATAAATTGATGTAAATGTTTAAACCTAACTATTTACTGAAGAAAAACTTATTTGTAGTGCGATAATAATTTTTGCATCACAACAAAATTCACAGGTGGTAAAAACAACTTTTTTGTAGTGCGATAATAATTGATGCGTCACAACAATATTCACAGGTGGTATAACAGAATATGGCTTAAGTGGATTGCACAAGATATATCTATTTATGTAGGATATCTTTTGGAAACATGAAAATCAAAAAACATCGTAATAATCGGGAATTCTTTGCAAAAATCTGGAGATATTATGAAATTGGGAGGTATGCATAGAATAACCCCCAAAATCATTAGGTTTTTCCAACTGGTGTGAGAGTTGTTGTTATTGTAGAGTTTAATGCCATTTTTCAGCAAACGATAGGCTATACATGGCAGCCAGTATTATTGGTGGAGGAAGAACCCAGGAAACCCCCCAGAAAGAACCACCGACCCATGTGAAGCTACTAGCAAGCTTTCCCACATAACTACATTAGCCGAATCTTAGACTCGAACCCACGCAGACAGAGGTGAGATGGCAGTGAACCGTAACGGAGAGCGCTTTAGACCACTCAGACACTTGGGGCCCCAAGTGTGAGAGTTGACTGGCATGCTAATTTGCCTGAGACAATATTGGCCACACTGATAAAATGCAGAAATTTATTTGAAGATGTTCATATATCTGCTATAACATGGCATGTCATGCTAAAAGCATGAATCTTTCCCCTTGACATTATTGTGTTTCAAAACACACTGATTCAGTATACGCCCTTTACAATTATACAAATCACCGTAAAATAAAAAGAAAGGCAGTGAAGGAAAGTAATGAGAATTTACATTTAATTTTAAACGGAATTTTACAGAAAAGGGGGATATTATATTGGTCCAGTCAATCCATCCAAAAATTTTTGTTTGTTTCCATTTGCTTTTTTTATTATTATTGAATTTCAACCAAATATTATGCTATGTAATAACAATGCCTAGACTAAGTTCAGTTATTAGTAATCTCATCATTCTGAGGAAGATTTTCAATAAAACTCCTTAATTATTACTGGATTTCAGTATGCAGCTTGAAATTGGCGAGACCTGAACTTGATTGTTATTGTTATGTCATCATTTTACAGAGTTATAGCCCCTAATTTTGACACCCACCCATTTTCTTTCCAGCACAATAAATTGATAATTATTACTAGACTTGAAAAAAGTTTTGTGTGATTGCTTGATATTTCTGAGGCTGACAGAATTCAGTTGTTGGCATTTAAAAGAAAACCTGACAGACACTGCCACTCATTTTTACACAATATCTTCTTCACTGTATGTGGATTTCAACCCATGATTTATTATGCAGCTAATTTCATTGGTTATCATTGTGCAATTTTTAGAGTTATTACAGCCCTTGAATGTCAGACCTACATTTTGGTTTCATTTGAATAAAGTTTGTAAGCTTCATATTGATAGGCTTTTGGCTGAGGTTCATTATTGGCAAGCATTGTCATTTAGCATAGTTACAGTCCTGGTATTATGGAAAATTTCAATCTCATTTCAGCCTAATAGCTGAATTTTGAAGTGTTTGTTGTTAATGTCAGTATTTGCCATCATTTATTACAATTACAGCACCAGACTGTCAGACCCAGTATGTGTAGTTCTGTACCTGAATGACTCCCATGTTAGATTTTATAGAAATTAAGTGAACCATGCCATCTTAAAACTAGACTGCACAGTCTGAGTAACAAATACTTCAAACCAACAAATCATGTGTTCAGATTGGTCTTTTTTTGGAGATAAAATCCGAGTCTCACAGTTTTAAGATGATAGGGACTATGACTGAGTTTAATTATCTGTGATGTTTAAGGTATATGTTCATTAAGTAACGTCATCTTTTAGAAGGGTTAACTCCCTTAGTATACAACTAGATCTTAATTGACAACTTGGCTTAGTATGGTTTTTCAGTATTTGATCTGCATCAATAGTGAAGAGAGTTGTGACAATAATCTCTGGACTCGCTCACGTTTGGTCCCACACAATAATTCCCCTAATTATCAATTCTGAATGTTACAAAAGAATTATATACAGTACTTCATTGATATAACTTGATCAGAATTTAATGATCAACTTCCTAAGGCATAGTTTAGTGTTGTTATGGTGCAGGAGTCTGTTTTATCAATAAAGTACTGCAAAATCTTGGACAACATGAAATTATTGGTGGTATAAATTGACTATTATTTATATTACTGATAGGTGATTTTATGTTGTCAGAGATTTTGCAGTACTTTATTGAGTAATAATAATAATAATAATAATGAGGACTTTGTATAGCGTCTAATCTTTCGAAGCTCTAAGCGCTTTACACTATCAATAATGATATGACTACACTACAGAACAACAAATGACAAAAACAATGAAACTGGAAAACATAAAATCATGCTAAAAACATATAAGATACAAAACATGGTTAGGTCACTAAGTTTGTCCCTACAGTTGAAACAGGCGAGTCTTTAAGAGCACTCTTAAAAGGGACCACTGTGTCGCTGTGTCTAATTTCAATGGGCAATTCGTTCCACGTCGCTGGGCCCTGGTGTGAAAACGAATGTTGTCCATATGACTTTGTTTTCACCTTGGGAACAATGAGTGATCAGAAAAAGAGCGTTAAGTATCTAGCTGGTGTATACACATGGGTGAGGCTGGATAGGTATGTTGGATTGGAGTCTGTTATTGAAACATAGCACAGAGAACAAATTTTGTGTTTGATTCTGTATCGAATCGATAGCCAGTGTAGGGTACAGAGCAGTGGTGAGGTGTGCTCTGATTGAGGTACTCTAAAGATGATCCGTGCAGCTGTGTTTTGAACTTTTTGAAGTTTCTGGAGTAAATATTGTGATGAACCAGACAGAATTGAGTTACAATAGTCCAGTCTTGAAAGTACTAATGAACACACGTGTTTTTGTGGCATCAACTGAAAGATATTTACGAATGGAACTGATGCGTCTCAATTCAATATATGCAGCCTTGCATATGTTCATGACATGTTGGTGCAATGTGAGAGTACTGTCTAGAGTAACGCCTAGGTTTCGTACTGACTGTGAGAATTTAATGTTGGTGTTGCTGCTATTTATTGTCTGAGGTAAAGGATGTGAATGAGAAAGTCTTTGTGTTGTGATCAGACTCCTGTGGTTATAGCTACTGAATGTTGGACCCACACTTCATATGCGGTTTTATATTGATGCATTCACTGACTATTATTTTTACCAAGCCCTTTCCTCTTCAAAACGACACTTTCCTATTCCAGATGAAATACTGGGTACACCTTTCCCTCGACAACTTATGCACAATGGGGTCACAAACATAGACCACACTGAAAGTGAGGGCACGAGTTACCAAGAAACCTCAACAAATTGGAAACAATCGATTTGATATAGAGAAAAATGTGCAGGGGAAGGGCAGCATTAGAAAACGGGGCTGTTTAATAACCAAATTCTCATTTTACAATCATGTCGATAATAATTTTTAATAATGCACTTTTTCTAATGAAGTCGTTCATTATTCTGTTGTTTAAATAACATTTATTGTGACAATGATTAAAGATGTGAAAGATCGTTCCAACTGGTTTCAACAACCATCACATGTACACGAAAAATCTGTGTATTACATCACAGTTTTTTGTTTTCTTTATGAGTCTGGTTACCAAAGTTGAGTTTAATAGTATCCAGTCAAATATGGAATCCACAGAGCAGGGAACAAGACAAACTGTTGATACACCACCAAACAAAATTAAATTCCTTTTTATAAAAAACATGCGATGTTTATTTCATGAGACAATTGTCTATGTCAAAACTCAAATTTTGTATTGTTCAATTAGTACAATATTGATGTCTGGATTTTATTCGAAGTAATAATGAAACTTCTTGTCATCCTTGTCTGTGTGAGTTCAAGAATTCTTTGGAACTTGCTTGCCCACAATGGTCCATATATGTGAAAATCAAGCTCTTTATTTTATGAAGTATTCATTTTGTTTGGCTGCCTTGCTATCTTTGTTCACAGTTATGAAAGAGTCTATTAATTTAAGTAGTCTATATTACATACACAATAACATTTATAATAGTGATTGATTGATCAAATGAAAGTTTACTTGACATATGACTGGGGCCACTAGATTTTAAGTTTGTAGGATTTTTTGTGTCTTTATTTGATTCAAAAGATATAATGTGATAATAGAAAGGAGGCTAGCTTTTAATTCACTGCAACAATACAACAAATACTTCCGCAAGTCAGTTATCATAACATGGTTGGCACATAATTAAGTTCTCAGAAACAGTTATGGTAGATTGATACATTTTACATTAAATTACAATAGGATGCATTGCATTTATAACTGAGACACTTAAAATGAACTAAAAGACAAAACTAGAACACAAATTTCAATTGATACAAAATTATTTAATTTGTATTTATTTATGTAAAGTACTGCCTCCACTCAGCATAAATGACATTTTCATTAATCAAAATTTCCTTACAGATTGTTAATTGTGGTGTACTAGGAATGCCCTTTGGAAACAAAATGTAACAAATTGTATGACCTATTTTTAAATTTGATATTTCATAATGTTGATTAATCACGATTTTCTTCAAGTTCAACAAATAGGAATCAATTTTTGAGGTATTTTCTGGTTTAAAAAATGTGATCCACACTTGCCCCTGCGTTATAAGCGGGTATGCAAGTTATCAGGGTACGAACTATCGAGGAAGTGGTGTATACTTGTTTCTGGAATTTATTACTATTGAAAATGTTCTGGTTTTACAAAAACAAAATATAAACGAATCTATCACATTCTATTTTCAGTATTCTACTCACATTCCTAGGTCTTGTTACTTTTTATCATTCTATCTTAAAACTGAACAAGGTTTTTGTGCATGTGGCATTTGAGTAGCTAGTGTTGTCTTAAATTATTCCCAATTTATTCAAAAAATGCAGCAAATATTGATGCTTGGGTAAAATCTGTTATTTTTGTTTTAAGATAGTCTTTGCCTGATTTTAAAACTTCTCTTTAGAGAGTATTTAAGTCAATGCCTCACCATGAATTTATTCCAAACTTAACAAGTCAACATAAAAAATATGGTTCAAGTATCATGTGAAAACTGGAGCCACCATTCTGTCAGCATATAAATAAACATGAAAATTTAATACAAAAAAACCCCCCAAAAAACCTTTAAACTCTCCATTTGAGGAATCAGTTACCTTACTGTGCAAGATACCGACCCCATAATGTAAAGCTATGTATAATTTGTATAATGTTCCTTGCCACCGGAGTTTACTCTTCTGCTGCACTGTATATTAATTTATTTTCAATTTAATATGATGTGAAGAAAGATTTTTATACTGTAATATGAAGATATAATTTTCATAAATATAGAATACCTCAAGCCTATCCTTATGAACTAGTTTCAAATCAGGAGTTGTGTATCCCCAATACGGATGAAAGATTTACATGACAGAATTTAGCATAGAGTTTTTTCTCCTTTTTGTAGACTTATCTTTTTTACAGTTATGGCATCATTATTTGGATATGACACATGAATTTTTGAAAACTCTAAGCTTGGGAAGTGAAATCAGCTTAGAGTTTCTGAGATCCTCTGCAAAATTGTTTCTGTTAAATTAACACATAGAACCATCTGCTAAACAATGACCTAGTGTATTGCTAAAAGCCCTTCACTGGTGACAAGGCTGATGTTAGACTAACAGCAATATAAATAAAGACAGGAATGTTTAAAAATTATCAACAATCGTAAGCACAGATTTGGTATTAGAGTTTATGACTGGAATTTAGCCAAAGTCTGAAATGGTATTTTTATGGTCAGGACAACTCAGTATGGATGACTAGCTTAGCCAACTTGAACAAGTTGGGAAACTGTTCTTGTTGGGTGCTATGTAACATTTTCCACAGCTCATAGGTTTAGTCCCTTGGATAACTTTGCTCAAAATAATTTTTCACTAACTTTAGTTCTGCCAAAGTTTCTTTAGTCAGTTCTTTAACGATTATGTCAAATTTACTATTTGTTCCATAATGTTGTATTTAAAGTCCATTAATCCCATACCTTGTTCAGACAGTGATATTTTGATAAATATCCACTTTTTAATTTCTTTAGAGGTTCTTATTTATTAAATTTAATTTAACCCTTAGAATGCAATACAGCTTTGTAGCACATAATCCATCATGGATAATTGTTTGAGAAAGGAAATGAAAACTGTACTCTACTTTTAAATTAACCACATTTTAATTAGGTCAAGTATTCTGCCTATTTTACATTTAACTTTGAATAAGGAGTTTACTATTATGTTATGTTTTTGTCAATCTACTGTACATCAGACTTGTATTTAACATCAGTTTCGAGTTCAAATCACTCATTGGCACTTCCAGTAATCCTTTCCTAGCTCCACTAAATCCGATATATTTAAACTATGACAGAATGCTCATTCCAGGTCCCAATGTATCCAATCAAATTTAGTTTAACAACCATTATGCCAAGCCAATGATGCAGATGTGTGACCTACCTGAGAAACAAAATACTATGAGACTTCTACTGGTATCATAACTTATGTTGCAAACAGCACTTTAACACTTGAGATAAAAATTGTATGCTGTGCAGAGCACATATTTATATGCAAACCTTTGCATAATCTTTTTGGACATCTTGCATATCGCTGCTCTACAAGTGTGAAAATTGATACAAATTATGCTCGACTTGTGCACACTGGCAGCATCTCTGAAAATGGGCTGCTCTATTTAATATTCTGTTCCAGCTCCGACTAATATTCAACTTTAGTCATTACCCCATAATCATTTATTAAATTACATTTTCAGTCATAAGTCCATCATTTCTCTAGAAATATTCATTTAAATTAAGATAAGTTCCACTCACTGCTGAATTGCACTTTTCTATCCACGACATCAAAATTGATACCACTTTGAATACATGTTCCACTACTTACTCTGGCAACTTTAAGGTAAAAATCTACGGAAAAAAAAGACTATATTTTTGAATGCGAATATCAACATAAATCACAATCTTAGAAATGTAATTGCCATTAGAGACTTTTGGTCAAGATAAGTTTCTAAATAATGAACTAAAAGCAAATTAGTATGCTTGTAATTAATAAGACATTCCATGGACCAAAATCTTTCTCTTCATCAAGTTATCTGAGGCTTATTGCAATAAAATCATTTTTTTGTCTGACCAGGGCACTCTGGCATACTTTGAAACAAATATTCAATATTCCTTAATGTATCAAAGAAACAACATAAATCTTCTACACACACTGACAGATTAAGTTACTGTGCAAGAAGCATATAACTTTGCTGCAAGGAAAAGGACAAAAAAAATTTTGGATTTGTTTGGATGGTTTATTGACAAAATGTTTAATGTGATCTTTCTCATAACTGTAACATCATGACACTGAAAGTACAGATTGTGAATTCAGTTATGTATAAAAATGCAGGACAAATCAAGTACTTACATTTAGGACTTCTCACAACAATATGCATATTTGTCTTCTCAAAAAGTTTTCATTATTGACCTAATGTACAATACTCACATTTTACAACAATACTACAGGCTGGCAAATTTGAACATCTTTACATCCAATATTTGTAAACAGTGTACAACCTCTTTAAGCAAATTTCCAGTCATGGTCTGATGTTTCTTTATTTTATTGACAACTTCCACCTCACTTAAGCAGCTTCCTCCCTTATTCAGACAAGATGTTAACATTCCATTGATAGCTGCTTAAGAGAGGTTTCAATGTCTGTAAGCCAATCATTCCATAACATTTGCTATGATAATTTGTCAACCTCAACACTGTCAAAATGAGGAGAGTGACATTTTCAATATTTTTCGCCCAAATTAGAAGAAAACAGTGACTACTGTTTCAATTAAAAACATGCATAAAAATGAAAATTTGAGAGAGAAACAAAAAAAAAAAAAGAAAGACATTTTCAATAAATGGTTGCTGCCAATGAAATGAATGAACAGCTGATCAAATACACCAAGAGCTATCATCAGGTTTTCATCATAACGATTCATAATTTGGTGACAAAAATATATAATTAGGAGACATAAATGTGTCAGCCTTCTTGCTGTACAAAAGGGTTAGCTATTGCCTCCATGCCATCTGCGGGACAGATCAATACAACAGATGTCCCTCGACATACCACAATTCCTAAGTGTCTTGTGTCATCTGTTAATCTGTATGGATCATCAGGATCTGCAATACAAAAAGAAACATGGGTTGCGTGCAAAACTGTTTTGGTAATAAACCGCATAATGGCATAACCTTCTGTACATGGCTTCTAGATACTTTCATACAGAAACTTAATACAGAATCTAAGTATTACTAGCTCTCCTACTTGTTGCAAATATTCTTGATAGCTTACATGCAGCTGTCACATAACAAATATACAACAGTGCAATGTCAATTCTTGTGGGCATTCATTAGAGTTAAAAGAAACAGTTAAATCAGAGATACAAGATGTGTGCTTGTAAAACATATCTCATAGCTGACAAAACAATCATAGTAAAAAAAATGTATTACAAACGGAAGACACATCTTTAAAATTGTTAATGGCTTAAAAATATGGTAGGGTCATTCACATATCTGTCATCCAATTGTTTTTGCATGTCTCAAGGTATTTGTTTCATTCGTTTGTCAGGTGTAGGTCCAAAATGTCTTTAACTTCACAGCATAAAAAATATATGCAAATGATTGAAGTATTGTTATAAAATCTAATGAGGTCATCCCTACATATTTAAAATATGCTCATGTAATATTTAGTTTCTCCACACACTCAGGTGGGCCAGTTAAACATCTCCATGCTCACTCTGCACAGAAGGAGCAAATACCTACAAAACACCATTGCAGCTTGGCAGGAAAATTTGGGAAGTCCACCATGAAAGAAGCTGGAAGACATTACTGACTGACATTTGAATAGCAAATGCATGAAGACCACCAATGGAAAGACAGACATCAGAGTGATTTAAAAGGGGTTACCAATTAAAGAATCAGTTGCTTATATCACAATTACATATTTGGACAATATGAAAAATGTTTTCAAAAGATTCTTGTATATTCAATACAGACATGTAAGTGTTTAGAAACAATTCATCTGTTTCTATGCACTGCTTCTATTTGCTGTTATTGCTGATATAAAAAATTCAAGTACATTATTTCCTTATTCAGTTAAAAACACTGTATCCCAAGAATTTAGCACCACGATCAGTATAAAGCAGATCACTGATACTAAGAAGAATTTTATGTTTTAATTTTTGAGAATCTGAAATAATATATACACTGACTTGATGAGAGGCAAACATTTCAGGCATAATTTGTCCCATTTTTATGAAGGAAAAGTGAACTACAAAGGTGTGTACAATTTAAAACTAAGATAACAAAATAAAACACTGAAATATCAATGGAGACCTTAGTCATTAAACAGTAAAGTAATAGCACTATACACTCTTAACAACAGTTTGTGCTCATGACCAATTTTCAGGGATGGATGGGTTTCACTTTCTGACCAGGTATTTTTTCCAATGACAAATTTTTTTTCTTCTTGCAAGTAAGATCAGAAAAAAATTAGGTCTTTTTTCTACAAATCAGAGGAAGACAACTGTTTTCAAGTATTTCAACAAACATTCACCACTATCCACGCAAAAATTAAATGGACTGTTCCAAACAGAGATCTGACTTCAGTGGATATTCAACAGAAATCAAGGCAGTAATCACTGTCAGTAGCAATATCAAATATTGACAAAAATTAGCATAAAATGATGGAGATGGATGTTATTAATGTCTTATATAAAATCATGTTTAATTAATGCCAGCAATTAACAGCAGGAGTTTGATAAATGTCCACAATTAGAATTAAATTTATTGCTAAAATGAATAATAATGATTTGATTCAATGACTGCTGTCTTTCTTCGTGATAATTTAGTTTCAATCTCAACTGTTCCAGATTTTATTTCTAACAATGAAGAAACGTCTAACTATCAATTATTGCTTCCTGACTTAATTTTTCAAAACATTTAAACGTTTTTTTGTATATTTTATTGTATCTATGTATGCTTAATCCTGATGAACTGTACATTACTAAACCTATTGCCTGAAGCACAATTACTAATGAAACTTGGGCCCTGAGTGGCCTAAAGCACTCTCTGTTACAGATCACTGCTATCTTACCTGTCTGCATAGGTTCGAGTCTCAGATTCGGCCAATGTGGGTATGTGAGAAAGCTTGCCAGTAGCTTTTCATGGGTCGGTGGTTCTTTCTGGTGGGGTTCCCAGGTTCTTCCTCCACCAATAATACTGGCCGACACGTATAGCCTATCGTGTGCTGAAAAATGGTGTTAAACCCTACAACAACAACACAGCTGAAGCTCAAATACAACAGAGGTGTATTTATCTCAGAAGATATTGATAATATATTTGCAATACGCTGATGATGTTGCTAATTGTGCCAATTCAGTAAAGCTACTTCAAAACCAAATAAATGTTACAGAACATTTCTGAAATAAATCTGGTATGATGGTAAATCTCGGTAAAAGAAAAATCAGTTTTTTTCTCTCCGAAAATGGAGGATATCTCAAGCAAAAGGGGAAATGGGATATAAAAAGCAATAAGGGAAATGGGGATATAAAAAGCAATAAGGGAAATGGGGATATCAAAAGCAAAAAGGGAAATGGGGATATAAAAAGCAATAAGGGAAATGGAGATATCAAAAGGAAAGAGGGAAATGGGGATATCAAAAGGAAAGAGGGAAATGGGGATATAAAAAGCAAAAAGGGAATTGGATGATATCACAAGCAAAAGGTGGTATGGTTTTCAAAGAAAGTTGTACTGAATGTGTGACTTATTACAAGTACCTGGGTTTATTTTTCACCCCAGGATGAAAGCAAAGCAGATACTATTAGCTCTGGCAAAGAGAGCAACTTCAAAGTCTTTGAACTATCAATAATGATTTGACTGCTTTAGTGTAAATATTTTGATTTGGAAATATAACAATTGCATGCTATGGGTCAGAAATTTTGGGACATGAATTTAGTACAGATATTGAAATTGTGCAATACAAATTTTGCAAACAGTATTTAGGTGTTCATAAATCTACCAATAATGTGATTACAGGAGTGCAGAAGTTACCCACACTGTACGTAGTATTTTTTAAAGTTGCATTAAATACTGGTTGAAGGTTGTAAGAATGACTTCAATTCGATACCCGCATATTTAATGTTGCAAAGATTATACGAAACAAACCAGGGCAACATTTGGATATATTTGGCTAAATCAAGATAAAAAACAATTGTTTTCGCAAAGAATTAAGGATTCAACAAAATGATATAAACAACTCACATAAATGTGGGTATGTGTATTATTACAGGTATAAAACCTATTTAGGACTGGAAAATACTTCATGTAGATTATTGTATAGATTATTGTATTTTCTTAGGAAATTACTTGCTAAACTGAGAAAAAAATCAGACCCACACAAACAAATGAGCTGTCACTATTTACTAAGAAAATATTTAGAAAATCGGGCAGTATATGATATCATTTTGAATTTTACAGAAAATGTACATCACACTATTGGAAACAAGTTTTAAAAGATATGTATGAATATTATATACATCTGTATCCTCAGTTAAAACAATTGCTACCAATTTCAGTCTATTCACCAATTCTGATACATTAAAACTCTTAACTTTTCAATTTTAACTTGAGATAGCAAAAATATATTTTCACTCACATCATCTATGTCACTCTGTCTTTAAAAATGCAGTGAAATACCATGCTGCCTGTTTCAAGTGCTTGAAAGATGGGGCTCCTATGAATTATAACTCAAAATGAGGTGATGAAATTTACTGTTTGTACAGAATGATTTTGTAAAAAATTTCTTTTCCTTAAAACAAAACAAAGACCACTTTATATATATATATATATATATATATATATATATATATATATATATATATATATATATATATATTATAGGGGGAGGGGGTAATGCCATTTTTATCACATATGATAGGCAATTCATGGAGGGAGAACCCAGAAAAACCCCAGCAGAAAACATACCTAAGCTTTATCGCAGTCCTACATTAGCCAAGTTAACTCAAACCCACAATGACAGGTGAGATTGCAGTGATTGGTTAAAGCAAGTGTTTTTGACCACTCAGTCACCCAATACAAATCTATTGCAATGTGTAAAATTATCAGTCTAGCTAATATTTTCATAAATGTTTTTACAAATTATTTCCATAGGAGCTCTTACCTCTTAAATATTCTGTGGTACCATCCAATACAAGATTCAACAAAGGGTCAAAACCTTTCAATACTCCACTGGCTGTGAAAATGAAAATGAGATTCAGTTTGAAAAGTTATCTGCATGCAAAATGATAAAACTTAATTGACATTAAGTGCCTTGAAGATAAGATTTTTAAAAAACAAAATATAAAACAATGCAGGCGGCAGAAACCACCTATGATATTCTTGGCCTATGTGGTAAATAAACTAGATGCAAAATTGATACCATTTTTCATTTAGAACCAACTAGAGAATTTTATAAGTCTTTTGGTGAAAATTCATGTCAATATGACCATACATTCAGGAGTCTAAACAAATGAATTTTCAAGATAAGATTCTGTGCAGTCGTATTTAATTTCTGCACAGCACAATTTTCATTCAGGGTCAAATACCCCTTGATAGTAACCATTCAAGTAGTTTAAGAGGAGCCGTGATAACAAAGTTGTTGTGATAACAGTTGGACAACAGACCATCTCATAAGCTTTTCTTGTCAATAATCTGGTCAAGAAACTTTAACAAGCAAATTCCTGGAACTGATGTTATCTGCCTTTTGTTGGCCCTAAAAATAACATGCCACTAATAAAATTTGGTTGAAATTCAAAATAATCAAAGGTCTGATAAGCAAGGCTTCACTAATAGAATTTGGTTGAATTCAAAATAATCAAGGGTCTGATAAGCAAGGCTTCACAAAATGATGCAAAACGATGAGAATCAAACTAATCCTAGCTGTATACCAGATTTATGTGGATAACAATAATAATAATAAAGGGAGTTACTGTAATTAAACAAAGGTAATAGGATCTGACAATCTGGGACTATAACTCTGCCAAAACAATAATGCAAAAAACTGACTACTGAATTCAGATAAGGTCTCACCAGTACCTAACTGCATCCAAAATTTGGTTGAAATCCAATTAAAATTAAGGGACAGAGATGGATGAGTAGACGGGCCCAATTTAATGTTAAAACGTTTCAATAAAAAGCAAGAAGCAGGGGACAAAATAACAATACAATACAATGATCAATGACAAAACAGCTTTTACTACAAATGTGTCAGTTCTCATAAGTACAAATGAAAAAAATAATACTACTTGAAAAATCTTTTTATTGAAATTTCTTAACTATTTAACAGCAGATAACAGATAAAAGACAGAAAAGATAGCAAGAAGTCAGAATTGAAACAACTGATGTTACCAGAGTGAAGTCTAATTCATCTCTTTCCCCATGTTAAGATCTGAGTTATGTCCTCTGATATTCTGTGGACACAATATTAAATCCACCCTTCCTAACCATCAGCCACCCTCTTTATATGGTCAGAAGCCCATGGCACTGATGAGCTTCTGTTCAAAAGTACCCCTCAGATAAATGACCACCTATTAAATACAGTCACCAGTTATCATATTAGTGCAGAAACTGTCAAATTTACCACTCATTATGGTTGATTATGAATTTCACAATTATTTTTTGATTTCTCATTGATATTTGTTCTTATCATGCAGATAACTTTAATCCATACAAAGAGCTAAGTAATCCAATGATTTTAACTACTGTGTATTCCTCAGATCTTAGGTTTTGTGACCTTGATAAATGAGTACAACTACTGTGTATTCCTCAGATCTAGAGGTTTTGTGGCCTTGATAAATGAGTATAACTACTTTGTTTTCTTCAGATCTTAGGTTTTGTGACCTTGATAAATGAGTACAACTACTGTGTATTCCTCAGATCTTAGGTTTTGTGACCTTGATAAATGAGTACAACTACTGTGTATTCCTCAGATCTAGAGGTTTTGTGGCCTTGATAAATGAGTATAACTACTTTGTTTTCTTCAGATCTTAGGTTTTGTGACCTTGATAAATGAGTACAACTACTGTGTATTCCTCAGATCTTAGGTTTTGTGACCTTGATAAATGAGTACAACTACTGTGTATTCCTCAGATCTAGAGGTTTTGTGGCCTTGATAAACGAGTATAACTACTTTGTTTTCTTCAGATCTTAGGTTTTGTGACCTTGATAAATACTGGCTAACTATAATTACCACTGATAATTATCAAAATGACAAAAGCTAACCACTATGAAGCACAGTAATGTTCAGATCATCAGCATGACATTTGGTGGCCAGATAGTAAATTGGCATCTTAGCCTTTCCTCTCTCAGATTATGACTGTGTGTGTGTGATTTTGGATTCTTAACATAGCTATAACAATTCTAATCAGAGATCTCAATAACACTTAATTATGCATATCTGGATGCAAATTTTATATCTGGGATGCATAAAATTACTATTCAGGAGTCCTGCTTATGTACAGGCAGAGGGAAGAGGTTTGAGGGGGAGGGGGACAAACTCAAAGGCTTGACAGTCCTGCTTCAACCATTAGTTGAGTAGGAAAATCTGCTGATCAATTAATCATTTTAGTTGTGCTGATATTTATGATGTGAAAGATCCCCAGATGTGCATGTTATCATTATAAGATTACATCAAAAGAATGTGATGCTATAGCTGGGCAGCAAAGAGTTCAAACACTTCAACTAGCTGCTGTGTGGTGGGACATGTGCATATTTTTTTTTACAATGACCGAATTTAGAGACAGAAAGACTCATGTACATGTAGTCACATCAGATTTAGCTTTCATTACTGTGTTTGTTTCTGAGCATAGACAAAAAAGTAGTGTACATGACTTTGAAATCATGGTGCGCCAAATATACTGTTTACAGAGTTGGATACATAAATGGCAAATTAACAAAGATTGTTATGAGATTCATATGTGCATTAAAATTGCAATAACTTGTAGCCAGGTGTAAGAAAGTTTGTGATGCCTGGCTTAACAAATTAAACTCAATGCCAACCAATGGCTCTTATCATATAGACACATATAGACATTTAGCCACTTCAGGTATGCATTTATATTTCTGAGTACTGGACTCCTAGTTGTAAAATCTTTGTGAGACCTCTGTTATATTGCCATGATGTCTGCAGTGTTGCAAGTATATACATCACTCCTTCAAAAACTCACACCATGATAACTTACAATGTGGGATCAGTCATGATAAATCCCATTATCCAATTATGTTTTTTCATGGCATGGGGAGCAAAAAAGTATTCATAAAAAAATGCAAGAGAAGGATTGTGTTTTTGAGATGATGCTGCAGTGGATTAAAGTTTTATTTCATGTATACAGTTTAATATTTGTAAAAAAAAGGTTTGAGTGCATTTTTTTTTTATTGTGATTTATTTTTATGATTGAAAGCTGATGTGTCCCAGAATATACAGTGCAGAAAAATACCTCAATGAATGTATGATGTCCCAAGAATTATGTTGTCCCAAGCCATACAGTAATACAATAACAGATTGCATGCTTTGGATCATTTTCAATTCCAAACTATGGAAAGGTAAAGTGGCAAATATTCACTCATATTCTATTGCTGCTTTCTTTTTTGGGAACTGTTCTCCTAAAGTGTTTTCTGTTAAAGAGAATTGCCCACACTAAATAGTTTTTAAATTTTTTAAAGGCAACACTAAATTTAGGATATTACATGACCATTACACTCAACAATTCCTCAGTGATTTTTCAATCTTTTATATTTAATAACTGATATTGTTAAGTAAATTACAATGGCCCCTATGATATGGGCTTAGCCTAAAATGTTTTGACCAGGCAATGGTGCCTGATAAAACAGGAATAACGACAGTTGCCAGGTACATCAAAACTCTTTAACCTGTCAAGTGATTACTAAAATCACTTAATCAAGAAAATAAAGAGCAGATTTTAAATCTCAAATGTTGCTTTTCTTTTGCACATGTGTGAAATTTAGCTATGAAAATGCTACATGGCCCATGTATATGTATTTCCACATACATTTATTTTCAAATGTGTGCTTTGGTAGACATTTGTTTTTGTGGTTTTTTTTAATGGTTTAATGTCATTTTTCAGCACAATAGGCTATACATGACGGCCAGTATTAATGGTGGAGGAAAACCCTGGAAAGAACCACTGACCCATGAGAAGCTACTGGCAAGCTTTATCACATACCCACAATGGCCGAATTTGAGACATGAACCCGTGCAGACAGGTGAGATGGCAGTGATCCGTAATGGAGAGTGCTTTAGACCACTTGGGGCCCTGGTATACATTTGCACAAAAACTACCACACAAATCATCTCAAAGTGGTTTATACCTTCTCTGCCACCACTGAATTTGACTCGGATGGGTTTGTCCAGGTATCTTGATAGATCCAGAATAGTCTCCTTCTTCTTCTTCTCTTTTTCCTTATCTCCAACCTGCACAAAAAAAGTTAATAAGCATGATGCTCATGATGACCTGTAAATTCACTTCACAATGAAAGAATGGTTTACAATGACCAACAGTCTGGGACACATCAAGCCAATATGAAAATGGACATTTAACTTTATTTGTATTTACTTAAAAGACAAGTTGTACTTCATCCTTGCATTGTGAAGACTGATGTAATACAAATATTCCAACACAAAAGATCAAAGAATATATTTATCAATGCAAGCGCAGACAAGAGTCCAGACTTCCTAAATCCTTCCTTTTTTAAACCAAAGATTTTTATACTGGTTCCACCTGATCACATTTAGATTTTCATGCAATTATTTTCGAACCCCAAAAGCTTTATTTCATTCCTTCACAATCTATGCAAATTCTAGGCAAATGAGAGAAGTTTTAAAATTTCCTCTTAATATTTCAACTTGTCCTTTGCTACTGAAAAATAGAATTTGTCCACCTCTGGATATTTCAGCAAATTATATGGACTTGTGGAACTTGATTTTGCACAGATCAAACAGCTACAGCAGCAATGATGTATTAGGTCCAAATTAGAATATAAAAGTCCCTCTAATGGACTGAGAAAATACTGTCTGAAAAGGATATCAAGGCATCCAAGATAAGACAGCATTCCTTTTAACTGCCTAGTGTTGAAACCATTTAATATATTTGAGTAGGTAATAGGATGTTTAAGAGTACATACAAAATACACAATGCAATAGCTGGGCAGCAAGTTCAAAGATTTCGACTAGCAGATTGGTTGGGAAAATGTGCTGATTTTTACAATGGCTGAATTCAGAGGCAGAAAGACTCCAAGATGTACATGTGGTTATTATAAGTGCACATCAGAACTTTAGCTTCCATTATTGTGTTAATTTCTGATTGTAGGCAAAAACAGTGCATGTGACATTGAAATCAAGACACATCAAGACTTGGACAATGATTTTAATAAGATTCAGAGGAGTGCTAAAGTTGCTAGAACTGATAGTTTGGATGGGATAGTAGCCAAGTCTAAGAAATAATGTAATGCCTGGCTAAGTATTTGGAATAAGACCATTCCTTGGATTGACAAAATATTCAGCCTCACCCCAAAGGACTAATAAGAGTTACATCGATGTCAGGCTATTCTGCGCATCTACGGTCACCAATATTGGCGCAAAACCATTATTGAATTCAAATGCTAAAATAAAATTCTGCAATTCTTACCAACTGAAAAGCGGCAATTGTCACCAGAATATTCTATTCAATATAATACTAATTTTGGACAAACGGGATAAAATTTTTATGTTTTCATGACTGAATATATGGCGGAATATTCTGCGCATGGCTTTGAAATGATGCAATGTTTATGCATCAGGCTATGGAAATGAAATACATTACTTTGGTCTTTTTCAGTAGGTATTTTAGCCAAAAATCGAATTTTCAACCAAAACAATATGTGATCCAATGTTTACAGAAATGACGTCACATTGTGCAGAGTTACCAGACGCGTCAAATAGGATGACATGGTTGTACATGTCAGTGTTATAAAGAATGTGGAAGTTTAACTCAATGGCAACCAACCATTCTTCTAATCTGCAAAGTTCACATTTTCGGATGACATCAGAAAGAGTAATCAAAGTTTTAGGAATATCTCAATATACTTACTGTGCTGTTTTTATCTTGTGGAATCAAAATCTGACACATTTTCATGTTTCTGTTGACATTTAAATTTGTTGAAATGTGACAATAGTCAAGGTATGATGATGATCAAGTAGGGGATGTTTCTTCAATGAAACAAAATGTTGCTTACAGTTCCAATAGGCATACTATATTTTTTAAAATTCCTTTCGTTAAAAAATAATATTTCAGTTTATTCCGATTTCTGCATTCTCTGCATTGATCGCCTTCCAGTCAACTGAAATGTAGACCAACAAAACTTGAAAACAGGTTCATTTCTTTTCAATTTATAAAAGTCTTGACTAAAATATTCTGACTTGACTTTGTAGAAAAGAGTCGTTATTTTAGTTGCCAGTTGAGTGAGCTATTCCTCAGAATATGACTTTCACTACGATGTTAGTCGACATCAAAACATGCTACACAGCACCATTAGTTAAGCAGTAAGATCCTCATGCCGAAAACCTAAATATCAGCGTTGTGGTCTTACACGTTGGACTAGTAGCCAGATGGGTTCAATAAATTTTTGGGATATTTATGAAAATATACCATTATTGTATCGAAAGAAAAAAATACTTTTATTAACCTATCTTGCAGTCATTACCCAAGATAAACATTAAATTACACGCTATATCAAATTACTAAAGGGTGCAAGGACACCATTCTACATCCTTGTATAAATATAATTAGAATAAATAACACCTCAAATACACACACTATTCTATAGAAACGAACAATGAAAATGTAATAAAGATCATAGAAAAATGGACTTTTGTCCTCCCAATGAGTGGCTTTGTACTACCCCTGAGTTTTTTTTTTGTCTTGGAATAACTGAAGTCTGCATTACCAACAGCCCTTTACCGCTAGGGTGGCCAAGTGGTTAGAGCGTCCTCCACAGAAGCAAGAGGTCATGGGTTTGATCCCTGGCTGAGTCATGCCAAAGACTTACAAAAATGGTACAAACAGCTGCCTCACATGGCGCTCAGCATTAAGAGGTTTGAGTTAGGACTGGTCGGCCTGGTGTCTGGATAATGTGACTGGGTGGGACATCATGCTACATGTCTGTGGCATGATGCCCCAGTGGTAGACATCACTATAAACTGCCTCACTGCAGACATCGTAGTGATATGAATTAATTAAAAAAAAACAGTTAAAATTCCTAGTAATTGCACATACACACACCAACAGCCCTTAAAATCTATTTAATTTTAGTCTTAGCTTTCCATCTCTAGGTACCAAAATAGTGATAAGTGGAAGGGATAAACCATGGCATAGTTAGACATGATATCAAAAATCAAGTGTCAATCGTACTCTCAAGACTCAAGATGGTTGTGTTGGTCGCATCGAACATGTCTGCAAAGTTACCCTATCCCCACAGAGGGTGAGACAGAACAAATTGGTTACTAGAAACACCGAAATACACATGTATTTACATGTTCCCTCTGTTTATTTCGGTGTCCAAACACAACTTATTATTTACTTGTGTTTGAATAATGCTGTTGTTGTACTTGGGTTTAACGCTATTTTTAAGCACACGATAGGCTATACATGGCGGCCAGTATTATTGGTGGAGGAAGAAACCGGGAAAAAACCCGGAAAGAACCACCGACCCACGAGAAACTACTGGCAAGCTTTCTCACATAACTACATTAGCCGAATCTTAGACTCGAACCCACGCAGACAGGTGAGATGGCAGTGATCCGAAACGGAGAGCGCTTTAGACAACTCGGCCACCCGTGTTTGAATAATAATATAAAACAAAATAAAATATGATTTATGTGATTTTGCTACGAATTTTTTACTTTATATGCTGAGAGCACATGTAAATACATGTGTATATCGGTTCTTTTAGTAACCGGAAAAAACTTTTATCATTTTATTGTAGAATTTGACCAGTTACCTGCTGTTGCTGTTTCTGTACCTGCGACATTGCTGAAGGTTGGTAAAAGTGATAAAATGAAGAATGAAACCGGTGAGCTAAACTGACTTAGCCAACAGTGTCTTGCAGTGCACAGCAACAGTATCTTGCAGTGCACATCTGCAAGAAGAACCGGAAGTCAAGCCATCCACGCTGTTAACCAATTGGAGAGTAATTTCCCTTTATTAACAATTTTACGACGAAGAAGAACCACAGGTGCTCGACGCGAGCTTGATGTGAAGGAAAAAAAAAATAATCTAAAGGAGAAAAAAAATCATAGAGTGACAAAAATACCTTAGATTACCTCCATGACCCATTCTGATATAGGACCCTGTCTATCATACGATACAGTGAAATAAAGTCATCAGTTGCAATTATTGTTTTATTCTCATTTCACATATATTATGTCATTTAGGCAACATTGAACCAGGCTTACCTGTTCGAGATTTATTCACTCTGAGCTACCCCTGTTGCTGTTCATGTAGAGTTGTTCTATTGTATAACATGTGGTAACTTTCTGATTGGTTAGTTTGCTACTCATAAAGAACGTATCATAAACAGCATAATAGTGGTGGTCATAAAATTGGAGCTTCTGAAGGGTGCTGGTCATGGGATTGCAATAAGAAAAGTGCCCTATGATTATTTTGCATCAAGGAAAATGGGAGTTGTCCCATATAATGTAATAGGTTTATAATATGGTTACTGTAACAATTTTCTTTAAATGTGTACACTGTGTATTTCTCTGAAATATATGTTGATGTATTTTAGTACATTTAATAGGTTATCAACGTGCATATTCCTTTATGAGCCTATCATTTGTCCATACGCATGTATGTCTGTCTGCTCTTAACTTGTGTTTTACACACTGATTGTTTTGTGTTTGGATTCATTTGGTCCACTATCTACTGTACTGTAAACATAATCAATGTGTACATGGAGGACAATAATGCTATGATGATGGTATTGTTATGTATAGTTTTAGTAAATGTATTTTTATTGTAAGTGCAGGGTGTAAGAAAGCATGAGAAATGTATTTACCTCTGTTTACCAGCCAAGTGCACAATACACCAAATTTATTATAACAAATACTGCACGTTTATTATATTATGTGAGTGCTGTCACACACACATACACGCGCGCGCGCGTAACGAGCGACGCCTCTGCACAAAGGATACATGACATAAGAGTTGTTAGAGAATCATTTTTGAAAACAATGGAGTTTCACCCTGACTTCCCCTTTGGTGAATGAATTTTTTGTCCTATATCTTTTTTTATAACAATGTTGATACTTTTGAAATACAATTCACTGACGGGTAAATAGTGAGTTTGTACAAATTCGCGGTGAACGTGATAAGCGTTTCCATCTTTTTCGTCAAGTTCGTGGAAGAATCCACTATGAAAGGAATGACAAACAGTAACGGTAGGGAGGTGTCCCACCACGTTGTACTCCATCACATTGGAGTACACACAAAAAATTCCGTCCTTGATTCAGTTCTACAGGGAACTTTAAAAAAAAAAACTGCGCAAATTTCAATTTCTTGGAAATGACTCGCATGTTTTTGCAATCGGTCATCTTGATCTCTCCACACTAAATTGAAAAGAATTCAGGACAAAATATTGGGCGACGAGCTACTTTATGGTACTTAATGGTGACAGTTTTGTTTGGTTTGGTCAAAACTTTGCTAAACAGCGCATTGAATCTGGTTGCAATCGTGTTCTCCAGATGTTGAACACTTAAATAATAGCCTGCATGAATTTAAACATATAGATGAATCATGGACACCTGCGTGGTCAGTCATTTCACAGAAGTATCTATAGTTTCGTTTTTATCCTAGTAATCTTGGACTTGTTCGTTATAAACTTCGACATCAAAAGTGTTTTGCTTTTCAGTGATGTTCTTTATTTGTGTATGGTGAATGAATTTCATCAAAACCACTTCCCAAATTACTTCGTGATCCAATTGGATTTCCTGAGGTAATTTGGCAGTGTAACGGGGAATCACCTCATGGAACCATTACTGGGTAACGTTAAGTAAAAATGGTTATTGTTATTCATAATTCCAGAGTTCAGCTTGCTATCTGAGGGGTCACTCGAAGTCAGAGAAGTGTCTAAATGAGGATTGCTGTGGGGGGGGGGGTGACTGTTGCAGGGGTGACTGACGTTGGATACAAGACTCCCGTTGTTCCCGTTATTTCATGGAAGGATTGGGAAAAAGGTAACCGAAACAACTACTCAGTAAAATGGTCTCCAATTGTTTGCCGCCATTGTTGCAACTCAAATTCTTACTCCACCAATAATACTGGCCGCCATGTATAGCCTATCGTGTGCTGAAAAATGGCGTTAAAACCTTCAACAACAATAAGGACAAAATCCCCGTTGATGTCTTCCAATTTATAGACACCAGGATGACGGCCACGCACTCGTCCAGTAACACGAAACAATCCGGTGGTCCGGTTGGGTAAGTAACCTTAGTCGAAAGGGCGTTTTGCCTATCTATCCCAATCTACAATTGCTAATGTTTCCTCTTTCTTGGGACAGTCACTGTCGGGGACATACAAAACAGGCGTTCCGATGCGATGGTAAGATTGGTTGCGTTCTTGCAAAGTGCGTTCAAAACGTTCCACGATGTTGTCTTTGGTTTCGTGATTCTCTGTGGAGAATAAAAATGAATGTCACGTTTCTCTACTTCTTTTTGGAAAGTTTGTTCAAAACTTCGGTGTCTTTGTCTGTTTGTCATCAAATAGAGTGACGACCAATTTGTTTCAACACAAATTTCATGGCTCGCACTAACTCACTGCTCGATTTGGAAGTCAATGGCATGATCCAGGCAAATTTGGAAAAGACATCGATATTACAAAACAGCCACGGTTGTAGGTGATCAAAAAAGGCATTGGTTAAATCGGATTGCCATTGATGATCGATGCCCTCCACTCGGGTACAACTTCTAGAATTTTTTTTTAAAGGCTTATGTGGCTTGTTCTTGTAACCATTGTTGCACGAGGTAAATGGAGACTTTGAATTTCAGAATTCTCCCATAACCTTCAGAATGGGCTGGATCGTAGTAAATGCTCGCATACAATTTCATTATTTTCATTTTTTTTAATAAGCCACCCAATCTTTGCTGATACAACTTTGATCGGAGAGAAATGGTGGTTTGGAAACAGCTTTATGTGTCCGATGTGCCATGGGAGTATAAGTCGAGAGCAGTGGTAGCATTAATGGGATGGCTTTGATATTCTATTTTTTTTTTACTTCTGATTTCCCTTTTTTATGACCTTTGTTGAAGGAGGAATGGATATCATCATTTTAACCCAAGCATTAAGTTCTAATCGTTTATGGGGTGGGAAATGGTCAACAAGGACGCTGAAATCTTTCTAGGAGTGGAACTGCTGATTTTGTTTGAAAGACTTCTGTCTCTTCTTCCTCGGGTATTCGTGGTGCTGCATCTGTCTTAGTCGCTGGGGTGGTGGGGGTGATGGACGTTTCGCTAGATCCTTAACATTTTTCAGAGTCGGATGAGCGGTTTCTTCAAAAGATATCTGGTGCAGTCGTTGCAAAAGTTGATTGTACCTTTGCGATTTTTTCTGTTTCGGACAAATCGTTGCAATACATCAACTATTACAATTCGTGTTGTAACTGGGTCAGTTTGGTTATTGTTGTGACTGGCTTTTTTCTTGCCAAACTTACTTATAGATCTTCTTTTACAATTCGTTTGGTAATCCTAGAATATTATTTTTAATGGGTTTTAAGTACATGTCTAGGTGTTGTCTAACGGTGGACTCCCAGCCAATCTGGTTTTTTAAACGACATGGTATGCTACTTCAATGACTAGGGTCCCACTAAAGGTAGGTAGTGACAATTCGGAGAACAACTTACATATTTTAGGCGAGCAAAACATTTCTGCTCCCTTTGGTAAAGTGGCAAACAGCAACTCAATCAATTGCCTTTTCCCCTTTGCCCAGTTAGATAAACCCGGCTCTTGCTAATTCTTTGGTGGCAGTTCCTGCCAGATATTGAGGCCATTTTCTTTTGAAGGTTTGGAATAGACTTTCAAAGTTGCATTATTCATTTAGAAGGTACGGTGAAATCCGAACGCACAACAAATCAATTTCCATGGTAGATGTAGTCGTAGTAGTAATAATAAAGTTCCCATGATGTCCTGCTGAACCACTGAGGTCACATCA
Source organism: Unio pictorum (assembly GCA_030141615.1). Classification (NCBI taxonomy): domain Eukaryota; kingdom Metazoa; phylum Mollusca; class Bivalvia; order Unionida; family Unionidae; genus Unio; species Unio pictorum. The sequence goes on along the minus strand of JARLTB010000007.1, from coordinate 8,514,784 downwards.
TACGGTATCCATGTAATCGTAAGATACTGCATATCACTCTACTTCAAAATCCACAAACTGTAATGGTATCTTTTTAAAAGTATTTATCTTTCTCGCTTGGTGTTAGTAGTTCCAATACACTATCGGTCTTGGACGTTGTCGCTTTTATATGCTAGACAATATCGACGTGACCATATGGTAAAGTGAAGTGGTTGTGAAATCGAACTCTCTTCTGGTGCACGACTTTATCCAAGGGTCGACTGACGATTTGGTATGTAGGTAAACGTACAATCTTGTGCGGATTGTAGGTGGTCACTTTAAAGTCTTCATTATATCCAGACTGCTTATTGAAGTCCAAAGCTCATCACTCGACTGTTCCGATAATTGAGTGAATTCTTTCACTCTCGATGTGCACGTTTCCTTGTGGGTCCCGCTATTAGTAGCCGTAATGTTTAGACCGCCATTTAGTATCTTGTCGTCGGGGTATCCGTCCGTACAGGCTCCTAAACGGTCTCCTTGGATGTCAGGTTGACGTTGACCAAAGCGATCGATTTAGATGCAATTGTTCGTGTCAAAATGCAGGACACAATCTCCAACAGTTCTAAAGTTATTACAAATTTAAGCGTGCATGGGCTGTCACGTAAGCCGCAATGATAAATGGTCCAGTTCTTCGTAATTGACTAAGATCAAGTCCTCACGAAGGATGTCTACGTATGTCATGTATGTAGTTTTGTCGTGAATTAAGTAGCGGGAAGGATGGTACAAATACTCTGTCTTGGGTAAACACGGCCGTTTTGCCTTCCTTTGTTTTATCAATGTGCTCAAAAGCGATGCCTTCCTGATCCCAGTATTTCTTTGAATTTATTTTGGTCTTTGGGTGTGTGACACCAGGAAGGATAGTCGCTGGCTTCTTGTTTCAGTTATAAAATAAGCATCCACGTAGTCTGAGCAAACGCCTTTTAGGGTCTCGTCACCCTTGTGGTATTGTTCTGTTTTGGGAAAGTGGTACATTCCGTACACTCATTAACAGTTTCTATCCCAGATCCAGAGCTTTTGAACAATTCCACGCTAACCAACGTTCCCGTCAAGGCGCGTTCTTTCAGGGTGTGCTAACAATGTCGGTCCTTTTAAAAAGTTTTGGCATATGTACGGCACAAGGGAAACATCAGACTTAACATTTAATTAATGATTCAAATTGTCGAATGTTGTCCTGATTGAGATGTGTTCATCAGCAATTGCGGAAAGGTGACGATGTTTGAGCATTTAAGGATACAAACAACACGCGTCCAAATAGTTGATATATTCTTCTTTCTCCTCGTCGGCGTGGTGCAGCAAGATGTGGGAATATTGGATCCATTTATTGAGTGTCACACAAATAATGTAGCCAGAATAAGGTTTTCACCGAGTAATAATGTTTGACAAAGTTCGTCGTTTGAGTACTTATGTCATACAGAGTGTTTTCGAGCATGAATCGTTGGCGGTACACTAAGGAACACGCTTTGGCAAGGGTGCAGGGTTATTTCAAAGGAGCGCCTTAAAATGTCCACGTTGGAACAACAATACTTTTAACAGTTCTTCCTGAAAGTCGAAGTGGTCCGAGGCATGTTATCGGGGTCGTAGTAGCGATCTTCATGCAACTGGAGTAGAGCTGAGTATTGATTGGCTTAGGTATTGAAAAGGTGAGGAAATAAAATTTGGCCATTTCTGTCAATCAAACGTTTTTGGGATTCGACTCAAACGTATGGACAAGTAACACATCGAAATTCTGACAGCACTTGTCCCACTTGCATAGAAATGATTTTGGCTATATTTAAAGTCACTTTAAGACGTTCAGTACTTTTTCTGTATAGTATCTCAAAAGAATATGTCCATCGTATCCCGAGAAATTGTGAGCCATTACAGTGGCATGGCGATGAAAATCGTCTCATCGATTAGGTCTAAGATCCGCTAGGCGAAATCGACTAGCCTGTTTGGTCTATGGAAGCTATTTAAATGTCCTCCAGGGATCTTGCTATACTGAGGGCAATGACTAAAGATAGGCTCTTGGATGCATTTCTCGCACGCTCGATGAGCCAAGCAGAAATTAGGAATGTGAATGCCTGTCTCTTGCATGCATTCGAAATAGAAAAGTTGAAATTCTATTTTTCTGGTCCCTTACACAGGGGCAAGTCTGTATGTGTTCGACACGCTCGTTAAAGAACAATTCATTGATGCCCTAGATGATTCTGATATGTGCTTAAATGTATAATGATGCAGTACAGAGAGCTGTCGAGTGAGAGGCGTTCGCTAGAACGAAGCTACATCGACAGGGAGGGACACAGCATGTCCGTGGTGTGTCAGTACAGGAAGAAAGACAAGGGCCAGCGATCAGAGAAATGAGAGAGCTAATAATGCAGTTGACAAGATTGGTCGCCAGACTTGCGACTGAAGTAAAAAGTACAAAGGAATCGAGAAATGTTCCAGAGCGATGCAGAAATAGAAACCACGATAAACTTGTTTGTTACAGATGCGGTCGACTGGGGCAATTCAAGAAAGATTGCCCTGCTAAAAGGTAATGTAACAATAGTTCGTAAGGGAACCCAACGTCGACAGGTCGCCATGAGATACGAGAGGAAAGAAAGGCAAAGACGAAAGAGGAACAAAATTACTTATTGACTTGGAAACCGACTGACTCCAGGTTGTATGTAGCAGTCACCACTGAAGAGACTGGCATCGATTGAAACGGCTGCTACCGTATGTATCCAATCTAGAGAAACCGATCGGAGGATCACACCGGCGAGAAGGCCAACCCTAATTTCTGTGAGAGGAAATGTCGGTTTCGCAGACGGTAGTCGTTTGTCGGTCAACGGGAGGGAGCTTTAGAAATAAGCCTATTTGTGGTTCGTCAACGACATACAATGCTGGTTGCTTACATCGCAGAGGAAATACTTGGTATATTTTCTTAAGTTGAACTCGTGTCAACTCGATGTTAATAAGAGTCGCCTTTCCATTGGCAAGAATAATTTACCTTGTACTTTTAAAGGACATGTAGGATGCGACAGAAAAAGTGTTACTGAAACAGTGAACGTCTCAGCTATGAACGAAATTATCGTTCCAGGAATATTTTAAAAGCTGTTGTCTTTAGCAGTGCCGGAAATTGGTGTGCTAGAACAGTAACAGAAGTTTGGAGAGCGCCAAGTCATCTTAGTCTCGATAACCCTCCACAGAGCCGGGGAAAGTAACCTGCCAGTACGTGTGTTGAATGAAACTGCAGATAAACAGACGCTCTTATGCTGCGACAAGCAATGCTGTCTTAGAAATAGTCGAAGAAGTCGTCTACTTAGATGAGAATGCTACCGTTCGTTTTCTTCAAACTAAGAAGATTCAAGTACCGACTCATTCAACAAGAACTTGCTCAGGCTAAAAATAATCACTATGAAGAATAGGCAATAATAGCGTACCAGTGTTTGTGCGACTATCATTCACTCTTTGCTGTATCTGATGTTGATCTTGGAAGGCGTACCCTTTATCGCGGCTCTACGATTAGCTAGATGTACTATCAGGAGTGTCTTGGTTCTCTACCTTAGACCTCATGAGTGGCTATTGATAGGTAGAAATGGAGCACAAGGATAAGTCAAAGGCAACATTTGCAACTAGTAAAGGTTTATTTGAGCTCAGTGTTATGCCATTCAGGCATATTTGGTGTTCCTCAATGACATAATAATCTTTGGATACATGTTTGAAGAGGAGATGGATCGTCTCTGACAGATTGCTGTAAGTTGGTCTGAAGCTCAAGCCCAATAAATGTCATTTGATGGATAGCAAAGGCAAGTTCTTGGGGCATATTGTGTAGAAATAGGCTATTCGTGCAGATCAAGAGAAAGTGTCCGCTGTCGTTGACTGAAGAAATCCAACGTCGCAGACAGAACCTCACAGCTTCATTGAGATATACTCATACTAGCGCATAAAGGGAATTGTTGATATTTAAGTTAGCTTTCACCAGCTGTACTGAGGATTGTCAGTCTGCATTTGACGAGTTGAAAAGATGATTGACGTCGGGCCCAGCAGTAGCGTTCCCAGATACTGGAAAGCCCTTCAGTCTTTACACATATGCAAGCGACAATGCACTTGGAGTCGCCCTGTCGCAAGTTCACAACGGATGCGAGAGGGTTGTAGCACATGCCGTTCGATCCCTAACGAAATCCAAGAGGAGATACTGCCTTACAAATAAAGAGTTATTGATGGTTATAATCTTTGTGAAAATTCAAGCATGACTTGTATTGAAGACCATTCTTGATTAGGACAGAACACAGCTCCCTGAAGTGTTAACCTTATTTGAAGAATCCAGAAGGACAACTCACCAGATGGATCGAATTCCTGTTGCTGTATCAGGTTTAGATTCAACATAGTTCAGGAAGATTGCATCGTAACACTGATGCCCTTTTCAGATGCTCAAGTATTCAATGGAATTCTCAGATAGAGAAGAAAGAAACGAAAGTAAGTAGCGATGATCCGTTGACAGAAAAGGAATGGAGAGTTACGACTGATATGCCACTAGCTGAGATGCAGCCGTCTTGTTGTAGTGACGAATTCGCCGAGACTGAGAAATCTGACCAGGATGTCGCAATGGTAATGCACTGGGTTGAAAGCAAAAAATGATCACAGAGAGCAGACTTTGCCAGATATGGCGTGTTGGTAAAAAGCCTCTGGAGTCATTGAGATAAGCTAGAGATAGAGAACACCACACTCGGTCGCAGATGAAAGTCGCACGTTGGTGACGAAATGCAAAGAAGCTATTATCCCACGAGAAAATAGAAATGATGTTCTATGCATGGCTCACAATTCGTGCAGTGGAGCACACCTTGGCATCATGCAAACTCTAGAGAAGATCAGAAAAGGGTAATACTTGGTCGGACTTCCGAAATATGTGCGACTGCCAAAGACGTGAGGCCTGTGCGAAGCTAAAGTAACCAGGACAGAAAAGGCGAGCTCCAATGCAGATGACTTACTCAGGGGTTCCGATGAAAATAATAGTTGCTGACATCTTATGGTCACTTCCAATGACCGAAACTGGTAACTTTTACATTCTTGTGATCGCCGATTACTTTACAAACTGGACTGATATATTTCCAATCCCTCACCAGGAAGGTAAAATCGTCGCAAAACTGATAGTAGCGGAAGTCGTTACGCGTTATTGTCTGCCAAGACAGATTAACATGGATCAAGTTCACAGTTCGAGAGTGAACTACTTCGTGAAATGTGTCAACGTCTTCGAATCGAGGAAACTAGGAACAGTCCGCACTATACGTACGGCGACGGCATGTTGGAAAGGATGAACCGACCCAATAGACCACACAGTCGACGACCCAATCAGCGACCCGGAAGGACGACCTATTCGACAACTCAGTAGTTAAGGGATTCAAGAACATCTTTCGTAAAAAGAACAATACGAGTTTTATGTAATTATTTTATTATGGATCAATCATTAGAGAAAATTGGTCAAAATAATAAGGATAATACATTCACAAAACTAATAAACACTGTATCTATTACAAATGCAGAGCAAAGTTGTGAATGACACAGGCATACAAATTAGAAATTTGAGAAACGCGATTTTATCCATACATATATATGTTTAAGTCTAAAAGATATATATGTAAACTAGACTGCCATAACATTGAAAATGTTGCACAAAGCTTATCGGATCATAATAAGCCAAAAATGTTATGAAACATTTGATGTTCACGAATACTAAGGTACGAAATATACTTTAATGATGTATGATATCGTTTTGAAAGAATTTGTATGATTTAGGAGGGAATAAGCATGAGACATGATACAAATGCTAAAACAAATCATGATTATTATAATGACAACTTCAAAAGAGATAGCGGATGATATGATAACCAAGGACAAGGTTACATTTCATGTACATAGCGTCACGTCATATGGCTAGGTTATGTTCTTATCCATATACTTTTTACACTTTAAATGAGCAGACAAACAGGAAACAAACAAATTAAAGGAAATTTGATGTCAGGGAATGATGGAAATGCATTTGGAAGAATTCATGAAATAGTGAATGTGGAGCTGCTTGTGTGTTTGCAATCAAGTTCAGCTTGAACAGATTATAATAGTTTATGGTATGTCTTAGATCTGTTAAATCCTAATCTGTTAAATCTAAATCTGTTAAATCTTAATCTGTTAAATCTTCCAATGCTTTATCTGTCACGGCGAACAATAAACTTGATATTCATATATTATTTTTTAAAAAATCTGTATGCGCATATCAATTGTCAGTCACATTATGGAGAACTCTATCACGAAACCTGATGTTCTCCACGCCGAGGTAAAGGCTTAATAGTTTACAATGATTTTTATTGACACAGAGAAACCAGTATGAGTTGTGCACCATTTGTGTGTGAACTATGCTTTCATACATATATTTCAAATATCTGTAAATTGTTTTCAAATTTTAGCACACAGAGAATATTTATATACTTAATATGTTTGCATTGTTTAGTTTATCTGATGAAACCATTAAGCCCATTACAAACCTACGTACACACTATTTTTTAGAACCCATATTCACCACGTGACTAACAGGCATAACTATCATCATGTTCTATTTTTTGGACACATTCAATTACGACATACAGCTTTCTTTACTGATCAAATATGCTTTCTCTTACTTGTTCAATTCTGATCACAATGTCTTACTGGCTATCCCATAATTAATACAAATCCCAAATACCATTTCTATTTGACCAGATTCAGTCCAATATTTTAAAGCATGCATTTTCATAATCTTTGTCATGGGTTACCTCCCAGTTCACTGTAAAGATACCTACACATTACTCCAATAATTTCTGTACAACATTTGATATGGATTTTTCTACATGACCTGTATTATGAAATCTCCGGATTTCTAAGAATAGTTTAGAACGGATCCAACAGAAGCTTCAAAAAGTTCACATTTTTCAATTATATATTTACAGTTTGTGTAAATTACAAAGGTATATATTTCCTGAATCACCTATTTTGTTTTGTTATATAATTTTAATCTCCAAAACTTACTATAGTTATCAATCTACTCTTTGTCATGCACAGGCGAATACATCCACCGTCGCGATGAACCTCTTTTGAAGGAACACTGCATTTAAAGTTTGCCACGTCCTCCATACGTTCCTGTTCGAGATCCAGGGGATGTGTCCTTGAATCTTGGTATGCAAGATTTACTGATGAGCAGACGATCTGAAAGCCGCCATACGGTTGGAACTGCGGTTTTTGTGTGTGAACAACAAACCAATAAATGCATATAAATAGCATTTAATTATTGTATAATCATGCTGTGAATTTATGTAGAAGAACATAGGACTTCTCTGAGTAGATGCAAGGACGTACTGTTCACTAATAAAGACCTTTGTTGCACAGTGCAACACTTAAAATACCGTTTCTACATATTTGATGGTTAGTAGCCATGTCACTTTTGTTTCACTCTCTCCAAGTTTTTTTTCCCTCTCTCTCCCTCTCAAAAGATTGTTTTAGTCAGTATTTATAGTAAGTGAATCATACTAATGAATTGAATCAAATAACTTGAATTGTTCGAATTACCTGCTGTTTGTTCATCATTTCCTTGGCATTTTCTACATTGTTCGATGTCATCATTACTGATCGTATGGCCGTACATTCACTGTTAGCTTTCCAGTTTATGTACTTTGTCTTTAACCCAAACGTCGCCTTTGAAATCTTGCTTAATATTAATGTAGACCAGCGGTTCTCAACCTGTGGGTCGCGACCCCGTCAAGGGTCGAACAACGATTCGCCAGGGGTCGCTTACGACCATCGGAAATATCCATTTTTTACAGTTATGAACGAAAATAATTTTACGGATGGGTCGCCACAACATTTGGAATTGCATTAAAAGGGTCGCGGCACTAGAAAGGTTGAGAACCGCTGATGTAGACAATGTGAAATAGAAGAAAGCTCTCAAAACAAGGAATAGCTAGAAAAAACTAGAAATTTCCAACTAGATTGAAAATAACCACACACACACACACACACACACACACACACACACACACACACGCTTAAGTGTTTCAGTCATATAGCTACGATGTCTGCAGAGACACTTGGCATCATGTCCCACCAAGTCACATTATCTTGACACTAGGCCGACTAGTCTTAGCACTTAGCTCTTAACGCTGAACATCAAGCGAGGCAGCCGAAATACTATTTTATAATAAAATAAGTCTTTGGTATGACTCGGCCACCCGAGCTTTGGGACGCAATGTGAATTTACAAAAGGGGTGAAAGGGAGAGCGCATCGTGAGTTTAATCTTCTAAACTTCGATTTTGTAGCAAGTTTGGTATGTAATAAAAAAAGAGAAATTTTCTTACGTTAATACCGATATATTTCATCTTGTGGTACTAATATCTATATATTTTTACTCGTTAAAATATCTTTTTTTTGTTAGACACTATGAACTATATCCAGTATTAAAGTAGGAAACAGAAAATACTCTCTGTCTGTCTGTCTGTCTGTCTGTCTGTCTCTCTCTCTCTCTCTCTCTCTCTCTCTCTCTCTCTCTCTCTCTATATATATATATATATATATATATATATATATATATATATATATATATATATATATATATACAATTAAGCCTGATCGTAACATCAATGCATTTCAGTTGATTGAATATCTAACTATTAAATGTGTTATGTTCTTCTTATTAAATTGAAGGTCTTGCTTTATTTCGCTCAGTTGATATCATCGCATAATATTTGAGCATTATCATTATCTTGGAATAACTATACAGCAGTAAATGCTTGCTTGCAAAACCCATTTGTTACAAATCTTTCTATTTGTGTCATCTAAACACATCTCATAGAGAACACATTTATTAGGTACGTATAGAGGGATTGGGAAATCGCGTCACTTTCTATAATATAATGTATTAGATACTTAATACAAACAAATCTTAGATAGTTGTAGGACATATAAATACACACATCACCATACAGTCTTTGCAAATGAAGCATCATTAACTTGAAGCTTGCAAGTCATCAACATGTAAAATGATATGTCTGCAGATTATTACTTTTCTTTATCGAATTCTAATAACAAATACCACATATTACAATAATAATACAATATCCACAAAAGGTTCATGCGTGCAGTATTCGCTCTCTTATTTTGCCGAGATCCTCAATTTTCCTGAATTTCAAACTATTCTGCACCTGTAAGATTTCGTGGAAAGATTTTCTATTTAAATACCCGTTTCAATTGGATTCGCCCTGAAAAAGGGTTACTTTTTTCATTATTGTGATTTATGGATGTTTACCCGAGAAAGTCAATGGTGGCATTTGTGTTTTTCCCAGTATTAGATTCAACTACTTTCACTTTGATTTCGGTGCCACCATAGGCCATGCAAATTTTGTAATCTCTTTCCTCTCTTGGGATAGATGGATCATCGGGATACACTCGCACTGTTCCAATCTTAAAGCAGTCAGCATCAGTCACATATTTCGGACTTTTGTTCTTAGAAGCATAAATATTTAGGTCGAAAAATAAATCTTCGTAGTCCGAAGGTTGAAATGATCCTTTACAGATTACTTCATCTGCACTAATGTCTTGTCCTACTTGCACATTTTTTGTAAATATGTGACTACATACAGGTATTGGAATGTGCTTCCAATGCTCTATGCGTTTTTTGCTTTCATCATGGTATCCTTCTACAAAGACGCTCTCTGTCTCGAAGCCATAGGTATATCGAGCGATGCGTGTGGCTACTGCGGATGGGCAATGTCCATATATCACTGCTCCTTTCAAAACAGCAAGTCCGGCCTCTTCGGGTACGATGATTTTCATGTCGGGAAAGTTATTTCGAACAGCATCTTGCAGCATCTTTGACTCAGAGAAGCCACCCACCATTAAAATATGTGTTGTTCCCTTTACCTCTGGCTTTGCTAGTAACTCCCTGACATGGTCAGTTAAGGAGTCTATCGTTTCCTGGAAAAGTTGTTTCATCAACCAAGCTTCTATTTTTAGTTTGTCTTTCTCGAATATTATTCCACACATCTTCTGACTTATTGCTTTTTGTAAGTCCTGACTACTATCCTTTTCAAATATTTCTTTTAACGAATATGGAACTCTCATTATAATTTTATTGCTCATGCCTGGTTCAACCTCTCTTTTCTTTATTTCAAAATCGCGAAACATGAGTACATAATCTTCCATATTACATTTGATGAAAGTTTCATAAACACGACTACCAACAATACTAATAATGAACTTCTCGAAAGCATCGTCAACCCGTGTACCTCCCCAAGCTCCACCACTTGCTTGGTGCAATTCTTGTAGTTTCTGTCCCTGCTGTAACTTGTGAACTGTGATGTCAACTGTTCCACCTGTAATTAAATATTATGATTTCTATCGATTTTGTTTTTCATTTTATGTGAATCAATGAAGAGGAAATTTATCTTGGCTTTTGTTACAAATTATGCATGAAAACATTTTAAAAGTAAGCATGCCGCTGTATGAATTTACTATAGATGGCTCCAGTGAGGAAATAGCTATTAAGACATAAATAGTTCCACTTAAAATCTTTCTAAGATTTTAACTATCAAAAGTAGCTATTTCAAATAAGTAAATCACATACTCCGAATATGTTCACCTTTCAAATACAGTACTATAGGTGTGAAAAGATAATTCAAAGTATTATGGATTTGTTCCCTCAGCATTTCTTTCATTCTATTCCAAATAGAAAACAAATAAGGCATTAAGCACTCGACTCTGGAGTTGCATTTGAAGTATTAGTATGCAGTATCTTAATGGCAATGCTAATAGCCTAGCATTTATACAAATGCAAGGAATGCACATATAATTCAAAAACGTTTTGTTTTGGAGCGGGTTTGTTGTACCATTCAACATGTCGTGTTCCTTTCTTTTAATGGAATGAGCTAGTATTAAACTTTATAAATATTTAAATGGCTTAAAGTTTAAATATTTAATGGTGTATTAGTTAATAGAAGTTGATATTGATATTACACGAGTCTCTAGTACAATTTGATCTGGAAACTAAACACTAATAAGGTATGATCAAACAATGAAATCATTAAATTTCTTTTGGTTTGATAGTTTTACTTTTAACTCTAAACATGATCATACATATTTGGCAATAATTGCCTTTCATAATCGTGGTCTATATATCGAAACTTAAATAAAATGGCATCACTTTAAAAAAAACCTAGTTATTGGATTAATTTTCACAGGGAAAAGTAAAATTCAGTAACGGAATATATTCACAATGTTACTAAGTATCATTGGACTTCTGGAAAGATGGCAGCTATCGCTTAACTACTTGACGCAGCTCTTCCTTTTTTGTGCTATTTTTCATGATATATGTGCTTGTTGTCTATCTTCATCTACATTATTGTGTTTCATCATGCATTGGCTGTTCAGTTCGTATGTGTTTCTTCATTTCCTTGTTTTGGAAACGAGAACAATTATAATTGTTCTCAGTTGTGTTGTTTCACTGTTAAGACGTCCTTTGTTTTTGAATAAACCGCCAGAACGTGATCGCCAGTCAACCCGCTTACGCGATGATGGACCCTCATTAATTGCATTCAATGACCACACCTTGGCTCTTCATACTACATTGTGCTCAAAACTAAACGAACTGGGACTACATTCATCATTACTTAAATGTAAACGGAAGCAAAAAAAGAAACTTCTGGCCGGCGGAGAACAGGAAGAAGAATTCCAGTTATCTCCCTTTCGCCCTTTCCAGCTAAACAGTTTAAAAATTCGGCCTTTAATTTTGATAACCTGGTGTTAATTCATGTTAATCGTCAACCGTTGTGTCAAATGTTCCAGAGATACCACTACGTATTGCATTATTCAAATCCCAATCAGAAGGATCACCATAAAGGCGCATATAAATAGTTAATTTAATCAACGATCAGAAAATCGACGTCTTCTTCCTGAATAAAACACGGCAAAAAACATCAGGCGATGAGCCCAAGTGCGCGGATTTAACACCCACCGCTTACTTCATCAAGTCGTTCCTCGCAAGTCTCCCGTTGGTGGAAATGCTGTCATCACAAAGAATTCCATGATAAAATGTCTCAAGTACAACACAACCTTCAATTTCTTCCACACATCGTTTGAACTAGCATTCACAATGGAAGGAAGGTCAGTTCATTTTTTCTGTCTACCGCCCTCCTCGTAGTAGAAAGAACAAGCTGACTGAATCTCTCTTTTTGAAGCACTTTCCGAATCTTTTGGAGTATGGAAATTCAAAAGGTGGCAACCTAATTATTTTCGGAGATTTCAATTTTCACTTTGACTGTCATAGAAACCCATACATGTAAACACTCCTAGATTCCATTCATGTTTTCAACCTTAAACAGTCAGTTAACCATCCCACCCATAAACTTGGTCACATTTTTAGAATGGTTTCTTCATAGATCTGATGTTAATATTCTTCAATCCACCCATGTATCCCACGAACCTGCATCAAATCATCTCTGCATTATATGCCATCTCAACGTATCAGTCCCTAACCCTCCACCTTTATTTGATACTAAGAGAAAGCTCCGTATGATAAACAGAACCAAATTAATGCATGACTTCCGAGAAAACCTAATAACTTACTTAAATCATACAGCAGAACAACTCTGCGTACATTGCTTGAAAAACATACCATCAAATGCAGAGTATCAATAAAAAAAGTGTTCTCCATGGTATAGCAGTGTTAGGGACCAGGTTCGCAATGCTAAAATACATCGCCGAAAAGCAGAGAGGCTTTGGCTTTTCACCAGACTCACTATTCATAAATAAATATATGAAGCCGCTAAGAAGAACGTCACAAACATAGTCCATTTAGCCAAATTATCCCAATACAGTACATATATCACAGAAAGTTCCAGCTGCAAACAGCTCTTCGAGATTACTAACAAACTAATGTCAAGGAACAAATGTACACCACTTCCAACAACCTACTCTCCAATAGACCTTCTGGACCCGTTTGCAAATTTATTCTGTAACAAAGTACAAACCATCAGAGATTCACTTGACAACACAATTTTAATTAACTCGTCACCTTACAGTTATGATAAAGAATTCCAGCAACAACCTTTAGGAGCATTTGAACCTGTCTCTATTGAACTAGTACGTACAATGGTCATGAAAAGTGCACCAAAGTCATGTGAACTTGATCCAATTCCAACATCACTATTGCTTGAGACCCAACATTGCCTTCAATATCTGATGTTATTAATACCTCTCTTTCATCGGCGGAATTCCCATCATTTTTCAAAACTGCCATCGTAAAGCCTCTGCTGAAGAAATCAACATTTGACCATAACGATTTAAAGAACTACCGCCCAGTTTTTAATTTCCCGTTCATTTAAATAAATCTTAGAAAAAATTGTTCTAAACCAACTTGTATCTCATTTGAATTCAAACAGTCTTTTTAGCAATGTACAGTCTGCATATTGCCCTTGCCACATTACTGAAACTACTCTTCTGAAAGTATTTAATGACATTCTCTCTGCTTTGGATAGTGGAAAAATTACAGTTGTCACCTTCATTGATATGTCTGCAGCATTTTGACACAATAGACCACGATATATTACTTCACCGTCTCCAGGATGTATTTGGTACAAAAAATACAGATTTACTTTCGTTCAAATTTTACATAGTCAACAGGACACAAATTGTATCTGTCAATGGAATACACTCTGGCCCAGTTGATCTATGTCATGGTGTTCTACAGGGGTATTTTTTTCGTGTAACGCGTAACTCGAAAAACGAGAACTGACAACATCCTTTTCTCCATACCAGCCATTGTGTGATCCGCATGCGGGAAAGAACACACACACACACACACACACACACACACACACACACACATGATATAAGTCATTTATATTTATTTTTATTTTTGTTTGTTTGTCAGATTTAAATTTGGCATTTTAAGTTTTAAGATTCGTTCATTGGGGGGGGGGTGACCTTTACTTTACAGAATAAACACCAGGTGTTGACCTCATTTCTGACCTGGTTTCAGAGTTGTAAACAAGCTTTTAAAATTATTGGTTGGTTCCAAGGACAAAATGGAGTAAAGTATAAACATCTTTCTAATTTAGTTGGGTCATACGCTGTTTACGTGATTTCTTGAACGTAAAATTGTTCTGAGAGATTCTAGCATGTCGTGACCCCTTTCTTGTTTACGTAAAAAAGGAGATATAAACTATGTTTTGGGAGTGAGCTATTCAGTAGAAGTTTGGGCTTTTAAGATACTAAGTTGTGTGTGTTTCTTTTTGAGTTATTATAAATTACCTTGTACTGGAAATTGTGTCAATTCGTTTGGATCAAGAGGAATTATTTCGTTATTTATCTGGGAAAGAGTTGTGCTCATAGAAATTTTATTAACAAGAACTGACTAAATCAAGTGACATCGTCTTCCATCTTGGATACTTCGCTGGAATTTGAACTTAGAACTATTTGGACATTTTATTACCAGGACTTTTGCAATTTCTCTAGTGGATAATATTTTGAATTATTTAGGATTAATTTTGGAATTGATTCTTAAAACCGTATGTTTATTTTTCTTTCCTGAAAAATATTTTGTACTCAATAAATTGCTTATTAAGTTTTACAAGCTTGTTATTTTCACTCTTTCTATGTTACTGTTTATTCGAGCCTAAGCACGTAACAATATATATATATATATATATTCCTGGCGCAGCAAGATCAAATTTGGCGTCCGCGCAGCAGAACATCGGACATTGTCGAGGCGCATTGACAACGTGTAACTCGAGAAACGAGAACTGATAACATCCTTTTCTCCATGCCAGCCATTGTGTGATCCGCATGCGGGAAAGAACACACTACTACTACTACTACTACTACTACTACTACTAACAGTACTACTTACACTCAGCGGAAGAAGATGTGAGGAAAAATCGACAAGTTGTTATCGTCCTATTGATATTCATGAAATTTCCAGCAATGATAAAAGTATCGTATCACAGGATGGGTTATACGATTTAAAGCATACCTTTTGAAATAAAATATCTAAAGAATATCCGTGGAGACCAGACTATCATGGAAAAAAGTTAATCTTTGTCGAATGACGTTTACCTTTAGACGTTTTATTGTAGTAACTAATGTCACATTTTTGCGTTATGTTAAGTTCCTTTGGCATTGGTCGTACCAAAAACCTTTAAATTTATCTGTCGAAATATCTTTGTAATTACAATGATACTATATACAATTTAGGTCACCGTTACCTATATTTCAGATAAAGGAAATTATGATATGTTGGTTTACGGTCAGATTCTCTTACGTTTACGTGCAAAGAGGTACGAAACTTTACGTGGATACATTTTGGTGAGTAGAACATCACTCGTCTGAAAGTGCATTAACTGAGACCTAACTTATACGCCTAAGAGACTTTGGTTATTTAGTAGTTTGCGTTTAGTTCAATTTCTTCTTAATATTTTATGTGTAGAGGCAACTTGGTTAATACATCACCATCTTGTCAACAATAGACCACGTTAACTTTAATTTTACTGCTAAGTTATTTCCATTAAAGTCTTGCGCTTATGTTATTTTTCTCATTCACACTTTTTTCGAAAGGCTCATATATAAGGAAGATGGCGTGACTTATCCATAGTTCCTTGTCTAGTAGAACGTCGGTCCCGCAAACCAAGGCTTGAGGATTCATTACCAATCTATATCGGTGTGGCTTTGGGAAGGGCACTTATCTCCCATTTGTTCGACATGATATAGTCAGTAATGTGCTGAAAGTGTCTGTTAACAACACCCCAGATAACTGCTTGCATACTTATGAATTTTATATACTTATAATACTACATACTTTGTTCTACAAACTTATATATTTAAATACTTATATACCTTCTTACTTTGTTATGGAAATAATATAAATATATATATATATGTAAGTGTAAAACATGATCATATTCCTTACCTCCTGCATCCAGTACCATATATTGGCTTCCTTCTTTCAACGCAGAGAAACCTACATCACCAGCCATCTTCTTCTCTACCTTCAGTAGCCGACAAAATATAGATGCACATTCCGGCTCCAGGGCAATGGTTAAGTTATCGCTTGATATTCCGGCCTATGGGGATATACTTTATTATAAAACTGATTTATAAAATTCCCTTTTGTTTGAATTATTGAGAGAAAGAAAAGACACCATTTGTCTAAATAATGAAACAATTAATCGCTTGCATGTGAAGTCAATTATATGCTATGTTTAACATCATCTTAATTTTCTTCCCATTCTTCTGCCATGGCTACAAAAACAAAATTGAACTACAGTGAGTGTACGTCTCTGTGCATCCCCGTCGTATTTCTTAATTATTAAAAAAATATGTTGTTTCATAGACTTTAAAATATGTCCAGTCAAACAACACACAAACACACCAACGAACCATACACACAAATACGTATATAATGTTTAATTTTATAAGAAAAGATTGAACAAAGCACATCTTTACATTATGTTAATTAAATACAGTTCTAATTATAAAAATGTCGAGCGAAAAAATCAAAACGTGGACATACCTACCTACCTACCTGCATGCATGATTACATACATACATACATACATACATACATACATACATACATACATACATACATACATACATACATGAAAGTCAGATGAACAAGCATTAGATGTAAATATGGTAAAGTAGTGTATATGCTAGAAGAAACAGTTCTTGTAATTTAAGCTTGCAAAACATACAAAGTCAAAAGCATAGTTTTAACTATCTGCTTGACACAAACACTATTTTATGATGTATTTAATGTTACCGCAACTGCTGCTTCTCTCATGAATTGCTTGGCAGAATCGTTCCATATTGCTGGAACAGTAAGTACCCACGTGATTTCTTCTGAGGTTATTTCTCCAGAAATGCGTATTTTGCACTCTTGTAACAAATCGTCTTTCAGAAAACTGATTGCCATAGTAAATATGACCATGGCATGTAAAGACTTTCCTGTTTCATCCGTTATTTCAAAGGTTCTGTTTATGCTCTGAAATAATCCAGTATAAGTTTTAACATGTGATACAGTTCAATACATACACATAACTGGATAATGAAACTAACATATTTACGAGAGTTAAATATAAAAAGTAAACAAAAAAGCATTACAGTAGATACGTTAGAACTTCAGAAGAATTAAAAGAAAATGACCCGGAAAAATATGTCCACGGTGATTTTAACATGAACGTATACGATACGAGCGATTGCATTTACTATATGGCGGACTTCAGTATAAAATAACTGAAACGAAAATTATACTTGCAACACATTCCCATGTAGTATGGTTTGTCAAATTAAGTCCATAAAGTGTACATGGTTAAAAAAAAAACTTAAATACTGAAGGACTTGGATTGTTGGTAATTCTGAACTAAATTATATTTATGAGTTATACCTATCAAGGTTATCTAAAAAATATTGTTTCAATGAAATGTTGATCAGTCATCTGAGTTTTGTGTTATTTGATGATTTTGTGTATGGTGTGTTGGAGTTGATGAAGGTTCCTGTGTTGATATGTTCAGCCTAACTTGGAATAATTTTGAGATGTGATGATCCACATTCTTAGTCTCCATACGCAAGTCATAAAAGAGTTCGCATCTTTTTATTTTGTATGCATAGATACATTGAGAAGTTAACACTGTTTTTATTAAATTTCTATTTCTTTCATAAACAATTGAATACTTTGATTTTCTTGATTCATCTGAAAGATACATGCAAATAATCCAAAACTATTACTTAATTATACTTACTCGTGTATAATTAAGAAATTATTATTTATCTCAGCACTTCTCAATATCTCTCAAATTAGCATATAAACCATCATACATATACAAATTCAGTATCAGTTAAAAACAGTGTTGAAATTTTAAACAATACTGTTTCCTTTGAAAGAGACATTTGAGCATATGTAACATAAAACATGGACTAAACTGTTTCTTGTTCATCACCTATTTTCTTAGTGGGTAGGATTAGAGGAACTCCTGACTAATTTGGTGTTAGAGCGTCCGCCGCGGAAGCGGGAGGTCGTGGGTTCGATCCCCCGGCCGAGTCATACCAAAGACTTACAAAAATGGTACTAACAGCTGCCTCGCTTGGCGCTCAGCATTAAGAGGTTAGTGTTTGGACTGGTCGGCCTGTGTCAGGATAATGTGACTGGGTGGGACATCATGCTATATGTCTCCGGCATGATGCCCCAGTGCTAGACATCACTATAAATTGCCTCACTGCAGACGTAGTAGCGATATGACTGAAAAATTGTTAAAGCCACGTTAAAAATCCTAATCACACACACACACACACACACACACACACACACACACACACACACACTGATTTAGTACAGTCCATATATTTAAAGATTACAAAATGCAGGAATATTTACTCTTCCGCTCGTATGCCTCTTTCTTGGGAATGTCTACATTTTCTGTGCTTCGTGTTCCAGCATTTGTATCATTTTATAACTAAATAAATCAACAACCCGTTACAATGACAATATTTTTTTAAAAATATTTTGGGGAGGGGGACACCCAACAGATGCCCCCCCCCCCAAAAAAAAATAGAAAGTAAAAAAGTTTGTATGTGTATGTGTTATGATATGTAGTAATGTGTTTTTTATAATTATATATCTTTTAGTTCTCTTACATTGAGTTTTTCCCTTTGGGATTATAAAGTTCTGAAAGTTCGTCATTTTTTTCCCTACTGTTACTAAAGAGGGTTTTCCGAGGTGGGAGTTATCTACCCTCCTTCGGGTCCACATTCTTATTGTTTTTGTTATATATATATATATATATATATATATATATATATATATATATATATATATATATATATATATATATATTTATACCACATACATTAAAAATAACATGGCATTTAAAGTGTTGGTATAAAGCAAATCTATATACCAATACTATTGGTATATCAAATAGTGATCCGCCCATAGCGCAATAATACGAATATATAAACATTCTTTCTACCGTAGGCCTATAGCTCTATGAAGAATTTCTACTCATTCATTAGTCATAAATGACATGAAATTAACGACAGAAATATTAATAGTCTCTGTTTTCTAAATATTAAAATGGTACACAATTTCATCGGAATCCTGTCTTTTTCCTCTCCCCCTCTCATGCAAAATAAGCACAAATCTGGAGTGAGAGAGAAATATATTGCGCTGGACGAAAACATTAAAGCTGAATTTGTACCAAGTAACCCACAGTACTCTGTTTCCTCGTAAACCTATGCTTACGCTTTCCTTGGGATTTATCTATAGTGTTCATAATATCAATGATACATAGTTGCAATCGTCAGACGACACACAAGGCCTACATGTTAAATTTGTCGGTTACGATGAGCACATACTGTATTGTGTTTAAGCCTTTGTAGTTGTTTCTGAAACCCGTTTAAATCGAATATTAATAATTAAATATAAAACTGTCCAAATGGTCGCCAGCTTCCCCCCCCCCTCTCTCTGGAGCAAAAATACACGAAAATACAAGCGTTGTGGATTTTTGTTTCTGTCATACGACGATGTCTCTTGACCTATGAATGATGGCAATGTTAGTCAAGAGGTACAGAGAGAGAGAGAGAGAGAGAGAGAGAGAGAGAGAGAGAGAGAGAGAGAGAGAGAGAGAGAGAGAGAGAGAGATGTTTAGTCTGTATAATCGATAATTAAATCAAAATGATGACTTAGTTGAACTGTCAATATATTAAAATATTTTAATTACCTCTTGTTGGTTCGTGATTCCAATTCGTTTATATTCCACGCGAATTTCCATACGACAGTAGGACAATGCCTAACAGTACATGCATAGTCTATAATTAGATCACCGTGTTTGCAGTGCACTACTTTCTTCATTAAAAAAAAACAACACAACAACATATTTTATGTTTAAATAATGCGTGTGTCTTATATTGATTTAATAAATGTGAATAAACAAAGAAAATGAAAAAAAAAAAAAACAATCACTTTATCAATTTGAATATGTGATTGTGAATAACAAGAAAAATCGTAGAACTAGATTTTGTAGCAGACAGCCACTTGGTTGTGAGGAGGTCATTTACTCGGGCAATATATCAGGAGCACATCGTAACTCCAACTTGCAAATATTTGTATTTGTATGTGATATAAATAAAATATATGTATAGTATGTACGCTGTATCATTGATATACCACTCGTTGTATAAATTTTTCATTAAAAGGAAACTCGGGCAAGCCTCGTTTCCTTTTAATGAAAAATTTATACATCTCGTGGTATATCATTGATACAGCGTACATACTATACATATATTCTATATTTATACCACATACATTAAAAATAACATGGCATTTAAAGTGTTGGTATAAAGCAAATCTATATACCAATACTATTGGTATATCAAATAGTGATCCGCCCATAGCGCAATAATACGAATATATAAACATTCTTTCTACCGTAGGCCTATAGCTCTATGAAGAATTTCTACTCATTCATTAATCATAAATGATATGAAATTAACGACACAAATATTAATAGTCCCTGTTTTCTAAATATTAAAATGGTACACAATTTCATCGGAATCCTGTCTTTTTCCTCTCCCCCTCTCATGCAAAATAAGCACAAATCTGGAGTGAGAGAGAAATATATTGCGCTGGACGAAAACATTAAAGCTGAACTTGTACCAAGTAACCCACAGTACTCTGTTTCCTCGTAAACCTATGCTTACGCTTTCCTTGGGATTTATCTATAGTATTCATAATATCAATGATACATAGTTGCAATCGTCAGATGACACACAAGGCCTACATGTTAAATTTGTCGGTTACGATGCGCACATACTGTATTGTGTTTTAAGCCTTTGTTGTTGTTCCTGAAACCCGTTTTAATCGAGTATTAATAATTCAATATAAAACTGTCCAAATGGTCGCCTACCCCCACCCCCCCTCTCTGGAACAAAAATACACGAAAATACAAGCGTTGTGGATTTTTGCTTGTGTCATACGACGATGCCTCTGGACCTATGAATGATGGCAATGTTAGTCAAGACGTACAGAGAGAGAGAGAGAGAGAGAGAGAGAGAGAGAGAGAGAGAGAGAGAGAGAGAGAGAGATGTTTAGTCTGTAGAATCGCTAATTAAATCAAAATGATGACTTAGTTGAACTGTCAATATATTAAAATATTTTAATTACCTCTTGTTGGTTCGTGATTCCAATTCGTTTATATTCCACGCGAATTTCCATACGACAGTAGGTCAATGCCTAACAGTACATGCATAGTCTATAAGATCACCGTGTTTGCAGTGCACTACTTTCTTCATTAAAAAAAACAACACAACAACATATTTTATGTTTAAATAATGCGTGTGTCTTATATTGATTTAATAAATGTGAATAAAAAAAGAAAACAATCAACTTATCAATTTGAATATGTGATTGTGAATAACAAGAAAAATCGTAGAACTAGATTTTGTAGCAGACAGCTACTTGATTGTGAGGAGGTCATTTACTCGGGCAATATATCAAGAGCACATCGTAACTCCAACTTGCAAATATTTGTATTTGTATGTGATATAAATAAAATATATGTATAGTATGTACGCTGTATCATTGATATACCACTTGTTGTATAATTTTTTCATTAAAAGGAAACTCGGGCAAGCCTCGTTTCCTTTTAATGAAAAATTTATACATCTCGTGGTATATCATTGATACAGCGTACATACTATACATATATTCTATATATATATATATATATATATATATATATATATATATATATATATATATATATATATATATATATATATATATATATATATATATATATATATATATATATATAGTTCAAATTCACCAGTTGTCCTATTTCGTGATTTCTACCTCTAAATGGGTCATCACGTTTCCCCCTTTTTCTTATTGTAGTACATACGTTGATTCTGATTAATTTTGAATTTTGGTAGAGTGAGGTGTTTTATTTAGATTTTTTTATTTTCCTGTTGCTCACTTTACTTTCTATATATTTATCCCATATAGTCCGCCTGCGTTGAGTCGGGATCTGTACATTTTTATCTGGTTGTACTTCTCCCGATTCAATCTGGGTCATCTGCAATTATTTATTTATTTATCTATTATAAATGTTCAAAAAATTGTCGTATTTTACCCATTAAATTGGGTTTCCTGTTCAGTTCGGGAGCTGAACAGGGGAAGGGTATGTGGATATAAGGTATCCAAAGTGTTTCATCCTATATCAGCATTATCAACATATTTAAAATTATATATTCTATCCTTAATGGGGTGTTTTTTTCTTCTTCAAACTCTTCCATAAGTCTGTCTACTCAGCGTAGCGCCATGTGATATAACCCCATGACGTCCTCATTAATGTACTTGTCACATTAAGGTTAATTTATTAGTACTACTTCTTTTTTTTTTCAAGGCCACTTTACGCCCGTCCCCCCCCCCCCCCCCCCCCCCCCGTCTTCCTTTGTTTTGTTACATTGTGTCATCGTGTGATTTTATTGTGAACGGGGCATTTCTGTATAGAGGGCAGCTAACAGGGGTCCGCATCATCCGTCTTGTTAATGCCACTTCGTCTGTTCGCCAGGCGTTGTGGAGGTACTTAAAGATTATACTTTGTACCTTTGGTGAAGTAATGTGGGACCAATGCCTCCAAACTCTGTCCAATTTCATATGTGGATGTTCTTCTTCTAACTTATTTTTCATTAATTTAGTAGAATTTTCCCTAATCCAGTCGTAAGTCTTATCCTTTTCTAGTTCCCATAATTCTTTCTGGTCCCTAAACCTATAAAACAATTCTTTAGTGTTCCTACATAGTCGTGGTGCGTCTATTTTCTTACTCAATCTGTTATTAGTGTATATGTCTTGTCTGTTTCTCATTCCAAATCCGAGCCAAAAAATGTATAATGCTTCCCATGGTGTTTGTGGTGTGCATCCTATATTTTAAAAATCTATTTATTATGTTTTTATATTTTATTAGGATTGGAATAGGTAAGGCTAGTCCGCCACTCAGTTTAGACATATAATGACGATTTTTTGTTATGTTGTGTGTCTTGAAATTCCAGATGTAGTCGACTTTCTCATTATTTATAGTTTCTAGTGTTTTATTGTTAATATCTTAATGTCCACAGAGTTTATTAAGTACGTCAGATTAGAATACATATATGTTTTGGCAACCTGTGAACTTTCTATTAGACTAAGTGGCGTCAGTGCCCAGATATATATTACATCTTTTATCTTTTGTTTTCTTTTTAAGCAGTTTTCCTTCTCTTCATTTGCCTCAAAGAATATCCCAAGCGATTTAACTCTAATTTTAACCAGGTGTGGGGGTAATCCAGGGTGATTACCTTTTCAATTTCCTATTTTCAGAATTTCTGTTTTGTCGTGATTTATTTGTGACTCCGAAGCTTTACCAAAAGCTTCGTTTTCCTTTTGTAAGTGTGAAAAGGATTTTGGATCTCTTATAAAGTTTGTACAATCATCCGCATGCTGTAGCATCTTAAATTCCATCTCTCAAGTTTGGGATTTTTATTCCTTGTATATTGGTGTTGTTCCCGATTTAAAAGAATATGGTTAAATAGAGTTTCTAAGATGGGCGTCACCTCACCTTGGAATTTTAAAAAAAATAAAATTCCGCCGTGAGGCCATCTCGTCCTGGTGATTTACCTTTTGCAAGTTCTTTTATTGTGGTCTACACTTCCTCCACAGAAAAGAATTCATTACACAAATGTCTGTGTTCTGACGAAATATTTTCGCATTGTAATGTTTCGAGGTATTGTGTTATTGTTTGTGTGTCTATGTTTTGAGATATATACATTTCTGTGTAGTAGTTTTGTATTCCTGCCATAATTCTTTTTCTAATTCTCACTTCCTTCCCATTAATTATTAAAGTGTCTAATGTTTTCTCTCCCCCCTCCTTATTTCCTCCCTTTTATATAATCCCTTAGCCTGTTTGTATATATGGTGGAATTTTCCCGCCCTTATTTCATTCCCCTTTGTATCCCATTCTTCTAATAATTCTAATTGTTTTAAGTATTTATCCGTTTCCCCTATAGTTGTCATGTCGTTATTTTCTTCTTCTTTTTATTTCTGTAATTTGGATATTTTTAATGCGCTTACGCTTATTTGAGTGATATATTGCCAGTTCTTTAACTTTCTTTATAAATCTGTCCCAATCTGCCATTATTTTAGCTTTACGGTTTCCTTTTTTTTATTATTTAAGAAATTTATTCTTTTATTTCCCTAATCAAGTGCTCGTCGCCCAGGATATAGTTTTTTAATTTCCATTTCCCCCTTTCCCATTTATTTTTATTTTTTACCACCATTTCTAATGTTATTTGTGTATGGTCCGAAATCTTAAATGACAGTATTTACACTGGCATATTATAATTCCAACATAAAGAAATATGGAGCGTAAATCGCCAAATTCCAATTTGTTTACATTTCAATTATGATTGATTTGCTAATTTGAGCTCCGTGTTTTGGCAGAAAGGTTGAATTTTAGAAACGTTTTAATGTATTTTAAATCAATATTAAATATAAAATAATATAACATTAAAATGCACTATATATTTTTAAAAAGTTTTGATTGAATCTCAAAATGTGCTAATTTGACAATGATAATACAAGCGAGAAAACTCTCCTTAACTGCCGCACTATCATTACATCGACAGTAATTGCTCGAAAACAATTTGGCTGTTGTAACTGGTGTTAAACAGGGCCGGCGCTTTCACTAGGCGGACTAGGCAATCGCCTAGAGCGCTGGGCTAAGGGGTTTATTTCATGATGGGCGGGTGGGGAAGGGCGTGAGTGGAAGGGGGGCGCCAGATATCTCAGCTAGCCTAGGGCACCAAAATGCCTTGCACCGGCGATGGCGTTAAATATACATTAAGAATTCAAACGGATTCGCTTATTAGATGTAAGCTCTGAGCACATAATCGCATGAATGGCTGATAGTGTTCAAGAGTTTTAAGTTTTATGATTGTGAACATTTCATAGGAACCTCAACATCCCATACAGTTTAGATTGTGAATATTTTATATGTGAAACGAATATGACAAGCGAGCAGGTTTCAATCAGATGTAAATATAAATAAAGTTTCCTTATTAAGTAACGCATTTAACTTCAATTTTGTTTTGTTTTGTCACCATATACACTTCTAAAGACATACATACAGTCATGTTATGAAGACGCATCTTAAATCTTCGGAAGTAGTACCAACTCTTGTGGTCGTCTGTAGCAGTAAGTTGGGCGTATCTGTCCTCTGCGTCATACCCAAATGCTTCAAATGTTTTCCCATCCGGTTTAATCAGGACTGATGTGGGGGCTTTTGGAGAAAGATTTCCTTTTGGCCACTGTCTTACATATACTTTTGTCGGTTCCTTCTGATATTCATCTGCGGAACTATACGCCCACCCAGAAAATGATGTTCCAAAATCAATAGCAGCAACAAAAAGTTTTGACGCCTGCAAACAAAGCGCTGACATATAATTATATATAAATTTTAATTTCAAATGAAAATTTAGACTTGAAATTTTTACATTTTTTATGAGTGATGGGTAGCATAATATTGAAATTACTCAACGAGTTGCGTAAATGTAATGTGATCACATGATTAATTCAATAAATACATGAAAGAATTAGAGTAGCAATGTGACAATGAAATACATTCAATTGACATAGATATTATATTTATTGATACAGAACACGTTTGCATTAGATATTAACGGCCAAATATGTAGTAATGCAGAATTATTATACATGTGCAAAGGTACTGTGTGTTTCACAATAAATAAAATGCCCTATGTGGTAAATATGGGTGTCATATTTTGTGTAGTAACATCATCGAGCAGACGAAATGTAGTAAATACTCATTAATATGTGTCCAGTACAATTCATTAACCTATTTATTACATATCAATTGCTCTTGTAATCTAAATCGAATCTTTTTAAACCTAATTTCAAATTTCAAACGTACGAAAGAATGTAAAGAACACAAACATTTGAAATGACCAGTGACTGAATTTTATTTATATTTATCTATTGTATTAGGCAATGGCGGAGAAGAAAATGGAACTGGTACAGCGAGTTACTAGTGAAGTGTTTCTGTTTATGACTATACAGCGTATACATTGTTGTACCTAATCATGCAATTCCGTTATATCTCTTCTTATTTTGTGTCCAAGTCTGTATATTTGGTTCTTTGGTACAAAAGCCTCAGCAGATTTTACCAAATAATCGCTTCTTTCCATCGAAGCGTCAATTGTACAATTTTGAATTTTCATTTTCTTGTCAACACAAGTTAAGACAACGATTAAGACTTGGATAATAACCATTTCTATTTCAACTATACCTAGGAAATTGCGAACCTATTCTGACATATTCGAAATATCATAATGTACGTGATCAGATCAGCAGCACTTCCGGACGCCATACTTTATGTAACTCTAGAAGTTTTGCATCATGTCTGATACAAGTGCGTACACTAATTAGATATATTTAATATGGAGAACTAATAAAAAGCAATACTACCTTGTGGCATTGTAGGTACAATATGAATTTATCATTGCGCAGTGTGAAAGTCGAGGGACAGTACAAATTTAACATTAATGATGCACAATGTGCATTTTCTGAGAATTTAACACAGGTCAGTTGGGTTTATCAGGGGACAGTGGGAATCGAACATTATACTCATTTAGCATAAGATTTCCCCTTGTCCCAAAAAATCAAGCGACAGCTGTGCCTGTCCGGGGGCAAGGGAATATGCAAAGTTATAATTAACATGATATTTTCTTTTGTCCACAAATGGTTTTTGATCTTCAGTACAAATGGGCGATTCTAGGAAAAGGTAAAATAAAATTATATAACTACGCCGAATAATCGACACTTAGTTATCTAGTATCTAACACCTTGTGATCTTCCATCTATTACCCAGTTATCTGCTATCATCATGTTATCAACTATCTAGTACCAAGTTACCTATCCAGCATCCAGTCATGTACTATTCATTACCCAGTGAGCTACTATTCACCCACCCATTGTGCTGACAATGTGTATTGACCAACACCTTCACATCTACTCCCAAACGACAAGAGTCTGTTGTTAAAGACGGGGGATTAAATCACACACACACACACACACACACACACACACACACACACATTGTGAAATGCCAAATTTTAGTCGATCTATTAATAAACCATTAGGTGGGACCAGATAGCCATTAGTTAGATTTATGAGACACGTCGTGCAAGAGAGAGGGATCTGTAGAGTCTAGGCGACCGTTGTACTAATTAACCGTGTTTGTTCAGCAGCCGACTGACCGATAGCGACATTTTAAAGTTTCATTTCTCACGGAAAGTGTCAGAATTGAGAAAATGCAGAGATTCTGTTACTTGAAACCAAAGCATGTCATATTGACTATGACGTAAGCGACTTTTAGAGGAAAGCGGGAGAAAATACATTTGATTCTGATTGGTCACGGTTAAAAAAGGGGTGTGTTTTACACGAAAAATCTTTAGAATATAATATCGAACTAGCTAAATTAGAATTTAGTTTTGAAAATTCCTCTGCAAGAGAGGACAGTGGTAGAATTATTTAAAGGCTCCGAATGTTATTTGAGAGAAATACATTCGTCAAGGAAGAGTAGTCGAAAACCGCCACAGCAACGGATGAGTGACACACCAAAAACACACAAAGGTATTGTCGCAATTCCATGTATATTGCATATAATGTTTGCTTAGTTTACAGGTCTGCATGATTTCGTTTCATACATTTGTATAATTGATTTAATTTGATACATTTCTATAATAATGTGTTTTGTATTATGAATCGGAAGTTCTTGCATGAATTCAGTTGATATATTTGTATAATAATGTTCTTTTGAATTATGAATTGGAATTCTTACCTTAATTCTTAGTTAAGAATGACGTAGCGTTAATTTATGTCGTAAAAGCACTATGTTGAGTTATAGATAGGGAGTCTTACGTTAAGTCTTGAATTTATTATATTGTTTAAATAATGATTGCGTTCAAAGAATTGAATGTATTACGTTAGTAATGATTTGCGAGAATACATGTAAATTCACAGAATTTTGATGTCATAGATAATTTAGCGACAGTGTATACGATTGAACGCCTCGCTGTGTAATCCGTTAATGTATTAGGTCAAGGCAAAACGAATTAACAATGTGTTTACCTACCTTCATTTGAGGACATGTGTAGTTAATTACTAGCCGTAAAATTGTTATCACTGATAGAAATATCTGATTGTTCGAACCAGGAATAATGGAAAGTCTCAACAGTAACCACTGAAACGAGAGACTTAGGTTGTTTTAATTTTCTTTTGAAAGGAAGAAAATAGCTTTTTGGAGAAGAACGTGAAGTTACGGGAATAACGACGTAACATTGGACAAAGAATTGAGAGACGGAAATTGCAGTGTATGCATGAGACAGTGGACATGTCCGGATTCAAGCGGAACATCCACGAGTGCAGATTATCTAGAGAGAAAGGGACTTCTGGAACAACATTGGATGGAACAATGAATGTGGACCGAGACATAGCAGGTTATGAAAATCGAACAAAGCACTGACTTCGATTGTACCACTCGATCCTATGATGATTTTTAACTATCACTAATAGAACGGCTAATTTGTTTAATTCTATTTCAAATCTTATTGTAATTAGGTGAAAGTTTATTCTAAACCGCATGTATTCCTAATGAAAGGATGTTTCATAATTGTGTATGTAATTGATTAAATTGTTTATTTATCTTTACGGGGCTCGGAGTTGTTTGTTTATACCTGCTCAGTTTGCTATATATATTCTCTTACTCAAACCGGGCAATTATATCGAGGGCGGTCATCTCTTAGATAACGAGTATGAAAAGGGAGTGGGTTATAGTTATTGTTATTATATGTTGTACAATACCCCTTGATAAAGTGGGACTTAACACTTACCCTTTGACAAGTGGGGCTTATACAATAATATACGAATAACGCTCATAACCTGCGAGAACCATAACACATACATACATACATACATACATACATACATACATACATACATACATACATACATACATACATACATACGGATGAAATTTTGCTAAAAGAACTCTCCAGTGAGACCTAATCTCTGCGCTTGGCGCTTTACTTAATTACTCGTCGAGTGGGAAACTGGAGAAACCGCACAGAGTTGTATCTGTTGTAAGTTGTAAGGGTATCCCTTCCTACACACGCCAAGCACGTGCTTCGTGGATTAGGGTTGTGTGTACGGCGCACTAGATTTACGATGAATGGAACATGACCCTTCACCGAACTATTGCATGCATCGCATGATTTTGAATTTACATGTCTGGGCTAGGAAAAGGATGATATGTCCGGTCGGAAACCCCAATGTCCGCGGAACCTATACGACAAACCTCATAACACTAAAAGAGGCTTTTATTTTCTTTTAAAAAAAATCAACAATATATTTTCATAATCGACAATTATGTCGGCGAAAATATCCTGCTAACATTATCGAATCAAAAGGTAGGTAGGATTAGGGCTGAACCCTTCGTCTTCATGTACAACTAAAATATCCCCCGTAAACTATGTACGTGGTTACAACGTTAACAACTGAGTGTAGTTAGATTAGTGTATTTTTTCCATCGATACACGCAACGTTTCAGTACAAAAGTAAAGAAATAACCATACTGTTCACAAAACCATCTTTGTATTCTTTAATCATTCCTGGAGAAATCCCGTCCATACCCTGTCAGCACATGTTCTAATGGCAATCTAAGCCTACGTGGAAGAAGCAAAGACACAACATATTGTTCAAACACTATCGAATCTGCTCCTTACAATGACTGAATTAAGTGCATACAGCATTTCTAGTAACAAATTCGACGCTTTCGTTCTCTTACAAACTCTACACAAATCCGCAATGTCAACTACATGAAATATATTTTATTTGTTCGTTTTGGAACATAAGGAAACAATTACTCATATTCACATCATTACTATTTTCGTTCACTACGTTTCTGTTATTTAAGGAGAAAAACTTTCTGGTCCAGTTTGTTTATTCTGAATTCCCATATTCTGTTAAACCAAAGTCACCACAGTCTGATTGCATTGACACATTCACTGTGTAGGGAGTGTAGTACTAAATTGGCTGAATCAAGTTGTGGTATTTATTTAAAATACTTCTTTAGCAAAATCATTTGGCAAAGTTGACTTCACCAAAATCTGACGAATAAATGTGTAAAATAAAGGAATAAATTCCTGATCAACACTAGTCGCAAGAGTTCCTTTTGTCAAGCAGGATACAAATAAGGGATCTCATTCTCAATAGATCAGTGTTTTGATCCAAAACTAGGCTTATTAAGTTTTAAATGGATAAATCCGTAACCTTAGTGCCAGCTAAATCATTGCCTAGCAATACATGAATACCATCTGAAGATATAGAAAAATCTGCTCCAACAGTCACGGGTCAAGAAACTAAGGCTGATATCAAATTCACCAAATTCACATATGAAGAGGAACATAAACAAAGCCGCACTATACGCTCTACATTAAAACACTTTCTCTAGAAGAGGGCTCCTCCGAAAAAGGTAGGTAGGTAGATGATACAAATGACCCGGATAACTTCCCCTGTCTCTAAACATGAATAGGGTCAGGCTTGGCTGAATCACCAGTAGTTGATAAAGAACCCACCGATGGCTCATAAATCTTCAAAAATACAAGGCCTTGATCTCTTCGAACTTAGAATATCTGGAATAGTACAGCATCGGTCTTTATTCTGCTAATCATTTTCGATCAGAAATAACGTGCCCTTTCTTCTTATAATAAGTGAACGTGAGATTTAGATTTAAGATCAGTCTTATCATCTATTTTATTTCTAAAAGGTTTGCAGTTTTTATATTAAAAAGTTTTTATGAAACTGGGATGAGTTGCTACCAAATGAAGACTGAGAGGAAGAATGATGGACTGATGAAACTGAGTCAAGAAATAATCAAGAATAATTCCACCTTCGTTCATCAATATATATTTTGATATCGCTATTGATGCACCTCTTGAAGTCTTCAGTTAATAAGAACTGTCTGAGGATATCGTAATCCTTATTAGATATCTTGGCTGCGCACCACCTATTATATAACTGATATTTGTCCCGCGGTAAATTCGACATCGGTTTGTCCAGTTTCCATTCGATAATTCCTTAACTGTTGTCGATATGTCCTAGGTACCAACTCATAAACCTTCAAAATACATTTCTTAAGCACTTTATATTTAGCATATAGTTTAGCCAACAGTGAAGAATAGACTTCACGAATGTGGTCAATAAGTATACTTTGTTAATAACAAAGTTAAATGCTCTCTTGGCCATTTCAAGTTTTCAGCAATATTGTAAAAGTGTACAAAGTATTTATCTGGTTTCCCAGAGAAATGGTTAAGAACCTAATATTTCTGGTAAGATCAAAACCTGAACATGTGTGTAAAGAGCAGAGGTTATATGCCCGCTCCTTATAATTTTTTTTATCTATATTGCATATATTTAAAGTCAAATCATATGAAATATCATGTGGACGCCTTTTGACCTGAAAACAATTAAAGCAAAAATGTGAACTATTATAGATCTTATCAGATAATTCTAAATTGAGAACCAACCTTTCAAGTAACAGTACTAGGTTTGTATTTCTCGTTCTTTCCGTATACTTGTGTTTGGAAACACATTGATGAAAAATATATTGCGTATACCTATTTGTATGCTCTTGTAGGTCGTTAATTTTGTCAGATATGAACGCAAGGTCTTGTCCGTCTTCTGTTTTGTCCTATATTAATGCAGGGTATAACACATTCTGCATAAAGTATTGAGATGATGAATATGTGTGAGTTGATCGATATTGAGACATACTGACAATTAAAAATATTATATCAATGTCTATGATTTTCGTCCGTACGATTTATTCAAGTGATGATCTTTTTTCAGCACAAGCTAAAAGCAATACCACCTGCTCTCAGAATCAATGTCAAGCTGAAAATTGTATTGATAAGGTTTGAAACGTGGAACAGTGATACAAATCTGTGAAAACCATTGATATTGGAGTTGAATTTAGAATGGTATCATTTTCAAAAAGTCATATTTTAACATAATCATTAAAAAGAAATCGGTTGCACGATGCTCAATTAAAATGTACAAATATTATTTCGTGTACAAATTATGTATCGTAAAATCGAATTTTTTTGTTCTCGGTTACATCAATAATAATTACACAGTCTATAGCGGTAGTGTTAGAGGGTTTAACGTCATTTTTCACCACACGATATGCTATACAATGCGGCCAATATTAATGGTGAAGGAAGAACCCGGGAACACACCCAGCAAGAACCACCGACCCGCGAGAAGCTACTGGCAAGCTTTCTCACATACCACATTGGCTTAATTTGTGATTCGAACCCACGCAGTGATCCGTAACGAAGAGCGCTTTAAACCTACTCGGCCACTCGGGGCACCCTGCAGCGGTGGTGTAACGGAGCTAAAATTCCAATGTCGTCGAAGTTTAGATACAGAATTGTTCAGGTGGAAAACAAATGCCTTCCCAACTTAAATTTTTTAAAATGCCCTCTTCTTTGGAAAGATGAATTTATATAGGTTTATATTTAATATGTTATGAGACACGGACAAATTTCAGTTATCCAATAATTTTAGAAGAATTTTCAGGATTTTTAAAAATAATTTTTCAATATTTTCATTTAATCAGTTACTCTAGCATATTTGACTGTTTATCACAATTAAGTAAATCTAACTTATTATGTATTAAATATATTTATAATCATAACGAACATAGGCGGTTTAATAAGGAAAACTTACCATGCCAAGGATTTTTCTTTCAATCTGAAAAATACAGACAGAAGGCAATGTAATCAATACTTTTTTAAAAAGAAAACATTTCTGAAAACAAATTACAAACAAAAAAGTATTCAGCCAAGCATGCGAATTGTTTATCAATGACTTAAAAGGGTAAAAGCTCTCCCTAGACATAACTACTTTTAATATACGTACAATACAAAAATTAGTAATTATAATTTAAAATCCATAGAACTCTTCTATTCTGCTGCAAATTAGACCAGCGTTTGTGTTCATAGTAAGAGGTTTATGATACGCTTTTAGTTTATCAGGTATTTTAATTATTCAGTTCATTGTTCACTGTGGCATTTCCACCTGATCAGACCCCTCCTCCACTCCCGTTATCAATCAAATTCCTTTCCGTCGAAGCTGGTTCCTAACAATGCTATGCCACGGAAAACACTTTTCAATTGATACTGTGCACTTGGTGCCTGGGGCATGTTTTTCAAGAAATGATCGCATGCAGTTATTGAGTTGTTCTGCTGTAGGAGGTAAGCAAGTTAGTAGGTTTGCTTGGATGTCACGCACTAATTTGGTTCAATTTATCATACGGCGGTTTCTCTTAGTAGCAAATTAAGGTGGAGGGTTATGGACTAATACGTCCATATGGCATATAATGCAGAGGTGATCCGATCCATGTTCGTAGGATATAAGGATGGATCGCAAAATATTATCATCAGGTCTATGAAGAATTCAGTCTTCAATGTGAACATATTATGGGTGAGTTGGTTAACTGACTGTTTAAGGTTGAAAACATGAATGGAATCTAGGATTTTTTACGTGTTTGACTTTCCATGACAGTCAAAGTGAAAGTTGAAATCTTCAAGAATAATAAGGCTGCCACCTATCGAATTTCCATACTCCAGGAGTATGTGGTAACTGCTCCAAAAAGAGAGATTCAGTCAGCTTGTTTTTTCTACTAGGAGCAGGGATGGTAGAGGCTTTAGACTAGTTCAAACGATGTGTGGCAGAAACTGAAGGCTGTATTGTATTTAAGACATTTTATCATGGAATTCTTTGTGATGACAGCAATTCCACCTCCGCGAGAGTGGTGGGGGAGCGACTTGATGGAGTAATGGTGGATGTTGGTCCCGCGCACTTGGGATCATCGCCTGATATTTTTAGCCATGTTTCTGTCAAGAAGAAGACGTCGATATTCTGATCGTTGATAAAATTAACTATTTCTGTGCGCTTTTCCTGTGGTCCTACTGAATGGGCGTTGACTAATGCAATACGCAGTGTTATCTCTGGGGCAGTTGACACAACGGTTGGCTATTTAATATGGATTTGAACCAGATTATCTAAATGAACGGCCTAATTTCGAAATTGTTTAGCTGGAAAGGGCGAAAGGGAGATAACTGAAATTCTTATTCCTTTTCTATGCCGGCCAGCTTTGAAACTACGTTTCTTTTATTTTGTGCTTCCGTTTACATTTAAGTAATGACGAATGTAGTCCCAGTTCGTTTAGTCTCGAACACAATGTAGTATGAAGAGTCAAGGTGTGGTAATTTAAAGCAATTAATGAGGGTCCATCATAGCATACATGGGATGACAAAGGACTTCGTAATATTGGCGCAAGACAGCTGAGAACATTTTTAATTGTTCTCGTTTCCAAAACAAGGAGATAAAGAAACACATAAGAACTGAACAGCCAATGCATGATGAAACACAATAATGTAGACGAAGATAGACAACAAGCACATATATCATGAAAACAGCAAAACGGAAGAGATGCTTTAAGCCGTTTAAGCGATAGCGGCCACCTTTCCCACTATAAGTAAATATATCGGTTTCGGGAAGGACACGGTGTTAACTATACAATGAAATAAATAAGTTTCTACGTGTAAATCTGGATCTAGCCCAACAATTAGTGCAGTATTAAAGACATACTTAAAAATAGGTGGGATTGACGTTACCTTATCTATGACAGTCTTTGGATATGTCAACCTTACTAAACTTTATTGAAAGTAACTAACATTGCAGAGGCTGAAAAGTAAAATTGCAACATACTGAATACTGCAGTATATGCACTATGTGCCAAAAAAAAACAGAGTTCAGAATGTTATTAGGTTGATTTGGTCTCTCTTTTAGTCTCGTGCACGTCTATCACTCGCAATGTAGAAGCTGCTTCTCTGGTAAATATTTACACACAACACATCGAATTGGAAAAAGCCACTTATCATATTTTAAATATCATGGTGGTGTTTAGCAATCTTTTTTGCCGAATCATTTATATGTGTAAGTTTACATCGGTAATATATATTGTAAATATTTTCTTCAGATATCAAATCAAACACCTAAATATAATTTAGCAAGACTTTTACACACCATCTGAGATAACAGCGCATGGAATATAGACACTCTAACCCACATCAGGGAAAGGCCGGAAAGAAGAAGAGCCCTATTTTGCCAGAGAACCAGACAGCTGCGCTGAGTGAAACTCGCGTAGCTGATGTATGACATTTTACTGAGGCATGAGCCGCCGTCAGCTTCTTTTGTAGTGGTCGAAGTAGAGAAGAGAGAAGCGAATCTGGTATTGTGTTTGCCATCAAATAACAGCTAATCAGCAAGCTGACAAATCTCGAGAAAAGTGTGAATG
The DNA here is from genome assembly GCA_030141615.1 of Unio pictorum. Lineage (NCBI taxonomy): Eukaryota > Metazoa > Mollusca > Bivalvia > Unionida > Unionidae > Unio > Unio pictorum. The sequence goes on along the minus strand of JARLTB010000007.1, from coordinate 8,479,258 downwards.
ACAGACTGATTAAAATTAAGATACCACAGTATGGACATACGTATACATGCAACTTTCTTTGGCGCCTATGCACCAACCATGACCAACTCAGATGAGTCCAAGGACAAATACAAAGGAACTGTAGTCTCTCAGGACAGACGACAGGAATGCAGACAATCTCACCTTAGCGAATTTAATGCCTTAGTTGACCAAGATTGACAGACATGGCCAGACGTTATTGACAAAAATGCCTTTGGCAAATGCAACAGCAATGGACTCCTACTACGGAGGAAATACGTTAAGACATACGTATGATCAACACCAGCTTCCGTGCCTAAACTGCCACAATTATTTATTGGATGCGTCTGGCATCTCAGTGATTACGTAATCGTATGAAGAGACATAGATGATGTACGAGCGACAAGGCCCATGAGAAATGCAGAATGCGGCTAATAGTCTAGAAAACTCAGTATCAGGACTCCACATTGAAAAGAGAGAATGTAAAACATGCATTTGTTGCAGAACTGTGCAGTCAACTAAAACAATTGTTGCAAACGCAGAGAAGGTCTTGGAAAGCTTGGCATTCTTCAGAGAATCTGGTTTTACTCGGCTGCATCCACTACCATCGGACTCACCATACTGAATGATCAATATTGATTGCATTAGAACAATATTGCCTTACGGAGACTACTAAGCGAGACACAAGAGGTCTAAAATGTATGTTAAGATTACAAAACTTCAGCATCTAAGAAAGCTGTCTTAAAATACATCAAGAAGATGACTGTCCAGTGCAAACTCGGAGCAACACGGCATATACGAATTATACCTACGCAGACAGGAATGAAATAAATAACTTCTATGATGCTTTGAAGACAATTGACAAGCTACATGCATCAGGAACATCTCCAATACTCTGTTGATATTATCACGCTGCTCATTTACAAACAAAATGTACCACATATATGAGCACAACATTCAAACAACATCCTTAGTCAGCAATCATCTATCAGTGATAAGGCAAATGGTCGACTATCCCAACTGGAAATCAACATATATGTTGATGCATCCATTGTCCCCCTGTTCAAACGCAAAGGCAAGCGACAAACCTGTAACAACGTCTGGGGCATCCTCCTGCTGTCAATAACCGATCAAATCATCGCCAGAATTCTACTGAATCGTCTTGTGCATCACATTGATCAAGGTCTCCTGCTTTAGAATCAATGGTTTCAGGAAAAGACGAGACCACAAACATGATTTCTGTAACACGTCAACTCCAGGAGAAAGAGAAGCAACATAAGTCCATCCTGTACATAACACTACAACAATCTTCCAAACATTCAGTCGTGGAAGCCTTTGGAAGATGATGGATAATTTTGTTTCTCAGAAAAATCCATTAATGGTTCGGAACTGCTATTTATATATCATGCTCTTTTGCGTTGGGCACGAGGGTGAGTCATCTGAACCAATCCATTTCCGTAGTGATGTCAAGTAAGGCCCCAACCCTCTCCAGCATGATGCTATTTGCCAAGGTTAGAGGTACCTTCCGTGACTATGACACTGATATCGACATCAGGTACCATACTGTTGGCAAGTTCATTTTTCTAAGGATTATTTTGGTGAAGATGATTTTACAGGTAGTGAACGTTAGTGAATTTCTATTTGATGAAGACATTTCCATGAATGCCAGATATGAGTCTGACATATAATATATTATTGACCATTTCTCTTAAGCTTGCGTCTATCTTGTTCTTGGCATCAGTATAAAAAAGCATGTGATTTACCAATCTGCACCAGGAAAGCCTTACGATGACACTACCATGACAGTGAATAATCTGATCACACAGGCATTAGAGGTGCTGTCCACATCTATAACAACACCAACGTCGTCGAATTTGCCAAATTAAGTGCATCCTTTAACAGAGTACGCGCAAATAGTCGCCACAATAGTTGACAATCTCCGAATCTGTTAAATGCTCCGAACGCGATCAGCAAAACAACATTTTCAGCTGGTAATGGTTACCAAAGCATGGCTATGCTAGAGTACAGTTAAACTGTTCTACAATGCCCTGCCTCGGCTCACACACACGCTGATACAGCACGCATAACCTCCTGGCCGATGTCACCCTACATCAGAGTTGGCCACTTTAACGGCCTAAGTGTATGGATATGCATCAGAGCGTGAACGAGTCTGAAAACTACCTGTTTGGTCAAGGGCTCTACTTCATAACGGTTGACAAAGTCAACCATAAACAGCGCATACTTGTATGCATATCGCCCAGTCTTGCCTAGTGCACCTTGTTTAGAGATTTAAACAATAAACTGCGAGCGGACATTTGTACGTGGTTGTAGCAGGTAAATCTGCCAGATGGACTGCGTCTCTAATCATGTCCTGGAAACATCTTATGAGAACTGATCGCTTTTGCAAGTTATTTCATTACCTGCGGGTTATATTATATTGTCGAAAGTTTCGTATACATTGGTTCGCTGTTTGAGGCTAAAACAAAGTGGAAAGGTTACCCCATTGTTAATTAATTTAGTTGCTTTAGTGGGGGCGTGTTAAAGTGAGAAAGTCATTGATGTCGTCTGGTTTTCCGCTGGTAAGCAGGTAGTACTCACGCATTATAGGTATTTTCTGTATGCTTCTCGGTATTCAGCGTTCATCGAGATAATCGAGACGCTCTGTCTGTGCGGCCTGGATTTTTTCTGTATCAATGTCGTGAGGTTCGAGTTAGATGTTGCCTTAATTTTAGTTTAAGAAAGAAAAGCTGATTGTCCCGCCATTTTTCATATTAATGTTGGCCATTAAATAGACTTTATTCGATTAGCTGGATTACTTGTATTGTGCTCAAATACTTAGTACTAAGGCGCCTACAACCCTTGCTCCATCTTTGACGTCAAGTTGTCCAAAGTCAGCCTGTTTCATTTTAATGATATTTTGTTTTAGCAATTATCGAATACCCTACAATGACGCATCTAAATACTGTTCCACGGTAAATTAAGTTTCCATGATCCTTTGCGTGCGGTGACAATTTTACAAATACATTTTTGTGATTACCTAGGGCAGACGTATGTATTAGATTGAGCTGGAACTGTCGGTACCTGCAGTGTTCGTTGTTTTGTCCATATGATATGAAAAATAGACATGTGGTGGAGTGATCATTCTGGATATCTGGAATTGTTTTTGCTCCGAACCGTTGTGTCCCTCCATAAGTAAATAACAATAGTCAAGATAACTAGAGACGAGGGTTTACTTACCAATATTGACAACCCTTTACATTAGTTCATCTTTAACCTTTTAACATTGATGTTGTTGTTATCGGGTTTAACGCCATTTTTAGCACAAGATAGGCTATACATAGCAGCCAGTTTAAATAGTGGAGGAAGAACCCGGGGAAACCCCGGAAAGAACCACGGACCCACGAAGAGCTACTGACAACCTTTCTCACGTACCCATATTTGCCGATCCTGAAACTCAAAACCACCTAGAGGTGAGATGGCAGTGATTCGTGACGGTGAATGCTTAGACCAATTGGCCATTCGCCCCCCCCCCCCCCGTTTTTTACTTTTACCTGAGTATGAAAATATTATTAGCTTTTAAAAATAGTTACATGAAGAGAAGGGATTGCCCAAAACCACACCCTCATTCTTGAGTTTGTTTAGTTAAGGACGTTGGGGTTATTAAAATATGTTGATTTTGAAAGTTTTGTGATTTTGCTTGTTATTTAGAGAAAATCGTTTTGATTGTCAATCGTTTCTTTGTCTTTAAATGGCTTTTGTGACCAAACAGAATGCAACCCCTCTCAGAGCTTAACCGAACGACCTTTTTGAGGAAAAGTTCAAGACTCTAGCAAAAGAAATACTACTGTGGTTTTCTTATTACATTACACGAAAATCCAAGTAGATGTTTGTGTGAATGTGTGTGCATTGATATCCTTTTCCCACTTTTATTCCAATTTGATTTGGGGTTGAAGGTCGTATCTTGATTGTTCTTGCTGTTTCTATTCTTTACTCTCCCTCCCACTTAACACCCACTTCAATAATGTGTGCTGAGTAATAGGTATGATTGTTGGTAAGTAGATCGGGGTGCTGGCCAGTAACATTGTGTATGTGAGTAGACGTGCGTGTTGGTGGATAAATTGAGGTGCTGGTCAGTAACATTGTGTATGTGAGTAGACGTGCGTGTTGGTGGATAGATGGAGGTGCTGGTCAGTAAGGCTGTAGTGCTGATTAATAAGTGTTAGTGTTGTGAGCAGATGTATTTGCTGACCAGGTAGATTGTGGTTTGCTTAATAGGTGTAAGTGCTAGTGAGTAAATATGGCGTTGGTCATGAACAATGTGTATTGGTTATTAGGTGTGGGTTTTGGTCAGTTATACTGTGTTTGGGTTAGTAAGTGTGGGTACTTGAATCTAGAGTGACCCACCATTTTCGATTCCCTTTATCCAATGGCGTCCTTGCATGTAGGATTCCAACAGACCCCACACATTCCCATAATGTTAATCCTATTGACGGTTATTGTTTCCCCTTTCCCGAAAAATGAATTATCGTACTGTTCATTTTTTTATGCTTTCAAAGTTATGTTTACCATTTTGCACCATATCGCCGCACAATGTAAGTTCCATAGATGTTTGTAACAACAAATTACGATTTCCTGCCAAAATATCATACTAATCCAAGATGAACACTATCAGATCGTCACTTCTTACAGTGAAGATCTAATTTTAATCAGATTGAATTTCAGCATACATACTTTTTCATTTTTGTCTTACTGCATCAACGTGTCACGGTGAATGGGTTTTGTTTTCGATTAACATGTTCTATCAAAGTAGTGGGTATTCTGAGGTGACTTCTGAGCGGAGGAACTCTAAAGATAAAGCCATATTATCGCGGCAATTGAGAAATACAGTGACCGTCTGTCGTATGATATCAAAATAAAATATTTTTTTATATAAAACAAAATCGGGAAATGTTTAGTTAACTGTAACCTCCATAAACATAAATTGTACGACTATGCCCAGAAAATACCTTTCATTAACTTAAAGGACTGACACTGTTCATTAACTTAAAGGACTGACACTGTTCATTAACTTAAAGGACTGACACTGTTCATTAACTCGTTTATATACTAATTGTATTTCATCTTGCACATGAATGAAGCAAATTGTCAGTTAATAAACGGACATGACTCGCTGCTACTGATATTCTGTCAACCATACATCATATTTTTGTGACAATTTGTGATAAACTGCACACACACACACACACACACACACACACACACACACACTTATTCTAGATGAGGAGAGAGTCGCATGATCAAATGCTTACATTCAATGTGACAGTTACAGAGTGTACGCGTGTAAATAAAAGACTGCGTGAAAATTCGGAGGTACAGTACCAGTTAATCGTTTTAACAATCCCATTACCAACTCCCTTGATATAATATCTAACTCTTTACAGAGCGGGCAGAGTATAACCTAAATATACAATCAGATTAATGTACTTACGTATGAAAGATTTTCTCGAAAGAGTCCTACTTGAACGTTCCAAAGGTCTCGTTGCTAAGTCTGTTTTTATTATCAACATGGAATGACAAGGAGGTAAATTTTCGCCAGCGAGACACGCATGCCTCATTTCTATTCCTGTTAATTACGTACGAGTTTTTAATATACTTCTAAGGAATTGATATCGAAAGTGCATTTTAAACAAGAGTAACCGCATATGGTTCTACGTCTTTAATATTATTTAAAATGAGAAACCTTAATTTTTTAACAATGTCCTCCAGTTATCTATTCAGCAACTTGCTTCGCAATATAAAATTCTAATCTTAAATTTACGGAACAGGAAGCCCCTCACCACCACTCGGCAGTTAAAAGAAAATAGAGGCGGAGAACCGGGTGTGATATTAACTCCTCCCACTTGTAGCAACGCGTGAGAGACTTGCCAATTCTGGTAAAAATGTTGGTGAGGAGGCATTTAAACCTATAAAAAACAAAGATTGTATCATGGATGTGAGACATTTACCGGTATATTATACCAATTCAAAAATAAAAATATATGTTTCTGATGCCGCATCATTTCCATGCCTGAACAAAATGAACACCACTAGGTTTCGATCCCATTGTATTAGGATCTTGGCTGAGACTGCAGCTGCAGCACAGGGTTTGGGCGATAGAGTAATCTTTTGCGAGGCATTCGTATATCTTTAAAGTACATAGGGTTTCCGCCGTTCCGTTGTCCTGTTATTTCACTCAATACATATCTTCTTTGAATTCACACGCCATGTTTTACTTGTGCGTGTTCTAACAACCCATGACTTTTAAGGGATATTCTTCATGTTATAGTTTCATATCGCATCTATCCTCCTTCCAGATTTCAAGACGAAACATTACTCGTTCCCTTATATGTGCATTGTACTGCTGCCTTCAACGCATAATAACTGATGTTTATGACAGCTTTTGTTTTAGTTAGTGTTTTTTGTTGCGTTCAGTATTGACACATTAAACGTGTCTTTATTTCTGCATAACTGAGATTTTTCTTTCATTTGGATGTTAACTTTTCTTACATATTGGTGTAATCCCTACATTTGTATGGTTTGCTATTCTTTTTTGCTTCTGGTTTAAAGGGTGGTCGTGGTTTAAAAGAATGAGTTAGACACGGACTATATAAATGGCGAGGCCGACGCGCCGGCGATATACGGATGTTTATACTCGGTATCAAGCGAGACTCCACCCCCTCAGCCACCCCACCCCGATATTAAACGAAGCATACATGGCGTTTGTATTTATTACCCCTCCCCATTTTATTGACAACATTCTTTTCAAGTTTTTAAAAATACTTTTAATAAAATGAATTAAGGTTTTTGGCGTCTTATAAAATATATTGTATATATTGTACAACTCACTGAAAGTCCTTATGTGTATGTAGTACGTTGCCAGTTCGAGCCATTTCTTTGCCTAGATATATTAGGTACTGTGGCGTCATATGTCCATTGCATTGCCGATATGGTGATTTACTCTTTTGCTTTTGAATTGTTAAAATAAATGTTAGGGCATATATGAATTGATTTAAACTGCAATCACCGGTAAGTAAATTTCCCTGCTTTTTTATGGAACATAAGTTGTGGACCAGCAAGAGACTCTTTTTATCACATCATACTTAGTGAGTACACAAATTATACATGCAAACTAATTTCCGGGCAAATTATATAGAATAATACTAATTAAATACATTAATGTTATACTGAAAACGCATTAATTTAAAGTACATTCGAGTTCACTATATTTATGTTGTCATTATAACAAATTATTATGCAAAAATTGAAGGTTATGGTGATAAGTTAAGCCTTTAGTTTTAAGACAATAATGATTCGGTCTCTGTTTATGCAGACTGGGTTTATCAAAATCATTTGGATACTCTTTATAAGAACAATGTAAACGACATTTGTTTTTTTTTTCTTTCTTTTTATGTTCTACTTGAAAAGTAACCAGAATTTTAAATTCAAGTAAAACGCCAATTTTGTTTATCCCAGTGATGAAAAAGTTTCAACAAATATTAACAAATGTACACCACTTCGAACTACCTTCTCTCAAGTAGACCTTCCGGACCTATTTGCAAATTTCTTCCGTGACAAAGTACAAACCATATGAGATACGCTTGACAACACAATTTCAATGGACTCTACGTCACCATACATTTTCGATACAGAATTTCAGCGACAACCATTAGGAGCATTTGAACCTGTCTCTATGGATTCAGTACGGATAATCGAGATGACGAATGCGCCAAAATCATGTGAAATTTATCCAATTCCAGCATCACGTTTGCTTGAGTGCTTAGATCCAATATTGCCTTCACTAACTGATGTTGTTAATATCTCTATCTAATCCGGGGAATTCCCACTATATTTCAAAACTACCATTGTAAAGCCTCTGCTGAAGAAACCAACACTTCACCATAACAGTTTAAAGAACTACAGCCAAGTGTCTAATCTCAAGTTCATATTAAAAAAAATCTTAAACAATCTTATAAAAGGTTGTTCTAACCCAACTTGCATCTCATTTGAATTCAAAAAGTCTTTTTAGCAATGTACAGTCTGCATATCGCCCTTGCCACAGTACTGAAACTACTCTTTTGAAACTATTTGATGATATTCTCTCTGCTTTGGATAGCGGAGAGATTATAGTCCTTAATCTCCTTGATTTGACTACAACATGTGACATAATATATCATGATATAGTATTTCACCATCTCCAGCATGCATTTGGCATTCAGAATACAGCCTTACAGTGGTTCAAGTCCTACTGAGTCCACAGGACACAATTTGCATCTGCGAATGGAATACACTCCAGCCCAGTTGATCTATGTTGTGGTGTTCCACAGGGGTCTGTTCTTAGATCTGTTTGCATCATTCTATACACTCAGCTGCTCGCAAGTGGCATAGATCATCACAAAGTGTCTCACCAATTGTACGCTGATGATACCCAAATATACAAGTCTAGCCACCCATCTGAAGTTGATGCTACCATCCATGGAGTAGAGAAGTGCATTTCTGATGTGAAATCATGGATGACATGTAACAAGCTGCAGATGAATGATGATAAAACTGAGGCTATTCTGATCACAACACAAAGACTTTATCATTCACATTATTTACCTCAGACAATAAATATCAGCAACACCAACATTAAATTCTCACAGTCAGTACGAAACCTAGGTGCTACTCTGGACAGTACTCTCACATTGCACCAACATGTCATGTACATAAGCAAGGCTGCATATCTTGAGCTGAGACGCATCAGCTTGATTCACAAATATCTTTCAGTTGATGTCACTAAAACACTTGTGAATTCAATAGTACTTTCAAGACTGGAAAATTGCAACTCAATTTTGTCTGGTTCGTTTCAATATCTACTCCAGAAACTTCAAAATGTTCAAAACAGCCGCTCGGATCATCGTTAGAGTACCACGATCAGAACACACCTCGCCGCTGCTCTGTACCCGACACTGGCTATCCATTCGATCCAGAAACAAACACAAAATTTATTTTCTGTTTTACATTTCACTGACGGACTCCAGTCCAACATACCTATCTGTCCGCACCCATGTGTACACACCAGCAATATACTTACGCTTCTCTTCTGACAATTGTATTAGTCATTAGTCCCACTATGTAAACAAAGTCATATGGACAACGTCCTGTTGCATATCAGGGTCCAGCAACGTGGAATGAATTGCCCAGAGACACAAAAACACAATGATCCCTTTCCAGAATGCTCTTAAACATCACCTTTCTCGACTGCAAGATCAAACTTAAAGACCTTATATTGTTTCCTTCCTTACATATTTTCAGCATTTTTGTAATGTTTTTCTAATTACATGGTCTTTGTTTTGTTTTTGAAGTCATATCATTTATATAAGTTATAAAGCGCTTAGAACGTCGAAAGATTAGGCACTATACAAAGTCCTCATTATTATTATTATTATTATTATTATTATTAAATATCACGTTGAAAATAGTCTTGAGATGGTTTAAACATGAAAAGCGACATGTGCAGGACTTTGACATTGTGGTTGTTTAAATATTAGAACATTTGTATAGTCTAATACTTTTATCAGTCATGGTGCACAAATGAAATAAATACAAATTATTTTTATGGGTAAAAATAACTAGACTTAAATCCAAAGATCACTTTGCTGTTCCGAAAGTAATTATGTCTTGAAAAAATATGCGGATAAAGAACGCACTATATTTGAGGCTTTGCTGCAAATAATTTCATTTTAAATATGAACGATAAACATATGCTAAATTATGACTAGCTTTGATTCCTATGTCATTATTGTTCATCTACACAATTGTTGAAAGTAACGTTTATTGTTACGTTTTTACTTTTACTTTTAAAATTTCCTCTACTATCGACAAAAGGTTATATTTTTAATATCTGATTAGATACGACAACTTTTAGAATCTGATAATTCGAGAAAGAATGTTTTGGATTGATAACTTTTCGTAAAACTTTCACATTTAAATATAGGATGCATTAGTATATTTCAGTAATTATCACCAATGATTGTAATTTGTTACATGTTAAATCACTGTTAAACTGAATGTTTTAATAATAAGAACTCCCTATTGCACTGATTTCACTTTCAATCTGAAAAATATGAAGACAAAAGCAGTTTAACCTACAATTTGTAAAGTAAAATCAATCTTGATAACAATTAAAAGTTGTAATCAAACAAAATTCAGCCAAGCGCATTCCTATTGTTTTTCAGTGGCTGCGAAGTGCAAAACTCAATATACTTATCATAAACAATTCGCGACTATATTTTAAAGTTAATCAGACCACTCCACAAATTGAATTAACGTTTTTGTTTGTATTAAGATGCTAACAGGTATTAAAAAGATGGTGTCTTTGGATGAATAAGTATTTTAACTAGTTTCATTGAACTGTTTTCTTTAAACCCAGACCACTCCCCCCTCCAATTAAATGATCGCGTCAATTTCATTCCTTTCAAGGTTCTTTTATATTTGTCAACAACAAAAATCATATACTTTCCGTGCAATAAGGAGACCCTAATACTTTTTGGAAATGTTATCGTAATAATTAGAGGTGCGGACACGTGTAATATTTAGTTTCTCATGAAAATGTTAAAATATTATGAATTATTTAGAGATCATTTGCTTGATGCATAATGTATATTCTCCAGTTGCTTTTTGAGAATTTATTCTCTTTAGGAGACACACGTGATAAACGTATCCACAGATTTGGAATGCTGCTACAAGTTAAGTATCAATATATTATTTGAAATGATGTTTAATGAGACTTCAAAATGCACGAAGTACCTCCCCTTTCTCTTTCTCTGTCTCTCTCTCTGCCTCTGTCTGTCCCTCTGTATCTGTATGTCTGTCTTTATCTCTGTATCTCTGTCTGTCTCCCGGTCTCTCTCTATCTCTGTGTCTCTGTCTGTCTGTCTGTCTGACTCTCTCTCTCTCTCTCTCTCTCTCTCTCTCTCTCTCTCTCTCTCTCTATATATATATATATATATATATATATATATATATATATATATATATATATATATATATATATATATACTTGTTCTCATGTCAAGATCACGTATAAACAGTTTTGGGAACCATTTTAAGCAGAAATCATGCGTCACTGAAGATCTTATTTCTAAACATTATTCTATATCTTATTTTTTAAATATACTTCTATATACTTCTAGTGTTAGTTAGAATATGTATTTTGTCCGAATGACCGAGGTTCATCTTGCAATCCATGAAGGATATTAATACAGTGGATTTAGTATTGCGCCTACGTTTTATCTCTAAACTGTTTACAAGGAGTAATTATGTCTAAGATCAATGGACAACTCATTCTCTAAACTGTTTACAAGGAGTAATTATGTCTAAGATCAATGGACAACTCATTCCATTCATTAGATGGGCCATTGTAAGTAAATGAATATTGTCCGCATGACATCGTTTGAACAGTGGAAACGATGAGAACGCGAGTGTTGGAAGAGAAGCGTAAGTTTCTGGATAGGGTGTGCACATAGGTGAATTATATATATATATATATATATATATATATATATATATATATATATATATATATATATATATATATATATATATATATATATATATATATATATATATATATATGTATATATATATATATCTGTATATATATAGATATATAAATATATGTATCTGTATACACTTATTATATATATATATATATATATATATATATATATATATATATATACATATATATATATATATATATATATATATATATATATATATATATATATATATATATATATATATATATATTTATATATATATATTGTTAAGTGCTTAGGCGCGAATAAACAGTAACATAGAAAAAGTGAAAATAACAAGCTTGTAAAATCTTAATAAACAATTTATTGAGCACAAATATTTTCCAGAAAAGAAAAAGAAACTTACTGTTTTAAGAATTAATTCCAAAATTAATCCAAAAATAATTCAAAATATAATCCACTAGAGAAATTGCAAAAGTCCTTGTAATAAAATGTCCAAATAATTCCAAGTTCGAATCTTAGTGAAGCATCCAAGATGGAAGACGATGTCACGTGATTAAGTCAGTTGTTGGTAATGAAATTCAATGAGCACAATTATTTTCCAGATAAATAACAAAATAAATTCTCTTGATCCAAACGAATTGAAATAATTTCCAATATAAGGTAATTTAAAATAACTCAAAACGACACACAACTTATTATTCTAACAGCCCAACTTCTACTAAATAGTTCGCTCTAAAACATCATTTATATACCTGTTTTTACGTAAAGAAGGAAGGGGTCACGTGATCTTCTAGAATCTTTTAGAACGAATGTATGTTCAAAAAATCTCGTGCACACCGTATGACCCAACTAAAAATAGAAAGATGTTTATAACAAAGCTCCATAATGTCCTTGGAATCAACCAATCATTTTAAAAGCTTGTTTACAACTCTGAAGCCAGGTCAGAAATGAGGTCAACATCTGTTGTTTATTTGTAAAGTACAAGTCATCCCGGTTTAATAAAAATATCTCCCAATGAATGAATCTTAAACTTAAAATGACAAATTTGAATCTAACAAACAATTAAAATAAATAATAAATGACCCAAATCAAATACACGTAATATATATATATATATATATATATATATATATATATATATATATATATATATATATATATATATATATATATATATATATATGTCTGCGTGCGTGTGTGTGTGTGTGTGTGTGTGTGTGTGTGGCACTGGAGTCACTATAGCATAGTGAATAGAGTTTGTGATTCTCAATCGAACGGATAGCCAGTGAAGGTTACAGAGAAGGGTAGTCAGAATTACCTCTGATCCTTTCCACCCCATCTTTTATATTCGGATATGTATATTGGGGTGTATGCGACGTATGCATTTATGCGACAGCGCCGATGACCCTGACACGGGGTTACTTACAGCAAGAAGATTAGACCGCATATCTGTGGATCCGTTAATATCTGTATTGATAATGTTGAATAAAAGATTGGTATATCACCGGCTAAGCTACTATGCCGTAAACATTCATTTGGTAGCACCAATCCATACGAATTGAAATAAACAACACCACGTGGATAAACATCGTATGCAACCCAGTGAGTTCCTGAACCAAATGTGTCATCGAGATTAATGATACCAGTTTCAACACGGTTTGGCTTTTCCGGTAACTGATTACGCATGAAAACACATCTCAAGTATATTATGTTTGATGTCAAAGCATCATCTAGTAAATCAAAAATGATCACGGGGAGCTAAAAGAAAGGTTCCAGGTTGCCTCAGACCTTGACCGTACCACGTTCCTGGTAATGTTAGTCCATTTTACCGAGGTCTTTTGACCGTTTTGGGACTTACAGTGTCCTCTTGACCTTTTTCAACGCCAAACCGACAGCAATTACAATAATAAAGGGTGCAGCTGTTTTTGCAATAGCTGAAGCTGCGATGGCAATCAGCGCTATCTCTGCTAGCAGCGGAAATATAGCACCAATTTTTGCTGTGTAGCTAATCCCTTTCACGGAAAAATCATGTCGCATGTCCGTTCCTGATTTAATGGCGTCATTATAGTTTTTAAGCCGACATTCTGTCAACGATAACTTATTTGGGACATGCAACGCCGCTGATATTTTTGCCCTATAATTCTTCTTTAATACTGCCTGCAGCCTTTTAATCTGACTGGATGTCTGATTAACGTTTTCGTGTTGATATGACATTATAACATTATGAATGACCTAATTACATGTTTGGAAAACACTTACATGTTTGGAAAACACTTTCATATTTTCATCGGGAGCATTAAGGACTTTCATTCGTCCGCCAGCACATTCAAGTACCTTTGTTTTATCTGACAGTATGAGAGCAATTGCTTTGTAACCACTAGTTGGTGCAGCACCAAAAGTAACTTGCATGTGCACGTCAACGATTGACTTTCTATATAAAGCTAGATGTTTCAACGAGAAATAAAAAGTCGGAATAAGACGTCGAGAATTCCCTTTGAAATATGTGCAGTCCGGAGTCGACATTCTGATCACGCCACATAAATCTCTTCAGACTATGATATGTCCGTACTCCTTTGTTTTGGTCACAATTCAGTATTATGCCTTCGAGTGATTCTTGATATCCGTTTATCCTCAGCGAAATCGTAGACACTGCAAATTTATAAAACACCATTGAATGGTGCTGAAATCCCCTGCTATGATGCGATCTGCCATGAAAATGTTCCTGCTGTACTTGGAGCTGTATCTGTGGTTATTGTCAGCCAAGACAGCATTGATTTACAACCACTATCCATGAACAATAAAAAACACACTTCTTCTATCACTGATGGAGTCATAGTTGGCATCCATAACGTTAGTTTTGTTAATGTTACTTTATCAGCACCACCACTCCACCAATATTAGCTTTTCAGATTACAACCGTGTGTTTTTTTTTTGTTCCGAAGATAACATCTCTAACATGTCTACAGCATCTGAAGATATGTGACAGTGGTATCACACATGAAAATCCACAATCGGCATTCACCTGAGATCGTGCTGAGAACACTAAGTTGAATTCTCGATTGGCGCTCTGTAGTGTTGCAAAAAAGCGGTCGAAATATCATTCTAACTGGCTGTGGTTCAGCATCGTTAGCTGTACTAATTGTACCATGAGATGCTGCCTATCTTCGGGGCTGTCAGTAATATCCTTTGCGAACATCATTGACGGACATGCGCACCGTGGATAACCATCGTTGTATTGGGCGAGTCAGATAATTGTCATAGCATCAACGTTATCAAGGCATGAGTCGATTTCTCTACCATCAATGACTTATCTGGCATTGTTAAATAATGCCCAAAAACCCATTGCTAACAGATACACATCGTTCATTTGCAGTGTATGTGGTATCAACATTTTCACAAGTTTACCATGAACTTCAATTAAGGCCTCTGTGGGCAAGAAATAATTTGATGTATCATGGACTTGTAGTTCGATTCGTCCACATTGGTCTGGTTCTCGTGGTTCTTAAGAATAATATTGATAATCACGCTATTAACTCATCTTTGAGTAGTGCTGCATCCATGTGAAATACGCGGTCAGACACACGTTGGGACATTTTTTAAAATATATTCGCTGCTGTCTAAAACGGTGTTTCTAACACTGATCAATATCACCGACAACGACGGGCCACTTAACGCTATGAGGTGTACGGCTATATTTTGTCTGTCATTGTCTCCGGCTTGTTTTATCAGTGTCAGCCCGCCAGCTAATTCTTTCAACCGCTCATTTGCAGCTTGATTTATTATTTTACTGACACTTGCTAGCGGTGCTGGGCGGTGCCTATAGTGGCCGAGTGGTCTAAAGCGCTTTCCGTTACGGATCACTGCTATCTCACCTCTGTCTGCATGGGTTCGAATTTAAGATTCGACTAATATAGTTATGTGTGAAAGCTTGCCAGTAGCTTTTTGTGGGTCGGTGGTTCTTTCCGGTGTTTTCCCGAGTTCTTCGTCCACCAATAATAGTTGCTGCCATGTATAGCCTATTGTGTGCTGAAAAATAGCGTTAAACCCTATAACATCAACAACAACTAGTGGTGCTGGGCAATTTTATCGACTGTGGTTCTCGTTGTACTTATCGCACCCACTCCAGCTGATTAAAATAATATGATAATTATTTACTTTCATGGTGCAGACTCTCGAGACATATTTCAAATAACCCTTATTTTTCTTTTCTATCCAATATGGACCGCTCCGCTGGCCTAGTGGTTAGAGTATCCGCCTCGGATGCGCAACTGATAAAAATGGTACTAAAATCTGCTGTCAGCATAATGTGAGTGGGGCATCATGCTACATGTCTGCAGAAAGACGCCCCAGTGCTAGAAATCACTATAAACTGCCACACTGACTGTAACGATATGACTGAAAACTTGTTGAAACTACGTGAAAAATCCAAATCACTTAAACACTACCCAGTGAGACCGTTCCTACTGACATATTCAGTGACATATTGTACGGAAACAATAAATATGATCACCAACATAATTTCAGCGATTGAGCAAATATTTTAATTTAAGAACACAGCCATATTTTTCTAATCAACGCGTAAAATCAGCCTTAACTTGATGTACTTCTGACCTCATTATACTAGCGAAGTATAAGAGATGACCTGTTCTATGCGGTAGCGTCTAATTCGGAGAGGGAGGGGCGGCCGATGCGGTTGTTCAGGGTTCTTGAGGTCTTGGGGCCCCCAAACACCTTTGGGACTTAATCGTCGCTCAGGACGCCATTCACTTTCTGTACGTCACTGGTTCTATCATCATGTAAACAAACTCCAGGTGCGATATGATGGAAAAGCTACATCTTGTTTGTTTATATCAAAAAGAGAAGAACGATATACCTTTCTCTTTGTTCTGCTTGTATCTGACACGTTCGAAACTGAAACTGAAACTCTAGTAGTAGTTACACAAACAAGTTTGTTTTACCGGATTAATCCGGTAGTCCTAAGCCGGAGAATAAACAGGGAAGTAAATTATACTCAATTCATCTTGCTTGCCAAAGATTATTTTGTGCACACTAATGATCGAGTATTACCTACCAGCAATGACAACATAAAACTGGTTAGGCTGTATACAATAAATACAAAAACATATGGTTATTAGGTTTTTCAATCAGACTTGAAAGGTTTGCAGCATATTTGATCGCCCATCGTAGTCATAGAAAAAACCCTAGTAAATCTCATTGTATGAAAACATAATTTTACCCGATATGAAGATTTATAGATAGTATTCGATTTCAAGAAATGAATTTCCAACGATGCTTTCTCAGTGCGATGATATTAGATTAGCCGTCGAACATAAGCCATGAATATTCCATTTTTAAAAAAATGCATAACCTAAGTAGTGTAGGGGGACGATATAGCGTCAAGCGTTCTATGTTATGTTTTGTTGTTGTAGGGTTTAACAATATTTTTCAGCACACGATAGGCTATACATGGCGGCCAGTATTAATGGTGGAGGAAGAACCTGGGAAAACCCTTGGAGAGAACCATCGACCCACGAGAAGCTACTGGCACGTTTTCTCACATACCCACATTGGCCGAATCTGAGACTCGAACACATGCAGACAGAGGTGAGATGGCAGTGATCCGCAACGAAGAGCGCTTAGACCACTCAACCACTCGAGGCCCCGGTTCTATATTAAATTTGATCGTTTGCACTATGGCGTTCATGGGAATTTAACATGAGGAATATTGGGACTGTATATATTCAAAAATATTGGGAAAGTTTAACGACAAGGGAAATGGAACAGAGATGACGTCACGGTACTGGACAGTGGCAAAAATGTTGCAAGTGGCTGACTTCAATCGAGCGGGACAGTGTGGCAAGGAGCTAACGTTAATACGTTAATACGCACTGCTCTAGGGACAAAGAGAGACATGTATATTACACAAATAGAGACATAGACAGAGAGATAGACATATAAAACAAACACATATTCACATACACATTCATACATACACATTCATGTAAGAGTCCTCACACAAACACACATAGACATACACACAAACGTATGTACTTACAACAACAACAACACACACACACACACACACACATATCAATATGGCAAACAGAGTAAATCTTTTAGAGGCAAAGGAGTGGCCATGAAAAGGACCGTGTAGCATTCTTCTTTAATGTTTTTTTTTACCTTCATTTTCTCCACCATCACCTTATTTTATGTACTACACTTATCTCTTTCTTCTCATCTATTTTCTCTTCACCGTTTTTCTTTCCCTTCTCCTCATTTTTCTTATTATTTTCCGCTTGTTATTATATAGTCTCATCCTCTCTTTGTCTTCTATTTCTTCCTTTTCCTCCTTTTTCTGTTTAATCATGTCTTTCAAATAGTTCTTTCCTTTCTTCAAAGTATTTATCTCCATGGCCAATCTCTGCCAATCTCTGCGGGTTATTAGCTCCAAACTACATCCTCACCAACATTTCCTCCAAATGCCAATCGTATCTATCACCTCCTGCAAGTTCAACATATTTTCCATGTTGCTAGCCATCTTCATCGATGAATATTCAGTGTTGAAAGGCGGGAATGACGAACGCTCCTTGTCTTAAGCACAGAACTCTCTCTCTCTCTCTCTCTCTCTCTCTCTCTCTCCTACCCAACAACTTCCGAGCGACGAGAGTGCGTACCTAAAATATGTTTTTTACAAGCCAATACATTATTACCATTATAACCCACGTTATTTTCTATCAATGCATTGTGAGAATGAATATTATGCTTTTACAAGGTTTATTGTTTGTTAAGGTATCGATTAAATTCAAACACACATACATACACGAGCTCATCAAGACACATACACACATACATACAGAAGTATTCGTGCACACATACACGAGCACAAACGTATGCGCACACACACACAATCAAAATACACACTAGTACGCTCACACACGCACAAAATCACAGACACACATCAGTAAAGGAGTCAGTATTTATAGTCACACTACTTCACATTCACACAAATTGGCAACTTGATAAGTCTCTGTTTTTATAGATCAGGTACAAACAAACATACACCTGCTTAATGCTGACATCCTCAGACTGGAGGAGGAGATGATTAATTAAAGTGATTCGGCCTCGAGGGGTCTTTTATCACTAGTTTGTCTATCGAAAGATAGTTATTTAATTATTCCCGTGGGGAAGGAGTGGTGCCACATCCCACGGGCATTTATGCGTACAAAGTACGCTATTTATTTGGCCGTCAAATCGAGTCGCTATTAAATATAAGACCATAATGAGTTGGAATCGTACCAACACGCACTCAACCCTATCATCCAATCAAGAGGAAGATAACAGAGGTGCAATGGCACCGGATAATAGCGAGAGAAAAATAGTTATATATATATATATATATATATATATATATATATATATATATATATATATATATATATATATATATATATATATATATATATATATATATATATATATATATATATATATATATATATATATATATTCAAAAGTATACATTCCAATATTTGAAATGTGAAAATTCGCAGTATCTTTCAACATTTTCAAGTACAATTATGTATCTTTTAATTGCGCTTTTACAATTTCCATTTCTTTCAGTTCATGTCTGTATTTTAGTAGTAGTTTTCCAATAGTCGAAATTTGCACTTGTAATTTCTTGTTTTGCTCTTTTATATACACGCTGCCACTATGTCCTACATGATGTCATTATGTTCTACATACTCCACTGTATTCCTACATAATACCACAATGTGATATATACTGTCATTTTGTCCGACATAATACCACTATGTCGTACATGATGTCAGTATGTCGTACATAATCCCACAATGTGAAGCACACTGCCACTATGTCCTACATAATCCCACAATGTGAAGCACACTGCCACTATGTCCTACATAATACCACAATGTGATACATACTGTCACTATGTCCTACATCATACCACAATGTCATACACATTGTCTTGTCATCATGTTTTTCTGTGAATTTGTGCATCCCTTGAAGTTGTAATATTGCTTTCACATTGCACTTGAAGGCGACCGCATGTGCGAACGCTGTCTATTGCATTTACGTGTGGGCTCCTTTTTCACATCCAGTTCAGCATGCCCGTTACCTTGTTTACAGTCTTTCAGCATTTATAAGACAAAGCACTAAGTATAAACATTGGCTTAGAATTATTTTAATTTTTCAGGTGTGTGTCCCATCTAGTTCATAATATTTCCAGTTTACTTATTGGCGCTAGGACAATTATATAATAATAATAATGAGGACTTTGTATAGCGCCTAATCTTTCGAAGCTCTAAGCGCTTTACGCCATCAACAATGATATGACTACAATACAGAAAAACAAATGACAAAAACAATGAAATTGGAAAACATTAAAACATTGGCTTGGAATTATTTTAATATTTCAGGCATGTGCTTCATCTAGTTTATAATATTTTCAGTTTACGCGTTGGTTGACCCAATTCTATAGCTATGAGCATTATATTCGTCCATCCTGCTTGTGTGTGAAAATGTGGACGCAAGGATAAATCAGTAAAAAGACAGTGTTTGAAATAGACAGAATGACGAAAGGATAGACAAAAATGATAAAATGATAGAGGAATAAAAAATAAAAATACAAGGAACGGCTGAAGTTGTATTAGCGATCATATTTAAAACGTCATTATGCATAGACCATAAAAAGTGTACAAACGTCTAAAACACTCATCCGTTTATCCGTTTTACATGATGTCCAAGAAAACATATCATTATGATAATGTAATTACTAAAAATTTTACATTTTCATTAGCTGTCATTAAATTTAAATATAGTACTGTGAGAGTTATTGTAAACCATACCCGCCCTTGCAACATATGAAGGATCTAGGATACTTTAATCATGCCTTCATATGCAGGTGGAGGTCATGTTCTCAAAATGTGCCATTTGAATTTTTGAAAAACATAAATATATGATATTCATGTCTTTCTACGTGTTATTGAAGACGGTATAATCAAAAGCTTTCGTAATATAAAGTTTAAAAGAAACATTTATGTAAAATCAAGTAGCATTCAAACTAGTCATCGTCTGCTTATTTGTTTCCTTTACAATGCAATATTGACCATTTTACAGATACAATTTTATTATTTTCTAATAATGTCAATTAACACAACCTTTTTCCTTTATCTTTTACTCAAATAGTTAACGTCTAATACGAAATAGTTGTACAAACAGTTACAATATATAAAATAGACCATTCATTGAGTTTTATACAAAATATAATCAAATACGAATTAACCAATCAAATGTATTGATAAAATTTGTTAAGACAGCTGTCTTTCTGAAATAATTTATGTACAATATATAATATGGATACATTAACTCAATACTTGTACATATAGCTCATATCTTCACACGCACTCTCATTATACAATATAAAGCTGATTGCAATAATTTATGTATCCTGCGAGAGGAAATCAACTTTTAGACTTTTAACTGCCGATTCATTAGTAATTAGAGTACTAGAGAATAGCATTGATACAGCTGCCTAACTAAATCTAGACAATTCAAAGAGCAAGTTGTTTCTCGTCCTGTACTTTTCTCAAGCGCTTTTACGTGTATTTCTGTGTCACCAAAAGATAAGCTGACAATAAATGCTCTGTCCTTGTAAGGTACGTTGGTATCAACATCTACTCATATCTCTCCTACTTTAAAACATCTTGGATCGGTTACATATTTCGGGTTTTCTTTCTGGGTAGCAAATAACTGCACTGTAAAGCAAGATGTTTTGGAGTCTGGAGAATAATAGTCCCTCTGGAAACTTTCATTACATTGTAGTGACTGTCCTATTTCAACATGCTTGTTGAAGACGTTGTTGCATTTTACATTCCCATCATCATCGACGACTTTATATTTCTCATCGTGCTCGCCTTCGATAAAAGGGCTGCGAACCGAAACACCGTAGGTATATTTGGCAATACGTTCTGATATGGCACCAGTATCGTGGGCAAACACAACGGCTCCTTTCAATACAACCATACCAGCCTCATGCGGAACAATGATCTTTTTACTTTGAAATTCTTTATGAATTGCATGTTGAAGCATCTTTGACTCAGAAAACCCGCCAACCAACAGAACTTCGGAGACGTCCCTCAATGCAGCCTTGGAGAGCAACATCTTTACGTGGTCAACAATGCTTCGAGTTGCTTCATCAAAAAACGTTTAATAATTTTGCGTCGACTTTTAATTTGTCTCTTGAAAGAGTGATTTGTTCTGAAAACGTTGTTTGTTTTATGGCTGCTTGAATATCTTCACCGGTTTCCTCTTCAAACATTTCCTTCAAGGCCCAAGGAAATCTGATAATAACTTCAGTTGAATCCTTTAATGGATCAATTTTTCTTTTCTTTATTTCAAACTCCCTAGTAATGTCGAAGTAATCGTTCATCTGCTTGTTAACAAATTTTTCAAAAACAGGATTTCCCACGATGCTAATCAGGAACTGTCGTATGCTTAGTCAACCTTTGTCCCACCCCATGCGCCTCCACTTGCTTTGTGAATTTCCTTCAGTCCTCCTCCTTCGATAACCTGGTGAACAGTGATATCCACCGTCCCACCTGTAAATTCAACTTACAACTATAGCAAGACCATTTCTAGGCAGATAGGTTGCTAAATAGGCAAGTAGGTATATTGAATATAGTGACCGAATAAAGGTAAAAAGACTAAAATAATGAAAGGAAGCTAAATTAATACCAGTGGATTGAAACGTAGAAACAAAAAATAAACGTACTGGTCAATAAGTGACATACAGATGTATAGATTACAAACATAAACAGATACGTACGTACGTACCTACCTACCTACATTGACAGAGTCATTGATTCATAGGGTTACGTTCTTTCAGAATGAACAATACGTTGTTTATCTTCTATATTATGAGAATACAGACAATGAAATGAGGATATTTAGGCAGTTCATGTTGAACAAATCCCAAGTCAAAATGTGGATTAAATAAAATTATAATATTCAACCAACAAGATCACAGTGCTTGTAGTTAAAACGTTCAGTAGTTCATTTACTAATAAACTAATAATTGAAAACAGTAAATCCGATAAAGTTGTCAAGCACGTATGTAAATTAATATTTCATACATTAGATGCTTAGCATAGTACGATGACAATGAGCACCATAAAGTTATGTATCTACTGTGTACGTGTGAACGTATACAACGCTACTGGATAAACTTAATGAAAGCTATTCCATTTCTTACGAATCTAGATTTTAAAATATGCAACAGAACAAAAGTAAAGCCAATAATTTATTTTCTTAAAACAATAAGTTAGCATTCAAAAGATGTGTGGTATTATGAGCTGAATTCCAATAATCTTAAATGTCCTATTACAATGTCCAGGAATGTAGAATTTTCCGAATGAATTTCAGAAGTCTTGAATGTCCTGATAAACCAGCAGACGTGAATATTATGTTAAGGCAATTAACCTGATACACAAATGATACGACACAGAATGACATTTGGAACAAATTCACAATTTAAAAACAAACTTTAAGGAAGAAATTGTTGTCGAATTTTTTTTCTGATCACAGTAATACAACTGTTAATACAATAGATTCCCAGAAGATGGTATAAAACAGGAATGCTTATTAACTCTCTATTTATTCAAATCTAAATGCAACTTACGGTGCAATAAAATGTTACTGAATTCCAATGGAAAATTCCAGTAACTCGAAAATACGGCTTGACATGGAACACAAATTATTGTGAGCATCTTGTTTGCTACTTACAAACATGGAGGCAGAAATTTCATCCACAACCCTCAATCACGGACAAAATTCAAGCACACACATTTGATTAAATGTACATAACTCTTTTATAAGGATAGTATATATTAAGTTGTTTAACTCCATAACTGAAATATAATAAATCCTTACCCCCAGCATCAATGACCATGTATGTTGATCCAGCTTTCATCTTAGAGATATCTTTTCCCCCGATCATTCTATTTATCGGCAAATGACGACAAAACAAAGGACGCTGTCTCCGGTTCAAGAGCGAGCTTCAATTTCGTAGTGCTCAAGCCAGCCTGCAGGTTAAGCAAAATCAGATGACATGTACAATCTGTAATCTTGCTTAACTTTAAATTTGTATTCTTAATGCACGCCTTTACATGGATGCTTAAGTATTGTACTACAATGTGAAGATGTTCTTGTTTTTATTTTATTTTATACAATGTAGAATAGAAAATGGCGATATAACATTTCGTTATGAGCTTAAATTTAACTTGTGCTTTATTAGTACTTAATAGAAGCAATTGCATAGTCAAATACGTCATAAGCTTTATCACGATAAATGGAATTCTGTATATATAACAACAACAGAAAGACAAGATACCTCCACAGCTGCCTCTCTCATGAATTGTTTTGCCGAATCATTCCATATGGCGCGAACTGTCAATACCCACATGATGTCCTCAGGCTGCAATATGCCAGCAACACGAGGGTTGAACTCTTTCAACAGGTCGTCCTTGAGGTACTTGATTGCCATAGAAAACGCGGTCATTACGGAAAGTTCTTTTTCTGTTGCATCTTCTATATTCAGTCCACGCTCCAGACCCTAAGATTGACAAAATGTGTATTTAACACACACACACACACACACACACACACACACACTGGTTAATTCAACATCTTATATAGACAGAATAGGATAATAACTTAAAATGTATATATTCTTTTTTAAATCTGTAATCAGATAAAACTATCATAAAAACATTTTTAGGCTAATCAAATTAGACACCTTTCTAAGAAACGATCACAAATAATGTTTATAATTCTGCTATTGTTTGCATGTTCACAAAATTATATTTCTTCACTGTTGTAAACTTACAGCAACGCATTTCACCACAAAATACTAATTATTCGCCACGGTGTAAATGCCGTTATCAGAAAATATGGCGATAAGGTAAATATTTATGTATACGAACAGTTCACTTTTAAAAGAGACCGATAAAGTATTAAAAGTAGTCATTTGGTAATATTTACAGATAAGTAAACAATTAGGAAAACATTCAGTTAAGAAGTTAGATCTTTTTTTTTCTTCTAAAGACAGTGTATCATTCTATTATCTGGAAATAACATTTTTTTTAACATTGCAAACAAACAGAAACAATAGTTAAATTAAATTGATATCTCCATTAAATGCATGTGAGGGGAGGGGGATTTGAAACATCTTAGAATATTTTTTACAAACGATGGAATAAATATATATAATAATTTAACCCAAAACTATGATTCAAACATTATTACGTCTCATCTGTTATGTTTCTTGCATCGAATAATTATTTGAATGAAAAATTTGCCTTCAAAAAATGCAGTTTTGGCATCATTAAATACACATCATCGCCCGCGTGTAAAGAGTCCTATTTACTCGGGACTTTTCTTAGCACTGAATGAACGCTGTATAGTTCGTAGCATTACATGATATTAAAATAACGAGCATTATGCATGAAATGATCAGCAACAGACTAAAAGAATGTCTAGTAAAAATAAAATGTTAATTTTCTTTGCGCTCCTAATCTATCTCATGTTGAGTTTAAGTGACAGCTTGGAAAAACGGGCCAGTTTGGAATTTTATGTTGTCCCGCTGTTTTAACGTACGAATTGGCATGAAAAATGTTCACTGGTAGAGTTTCAATACACTTGATAGTGATAAATATATTGAGATTGGACTGCAAAAAAATGTTACTAGAAAATATATAAATATCGTATTATCCAATCATGGTTGCTTAACAATGCAAGGCAAAACGCCGTTTTAGACAACTTTTTGCCACTTGAGAAAAATCGTACCCTTTTAGGGTTTATTTTTTTCTTCTTCTGTTTCTTTCCAATAAAGACAGAACTAAGTTATATCATGTAAATTTTCAATTTGTTTAAACAAATGAAGATGCAATGTCTATTCTATCCCTGCCACATAAGACTAATATTGATTAAACAATCCAAACGTGTTCTTTAAAACGTTCTTCTTCAAAACGTCCAATTGCTCAAGTTTTCCCAAATTAAATAGCAAGATTTTGAATTAGAGGATTTTAATTATTCAAAAACGGTGAATTAAGAAATTTGAAAGAAATTAAAAAATAGTTATGTCTATTTCCATTTCGCTGTATTTCAGATGCCTATACATTAGATCGTTTTAAAAGAGAAATTTAACTTCCCCTAAGACAACTGTCATAAGATATGAAACGTACACGGTTGCACGGTTATTCAGCACCGACTGCTGCTTTTCTTTGCCTACAGTATATATTATTATAAATTATAAATACACTGCAAATTCAACATTTTTTATTTAAGGTCATTGGAAACAGAACCCAACTGTGTTACTCGCCGTTAGAGTATCCGTTAATAACACAAATGATGATGTTTTAAAACAAAACCTGTTGTCAGATATGTTCATAGCGTGTTAGTAAATATAGAACGTTTTAATACTGTGAAGATTTACAAATATAATATCTCCCTCCTGGGAAGTTTTCATGTGTTTTAAAGTTATGAAGCTAAACAAATAAACGGTTTGGAATACCTTACAGTTGTTGTCACTAATTTATGATCATCAAATAAACGGTTTTAGAATACCTTACAGCTATTGTCACTAATTTATGGTCATCAAATAAACGGTTTTGGAATACCTTACAGCTATTTTCTAGAATGTATGATCAGCAAGTAAACTGCTTGTAATAATTTACAGCTATTGTCACTAATTTATGATCAGCAGAATAACGATTTGGAATACCCCACTGCTATTGTGACAAATTTATCACCAGCAAATAAACGGTTTGGAATACCCCACATCTTTTGTGACAAATTTATGACCAGCAAATAAACGGTTTGGAATATTCCACAGCTAATGTGACAAATTTATGATCAGCAAACAAACGGTTTGGAATACCCCACATCGATTGTGACAAATGTATGACCAGCAAATAAACGGTTTGGAATACCCCACATATATTATGAAAAATGTATGATCAGCAAATTAACGGTAATGGAATACCATACAGCTATTGTCACTTATTTATGATCAGCAGAATAACGGTTTGGAATACCCCACATATATTGTGACAAATGTTTGATCAGAAAATCAAGCTTGTTATTTTATGCAAGGGTATCGTAAATAATGTATGCGATATCACACAGTTTAAAAAAACGATCTTGTAGAATTTCGGACCATCTTACATCCTGCCATCTATTTCGCACAGAATATTGGATTTCTTATGCTATCATTAATTACAAATTAAATGTTGAACAAAACTATATATTCTAATGTTCTAATTGGTATGTATGTATGTATGTATGTATGTATGTATGTATGTATGTATGTATGTATGTATGTATGTATGTATGTATGTATGTATGTATGTATGTATGCATGCATGCATGTATGTATGTATTTTACGGCACGTCAGGACAATAAGGGTTATACGGTTCTGAATAAATGTTAAGTTCTAAAAATGTAAATGTAAAGAATTACAACAAGCTTTAAAAAACATTTGTATAGAATGAAACTAGAGCCGAATATATAGGTATTAACAGCACGGGCATGATGGGTAATATGATCATCATTAGCCAAGAGAATGAAGGACAAAAAAATGCAAGATCAATTTTCGATTTGGTCGAAAGTGGAATATGTGCGAACCAGTCTCACAGCCTGTTTCCATCTGTCCCATGTTGATTCAGCTTCATATATAATATCACTAAACTAATATCATTTTTTCTTGCCGCCATTACTTTGTACGTGTGAGTGGTCCGCTGATATGTAATCTATTACGTGACGCCATCATTTTATAGCATCGTATTCGCCGTATAAAACGAAATTTAAAGAAAGAAAAAACAATATTGCTTATAGGTTTTGTGTGAACAATATAAAAAGAGACCATTGTCGATAATTGAAACGATTTACGTTTGGGTAGAATAATGTAATATCCGTTGCAGCACACAATCAGACAAGGTTTACAAAGTGTAAGCAAGTATACAAGATCAATAATCTCTCCAAAGTTCAATAAACATCATTATAAAGGACCGGTTATTAACCCGTTTATTGGAAGTATAGCTTATTCAGTTGTGGAGACAATCATGTGAATTATTTTACACGAGTGATTCCAACTGTTTTGAATTGTGGGCTTTTATGTCTCAAAATTGGAAGTTACGATTGAATATAGGCTTTTAAATTGTGAAAGACTGGTCTACAAGTAATTTATACAAGTATAATACAATTCATACAAGTATACAACAATTCATACAAGTATAAAACAATTCATACAAGTATAATACATGTAAATATAACGACTAGGGCTTTGTTATATTCAAAATTTCGAACGTAGACTCTCCACTCATGCCATGGCAAACATTTGAACTTGACAAATTATTTTTTTTGTAGATGAAATTTGCAAACAGGTATTTCATAACTTACAATTTTGTCCATAAGAAGCATTTTGAACCTCCGAAAATAAAACCAGTTCTTGTGTTCCTCTTTCTCAGCAAGGTCAGCGTACATGTCCTCAGCCTCATAACCAAAAGCTTTGAATGTCTTTCCATCTGGTTCTATTAGAAAAGTTGTGGGGGCTTTCTCTGACATGAGCTGTCCCCCCGACCAGACGTTTGCAGATATTTGTGTTGGGTCCTTTTTGAACTGATGAGCAAAGCTGTATGCATATCCAGAGTAAGCCGTTCCAAAGTCTATCGCTGCGACCAACAGTGGGAACCCTTAAGCAATATAAATCAGTTCTTACGAAATCTAAACTTATTATAAAATAAGCAAATTTATAAATGAATATATTTTATTTATACCAAACGGCCCATTTACTTACCCACAGTCCTATACATGTTATGACGTTCTTACGTACGTTTAAATAAAAGCATATACATATACGTATACCCATAATCTGTTTTAATATGACTGAAAATTACAACAATTTATAACGATTATATGCTTTGAATTGAGCCATATAAAAGTTAATTCTCATAAACGTATTGATTGCTTGAAACAGAAAACTTTATTCGATGATGATATCTCTGCATATCAGAATATAGGAACACGTGACTGAACCGAAGTTAAAGGTTAAATGAAATGAAAGCAGTGAGAACGATCAAAATCATTACAAATATGGACTCCTCTATGATGTAGAGGGTGATTAGTCAACGTATAATATGTAGTCTTTATTGTCAAACATAATTATATTCACAAAGTCTAATTACAAATGATTGGCAACAAAAGAATAGAAACAATAAATGTATGAGATTACTTACCATTTTGATAAACTGCGTTAAAAACTCCTGCAAGAGATGTATAAAATTAATAAAATCAGCCATACGTGTTTGTGTGGAATACGGAATTACCATCCAAGGATAATAATTTAAAGACCGGCACGACGTTTTGCCTGCAACAAATTCTGACCCATATGATAATAGTTTCATGTTCTACTAAAAGAATATGATTGTTTTTTTTCTTCTTTGTACAAGCATACTTTAGTTTTATTAATAAACTACAGAACACTGTAATTTAATTTAGGTTTGTCATTTTTGAGTACAAGCTTATGTCAATTTTCTGTCCTCCGGTGCATTAATGCTAGAAAATTCATCCCATACAACAATCTCACGCGTGAAAAATGTGCCACTGATGTGCCACTGATAAATAGGAATGTGATATATACAGCGCTAAACAGCTTATAAAAGTAGACTTTACGTCATTTAAACTCTTTACCAGACACGAGTCCCTCTAAACGGAATCACCATTTACTTGCCAAAAAGACTTTCCGGGAATGCTTACTAACTAATGAGGGCTGAAACCATATCTGCTATTACTTAGAAATAACAAGTTATTCAAATTAGTATGTGACATCCATATTGGACTATAATCGACACTATTTACAGCTAGGACCAACTAGGCAAACTTATATATCTGTTGGGAGAAACCCCCGTGTAAGCGTATACAAGTTCTCTAAAAGCAAATATAAACTAATTCCAGAGGTGAGATAACAACAGAACAATTTTTCTCCCAAAGAACATATCAGTATCTCACCATGCGATATATAACAGTAAGGCATTTCCAAATTTCTATAAATTTTCTGAATATTATGAAAGGCACCCATACTAAATTTATTTGATTGACTGTCAGAAACAAGGGGAACGTAACAGCCATAGGCACTGCGCTTGCTTAAAACCGTTTAGAAAATTATACGTGGGGTAGAGTTACTTTTTTGTCTACCTAACTAAAAGCAAATATATCATTCTCAAACACATGGCATATACAAGTAGAATGAAACACAAATTGTGCAAATATCTGAAATATTTGTAGCACCTTGCTTAGTTACCCTAGATTATTATGTTATCTCGAGAAAATGATCATGACTTGGTTATTGAGTTGTTTATTGACTTGGTCCCTTGATTGCAAATCACTGTACGCTACTCCTAGTCATCATGTCGAACATTTTAGTGTGCATCCATTATCCTTTACAAATCATGTTTGAAAGTTATAAACATATAATTTACACAAAGGTGTATGCAAGGATACCGACTTGTCTGAATATCCCGATATGTCATATAACGAAACAGAAAAGTATTTCTTATTTTAGCTCTGTTTATTACGCAAAAGTATATTGGTATTGCTTTGAAAAGATTTTAGCTGTTTCTTTACTAACCATGAGAATAAATACAAAATAATGTGTTATAGATCAGTACATCTCCCAATGTTTGACCCAAATTTAATCTTATTTTTTGTGCAATACATATATACACATACACACACACATCTAACTATGGCTAGCATGAAAAAAACGAAATTCAAACGTAAAGAAATCTGAATTGATTCATATGTCATGTTTTCCTTTGATTGTCTGTTTATTTCAACGAATGCAGTCTCTATTCAAAGTTTCAAATAAACGTGTTAAAATGCTTGAGCTGAATAGCCATGTAGGTGTGCCAGAAAGAGTTTTAAAAGTACATTTTGTTTAAGAAATATCACAACGTTATTTTGAAGAGAAATTGTAAATGGTTAATACTTATAATCGTTATGGTTGAGTGGAGTACCATAATATGTCAATGCAAGGTGAGTATGGTCCTACTTCGTATTCTATAAAGATAGACAGATTTTGTATATTTAAATAAAGAACAATTCGCATTTGCATAAATACTTGTTAGATACAGAGAATTTACACAGAATCTCAATTTGGTTAAAGTGAATTTCTGTTTCATGTTAGATGCAAGGACACCATCGACAGTGATCAAAATTCTGAAATCAAAGAGTTTATAAAGTAAGGAATATGACATAAAACAAAAGTTGTCTGCGGTCTAGTGTCAAAGTAAGTGATATGACATGAAACAAAAGTTGTCTGCGGTCTAGTGTCAAAGTAAGTGATATGACATGAAACAAAAGTTGTCTGCGGTCTAGTGTCAAAGTAAGTGATATGACATGAAACAAAAGTTGTCTGCGGTCTAGTGTCAAAGTAAGTGATATGACATGAAACAAAAGTTGTCTGCGGTCTAGTGTCAAAGTAAGTGATATGACATGACACAAAAGGTGTCTGCGGTGTGTGGTGTCAAAAGACTGTCTATACCACCAGTTACAGAATGGAAATATTTTCCTAGTAGACATATTCTAGAAAACTTAAATTATGGACATTTTACCAGCGTTTTACCAGCGTTTTAAACGTTTGTGTGATACGAACCAGCAACACTGATGCTAATACATTAAATAAAACAGTAAAACCAAAACGCAAGAGTTTCACAATGTATTCATAAAGTGATGGATAGTGTTTTTCATTATTGCAACTATCGCAAAGTCACTGTCGATACATCTATGAAGACAGAACAGTTCTAGTAACATTGTCGTGTATTAGTGGTGCTATCACGTACAATTAGAAGTAAAGACTTTGGTGGTGTATTGCATATACTGGATAAACATCATAAAATGCACGGAAATGAAACAACTTTCATGTACTAATAAACCATGGGCATGGATTATTATGAAAGAAAAGATAGGAAAATCCATGGAATGTGTCCTTCTCTAGTTACAAAGAGAAAAAGCAAGTAATAATCTTTGATCCCATATCATGTTCAGATCTATAGATAGACACACCATAAATGTGGAAAGTTTTACCTTCGTTCCAATTATTCAATAGAAAATCCAAGGGAAGATATTCTCTACAGCTAACATTTAATAAAAAAAACGCAGTAGTAACATGCCAAATCAATACTTTTTCTATTAAAATTCCTTGTGACAATTGTGATGTCCAAGTCAGATATGTGGGTGTCTCACGAATATCAGTTCAACATTAAAATTAGCAAACTAACTTGGAAAAATGTTGAAAATGAAGTCCAGAAGTTGATATATTGAAATATCTGGATATATTTGGGGTTTTCAAAACGCGTGTACAAATGTCATGAAGCAGAGTATTTTGAATGGAATGTATTAAATTGATAAAAACTGCATTATCACATCACGTAGTCGACTCTGTTTCAGATGGATCACTTCTATGAAACACTTAAAATATGCCTGATTTAAAATTGAAGATCGCCTAATTTTGGACATAAATCATCAACATTTTGCTTGGATACAATTCCAGTTGTTGATAACAGGCATGAAATTGTGTCATTTTGTTATGTAGTAAACTTTCTAAATCAACATGGAAGGATTCGCCATGATTAAATAATAGTCAATGAACTTGTCGAGAACGCTTCATCAATGTATCGTGTAGTAGCATCATATACGCTTGAAATGAGAGTTCCATTATTACGAACTAATGTAACTTGTGACATTGCATCTTTACCATTACCAGTCCTGAGTGATTGGATAATGTAGATATATCAGATAAGTATCGTTTATCATACAGTTTATTTATGTTATGTAATTATATTACTATTGAGAATTTGTTTCCCAATAAAGCTAAATTGACATATATTTGGCATATAATTGGCATATATTTGGCACCATTATCCGTTCCATAAGAATTAAGAACTTGACAAGCACATTCTCTTGATTGTTTTATTGTCAATACATATCTTGGTAATATTTATATATAACCCAAGTAAAAACTCGTAAAAATGACATAGATTTCAATATGTATTATATCACCTATGATATATATATATATATATATATATATATATATATATATATATATATATATATATATATATATATATATATGAACCAAAAGTTTTATAGTTTTATTTAAATTACTAAGCACGAACAGACAACACTAGTTGACTTGTGATCAATGTTCAACTCAAAGACTTAATTTCACTTTAAAACGTACTTTCTCAATTACCTCTCTCCTTATGGATCCGAGCCTTTGCAATCCGCTTTGCTTGTAACTTTTCCTTTGGTGTAAGAGTCTACCCTTTGCCTAAACAGGGCGCAAACATTAATCAGCACTTTTATTAGACAGAAGCAATGATTCAATTGTTAAACTAAAAAACACCAGGATCACATCACAATGATGTCACATACATCCATCGTTCAGGTATGATGTAACATTATCAGAATGGTCGGTGCTATTAGTATTAGGTAGGAGTGATAATGTTTATAAGACGAATATAAATTTCCTTGATGTCCAAAGTCGTGTGGAATTTGCACGAACAAATTCTATACAGATGACTGAACAGTGTATATTTTTGAATGTATTATAAAGTGATGATATAAATTTATCGAGATGATATCGGTCTGGAACCGGTCCTGTGGCCTATGGGTTACAGTGTCTGCTACAATGCAGGACGTTGCCGGTTTGAACCCTGGCCAAGTCATACCAAAGACTTATAAAAATAAAACTAAGTAGTGCCTCGCTAGGCCCTCAGCATTAAGAGGTTAGTGTTAGGTCGGTCTGGTGTCAGGATAATGTGGCAGCAACATGTCTGCAGCATGATGCCCCAATGTACGACAACATTATAAACTGCCATAATACGGACATTGTAGCGATATGACTGAAAAAAAATTAAAAGCACACACACACACACACACACACACACACACGATATTACTTATAAACTGCCACAATAAAGTCTTCATAGCGGTATGACAAACACAATTTTAACAATACGTTAAATATCCAAATCACATACATACACATACAAATGCACACACGAAATCGTTTTGGGAAGATGCGTTCTCTCACTTCATTAAAGTAATAGTACAACAATTCAATCCCTGTACAAAATATATTGCTGATATTTGACGTTTATATTAAAAAAACTGATTTAACGTTTCTAACCCAAAACCTCGCTTCACAACCACAGTAAAACATAACTCATCTGTAGGACTGAATCACCTATCCTTCTCCTAGGAAGATTAGCATATTGTTTGATTTAATCATAAGTCTTGTATCACCATTCCTTAGATTAGGTAGTGTTTATGACTAATACACAAGCTCAATATGGAATCATAATATAATACCGTATTATCATTATCTATAACTGGGAATTATATCTTATAAACATTTAAATAATATACCATAAACTGATAATTATTCAGTGTATATTGAATGTCAAATGAACGAACAATTGCTTTTTACAAATATTATGCCGCAACCTCAAGAGTGGCGGATAATGAAAGATCGATTTTAGTTAAAATAATCTTTTGAGAGCTTTGTTGTTACTTGAAAAAATAAAGAGACATTGTTTTTTAGACGGAATTGCAGTACTTTAACAGTCTGTGTGTTGGGAACACTAAATACTGAAATTAGCACCAGACTCTTTGGTGCAAAACTGAAAGCACATGTTTCACACACTTGTCAGTGCAGAAAATACCGCGGCTCATATCCTTTTTAATACAGAGCAGTTATTATCCAAGGATGTATCAATACTAATGAAACAAGTTTGATCATGAGCACTCAGAAATTTCAAGTTATTTAATTTTTAATATCATGGTGTTTACATAGGTTTATTGTTGAAACTGAATCAGTAGCGTGAGTCTCAGAAAGATGTTTGACAAAACGGGGCCTTTGACAATGGTGTTATGGAAATGGTAATATTCGTTGCTATAAATAGCTCAACAGAAACACCCATCGAAGCAAATATGATATACTGACTGACTAGTGAGAGAGACAGTAAGAGATATATTTAAAAAGGGTCTTTTTCTAGAGCATTATGAATTAAGTAGCTTTTAGTTTTAGTTTTTAAGTAGCTAAATGTTCCAATGCCCCATATCCCTCCCTCTCTTTCTCTCTCGGTAATCGCCTCACGCAAGGGGTGATGTGGGTGAAGCAATAGCCAATGACTTAAGGGCTGCTCAGTTAATGTTTGAGCACCTAGCCATGCAATGAATTTAGTTCTTTACTTTCTTCTTTTAAACCAACTATAATGTTTGCATCATAATGAAATGCAAAGCACTTCCCCCTACTGAAAAAACATGAGAAAAGGAAGCAAATTGTCAGTTTTTAAAGACGATTGAGAACAGCAGCAGAACTAGGGTGGAATCATTTTGCAGAGGAGTACAATCCCTCCATCAACACAGTTTCTTAAGGTCAACCATAACTCTGCTGGAAATGCAAGTATGTGTATTTGTATGTGGAATAAATAAAACGTATGCAAGGTATATACTATGCGTCTTCGAAAAACATGTCATTGAGTAAAATTTTAAATAAAAGTAAAGGAGGTTTTGCGTAATATATATATATATATATATATATATATATATATATATATAGAGAGAGAGAGAGAGAGAGAGAGAGAGAGAGAGAGAGAGAGAGAGACTTTTTGTTGTTGGATTTAACGCCATTTTTCAGCACATGATATGCTATACATGGCGGCCAGTATTAGTGGTGAATGAAGAACCCGGGAAAATCACCGGAAGAAGCCATCAACCCACGATAAGCTACTGGCAAGATTTCTCACATTGGCTGAATCTGAGACTCGAACCCACGCAGACAGAGGTGAGATGGCAGTGATACGTAACAGAGAGCGTTTTAGACCACTCAGCCACTCCGGTCCCATACATACACACACACACACACACACACACACACACACACACACACACATATATATATATATATATATATATATATATATATATATATATATATATATATATATATATATATATAGAGAGAGAGAGAGAGAGAGAGAGAGAGAGAGAGAGAGAGAGAGAGAGAGAGAGAGAGAGAGAGATTATTCTGGATGTGGGCATTTTGAGGCACATGTAAAAGACAAATACAAACAAATACCGTCATATATACACATGCTGTATGTGGTGGGAGCAACGTTCCCTCTAAGCGAATGGTAGATGTGCGCGCAATGCTCGCTGCATTGTGCAAGCATTAGGGAGACGTGCAAACTTTAATGTTGGATTGACAATTCGCAGCTTAGAGCCTATAGAGGGAACGTTGGGTGGGAGTTGTGTGTAGGGGAGTGGACATCAGACTGCGTGATACTGCATTCGTAGGTTACCTTTCAATTAAAACTTCAACTTCTAATGTGGACATAAAATTCGTACAAATAACAGTAACGAAACTGACCTAAATCATATAGTGATTCATCCAGTGTCACTCCAGTTTGAAATCAATTTACATTGTATTAAACATTGTTAAAAATGCAAGGTATATTTACTTACCTCTGCAAGATTTTAGTATTTGCTTGGAAGAATCCCAAATGAATGTCCTGGCGGTCTTCTGACTTCAGACTTACTTATAAGCAACCTAGATGTTTGAAAAGATTATATTGACAAGGAAGTAAATTCATTAAACAATTCGTGTCTTCTCTGTACTTGCTAACAGCCATAGATGCGGATCAACGCGCGTATAGTGCTGTGGTTGCGTACTCAAGACCAGTCCGAGTATAACTTTATATAGTGTGAAATGCTCTTTTTATGATTCCTCGAGATCGCTATGGAATGTGTGTTTTAAAGCATAGAAACTGTATATATAGTAAGTGTTCTTTAACAATATCAAGATGTGAAGTGTGTGTGTTCGCGTGTATTTATAGTGTGTGTGTGTTCGCGTGTATTTATAGTGTGTGTGTGTGTGTGTGTGTGTGTGTGTGTGAACTGTCTATGAAAAACGATAATGAGGACACCAATATGGTTAGCGCGAACGAAGGCTTAATCGAAAATTTGTGAACTGTAGCTTCGTATTCAACGAAATCTAAAAATCAGATTCGGTGATCAATAGGTATAGGTCTTTTCAAATGTCTTGTAATTATATCTCGCTGTAAGAGAAGATAGCAGATTTTTTGTTTGTTTGATTATGATTTTTAACGTAGCTTTAAGATTTTGTCAATCATATCGCTACGATGTCTGCATTGAGGTAGGTTATAGTGATGTCTAGCACTGGGGCAATATGCCACAGACATGTAGTATGATATCCCATCCAGTCACATTATCCTGACACGAGGCCGACCAGTCCTAACACTAACGTCTTAATGTTGAGCGTCAAGCGAGGCAGATGTTAATACCATATTTGTAAGTCTTTGGTATGACTCGGTCGGGGATCGAACCCACGAGCTCCCGCTTCAACGGCGGACGCTCTAACCACTAGGTCACCGGTAGAAGAAGATAGCAGATCAGTTAAAACTAATATCAGGAGACGAATACCCGTGTCATGTTAAGTCACTTTTGCTATTTGCTGATAAACAAATACATTACGATCATATCTTCGATTAAATCTCTTAGGCAATAATAAAACTGGGACTGTGTGTAATGATTTGGAATATATAATAATGACAGTACTAAGCAGTAGTACTACTACACGAAACATCGTGCCTGCCAGTATTATATCTTGATTATTTGCTTATTTATTGCCGTAATAGAATAAAGTGGAAGTAGGCATAAGTTTTAGCAACTTAAATTAGTCCTATATGATACAAGTATTGCAGCATTTTCAAGATGACGACATTAAATTGAATAATGATATATAAGAGAGAGAGAGAGAGAGAGAGAGAGAGAGAGAGAGAGAGAGAGAGAGAGAGAGAGAGAGTAATCCTGATTTGAGTTAGTTTTTGAAATCATCCAGTAAGTAGCCGTTATATATTTGCATACATGAAACAAAGTTTTCTATTTTCATTAGCATCGCCCTTTTTCCTAAGCAGCAAATTTAAGCTAATAGTTGCATATCAACTTGAAATTAAATTTGTCATCAATTCATCTCATTCTCGTCTGTACTTGGGACAGAACTTGAAAAAAGTTCATGGAAGTTTCGATCCAACCGCACGAACATAAAGGAGTGTTAGCAATTTCAAGACAGTAAAACTCAGCTTTTAATCAACTTACATTGTGTTGTAATCAAGTATGGATAATATCAAGTGTTCGATTAAGAAAACTTGGCATTTGCTAGATGCGATTTTTTGACATAAACACTTTTTCAAAGCAGTGTAAGTGTGACGGGTTAAATTTCTGGCGATCTTTATTGAATCCATTAGCTGAGACCAGAGAACCATTAATTAGATTTCTAGAGAATGGACGCGAATCAATCGCCACACGGCCATTGGGAGAAGGCTGTTCTGATATTAAGCATTTGTTAGCATTTGTTTATGTAGGAGTCAAACAGACTATTAGAAACACTGTGAACTTTGATTTCCTGGTGAAACTGTCACGAACTGAGAATTTCCCGTGACCAGTAGTCAACGTAGGAAGTCAGACTGACCCAAGGTTTGGCGCTTCTAAAAAGGATGTAAAAGTACGTAATTATGATTGGCCACACTAAATGAAGTGGCGTGTTTCCCACTCTAAAATTCCTAGTTTAATATCTTACATCGAAAACTCAAATCAGTCTAAGCTGCTCTACAAGGGAGGATACTAGTCTTTTGCCTTCAGTCCTTGACTCCGAGGTCAGAATTTGCAAGAAATTGTAATCGTGATAACCGTCGACCAAGGGACCGGATGCCTGGGAAGTATCGGGGTGTAAACGACACAACTTAAGGTATTTTGCATCAATTTCATAAAATTCTGTTTTGCCAATATAATAATTTGCTTGAATTGTCTCATAATATGTGCATGAATTTAGTTTTTTAGATTCGTAGATCAATGTTTCCTGATATGAGTATAACTGCTGATTGTTTAAAATTTGTGTGACGAATGGTTCAGTTTGTCGTCTTGTTGTATAGCAATGGGGTATTCAAAAATTTCATGTATTACTTCAGTTATATGAGTTACGAGAATCCGTTTGAATTCATCCATCTTAAAACATTTCATGTATGATAGACTAGAGTTATGTATTCGCTGAAATAGCGTAATTAGTGTACTATGATTGTTTTTTTGTCTGCCATGCTTTGTCCGGTTAAACAGCCTTTGACATCTATTTGAATGCCGATAGTGAAATATGGTAACGAGGGAGGGAGAAATGATTCACTCCCGTGGAACAGCCCAGAGAAAAACTTAGGCTAGCTCTCTGTTTCTCTTTACAAGCGGAAAATAGCTGTTCAAGCGCAGCGAGAAGTCTGCAGATATATATTTGGACATCTTCAGACGTAGTGAAGTCTGCAGATATATATATATATATATATATATATATATATATATATATATATATATATATATATATTTGGGACATCTTTAGACGCATTGAGAACTCTACATATCGACCTGTCCGTCCAAAGAAGGGAGGTGAAACCGCGAGGAAGTCGGAGAGAAAGGAGAACGGGATGAAAGAAGGAGTGAAAAGATGAATTGGAGGAAACCATCGCTAATCAGGTTATGCACTCGCACACGGCAACGATTTGGACTGTTCACTCAATCGTATGATAGGCTATTTATTTTATTTTTATATAAATCTAAATCTGTCTCGAAGGGTTCGAAGACAGATTTATTCTAAAAGAAGCGTATCTTTATAATGAATTGTAGTGGTTTTCTATTGTTTGTTATTATTAAATTTTGATTATTTTGTATACGTGAGCTCGAGTCATTCTGTTCTACATATCTGCTCAGATTCCTAATTAATCTACCTGTAAGTTTACTCGAACCGGGAGGTCATCTCCTAGATACCGAGAACCGAAAGAGGTGGGAAATATAATAACATTATATACACCGCCTCATAACAGTAAGACATACTTCACTGAGTATCATGTTCGAGATCGTTCCATAAGGATACTGTTGAAAGTATTAAAGCTGATTTGGTAGAATGTAGCCCGAAACTGCAAATTACCATTTTGTTTGAACCTCGAAGGGTATAATTTGTTTGTTACGAGACAAATGGAGGGTGTAATCCAAAGATAAAGTGTGGAGTTTAGCTCATTTTAATGTTTTAGGGTGTTAGTAATATGTTTCTTTTCATCTGGACTGCAGGCTTTCTCACCCTATTTCAAAATAGAGAGATTGCCTGGCAGTGTATGTTTGAAGTCCAGTAACTAGTCTTGCCACTTCGAGATGTAGTTTTTCCAAATTTTCTGAATCGATCAACGAGCATCAGTCCCAGACTACACTGACATATTTCAAGATAAGCCTGATATAAATTATAAGTAGTATATGGGGAAACAGTAGAGCAATATGATACATATATAATGAAATCAGCCAGTTGTACTATAAGGCAGTTGTACTATATGACATATGAGAACAAAGAAAAGAAAATCAGCATGGGGCACTATGGGCAGTTAACATAGAAGCTGTATATTATGTATATTGGGACTGTATAGGGGCAAGGGAAAGTCTGACGTTACGGTACCCAATGTTGCAACAATGTTACAAGTGGCTGACTTCAATCGTGGGCCAAAGCCTAACAGATATGCACTAGATTGACCTGTCATAATCACTTGATACCATCGACTAAAAGAAAATGATAGACAAGAAAGCAAATATCTTTTGGAGGTATATGGGTTAACTTTTTCTTCTTTCTGCCGTGGTTCCCACCTTTTGTTTCTTCCAATAATTTCTTTCTTTTTCTTCTTTTTTCGGTCATCTGGAATCCAGTCAGGATGTCCCATAGCTATTAACGTTTCCTGAACGTTAATCCATCTCTGATTTAGTTTATCAAAGTCCTCTTTCTTCTTTTTGTTGCCTTGTTTCTTTCTCTACTTTGTCCAGTTATT
Source organism: Unio pictorum (assembly GCA_030141615.1). NCBI lineage: Eukaryota > Metazoa > Mollusca > Bivalvia > Unionida > Unionidae > Unio > Unio pictorum. The sequence continues at coordinate 8,438,684 of JARLTB010000007.1, read as the reverse complement.
TATAATCTTTATGACCTTCTTCCTCCATCACCTTTCTCATCATTGATCCCGCTTTCTTTTGTTGGTCTAGTCCCATCGTCACATGTGCCCACTCTGTCCAATACATTGTGACTTCATGAAAACATCTGACTATGATGACATTATCAAGTGCCTCGTTCAAGGTCCCTACTCTCACATATTTTGTTGTAATCAATCTTCTTGTTTTCTTGACTTCCTCCTCTATCATATCTTCTAGCAGATCTCACGCTAATGTCAAACTGCCTGCCTGTTCAGTGTTCGCTGCTCGACTGTGTACGATGATGCCGATAACTCGAATCGAGTTGAATAGTTAATTTTATAGTGCTTCGTTCAAGAGGAACATTTAGCACTGTTTATTGCCAACAAAGTTGGCTATTTAATTAATCCCGTGGGGTAAGGAATGATTCCACATCCACACGGGCTTTAATGCACACAATTTGTGCTATTTAATTTGGTCGTCATGTCTAGTCCCTAAATTGGGACTAATGAGATGAATGAAAAACCTTCAGGTGAGTAGGAATAGTACCAACACGCACTCAACCTTATCTACCAATCTGTGTGAAGACACTAGAGGTGCAAAGGGATCAATTAATAGCGAGATAAAAATAGTTTTCTCATATCGCTATGTTGAGATGTACTGGTTGCGGAAAAGGAAGAAAAAGTTCCGGAAAGCCAGTCTTTGGATGTTGTTTACGCCCTAGCCATACGTATTTGAAATTCAGTCCAGTTATACTAATGGACAAAAAATATACCAATATTGTGCAAGCCACCTGTGTAATGGAATCAAATAATTAGGTCGTAGAATTTTCTTTATCATTCTAACTATACCAATTTTCTGGTACAAAAGTTTACGTATTGTAGGTCCCTAACGAATTTGTTTAACTAATATGTCTGTGCGACATATGAAAGTGTAGTCACCGTTTGGTAATAAAGTTTGTTAATTTTGAGCGGTGTTCAAAATTGATCAAGTCTGGTTTCGTAATAGAGATTGTTCAAAGAGGGTTCTGGTAACCAAATGATAACCCTATTATTCATTCAAATAAAGGACAATGTAAAAATTATTCACATCTTGCTCCACAGGCATTCTTCTTCGGGGTGCAGTAGGTTAGCAGCTACAGAGTTTATCATGCTGCTGCCGGTTATCCTTCTGATGGTTAAATTATATCTTCTGAGGACCTGAATTTTTCCGGATACCGGTACTTTTAATCCACGGGAGTCCCTCCACTTTAGTCCTCGCCGCTAGTGAGGCCAAACCTTTTGTTTAACCTGGTGATTGGACGTACATCTTGATTTTCCTCGTTGTCGCCGCCATCACCATTTGTTCAGTATGTCAGAAGATTGTTACTTCTCAGTGGCCCTTTAGTGGTTCGGCTCCGCAGTGGTGTTCTCGTACACTACCCCGAGCACCTTATTACTCTATGGGTGCATTATTCTATTTTGATATGCACTCCTAAATGATAATAGTTATCTGCTAGTAGCCTGACTTCACGGTAGCCAGCTGCAGTCCGGTCCTGCCTGCTCCGTGTTCACCGCCTGAATGATATGTGCATGGCTCGTATTTCATTCATTTATATGAATTAAGGTCTCATACGCAACTATGTGCTTTTGCGACCAGTTAATGCCCGAGGGTGGGGCTATTTAATTGGTCGGGACCAAAGGTAACTTTGACTACACTAGGCTGTTTTGTCGCAGTCTCCCCGGCACCCGCGTTAAGTGGCAGTCTTGCCTTAGAGTAACATGTTGGGTCACAACAAAGCAGGAAGGCACGCGGTTTAGGAAAGTTAGTTTGTCAAATTGTGTCACTCTAGTTATAGACAGAATCCAATCGGTTTGATATCTTATTACTTCTAAAATGAAGTATTAAGAATCTGTGCAATTAGTGAATTGCCAAATAGTTTAGTTGTACTTTACATCAGTGTGAGAATAGGCCGAGCTTGAAATCAAGATTTCCAACATCTAATCAGAACCCGTGTTACGTAAAAGTGGATAAAGTCAAATGGATCAGCCTTGTTTTGGTCGACAATCAGGAAGGCCTAGTTCTGTTTCTCCACACTCCTGGATGTTGCCATTGTTTACTCTTGAAACGCCCGGGTCGGACTTATTTCTAATCTAGTCCAGTTTTACTAGGGACAGAAAAAATACCAATAATGTGTAAGCCACCTGTGCAATTATATCAAATCCATATAGTCATACAAATTTTGATCTTTCCTATCAATAAATGTTTCTAGCACATAGTGTACATGTTGTAGGTCCCTAACAAATTTAATTGCTAAAATGTCTTAGCGACATAAACGAGTGTAGTCACTGTTAGGTATTTTACTTGTTAATTTTGAGCGGTGGTCAAAATTGATCAAGTTAGATTTCGAGAAAGAGATTGTTCGAAAAGGGTTCTCGTACCAAATGAGAACCCTGCAAAGGAAAAAAAAAATAGAGGTGAAGTGGGGTGTGTGGGTTGTTTTTTGTTTTGTTCCTTCTTCTTTTCTCTTCTTTTCCCTTTTCTTTTTCCTACTTTCTTCCTACTCCCTTCTTCCCTCTTTCTTCCTTTTTCCTTCTTCCCTCCTATTTTTCCCTTTATTTTGCCTTTTTATTGTCGGTTGGTTGGTGTTATGCTTCCTTGTGCTATCACTATTTGATCCCGGTGTTCTCATCACACTTAGCTGGCAGGGGGTGGGGGTGGGGGTGAACAGACTAACTTTATAGGCGTCGATTTGGCTTCCGCCTCGTAAATACTTAATAGAAGGGTCGATTCGGCAAACTAAGGCTTCCTCGTAAATGCTTAATAGAAGCGTATATTTGGCTAACTAACGCTTTCTCGAAATTGCTAGCAATTCATCAAAGAAAAAAAAAAGACTCCAATGTTGTTGGCACTACCCCCCTCTCTGCTGCTATATGTTAACAATTCTTTATGATTTAAATCATTTAGGATGAAAATCGCTACGATTTCACAAACAGACTAATTTGTAAAACCTCACCTCGTAAATCAATTAGACTATTGGACTGATCAGTGAGTCTGAAATTAATTCTCGTTAATGAATTATTATGACATCGCATATAAACTGGATTAGTTGGATCCTCGATTATTAGAAACCCTGGAGGAGCGGTTGGTGCAAATAAATATAAAATATATCCTTGTTGAGCTTGATTTGATCGCTCGAGATTTATTTGATAGCTTCCTTCGATAACATCACATACTAAATTCAATGCAATCACCGAGGATATATTTACGTTGAACGGAGCGATATGCCTACCACCACCATCTGGGTCATTATTATATTTGAGAATTGTTGTTTGTGGTTGTGGCATTTTTTCCATGCGTCGTGGATTCTTTTGAAACCAACGTCAATGGCATCATTGAGAGATTTTTTTTATAGTTCTGAGATATTATATCCGTGTAGTTTGAATGTGGAAATATTTTCTATCCGTATATTATATATTGTCGCAAACTCTGTTCTCGTTTTAGGAGTACTGTCACCTAATACCACTTGAATAATCTGCAAATGAAATGTTTCTATGTCATTGATGATTTTGTTACATGTTTCTACGACGCTGATAAATTCATCTCGGGTGAGAGTATCGGATTTAAGAGATATTAACAACAGTGAAAAATCATGATTCATCGCTGTGAGATTTTCAGTGATTTTATCTCGTTTAGTTGTGTAGTATCTTCTATTAATGCGATCTTCTATCATTCCAGTGAAAAAATTCAACTTGGTGTATTCGTTATAACTTTTTACTGGATTATCAGGTTTTATTTTGTCGGTAATATAATCAGACATTTTAGGTTCTGGTATTTGATAAGATCTCCGAGGTGGGATTTCAGGCCATCCCGGTATAGTTCTTATAGAACTCTGATAAATGTCTATGACATAACTGGATGAGTTTATCTCAATCGCGGATGATAGTGTTGGTTCATGAACCGTTAGAGCTATTTTCGATTCTCTTCCAGTAATGTATTTTATTCTACGCTGTAATTCATTATTGATTTGTTCGCTTTGGTAACACCCAGTTGGTATCGAAACGACGTTCCAGTCTGGAGTCCCGTCTTCTTTATTCTTACTCGCAAACACCAAAGAATTATTCGGTTGTTGACCGCCAAATGCTACCGACCTAATATTTGGCCAACTGTGATATACTCGTAGTTTCGCTAACGCGATCTCCTTCACGGGAATCGGAGTAGGGAAATTCACACTGAATTCAGGATTCGTTGAGGTTATTGAGATCATGCTGGTTTTCACCGGTGTGGTATTTTCCATTATTTGTTGAATCGGTTCGGTATTTTTTACTATTCGTTGAAGTAGTTCTTGCGGTGTTGTCATTATTATTATTATTGTCCTGCTCTAATTTCGACATCGCGGAATCAAAAATACGTATCATCGCTGAAAACTCACTATCGGATATAAATGTGTTATCGAGTGACGACGATATCATTGAGGATAATTGGGAGTATGCGGTTGATACAATATGAAACTTAACTACGTAATCTTGCAGTTTAAGCTGGCTGCATGATGATATTTTTTTTGTTATAATCGAAATAATTCCCGCGATTGTTGTCGCCGCGGATATACAAATTGGAACAGCTATTGGAGCAATCATTGTCACCGTGGATAGTATTATACCAGCTCCGGAGATTACACCACTCACAGAGTACACAGTAACATCAACTGCGGTGATTCTTCGTCGGTATTTTTTTAAATTTTTGTTTGATACTGCTCAGTGAGTGTTTTGAGTTTAGTTTCAAATTCTCTAACCTGATCACAGCGATATTGAGATACCGAAGGTATCGTCGGTGATGACATTTTATTTTCAAATCGTTTACGATTTCAATTTAGTTGTTTACTTAAATCCGCTACGAATTCCACATACTATGTTACTGAAACCCTAGCCAAATTTTTATCAGTGGATGTTATCTTGAACTGTTCAGTTGTATCCTTGTCGATGATCGTTGATATCGTATTGTTGACCCCAGATGAACTCGACGATGATATATTAAATTGAGTCGGTGTCACTAACGTTAATCGATAAATACATTTGACGGTTGCAGTGATACTTAATATATTATCTAGTGGTGTCCACGCAAATGATCCGTATTAAATCGTCGTTGGTTCTCTCATGAGGAATGTTTGTTTTTTCAAGTATTTTTATCATTTTTGGCATATCATCCCTGATAATATCGTTGGTCGTTTTGATATCGGCGTTGATATTTTCTAATTGCCGATTAATCGCTGGTATTTCGTTACTGGTTGCTTTAAGATCATCGATGGGTTATATAAACCGCTTAAACAATTTTCATTTAATGAAGACTTGGTACTCAACGCTACCAACATAACAAATGAATGACCCACTAATATGCGGCATTTTTGGTCGTTTTTGTCGTTTTTTGTCATTTTTTTAGTCATATTTGTGATATTTGTAGTTAAAAAACAACAAATATTATTTTTAATAAGAAAACCACTAATTGATTCATTTAGAGAGAATCGACCATTTGACCCGACCGACACCACCTAAAATCAAAAAATGGCCAAAATCAGTAAAAAAAAATGACCAAACTCAGTCAAAATGACCAAAAATCAATAAAAAATATTTACTATGAAAATTTACTACACACGTTCATTGATAAACGCCAGCCGATATTATTGACTAAAACATTGAGCGCTCAACACCTGTTCCATTGATACCTGTCCATGGGGTAGGTTTTGCATTGATTTACACAGTTAAATAATCACACATTATTCAATTGTGTTTTCTGTTTCATATAGGACTTGCTCATAGTAAGAATTTTACCTAACAATTACAAACTTTTAGCGGGGGGGGGGGGGTATCCGAAGAGGGATTTTCATTTTGTTCAGTTAACAGTCTTATATTTCTGATTTTTGAATTAATTGTTCTTTTCATCTCGTATTCCTGCCCCGGTTCCTTTCTTATTCCTTCCACGATAGTAAATAACGGGACAAACACACTGACGTCGTCACAGAATACAAGGGAATCGCGAACAGATTTCTGGATTCTTTTTACAAGTGCATATTTTTTGGTAGTACATATTTGTTGTTTATAGCAGACATAATTTGATCACAATTTAAAATATTTGAAAATATAATCCCTTGAGATTTCAAATTTGAAATTTCGGTTCTGATTTTATTGATATTTTCAGGATTCATATTATATGATAATACATATTTCTAATATATTTTTCAAAAAATGAACCCCATCCGTGTTAGGGTGTTTATCACATCTTAGCACGTTCAGAGATATTATGCGATTATATATGATGATATATGGACCCCATTCGTGGTAAGGTATTTATAACATCTTACTCACGCCTAGAGATATTATGCGATTATATATGATGAATCCCATTTGGGCGCCTCAGGTGCCATCCACATCGGAGACGCCCAGAGGTTACATATATACGACAATACATCTCATAGGGTCAGGTTAGGTGTCTTCACATCTAACCAGGCCCAGAGCTATCACGAAACATAGTCCCGCGAGTGGGTCTAATTCGTCAAATAACGGGTTAGACCCACAAGAGGATATATTTGGCGAATGGACAGCATGATTTGTTACACGGGGTTACTGATCCTATCATCAGCCATTTGCAATGATTCATTATATATAAATTCTCTATTTAAATACTTGTTTTAATTATAATATGAAGGAGTTCGATAGATTATCGAAAATTAAACCGTGGAAAAATAGTAAATTCAATCAAGATAGAGTCTCAGTAGCACCAAAGGATCTAATAAGTGATAGACCCATGTTGGGTAAAATTCGTGATTGTTTTAATGAATTCAAACATGATGGAGCATCTGACTGTTTGTCAACATTTCGAATTGATGGTAGCGTTGATGCTACCATGAACGACGAAAGCGCAGCAATGATAATTTCACATCTTGGCAAGAAAAGGTATTTTGTTAGAGTGAAATTCATTATCCGTTCAGACACGGGAGATTGGATTATCAGAGATAAATTTGACCCCATTTTGAAGGATAAAAAAATTGTCACTGTGAGTCCAGATTCCAAACCAAGAATTCTGACTGGAATAGACAAACCATACTACGAGAGATCTTATATCGTAACAGCAGTTGTTTATGGGATATATCCGTTAAATGACAAAACGAGTACAGAAAAACTAAAACCCGTGAAATATTCGTCAAGAATGAATTGTGTAGCAGAACGAATAATAGAACACTTCACAAATGCGCTGCGTGGAAATAAATTGACCGATCTAAGACGCAAAAAAATAAATAAATGAATTTGGACTAACAGTAAAGGAATGAGGGGCAAGAATTCAAAATGTGGCAGAGTTAGAACGAATACTAAAATTCCCAATATCAGTAATGACGATAATAGGAGAAGTATTATATGAACCGAAATATAAATCGAAAGGAGCTCCAATCAAAATTATTGATCATAACGAACACGCATGGACACCTGCAGTAACAATATTTCCGCGGGATAGAACAATAAAATATATACCCGCAGAGTTCTCCCCGGAATTCTCCCCAGAGGAGAAATTATTTGATTTAATTCACCAATTGAGTAAAAACGATCATGTGTCAGTGTGGTTACTTCACAGTTTTGAAAACGAGGAGGATAAATTTGAACAATTTGTAAGACCAAACGGCGAATTATACCGTACTGAAGCCCTCCATGACGCGATGAAAAAACTAGCTAGTGGTTTTTCAACATAACACGACGAACAATTATTAACAAGCTGTTTTACAATTCCGTCGGTTGCAGCTCCTTTTGCGAGAAAAAAAAACATGTGGAAACCAACACACGCGGATTTTCAATCAGATATCAAATCAAGCTGCATCGAATATGGCCATGGTGAATTATGGAATACAAATTACGACCGCAAAAGTATTATTTCGGTTGATATGGTTTCGTGTTATCCCGGGAGTTTTCTCGGGTATGGAGAGTGTGCTAAGTACTTCAAGCGATTTGGATATCCCACACATGAAATGACTCGTGTTGCGATTAATGGGCCACTGCCTGATTTTGATTTAACCGGATTCGCTCGTGTGGTATCATTTGAACTAGCTACAGGACTTCATCCGTGCTGTTATATTTGGATTGGTGGACACATCTCTGAAAAACATGGATGCCAATAGTGCTATTAAGATATATGATTGACTGTAGCATGCTGATATCGCTGATTGTCAGTGAAGCAATTATATCATATCGAGCGCAGACTAAAGTCTGGTTACCACAACCATAACCTGATAGTCTAGATAGTATAATCAGCGAAAATAAAAAACAGTTTCCTGATCTCGACGAAGAATATATCGTGAAATGGTCCAAACAGCTATTTGAAGTTAGAAATAGACAAGCAAAAGAATTCGGTAGAAGAATAATCGGTAAATTCACTTAGGGTTGAAAATACGACAATAAACGATATTATATATAGTGTTGAATACGATTTTATAATCGCGGATGTAACATCTAAGGGTATATACGTCGATCGTAAAGACGCTTTCTTGTCCGATGGAACCAAATTGGGTACAATTGTTTCTTACAACGATGGATACAGTCTTCAGTATAAACATTTGAGGGCGTCTATGCTGGCTTATGCTTCTATTAATTTTTCGATGGTAAATAGATTTCCTGACACCGCAGTTAGAGTAGCCACTGATTCATTTTATATAGACGCGAAACACAGCGAAGTAGTGGCCGAATTCACTAATTCTGACGAGAGTTGGGGATCATGGAGAATTAAGCGGGAAATACTGCATAATTATTCCATATCAGCAGATGTTACGATTGAAAATAAATATTTGAAAAATAATCAGATATCAGAACTATCTAATGCACCGCAGATATCTGATCCAATATGTAGATATAAAACAGTTTATTTAAACGGTTGTGGCGGGTCAGGAAAGACGACTCGTGCGATTGAATTATTTCGTGGGAAAAATCCTACGGATTTTCACGCTAGCGTTTCTAAATCAAACATGATTGTGCTAACACCGACACACAGAATTGCAAGAGAGATGAATCAACGAAAAATTAATGCCTGTACTTATCACAGTTTCTTTCGATGGAAAGGCGATGAATGGACTCCTGATCGAATGGGTGAGAAAGATATTCCTGAAATCATTATTTGGGATGAGATATGCACGGTGTCGTTAGATGTATTACAAAGATTCTCGATTGGTTATTACTGAAAAATGCAAGCGTGATAATGTGCGGCGATCATGGTCAACCACCACCATTTGTCAGTTTGTCTCCACATGATTGGCTGAAGAATTTTGTAGACTATTATGAAGAAACTAATACTGATCAAAAAGCACTTTGTAACAGAATTGTTACCGAGAGGAGGGTGGATTAAATGAACAATACAAACACAATTTGTGAAAGAAAATATAAATTTATGTAATAAATTATAAATGAAAAAATACAGATGTAACAACACAATAATTCATGCACTCAACCCACAATTACACTCACAACCATTCACAATACATGAACAAATTAAATAACAATACAAAAGGAATCTTAGATGTAAAGGGATCTCTTGGATTATACACAGATCCAAGAATCCTTTACGAAAGTTAAATAAATGCAAGAATGATTTACGAAAAAAAATAAACACAAACGACAAACTATCTATCGCACGATGGATTGCGATAACTAGCACGATCATATACTTGTATTCAATCAAGTTGCTAGCTTTTATTGATATCTATGTGATCACTTGAAATATTATTGCGATCTGACATAAGCATGCAAATACAACAATGTATTAAATTATATTACAATTTCAATACACCTATGTGTCTCCCCTGTATAACCGCACGATTCAGCAACAGTTGAATCGTCTCCCAGTTTCCCCGAGAACCGAGGGTTGACCAATACTATTATCGGACGTTACCCTACACGGATCCACCACAGTTATACGTTCAGACAGCATACAACATCTACCAGAACCAACGGTTCCTCACTCCCCTAGATGTCTACCCGGACGTTTTACAACTTTAAGACAGCTCCGACACTCGGACTTCTAGCTTTCCGGATATTTACACGTTACACAGATATTGACGAACAGACAGTTCGACACACAGACAGATACTTCAATTCCGTTTGCACAAATTAACGGCACAAGCACATTCAGATATTTATACAGAGATGTTCCAGAACAAACAATAGATGTCCCACAACAAATCAAACGATATCAAAGACGTTTATCAAAAGATGGTATCAGATGTGTTAACAGCTACGGTATCAACGATGTTATTAGCAGCTACGGTATCAACGATGTTATTAGATGCGCTATCCGTGATGTACTTCTACGGTATCAACGACGGAATCAGACGGAATCAGCTATAATAAACAAAACCAGACTAATAATAGTTGTCTCAAAAATAATCTAAGCTGTAGATTACGATATTGTATTTAAAGTCTAAAAGTGACTAGTAATTCCAAATATTCCACGTTCATTGCAATAAAGGCATCATTATACGAAATGATAATCTGAATAAAATTCACAATAAAACGAAATGTAAATTTAACACTCACCCCTTTGGCTGGAGATTTGCAAGACGAGGTTATCTATCCTTTGATTAGATATTTTAGTTCCCGTAAATAATAATGAGAAATCCATCGCCTTATATACTCTCAACAGGTGAACATAAATCACAACGAGCTTATTGTGCACCACGTGAAACTAAAGTTCCGGATTCCATGTAAATTAACATCAAGCCCATGCAAATCGCTACACGCCGCTTACCCTGGAGAAAAGCACTTAATCACCCCAGGTAATGCGTGTACGACGAAATCAAGAAAATGGTGAGTTTCGTTTACAATTCAAGAACAACAAAAATCAGTTCAATTTTCGCCTAATTCTGTGACAATACCTCCCCCCTAAGAATAAAAATGTACACATTTTTAAAACTAACACAGAATAGAAGAAAAATAACTACTGATGATATCTTACAACATTTACACTGGTTATACTACAAACTGGATTTTATTACTGGGCAAATTCATACAAATTTCCCATCATGCCCTACTCAAGTAGTCTGCGCCTATATTTTCAACTTCCCTTATTGACATTGTCGCTCTGTCTCTTGATGTATAACTTGAGCATGTTCGCATGGAATGTTTTTACAATACCGTCCATGTCAATTTTATAGTCCATGTCACCTTTTACTTCTTTAACTTCATATGGACCTTTCCACTGGACTAATAACTTATTCGAACTCGTTGGAAGAAGCAATAGAACCTGATCTCCCACAAGAAATTTCCTATTACGCGCTCTGCGGTTGTAATACTTGGCATATCTGCGCCCGGATTTAATCAATTCGTCACGTGCCATCTGGCATGTACTCTCAAGTTTATTTCTTAGATCTAACACGTACTGGTAAGTCGTTTTTATTTCCTCGTTCGCGACATCACCAGTCCATAGTTCGCGTAGTATCCGCATCGGGCCTCGAACTGTCCTACCGTACAACAGTTCGAAGGGTGAAAACCCTAAACTTTCCTGCGGTACTTCACGGTACGCGAACAGAACAGCGTTTAAATAACGGTCCCAGTCTTGCGGACGTTCCGCGCACATCTTTCGCAGCATGCTTTTCAGGGTACCATTAAACTTCTCTACCAGTCCATTGCACATCGGATGGTATGGGGTAGTGTTTAGCTGTTTGATGGATAACAGTCTACTTATTTCACCCATGAGGTCAGAGGTGAATTGGGCACCACAATCAGTGAGGATTTCCTCTGGCACCCCTACCCTACTGAAGATATCAACTAATGCTTCAGCTACCCTTTCCGTTTCAATAGTTGGTAACGCTACGGCTTCGGGGTATCTGGTTGCGTAATCAACCAGAGTAAGTATGTACCGATTCTTTCTTTCGGTAACCGGGTGTATTGGTCCTACAATATCTACTGCCACTCTTTTAAACGGTGTATCTATTAATGGCATCTGTCCCAAGGGCACCCTTGTGACCCTTCCCTTACAGACGGTTTTCTGACATACGTCGCACGACCTACAGAACCGTGTGACATCGCCATTAACACCTGGCCAGTAGAATTCAGCGACTACCCTGCTAGTGGTCTTAGCCTTACCTAGGTGTCCTGCCATGCTTGACTCATGCGCCACCCTAAGCACTTGAGATCTATATCTCTGGGGTACGACCACTTGCCAATACTTCTTACCCTCCCGAGCGCTAAACTCCCTATGAATTAATCCGTTCTTGCGTACGAATCTCGAGCTACCCCCACGCTTGCAATGTTTAATCGCGCCGGACGTGATTTTCTCAACAATGGTTCTGATGGATTCATCACGTTCTTGCTCTTGTTTGAAATCATCACGCGAAATTCCGGAGATCGATTCAGGGACTATTAATTTATGAAACGCTGTTTTCTCTCGCCGTGTTTGCGCTCGCGTTTCGACTGCCTGGGCCAAAGGTATTTTAAAATCGGCCATGGTTGGAAGACGGGAACCTTCAACATTACCGATCGTCAGATCGTAAATAGGATTGTCCATACAAAGGGCATCAACAGTTCCCGTTAAGAAAGGTGTTTTTACTGTGATCCTTGCTACGGGAATGCGACCCATCGTCTGATCAAGTAACATACATGGGGATTCCCACCCGAGCATTTGGTTATCCTGCACGAGACTACGTTTGATCACTACGCCCGTACAACCAGTGTCACGCAATACCACGACTTCTCGACCGTTGACAAACCCTCTCGCGGTTGGTACACGCGCTTCAGGAAACAAACACGTGCCAAGCGAATGAATACAAGGTTCTACCTGTACGATGTTATCAGTTATACCTTTACTTTGTATAGCCACTGCTACCTTATGTATAAGTGCCTTTCTTTTAGGACAGTCTTTTTGAACATGACCCAATGCATTACACAAGAAACACCGCACACGCTGAAAAACTGGATTCCCAACTGACCTTTTTACCTCAGCTGATTTTACAGGCTCCCTAGGCATAGGTCTTACAGACTGGTTTCCAGACTTAACATCTTTCAAAACCACGTTCTGGGTTCCCCCATGAGCTTCGGCAAATAAATCGGCTTGCTTAGCCATATCTTTTACGTTAGTGAAGACTTTCTCCTTCAGAAATTGATCTAATTCTCGCCCAACTGTATTAAATAATTGATCTCTGAGCAAGAAATCAGTCAACCCTTCAAACGTCTTCACCGCTTTGCCGCATTCAATCCACCGCTCAAAATAGTTCGCAATTCTGACGGTGAACTGACCAAAGGTTTCTCCCTTATCGGGCTTGCTATACCTGAACTTTTTACGGAAACCCTGTTCAGTAAGCTCGTACCTTTTGAGAAGTGCTTCCTTTAGGACGTCGTACTTGAACACATCGTCCCTAGGAAGTCGCGAGTATACATCCAGTGCTTTACCTTTTAATAAAGCACTCAGATGCAGCGCCCAGTCATTTTGACTCCACTTCTGGTTTTCGGCATACCGCTCAAACCGATGAAGATAACTATCTATGTTATCTTTTTCATCGTCAAAGGGAGGTAATTTGGGGCCCCTTAATTTGTTAGTGGCAGAATCGTGTTCTCTTCCAGATGTCGCTAATTCTACCTTACGCTCATGATCCCGTTGCTTTGCTTTTTCATCTAACTCTATTCGCTTTTGCTCCGCTTCCATTTCCCATCCTATCCTATCCTTTTCGGCCTGCTTCTCTAATTCTATCTTTTCCCTCTCGGCCTGCTTCTCTAATTCTATCTTTTCCCTCTCGAATTCTATCTTTTCCCTTTGGGCCTGCTTCTCTAATTCTATCTTATCCTTCTCAAATTCTATCTTTTCCCTTTCGGCCTGCTTCTCTAATTCTATCTTTTCCCTTTCGGCCTGCTTCTCTAATTCTATCTTTTCCCTCTCAAAGGCCCATTTCCTATCTTCGGATTCCCTTTCTAATTCCCGTTTCCTTTCATCGGATTCCCTTTCTAATGCCCGTTTCCTTTCTTCGGCTTCCCTTTCTAATTCCCTTGCTCTTACCCTTTCGTCCCTTTCCCGGGCTTGTTCTTCTTGAATAAATTTCCTTAAGCTTTCGCCTTCATATCCAAATTCTTTGCCTAAGGCAACCAAGTCCTTAAGGGATGACATGACAATTGTAATATGAATATAGATATATAACCAAACCAATAATTTAAACACGTTTATACTGGACACACGGACCTAGGTAAACTAAACAAAAATAAACTCCAACTAGAGTATTATCTTAACAGAAGGTCACGCTCAAATATAAACATTAAATGTATACCTTCACAAAAATGATTGACAGTTCACTTAATCCAACGATCCCACTTCTGACACCATTGTAACAGAATTGTTACCGAGAGGAGGGTGGATTAAATGAACAATACAAACACAATTTGTGAAAGAAAATATAAATTTATGTAATAAATTATAAATGAAAAAATACAGATGTAACAACACAATAATTCATGCACTCAACCCACAATTACACTCACAACCATTCACAATACATGAACAAATTAAATAACAATACAAAAGGAATCTTAGATGTAAAGGGATCTCTTGGATTATACACAGATCCAAGAATCCTTTACGAAAGTTAAATAAATGCAAGAATGATTTACGAAAAAAAATAAACACAAACGACAAACTATCTATCGCACGATGGATTGCGATAACTAGCACGATCATATACTTGTATTCAATCAAGTTGCTAGCTTTTATTGATATCTATGTGATCACTTGAAATATTATTGCGATCTGACATAAGCATGCAAATACAACAATGTATTAAATTATATTACAATTTCAATACACCTATGTGTCTCCCCTGTATAACCGCACGATTCAGCAACAGTTGAATCGTCTCCCAGTTTCCCCGAGAACCGAGGGTTGACCAATACTATTATCGGACGTTACCCTACACGGATCCACCACAGTTATACGTTCAGACAGCATACAACATCTACCAGAACCAACGGTTCCTCACTCCCCTAGATGTCTACCCGGACGTTTTACAACTTTAAGACAGCTCCGACACTCGGACTTCTAGCTTTCCGGATATTTACACGTTACACAGATATTGACGAACAGACAGTTCGACACACAGACAGATACTTCAATTCCGTTTGCACAAATTAACGGCACAAGCACATTCAGATATTTATACAGAGATGTTCCAGAACAAACAATAGATGTCCCACAACAAATCAAACGATATCAAAGACGTTTATCAAAAGATGGTATCAGATGTGTTAACAGCTACGGTATCAACGATGTTATTAGCAGCTACGGTATCAACGATGTTATTAGATGCGCTATCCGTGATGTACTTCTACGGTATCAACGACGGAATCAGACGGAATCAGCTATAATAAACAAAACCAGACTAATAATAGTTGTCTCAAAAATAATCTAAGCTGTAGATTACGATATTGTATTTAAAGTCTAAAAGTGACTAGTAATTCCAAATATTCCACGTTCATTGCAATAAAGGCATCATTATACGAAATGATAATCTGAATAAAATTCACAATAAAACGAAATGTAAATTTAACACTCACCCCTTTGGCTGGAGATTTGCAAGACGAGGTTATCTATCCTTTGATTAGATATTTTAGTTCCCGTAAATAATAATGAGAAATCCATCGCCTTATATACTCTCAACAGGTGAACATAAATCACAACGAGCTTATTGTGCACCACGTGAAACTAAAGTTCCGGATTCCATGTAAATTAACATCAAGCCCATGCAAATCGCTACACGCCGCTTACCCTGGAGAAAAGCACTTAATCACCCCAGGTAATGCGTGTACGACGAAATCAAGAAAATGGTGAGTTTCGTTTACAATTCAAGAACAACAAAAATCAGTTCAATTTTCGCCTAATTCTGTGACACACTTGATGAACAATTACGTGAGTTCAAGAAACTAATTAGATTACAACCGGATAGAATCCAATGTAAAATAGCGCGTGAAATAATTTCAGAAACCCCATTAAATGATTTATGGGAGACCAAACGATTTAATAGTAACGAGTAGAAAAATAGTCAGAGACACACTTTAGATGAAGTTATTTGAATTGCATAAAGAAAAATTTGCAACGCTTCCAACGCCGTTGTGTTATAGACCTTCGGATACACGAAAACAAAATATCGAAGTTGATATTCCCGGACAAAGTGAAAAGCAGAATTTAGTGTTAAATGATATTGTGTTAGTTGAAATCAATGTTGTCTAAGATGCATTGCGCGCTGATAAATCTCCATGGACGCTAGGTTACGCAGCGACGACACATTCTTCACAGGGATTAACTATATCAGATACAATTGTTTGGATTATAGATAATCGCATCGAGTGGTCGAATTTAATTTATCTTGCAGTGTCCAGAGCACGAAGAATAAATCAACTTCGAAGAGTTGTTCTAGACTATAACGACACTACAATAAGTGATATTGTTAGCGATGATATAATCAGAAAAAAAACTATCTGGTTATAAACAACAGGATACAAAAAATAACAGAAAATTTGATATTGATGCTGAATGAATAATCATGTTGAAACAACAACACAATAATCACTGCGCGAGTTGCAATTGTATAATGAGTTGGCGTTCATCGGATAAAGATCCTCGCCAATTTACCGTAGACAGAAAAAATAGCAGCGTTGGTCATACTAGAGATAATGTGATGCTGATTTGTCTTGAGTGCAATAGACGAAGATGTGCTAGTTAAGACCACGCGGTGGTAATTGAGTATCCTCGGGTATCACTTGCAGTTGTTCACGAGTAAATCCTCGCTGAGGAGCAGTTAAATCCATTCTATAGATTGCTGGTCTACCCGTAGATCGTGTTATACTAGATATTTTATGCGCGGTAACACTCCAAATAGGATCAGTAGCCCTTTTTGTGCCACCTTCGAGTTCTTCTGGTTCATATAAATATCATACAATGATATTACCGAGTATTGGTTGTTTTGAAAAATCATTTTGTGGTTTAACAGGTATAGACTTCCTTTAAATCGCGTTATTATGTTTCATGTTGATTGTTCGAGTAATCTCGTTATTCAGCGCGGTAATCACGCCTGGTAATCTCTTTACCCATTCACGAGATCGTTTATCCTGGATGAATTCCTTCGCGTATTGATATCCAAATAACCGCTCAGCAAGTGTGCGATTAAATCGTTCAACAATTGCCTGATCGCGAAGTAGTGCAGTATGTCCTCGTCGTAACGCAGTATTATGATTCTTCATCGTTGATAGAACCGCACCCTGAAATTCCTTGCCAGGATCAACTTGTAATAGATTTGGCCAGCGCAGAGGACCTCGTCGATAAATCCTTTCAAACGCAGAAGCGACTTCAGTTGATGATTTTGTTTTGAGCGATTCTGCTTGTTTGCATCCACTCGCAACATCAACTACGGTTAATGCGTACTTGTAAAAACCATCATGTGGCAGAAAATAGCATATCAGCCTGATGAACCTCATTAGGAACGGTCACATCAAAATACGAGTAGTTAATTTGTTTAGGCGGCGGTAGATAAATTTGCCATATCGCCTGTTTGGATAACCAATCCGCTGCAGTAATATTTTTCACCTTTGCTGCGCTAGCGAGTTTACCAATTGCCGCTTTGCCCCTCCAGTATCCTTTTGGAGAATAATAAATAGATTCCATGTTGTTATTAATTACCGACAGCTAACATCAATTTACCTTTCATCGTCGATTTTACTAACCATGAAGCCAATTTTTCTTTGAAGGATTTATCAGTGATAGAATTCAACGCGTGAATTAATTTCACATCTGCGATATGTCTGTGTTGCAGACTGCTGCTTTTATAAGCAACATCATGAGCATGACACGCTTTATCAATGGCGTTTATTGGGTTTTCACCGGGCCGGGGTTGGTTTTTATCATCAAGTCTGATATCGAGTCTGGTCCCGGGTCCACAATAACTATACCCTAGAAGGTGTTTTTCTCCTGGATACTTCGCCCATGGTGTTCCTGGGAGTTTTACTAACTTAATTGCAATACCACTTCCTCGTTTTTTAAAACATTGTTGGAAAGAAATCTAATTTATTTTGTACTACATTGTACACACTTACCAGAAAGTGCTGATCTGTTATTGCTAGTTGTAATCGTCAAGTCGTTTGTGCTAGTACGCTTCTCACACTTCACACAATATAAATCCATAATATATTTATGTTATATGGATATGAATGTAATTGATTATTCATCAACACGAGAACCAGAACCCGTAAAACATGTTATGTTACCAAACTCTATTCGAATGATTATCATTGGACCTTCAGGGAGAGGTAAAACACAGTTGTTAATTGATATGATAATAAGATGGATGAAATGGAATAAATTATATTTAGTGGCACCGACCGTAGATGATCAACGATGTTACCGGGTGTTAAAAGACTACAATGAAAAAGCCATAGAGAGGGCCAGTGAGTTTATAACCGAGATCTAGAAAGCACAGATCGATGGAAATATTAACAACGACGATGATTACGAAAGAGCTGTAGAGATTGTCAACGAGGGTGTTATTAAGTTTATAACCGATATCGAAGAAGCACCGAGCATTGATGATATCGATGGAAGTATTAACAACTTAGTCGTATACGATGATGTGATGTTAGACAATCAAAAGAACCCTGCCAGTATATTTTCCAGAGGCAGACATAAAAACACCGACGTGATATACGCCACTCAACGATACACTCAAATACCAAAAGTGATCAGAGATAACTGCAATTTGCTATGTATGTTTAACGGAGTTGACAACTATACATTACAAAATATTTGGAAAACTTGGTGCAGCGATATGGATTTTAACCAATTAAAAAATTTCTTTAGGCGCGCATAAAATCAAACACACACGGATTTGTGACGATAAATTTATCAGATACTCGGACGCGATATCGTATCGGACTTGATACAATATTCGGTTAACCCATAGCAGGAGAGGGGTGTGGGGGAGGGGAGTGCCAACAACATTGGCGTCTTTTTTTTGATGAATTGATTGCAATTTTGAGAAAGCGTTAGTTAGCCAAATAGATGCTTCTATTAAGCATTTACGAGGAAGCCTTAGTTTGCCGAATCGACCCTTCTATTAAGTATTTACGAGGCGGAAGCCAAATCGACGCCTATAAAGTTGGTCTGTTCCCCTCTCTGCTGCTCAGTTGTATTTATCTTGCCACTTGTCGGTTGACTGCTTTTACTGTACCTACATTGTACCACTGCTTAGTGTAATGTTCTCTTCTTTATTTCTTTCTCTCTTTCTTCCTTTTCTCCCCTTTCTTCCTTTTTTCCTCGCATTACAATGTTTATATTATTCCCCCCTCTTCCCTTCCTTTCCCCTTTTCTCTTTTATTTTATATATTTAGTTTAGGGTAATGTTAAGTGGTTCCGCTTTTTTAAGCTAGCGGTATTACTATCCGCTCTGGCCCCTTTAACCGATCTGTCCTCGTTAATTATTTATTTATTTGGTAGTTATAATATTCAATTTTGTCTACTTATTTAAGGTATTGTTTCGTGGGTCTGCTTTTGAGCTAGCGGTGTTATTATCCGCTCTGGCCCCTTGATTGATAAATATTGACTCTATGGCTATGTTTATGTTTATTTATTTATTTATTTGATGGTTTTAATATTTATATTTTGTGTTTTTTGTCTATTGATTTTAGGTAATTAAGTATATTTATATAGGTAGTGTTTGTTTTTGTTATGCCTTTTATCTAGAATTTGGGGGAATGATGAAACTGAGTCAAGTTTTCTTTATTGTAGTTGGAAAACGGTACGTTGTCGATGGCATTTGTGACATATGTTGAATACATGTTCCAATGTTTCATAAAGCTTCCATTTAATAGTGTTTTACCTGTTCTGATACTGTTCATGATTTTAATATCAACGGCTGCCAGGCGTTTTGGTAAACGTTGGGTTCTAGTGACCTCTTTTTGTAGTTGAATAGATGTCTACCCTTTGTGGAGTTTTCCCATTGTTGTTGACATTTATTATTAAGTTTGTCCCTAACTTGACTATAAAGTTCCTGAGTGTTGTACTGTACAGGTTCAATTTGGTCTTTCATCAGACTGCTTTTTGCTGCTTGGTCTGCTTTTTCATTTCCAGGCAAATTGATGTGAGATGGCACCCACAAGAAGTGTATGGTTTGGTGTGATTTATCTGCTTCCATGATGGTCAGCATAGTGTCCTCTAGCAGTTCTTGTCTACTTTTGGAATTATCTGTCTCAATACCTTCAAGTACACTAAGTGAGGCTGTTATGATGACGTACTGTTTTTTATTTTGTGTTACTATCCATTTTAGGGCTCGGTTGATGGCCCAGAATTCCGCGGTATATATGGAACAGTCATCCGGTGGTCTTGTCGTAAGTGTGGTCTGATGTTCTGGGATCACTACCGCTGCAGCCGTTCTATGTAGTTCTTTAGATTTTGAGCCGTCAGTATAGATTTTTACATATCCATCATAGTTGTTGACGAGGCTTTGTACTTGTGTCAATGTAATTTTGGGGTTGTCGCACTTATGTACCAGATGGAGTGCTGTTAGGTTGATGTTTGGTTGGTTATTTCTCCAAGGTGTGGGGTCCTTGATAAGTAATTGTTTTGCTTGGAGTTCTATTTGATTGAGTTCTTTGCAGAGTGTGTGTATTTTGCTAGCTGCTGGAGGATGTGGTACCAGTCCTGAGCTAAAGGTGATTTGACATTTACTTATTATTTTTCCTGGTGGGATTGATCTCCTTATGTATTGAGATTCTACAGGCGTATCTGAGCATGTGTTCTTCTCTTCTCAGTTGTAGTGGTGGTTCACATGCGAGGATTTGTAGTTCTTCCAGGGAGGTGTTTGGTAATTCACCGGTGCAGAGTCTAAGTGCTCTATATTGGATGCTGTCTAGTTGTCTAAGTGTTTCCTTGATGGCTGAGGAATAGATCTGGCAGACATAGATTAAAGATTTGTAGATCATTAGCATAGTTTGCTGATCAGCTCCCCATGTAGTGCCTTTGATGTTTGTAAGTATGTTTAGATCTTATCTTGCGCACACACACACAATGAAAATACACACTCGTACGCTCACACAAGCACAAAATCACAGACACACAATAGTAAAGGAATCAGTATTTATAGTCACACTACTTCACATTCATACAAGTTGGCAACTTGATAAGTCTCTGTTTTTATAGATCAGGTACAGACAAACATACACCTGCTTAATGCTGACATTCTCAGACTGGAGGAGGAGATGATTAATTAAGTGATTCGGCCTCGAGGGGTCTATTATCACTAGTTTGTCTATCAAAAGATAGTTATTTAATTATTCTCGTGGGGAAGGAATGGTGCCACATCCCCACGGGCATTTATGCGTACAAAGTACGCTATTTATTTGGCCGTCAAATCGAGTCGCTATTAAGCGACTATCGAAGTAAATGTAAGGCCATAGTGAGTTGGAATCGTACCAACACGCACTCAAACCTATCATCCAATCAAGAGGAAGATAACAGAGGTGCAATGGCGCCGGATAATAGCGAGAGAAAAATAGTTATATATATATATATATATATATATATATATATATATATATATATATATATATATATATATATATATATATATATATATTCAAAAGTATACATTCCAATATTTGAAATGTGAAAATTCGCAGTATCTTTCAACATTTTGAAGTACAAACTATGTATCTTTTAATTGCGCTTTTACAATTTCCATTTATTTTAGTTCATGTCTGTATTTTAGTAGTAGTTTTCCAATAGTCGAAATTTGCACTTGTAATTTCTTGCTTTGCTCTTTTATATACACGCTGCCACTGTGTCCTACATGATGCCAATATATTCCTACATAATACCACAATGTGATACATACTGTCATTTTGTCCGACATAATACCACTATGTCCTACATGATGCCAGTATGTCGTACATAATGCCACAATGTGATACATACTGTCACTATGTCCGACATAATAACACAATGTGATACATACTGTCACTATGTCCTACATCATACCACAATGTCATACACATCGTCTTGTCATCATGTTTTTCTGTGAATTTGTGCATCCCTTGAAGTTGTAATATTGCTTTCACATTGCACTTGAAGGCGACCGCATGTGCGAACGCTGTCTATTGCATTTACGTGTGGGTTCCTTTTTCACATCCAGTTCAGCATGCCCGTTACCTTGTTTACAGTCTTTCAGCATTTATAAGACAAAGCACTTAGTATAAACATTGGCTTGGAATTATTTTAATTTTTCAGGTGTGTGTCCCATCTAGTTCATAATATTTCCAGTTTACTTATTGGCGCTAGGAGAATTATATAATAATAATAATGAGGACTTTGTATAGCGCCTAATCTTTCGAAGCTCTAAGCGCTTTACACCATCAACAATGATATGACTACAATACAGAAAAACAATTGACAAAAACAATGAAATTGGAAAACATTAAAACATTGGTTTGGATTTATTTTAATATTTCAGGTATGTGTTTCATCTAGTTTATAATATTTTCAGTTTACGTGTTGGTTGACCCAATTCTATAGCTATGAGCATTACATTCGTCCATCCTGCTTGTGTGTACCAATGTGGACGCAAGGATAAATCTGTAAAAAGACAGTGTTTGAAATAGACAGAATGACGAAAGGATAGACAAAAATGATAAAATGATAGAGAAGAATAAAAAATAAAAATACAAGGAAAGACTGAAGTTGTATTAGCGATCATGGGGGAAACGGG
Source organism: Unio pictorum (assembly GCA_030141615.1). Taxonomy (NCBI): domain Eukaryota; kingdom Metazoa; phylum Mollusca; class Bivalvia; order Unionida; family Unionidae; genus Unio; species Unio pictorum. Next base: position 8,415,960 of record JARLTB010000007.1, on the reverse strand, counting down.
ATGTTTGCTACAATAATAATCTGTAAAAATATATAAAAACGTTTCCTAGATTGTATTTCTTTACCCTGCATACAAATATATTTTTTGGCCGAATTCATGTCTTTGGAGATATTATCATTCTTGAGAAAAGCATACAGATTCTTAATCCAGACCCATACTACCTAGTTGATTGTAACTGAGACATAAATATGGGCATATGTGCGTTTGAAAGATACAATTTAAAATTATGATGATAGACATCTTCTTAAAGTATTTGTTAAAGGCTACGAAATGTCTTCCTGTTGATTATGTATGTCAAACAGTTAAGCGATGAATATTTTACAACCTACACTCTCCTACAACATATAGTTACTGAAATTTATTTAAAACGTCATTATGCATAGTCCATAAAAAGTGTACTAACGTCTAAAACATTCATACGTTTATCCCTTTTACATAATGTGCAAGAAAACATATCATTATGATAATGCAATCACTAAAACATTTGCCTTCTCATTAGCTGTCATTAAATTTGAATATAGTAATGTAAGAATTATTGTAAACCATACCCTTGCAACTTATGAAGGATCTATGATACTTTAATCATGCCTTCATATGCAGGTGAAGGTCATGTTCTCCAAATGTGCCATTTGAGTTTTTAAAAAACATAAATATATGATATTCATGTCTTTCTACGTGTTATTGCAGACGGTATAATCAAAAGCTTTCGTAATATAAAGTTTAAAAAAAACATTTATGTAAAATCAAGTAGCATTCAAACTAGTCATCGTCTGCTTATTTGTTTCCTTTACAATGAAATATTGACCATTTTACAGATACAATTTTATTATTTTCTAATAATGTCAATTAACACAACCTTTTTCCTTTATCTTTCACTCAAACAGTTAACGTCTAATACGAAATAGTTGTACAAACAGTTACAAGATATAAAATAGGCCATTCATCGAATTTTATACAAAATATAATCAAATACGAATTAACCAATCAAATGTATTGAAATATATTGTTAACACAGATGTCTTTCTGAAATAATTTATGTACAATATATAATATGGATACAGTTTGTCAATAATATTTGTACATATAGCTCACATTCTTACATGCACTCTCATTATACAATATAAAGCTGATTGCAATATTTGTATATCATGTGAGAGGAAATCAACTTTAAGACCTTTAACTGCCGATTTATTAGTAATTAGAGTACTAGATAATAGCATTGATTGATAGACAATTCAAAGAGCAAGTTGTTTCTCGTCGTGTACTCTTCTCAAGCGCTTTTACGTGTATTTCTGTGTCACCAAAAGATAAGCTGACAATAAATGCTCTGTCCTTGTAAGGTACGTTGGAATCAACATCTACTCTCATCTCTCCTACTTTAAAACATCCTGAATCAGTTACATATTTCGGGTTTTCTTTCTGGGTTGCAAATAACCGCACTGTAAATGTAGATGCTTTGGAGTCTGGAGAATGATATTCCCTCTGGAAACTTTCTTTAATTTGAAGTGACTGTCCTATTGCAACATGCTTCTTGAAGATCTTGCCGCAGTTTACATTCCCATCATCATCGACGAATTTGTACCTCTCATCGTGCTCGCCTTCGATAAAAGGTTTGCTAATCGACACACCGTAGGTATATTTGGCAATGCGTTCTGATATGGCACCAGTATCGTGGCCAAACACAACGGCTCCTTTCAATACAACTATCCCAGCCTCATGTGGAACAACGATCTTTTTCCTTATAAACTCTTTCTGAATTGCATGTTGAAGCATCTTTGACTCAGAAAACCCGCCAACCAAAAGAATTTCAGAGACGTCCCTCAATGCAGGCTTGGAGAACAACATCTTCACGTGGTCAACAATGCTTCGAGTTGCTTCATCAAAAAAACGTTTAATAATTCTTGCGTCGACTTTTAATTTGTCTCTCGAAAGAGTGATTTGTTCTGAAAGCGCTGTTTGTTTAATGGCTGCTTGAATATCTTCACCGGTTTCCTCTTCAAACATTTCCTTCAAGGCCAAAGGAAATCTGATAACAACTTTCGACGTTTCCTTCCCGGATTCAGTTGAATCCGTTAATGGACCAATTTTTCTTTTCTTTATTTCAAACTCCCTAGTAATGTCGAGGTAATCGTCCATGTGCTTGTTAACAAATTTTTGAAAAACAGGATTTCCCACGATGCTAATCAGGAACTGCCGGTATGCTTCGTCAACCTTTGTCCCACCCCATGCGCCTCCACTTGCTTTGTGAATTTCCTTCAGTCCTCCTCCTTCGATAACCTGGTGAACAGTGACATCCACCGTCCCACCTGTAAATTCAACTTACAATTATAGCAAGACCATTTCTAGGCAGATAGGTTGCTAAATAGGCAAGTAGTGACCGAATCAAGGTAAAAAGACTAAAACAATGAATGGAAGCAAAATTAATACCAGTGAATAGAAACGTAGAAACAAAAAAATAAACGTACTGGTCAATAAGTGACATGCAGATGTATAGATTACAAACATAAACAGATACGTACGTACGTACGTACCTACCTACCTACCTACGTACCCACCTACCTACCTACCTACATACATTGACAGAATCATTGATTCATAGGGTTACGTTCTTTTAGAATGAACAATACGGTGTTTTTCTTCTATATTATGAGAATACAGACAATGAAATGAAGATATTTAGGCAGTTCATGTTGATCAAATCCCAAGTCAAAATGTAGATTAGATAAAAATTATAATATTCAACCAACAATAGCACAGTGCTTGTAGTTAAAACGTTCAGTAGTTCATTTACTAATAAACTAATAATTTAGATCAGTAAATCCGATAAAGTTGTCAAGCACGTATGTAAATTAATATTTCATACATTAGATGCTTAGCATAGTACGATGACAATGATCGCCATAAAGTTATGTATCTACTTTGAACGTATACGACGCTACTGGAAAAACTTAATGAAAGCTATTCCATTTCTTACGAATCTAGATTTTAAAATATGCAACAGAACAAAAGTGAAGCCGATAATTTAATTTTCTTTAAACAAAATGGAAGCATTCAAAAGATGTGTGGTAATATGATCTGAATTCCAAATAATCTTAAATGTCCTATTACAATGTCCAAGAATGTAGAATTTTCTGAATGAATTCCAAAAAGTCTTGAATGTCCTGATAAACCAGCAGACGTGAATATTATGTTAAGCCAATTAACCTGAAACACAAATGATACGACACAGAATGACATTTGGAACAAATTCACAATTAAAAAAAAAAATTAAGGAAGAAATTGTTATCCAATTGTTTTTCTGATTACAGTAATACAACTGTTGATTCAATAGATTCCCAGAAGCTGGTATAAAACAAGAATGCTTATCAACTCTATTTATTCACATCCAAATGCAACTTACGGTGCAATAAAATGTTACTGAATTCCAATGGAAAATTACAATAACTCAAAAATACGGCTTGACTTGGAACACAAATTATTGTAAGCATCTTGTTTGCTACTTACAAACATGGAGAAATGTAGGCAGAAATTTCATCCACAACCCTCAATCACGGACAAACTTCAAGCACACAGATTTAATTAAATGTACATAACTCTTTTATAAGGATAGTATATATTAAATTGTTTACCTCCATAACTGAAATATAATAAATCCTTACCCCCAGCATCAATGACCATGTATGTTGATCCAGCTTTCATCTTAGAGATACATATTTCCCCTATCATTCTATTCATCGGCAAATGACGACAAAATAAGGACGCTGTCTCCGGTTCGAGAGCGAGCTTCAATTTCTTAGTGCTCAAGCCAGCCTGCAGATTAAGCAAAATCAATGACATGTACAATCAGTAATCTTGCTTAACTTTAAATTTGTATTCTTAATGCACGCTTTTAATTGGATTCTTAAGTATTGTACTAAAATGTGGAGATGTTCTTGTTTTTATTTATTTTATACAATGTAGAATATAAAATGGCGATATAACATTTCGTTATGAGCTTAAATTTAACTTGTGGTTTATTTGTACATGTACTTACTAGAAGCAATTGCATAGTCAAATACGTCATAAGCTTTATCACGAAAAATGGAATTCTGTATATGTAACAACAACAGAAAGATAAAATACCTCCACCGCTGCCTCTCTCATGAATTGTTTTGCTGAATCATTCCATATGGCGGGAACTGTCAATACCCACATGATGTCCTCAGGCTGCACTATGCCAGCAACACGAGGGTTGCACTCTTTCAACAGGTCGTCCTTGAGGTACTTGATTGCCATAGAAAACACGGTCATTGCGGAAAGTTCTTTTCCTGTTGCATCTTCTATATTGACTCCACGCTCCAGACCCTAACATTGACAAAATGTGTATTTAACACACACATACATACATGCATACATACATACATACATACATACATACATACATACATACATACATACATACATACATACATACATACATACATACATACATACATGCATACATACTGGGTAATTCAACATCTTATATAGACAGAATAGGATAATAGCTTAAAATGTATATAATTCATTTTCAAATCTGTAATCAGATAAAACTATCATACAAACAATTTTAGGCTAATCAAGAAAAATATGGCGATAAGGTATATATTTATGTATACGAACAGTTCACTGGTAAAAGAGACCGATAAAGTATTGATGGTAGTCATTTGGTAATATTTACAGATAAGGAAACAATTAGGAAAACATTCAATGAAGAAGTTATATCTTTTTATTCTTCTAAAGACGGTGTATCATCCTATTATCTGCAAATAACATTTTTTTACCATTGCACACAAACAGAAACAATAGTTAAGTTAAAATGATATCCCCATTAAATGCATGTGAGGGGAGGGGGATTTGAAACAACTTAGAATATTTTTTTTACAAATGATGGAATAGATATATGTAATAATTTAACCCAAAAATATTATTCAAACATTATTTGTTTGGAATTTTATGTTTTCCCTCTGTTTTAACGCACGAATTGGCATGAAAAATGTTTACTGGAAGAGTTTCAATACACTTGATAAATATATTGAGATTGGACTGCAAATAAATGTTGCTAAAATATATATAAATATCGTATTATCCAATCATGGTTGTTTAACAATGCAAGGCAAACGCCATGTTAGACAACTTTTTGCCACTTGAAAAAAATCATACCCATTTATGGTTTCTTTTTTTCTTCTTCTGTTTCTTTCCAATAAAGACAGAACTAAGTTATATCATGTTAATTTTCAATTTGTTTAAAACAAATGAAGATGCAACGTCTATTCTATCCCTGCCACATAAGACTAATATTGATTAAACAATCCAAACGTGTTCTTTAAAATGTTCTTCTTCAAAACGTCCGATTGCTCAAGTCTTCCCAAATTAAATTGCAATGTGAGCGAAAGGTTTAACACGATTTTGAATTAGATGATTTTAATCATTCAAAATGGTGAATTAAGAAATTGGAAAGAAATTAAACAATAGTTATGTCTATTTCCATTTCGCTGTAATTCAGATGCCTATACATTAGATCGTTTTAAAAGAGAAATTTAACTTCCCATAAGACAACTGTCATAAGATATGAAACGTACACTGCGCATGGTTATTCAGCACCGACTGTTGCTTTTCTTTGCCTGCAGTATATATTATTATAAATTATAAATACACTGCAAATTCAAATTTTTTTTTAAGGTCATTGGAAATAGAACCCGACGTTTGACTGTGTTACTCGCCGTTAGAGTATCCGTTAATAACACAAATGATGATGTTTTAAAACAAAACCTGTTGTCAGATATGTTCATAGCGTGTTGGTAAATAGAACGTTTTAATACTGTGAAGACTTACAAATATAATATCTCCTTCCAGGGATGTTTTCATGTGTTCTAAAGTTATGAAACTTAACAAATAAACAGTTTAGTATACCTTACAGCTATTGCCAGTAAATTATGATCAGCAAATAAACGGTTTGGAATACATTACAGCTGTTGTCACTAATTTATGATCATCAAATAAACGGTTTTGGAATACTTTACAGCTATTTTCTGGAATGTATGATCAGCAAGTAAACTGTTTGGAATAACTTACAGATATTGTCACTAATTTATGATCAGCAAATAAACGGTTAGGAATACCCCACAGCTATTGTGACAAATTTATGACAAGCAAATAAACGGTTTGGAATACCCCACATCTTTTGTGACAAATTTATGACCAGCAAATAAACGGTTTGGAATACTCCACAGCTAATGTGACAAATTTATGATCAGCAAACAAACGGTTTGGAATACCCCACACATATTATGAAAATTGTATGATCAGCAAATTAACGGTTTGGAATACCTTACAGCTATTGTCACTTATTTATGATCAGCAGAATAACGGTTTGGAATACCCCACATATATTGTGACAAATGCATGATCAGAAAATCAAGTTCGCTATTTTATGCAAGGGTATCATAAATAATGTATGCGATATCTCACAGTTTAAAAAAAGATCTTGCAGAATTTTGGACCATCTTACATCCTGCCATCTATTTCGCACAGAATATTGGATTTCTTATGCTATCATTAATTACAAATAAAATGTTGAACAAAACAACTATATACTATAATATTCTAATTGGTGTTATGTATGTATGTATGTATATATGTATGTATGTATGTATGTATGTATGTATGTATGTATGTATGTATGTATGTATGTATGTATGTATGTATGCATGCATGCATGCATGCATGCATGCATGCATGCATGCATGTATGTATGTATTTTACGGCACGTCAGGACAATAAGGGTTATACGGTTCTGAATAAAGGTTAAGTTCTAAAAATGTAAATGTTAAGAATTACAACAAACTATTAAAACATTTGTATAGAATGAAACTAGAGTCGAATACATAGGTATTAACAGCACGGGCATGATGGGTAATATGCTCATCATTAGCCAAGAGAATGAAGGACAAAAAAATGCAAGATCAATTTTCGATTTGGTCGAAAGTGGAGTATGTGCCAACCAGTCTCACAGCCTGTTTCCGTCTGTCCCATGTTGATTCAGCTTCATATATAATATCACTAAGCTGATATCATTTTTTCTTGCCGCCTTTACTTTGTACGTGTGAGTGGTATGCTGATATGTAATCTGTTACGTGACGCCATCATTTTATAGCATTGTATTCGCCGAATAAAACGAAATTATTTTTGGGGGGGTTATATCTGAGATAAAGACAGATAATTGCCATTTTCATGTACCTAAAGATTACTAATCCATATGGCTCTAGTAAATCAGCATTATGCCGCTAAGATGAAAAAATTAAATTAGTAGTATTAGTAGTAGCAATAATAATAATAATAATAATAATAATAATAATAATAATAATAATAATGGAACATGTCCAACGACCAAGTTAAAGAAAGCAAAACCGAAGATGAATATCAACAGCAGGAAAGAGAGGAAGACCATCTTTTTAAAGAAACAAAAATATTGGGTACAGGTTTGTGGGAACAATATAATGAGTCCACTGTCGATAATTGAGACTATTTACGTTTGGGTGGAATGAAGTAATATCCGTCGCAGCACACAATCAGACAAGGTTTGGAAAGTGTAAGCAAATATACAATATCAATAATCTCTCCGATGTTATGCTTTGTTATGTTCAAACTTTCGAACCTAGATTCTTCCCTCATGCCATGGCAAACATTTGAATTTTACAAATTATTTTTTTGTAGATGAAATTTGCAAACAAGTATTTCATAACTTACAATTTTGTCCATAAGAAGCATTTTGAATCTCCGAAAATAAAACCAGTTCTTGTGTTTCCCTGTCTCAGCAAGGTCAGCGTACATGTCCTCAGCCTCATAACCAAAAGCTTTGAATGTCTTTCCATCTGGTTCTATTAGAACAGTTGTGGGGGCTTTCTCTGACACGAGCTGTCCCCCCGACCAGACTTTCGCAGATATTTGTGTTGGGTCCTTTTCAAACCGATGCCTAAAGCTGTATGCCCATCCAGAGTAAGTCGTTCCAAAGTCTATCGCTGCGACCAACAGTGGGGAACCCTTAAGCAATATAAAGCATTTCTTACGAAATCTAAACTTATAGTATATGCAAATGTATAAATGAATATATTTTATTTATACCAAACGGCCCATTTACTTACCCACATTCCTATACATGTTATGACGTTCTTATGTACGTTTAAATAAGAAAGCATATACATATACGTATACCCATAATCTGTTTCAATATGACTGAAAATTACAACAATTTATAACGATTATATGCTTTGAATTGAACCATATAAAGTTAATTCTCATAAACTATTGATTGCCTGAAACAGAAAACTTTATTCTATGATGATATCTCTGCATATCAGAATATAGGAACACGTGACTGAACCGAAGTTAAAGGTTAAATGAAATGAAAGTAGTGAGAACGATCAAAATCATTACAATTATTGACTCCTACATGATGTAGAAAGTGATTACTCAACGTATAATATGTAGTCTATATTGTCAAACATAATTATAGTCATAAAGTCTAATTGCAAATGATTGGCAACAAAAGAATAGAAACAATAAATGTATGAGATTACTTACCATTTTAATAAACTGCGTTAAAAACTCCTGCAAGAGATTGATAAAATTAATAAAATCAGCCATACGTGTTTGTGTGGAATACGGAATTACCATCCAAGGATCATAATTTGAAGACCTGCACGGGGCGTTTACGACTAGTTTCATGTTCTACTAAAAGCATATGATTGTTTTTTTTTCTTCTTTGTATAAGCATACTTTAACGTATTAGTAAACTACAGAATACTGTAATTTAATTTAGGTTTGTCATTTTTGAGTACAAGCTTATGTCAATTTTCTGTCCTCCGGTGCATTAATGCTAGAAAAATCATCCCATACAACAATCTCACGCGTGAAACATGTGCCACTGATGAATTGGAATTTGATATACAGCGCTAAACAGCTGATAAAAGTAGACTCTACGTCATTTAAACTCTTTGTCCCTATAAACGGAATCACCTTTTACTTGCCAAAAAGACTTTCCCCGGGAATGCTTACTAACTAATGAGGGCTGAAACCATATCTGCTATTACTTAGAAATAACAAGATATTCAAATTAGTATGTGACATCCATATTGGACTATAATCGACACCATTTACAGCTTGGACCAACTAGGCAAACTTATATGTCTGTTGGGAGAAACCCCCGCGTAAGAGTATACAAGTTCTCTAAAAGCAAATATAAACTAATTCCAGAGGTGAGATAACAACAGAACAATACCACTGTGGCGCTATCAATTTTTCTCACCATGAACATATCAGTATCTCACCATGCGATATATAACAGTAAGGCATTTCCAAATTTCAATAAATTTGCTGAATATTATGAAAGGCACACATACAAACCTTATTACTAAATTTATTTGATTGACTGTCAGAAACAAAAGGAACGTAACAGCCATAGGCACTGCGATTGCTTAGAACCGTTTAGAAAATTATACGTGGGGTAGAGTTACTTTTTTGTCTACCTAACTAAAAGCAAATGTATCATTCTCAAACATATGGCATATACAAGTAGAATGAAACACAAATTGTGCAAATATCTGATATATTTGTAACATCTTGCTTAGTTACCCTAGATTATTATGTTATCTCAAGAAAATGATTATGTCTTGGTTATTGAGTTGTTTATTGACTTGGTCCCTTGATTGCAAATCACTGTACCTACTCCTAGTCATCATGTCAAACATTTATTGTGCATCCATTATCCTTTGCAAATCATGTTTGAAAGTTATAAACATATAATTTACACAATGGTGTATGCAAGGATACCGATTTGTCTGAATATCCCGATATGTCATATAACGAAACAGAAAAGTATTTCTTATTTTAGCTCTGCATATGTTTATTACGGAAAGTTATATTGGAATTGCTTTGAGAAGATTTTTAGCTGTTTCTTTAGTAACCATGAGAATAAATACAAAATAATGCTTTATAGATCAGTACATCTCCCAATGTTTGACCCAAATTTAATCTTTTTTTTTGTGCAATACATTTTACACATACACACACATCTAATTATGGCTAGCATGAAAAGAACGACATTCAAACGGAAATAAATCTGAATTGATTCATTTGTCATGTTTTTCTTTGATTGTCTGTTTATTTCAACGAATGCAGTCTTTATTCAAAGTTTCAAATAAACGTGTTAAAATGCTTGAGCTGAATAGCCATGTAGGTGTGCCAAAGTGTTTTAAAAGTACATTTTGTTTAAGAAATATCACAACGTTATTTTGTAGAGTAATTGTAAAAGATTAACATTTATAATCGTTCTGGTTGAGTGGAGTACCATAATATGTCAATGCAAGGTGAGTATGGTCCTACTTCGTGTTCTATAAAGATAGACAGATTTTGTATATTTAAATAAAGAACAATTCGCATTTGCATAAATACTTGTTAGATACAGAGAATTTACACATAATCTCAATTTGGTTAAAGTGAATTTCTGTTTCATGTTAGATGCAAGGACACCATCGACAGTGATCGAAGTTCTGAAAACAAAGAGTTGATAAAGTAAGTGATATGACATGAAACAGAAGGTGTCTGCAGTGTCTAGTGTCAAATTAAGTGATATGACATGAAACAGAAGGTGTATGCGGTGTCTGGTGTCAAGAGACCGTCTATACCACCAGTTACAGAATGGAAATATTTTCCTAGTAGACGTATTCTAGAAAACTTCAATTATGGACATTTTACCAGCGTTTCAAACGTTTGTGTGATACGAACCAGCGACACTGATGCTGATACATTAGGTAATAAAACAGTAAAACCAAAACGCAAGGGTTTCACTATGTATTCACAAAGTGATTGACAGTGTTTTCAATTATTGCAAATATCGCAAAGTCACTGTCGATACATCTATGAAGACACAACAGTTCATGTAACATTGTCGTGTATTAGTGGTGCTATCACGTACATTTAGTAGTAACCACTTTGGTGGAGTATTACATGTACTGGATATACATCATAAAATGCACGTACACGAAACAGTTTTCATGTACTAATAAACCATGGGAATGGATTATTATAAAAGAAAAGATAGGAAAATCCATGGAATGTGTCCTTCTCTAGTTGCATAGAGAAAAAGCAAGTATTAGGCTTTGATCCCATATCATCATCAGATCTATAGATAGACACGCCATACATGTGGAAAGTTTTACCTTTGTTCCAATTATTCAATAGAAAATCCAAGGAAAGATATTCTCTACAGCTAACATTTAATAAAATAACGCAGTAGTAACATGCCAAATCAATAATATTTCTATGAAAATTCCTTGTGACAATTGTACGGTCCAAGTCAGATATGTGGGTGTCTCCTCACAAATATCAGTTCAACATTAAAATTAGCAAAATAACTTGGAAAATTGTTGAAAATGATGTCCATAAGTTGATATATTGCAATATCTGGATTTATTTGGGGTTTTCAAAACCCATGTACAAATGTCATGAAGCATCGTATTTTGAATGGAATGTCTTAAATTGATACAAACTGCATTATCACATCATGTAGTCGATACAGTTTCAGATGGATCACTTCTATGAAACACTTAAAATATGCCTGATTTAAAACTGAAGATCGCCTAATTTTGGATATAAATCATCAACATTTTGCTTGGATACAATTCCAGTTGTTGATAACAGGCATGACATTGTGTTATTTTGTTATGTAATCAACATTCTGAATCAGCAGTATTCGACATGATTAAATAATAGTCAATGAACTTATCGAGAACGCTTCATCAATGTATCGTGTAGTAGCATCATATACGCTTGAAATGAGAGTACCATTATTACGAACTAATGTAACTTGTGACATTGCATCTTTACCATTAACAGTCCTGAATGATTGGATAATGTAGATATATCAGAAGTATCGTTTATCATACAGTTTATGTTATGTAATTATATTACTATGGAGAATTAGTTTCCCAATAAAGCTAAATTGACATATATTTGGCATATAATTGGCATATATTTGGCATATACTTGGCACCTTTATTCGTTCCATGGGAATTAAGAACTTGACAAGCACATTCTCTTGATTGTTTTATTGCCAATACATATTTACCAGAATTACATGATTAACAACTCTGATCTTGTTAATATTTATATATAACCCAAGTAAAAACTCGTAAAACTGACTTAACTTTCAATCAATATGTATTATACATATACCTTATATATATATATATATATATATATATATATATATATATATATATATATATATATATATATATATATATAGGAATATATGAACCAATAGTTTTATAGTTTTATTTAAATTACTAAGCACAAACAGACAACACTAGTTGACTTGTGATCAATGTTCAACTGAAAGACTTAACTTCACTTTAAAACGTACTTTCTCAATTATCTCGCTCCTTATGAATCCGAGCCTTTGCAATCCGCTTTGCTTGTAACTTTTCCTTTGGTGTAAGAGTCTTCCCTTTGCCTAAACAGGGCGCAAACATTAATCGGCACTTTTATTAGACAGAAGCAATGATTCAATTGTTAAACTAAAAAAAACACCAAGATCACATCACAATGACGTCACATACATCCATCGTTCAGGTATGATGTAACATTATCAGAATGGTCGGTGCTATTGGTATCAGGTAGGAGTGATAATGTTTATAAGATGAATATAAATGTCCTTGATGTCCAAAGTCGTGTGGAATTTGCACGAAAATATTTTATACAGATGACTGAACAGTGTATATTTTTGAATGAATTATTAAGTGATGGTATAAATTTATCGAGATGATATCGGTCTGGAACCGGTCCTGTGGCCAATGAGTTGCAGTGTCTCCTACAATGCAGGACGTTGCCGGTTTGAACCCTGGCCATGTAATACCAAAGACTTATAAAAATGGAACTAAGTAGTGCCTCGCTAGGCGCTCAGCATTAAGAGGTTAGTGTTATTACAGGTCGGTCTGTTGTCAGGATAATGTGACGCAACATGTCTGCGGCATGATGCCCCAATGCACGACATCATTATAAACTGCCATAATACGGACATTGTAGCGATATGACTGAAAAAAGATTCAAAGGACACATATACACACACAAACACACACACACACACACACACATGATATCACTTATAAACTGCCACAATGAAGGCTTCGTAGCGGTATGACTAACACAATTTTAACAATACGTTAAATATCCAAATCACATACATACACATACAAATGCACACACGAAATCGTTTTGGGAAGATGCGTTCTCTCACTTCATTAAAGTAATAGTACAACAATTAAATCCCTGTACAAAATATATTGCTGATATTTGACGTTTATATTAAAAAAAACTGATTTAACGTTTCTAGCCCAAAACCTCGCTTCACAACCACAGTAAAACATAACTCATCTGTAGGACTGAATCACCTATCCTTCTCCTGGGAAGATTAGCATATTGTTTAATTTAAGCATAAGTCTTGTATCAGCATTCCATAGATTAGGTAGTGTTTATGACTAATACACAAGCTCAATATGGAATCATAATATAATACCGTATTATCATTATCCATAACTGGGAATTATATGTTATAAATATTTAAATAATATACCATAAACTGATAATTATTCAGTGTATATTGAATGTCAAATGAACGAACAATTGCTTTTAACAAATATTATGCCGCAACCTCAAGAGTGGCTGATAATGAACGATCGATTTTAGATAAAATAATCTTTTGAGAGCTTAGTTGTTATTTGCAAAAAGAAAGAGACATTGTTTTTTAGACGGAATTGCAGTCCTTTAACAGTCTGTGTGTTGGGAACACTAAATACTGAAATTAGCACCAGACTTTTTGGTGCAAAACTGAAAGCACATGTTTCACACACTTGTCAGTGCAGAAAATACCGCGGCTCATATCCTTTTTGATACAGAGCAGTTATTATCCAAGGATTTATCAATACTAATGAAACAAATTTGATCATGAGCACTCAGAAATTTAAAGTTATTTAATTTTTAATATCATGGTGTTTACATAGGTTTATTATTGGAACTGAATCAGTAGCGTGAGTCTCAGAAAGATGTTTGACAAAACGGGGCCTTTGACAATGGTATTATGTAATTGGTAATATTCGATAGTATAAATAGCTAAACAGAAACAAGCTATCGAAGCAAATATGATATACTGACTGACTAGTGAGAGAGACAGTAAGAGAGAAAGGGACCTTGAGATATTTAAAAAGGGTCTGTTTCTAGAGCATTATTTAGTATAGGTTAAAATCAACAACAATAAGTTTATAAACAACAAAGCATTACATTAATTACAGTATAGTAAATCCATTTCATTTCGGCAAACTGTTGCAACTTTGTTTCCATGCTAGTGTGTAAAAATGTAAATAAATCAAATGGAACGTATTATCATTGTCCTCCTGATCATCATTAATCCCTTAACCCTAGATATCGTTGGGGCACTACATTTGACTTTACAACCAATTTTCTCCACATTCCCTGATCTCTACTGCCCTTCGGGAATCTCTAGACCTCATGTCTGTCCACTCCTTAATGTTGTCTTTCCACCTCTATTTCAGTCTGACTCTTCTTCTGGACACTCGCGTTGTGCCTTGTTAGATTGCTTTTGCTAGTCCAGATGATCTTGAACATGACCCTACCACTTCAATGTGCACCTATTTACAGTGGTCAAGATGTCTTCATAGGGTCTGATGGCATTATAGATCCTGTTGTGGACCTCTTTGTTGGTTACATGGTCAATGTATAAGGTGCCCAAGATATCATTTCAAAAGTTTGAATCATTCCTTGTAGATCTGATGCGAGCGTCCATGATTCACATGCATATCATTACAACTACACGGATTCCTCTATGTTGCTTGATGTATGTTCAAGGTTTTCCAACATACAAGTCTTTTTCTCACTCACTTTACAGATTTCCATGCACGTTTGTCCCATAGAGAGAGAGAGAGAGAGAGAGAGAGAGAGAGAGAGAGAGAGAGAGAGAGAGAGAGAGAGAGAGAGAGAGAGAGAGAGTGTGTGTGTGTGTATGGAAAGCAGACATAAATTCGACGAATGTGTGTACCACACCATGTCAATACAATTAGATATCGGGATTATAAATATATTTTCTCGTTATATTCGTATATCAATAATGATTACTGATTCATCACTGATCAGAGATTATATAACAAAGATTATATAAGCATTAGTCTACTGTTGGCACATATTTATATGAGTATACATACACCATTCACGTGTGTGTGTGTGTGTTTGTGTGTGTGTGTGTGTGTGTGTGTGTGTGTGTGTGTGTACCAACTAAATAAAAGATAACATGGCTTTCCAAGTGTTGGTCTCTGATTTTGCTTATATCTGTGTGCCTTTCTGTTTTTACTGCAAAACTAGGTGAAGATCTGTAGAGTGAGAGATAAAAGGATCCGAGCTGGATGAAAATCCTGAACCTGAACTTGCACCAAGTAACCTCCAAAACATGGGTCGTCATAGTTGTAGTGTAAGTCTTAATCTAATTAGTTTTGAAATATCACTTGATAGTAAAAGTAATCAGATATTCCACACTGGTCTAGAACTGATACAAGCCAATAGTTGGTTTATGTTATGCATTCAGTATGGTTTAACTTCCATGGGAAGGCAGACTTTACTCTCCTTCCAAGCTGCACTGATGACTTGTATTTGATAAATGCTATATAATGCCTTCTGCAGTTATTCTTCACTTAATAAATAACAGTACAATTGTGGTGTGTTTACATGTTCTATGTGATTATCTAGTGTCACACGATGACAATGATACAGGGATGTAATATCATTTCGAGACTGTAAATATCTTTGTTTTAAAATATATAATAATGTTTTGAAAGATAGTTTTTAAGTAGGTAAATGTTTCAATGCCCCATATCCCCCCCCCTCTCTCTCTCTCTCTCTCTCTCTCTCTCTCTCTCTCTCTCTCTCTCTCTCTCTCTGTAATCGTCTAGCGCTAGGGGTGATATAGGTGAAGCAATAGCCAATGACTTAAGGGTTGCGCGGTTAATGTTCGAGCACCTAGACATGCAATGAATTTAGTTCTTTACTTTCTTCTTTTAAACCAACTATAGTGTTTACCATCATAATGAAACGCAAAGCACCTCCCCCTACTGAAAAAAGATGAGAAAGGAAGCAAATTGTCAGTTTTTTACAGACGATTGAGAAAAGCTGCAGAACTAGGGTGGAATCTTTTTGCAGAGGCGTACAATCCCTCCACAGTTTCTTAAGGTCAACCAGAACTCTGCTGGAAATGCAAGTATGTGTATTTGAATGTGGAATAAATAAAACGTATGCAAGGTATATACTATGCGTCTTCGAAAAACATGTAATTGGGTACAATTTTATTAAAAGTAAAGGAAGTTTTCCGTACATAATATATATATATATATATATATATATATATATATATATATATATATATATATATAGAGAGAGAGAGAGAGAGAGAGAGAGAGAGAGAGAGAGAGAGAGAGACACACACAGACAGACAGACAAACAGACAAATATATAGTTTTTGTTGTAGGGTTTATCGCAGCACACGATGTGCTATATACATGGCGGCAAGTATTAGTGGTGGAGGAAGAACCTCGGGAAAATCAGCGGAAGAAACCATCGACCCACGAGAAGCTACTGGCAAGATTTATCACATTGGCTGAATCTGAGACTCGAACCCACGCAGTCAGAGGTGAGATGGCAGTGATACGGAACAGAAAGCGTTTTAGACCACTAGGCCACTAGGTCCCAATATATATATATATATGTGTGTGTATATATATATATATATATATATATA
The DNA here is from genome assembly GCA_030141615.1 of Unio pictorum. Classification (NCBI taxonomy): domain Eukaryota; kingdom Metazoa; phylum Mollusca; class Bivalvia; order Unionida; family Unionidae; genus Unio; species Unio pictorum. Next base: position 8,399,084 of record JARLTB010000007.1, on the reverse strand, counting down.
TATATATATATATATATATATATATAGAGAGAGAGAGAGAGAGAGAGAGAGAGAGAGACAGAGAGACAGAGAGAGAGAGAGAGAGAGAGAGAGAGAGAGATATTTAAAGTTTATTCTGGATGGACGTGGGCATTTTGAGGTACATGTAAAAGACAAATACAAACAAATACCGTCATACATAAACATGCTGTATGTGGTGGGAGCAACGTTCCCTCTAAGCGAATGGTAGATGTGCGCGCAATGCTCGCAGCATTGTGCAAGAATTAGATAGACGTGCAAACTTTGATGTTGGATTGACAATTCGCAGCTTAGAGCCTATATAGGGAACGTTGGGTGGGAGTTGTGTGTAGGGGAGTGGACATCAGTCTGCGTGATACTGCATTCGTAGGTTACCTTTCAATTAAAACTTCAACTTGGGCACTTCTAATGTGGGCATAAAATTCGTACAAATAAGTGGAACGAAACTGACCTAAATCATATAGTGATTCATCCAGTGTGTGACACCCTCACTCCAGTTTGAAATCAATTTACGTTGTATTAAACATTGTTAAAAATGCAAGGTATATTTACTTACCCTGTCAAGATTTTAGTATTTGCTTGGAAGAAACCTAAACGAGTGTCCTGGCGGTCTTATGACTTCAGACTTACTTATGAGCAACCAAGATGTTTGAAAAGATTATATTGTCCAGGAAGTAAATTAAACAATTCGTGTCTTGTCTGTACTTGCTAACAGCCATAGATGCGGATCAACGCGCGTATAGTGCTGCGGTTGCGTACTCAAGACCAGTCCGAGTATAACTTTATATAGTGTGAAATGCTCTTTTTATGATCGCCATGGAATGTGTGTTTTAAAGCATAGAAACGCATATATAGCAATTGTTCTTTAACAGTATCAAGATGTGAAGTGTGTGTGTTCGCGTGTATTTATAGGGTGTTTGTGTGTGTGTGTGTGTGTGTGTGTGTGTGTGTGTGTGTGTGTGTGTGTGTACTGTCTAGGAAATATGATAATGAGTACACCAATATGGTTAGCGCGAACGAAAGTTTTGTCGAAAATTTGTGAACTGTAGCTTCGTATTCAACGAAATCTAAAAATCAGATTCGGTGATCAATAGGTATAGGTCTTTACAAATGTCTTGTAATTATGTCTCGCTGTAAGAGAAGATAGCAGATTTTTTGTTTGTTTTATTAGGATTTTTAATGTAGCTTTAACATTTTTTCAGTCATATCGCTACGATGTCTGCATTGAGGTAGGTTATAGTGATGTCTAGCACTGGGGCATTATGCCACAGACATGTAGCATGATATCCAACCCAGTCGCATTATCCTGACACCAGGCCGACCAGTCCTAACACTAACCTCTTAATGTTTAGCGTCAAGCGAGGCAGATGTTAATACCATATTTGTAAGTCTTTGGTATGACTCGGCCGGGGATCGAACCCACGAGCTCCCGCTTCCGCGGCGGACGCTCTAACCACTAGGTAACCGGTAGAAGAAGATAGCAGATCAGTTAAAACTAATATCAGGAGACGAATACCCGTGTCATGTTAAGTCACTTCTGTTATTTGCTGATGTACAAATACATTACGATCATATCTTCGATTAAATCTCTTGAGCAATAATAAAACTAGGACTGTGTGTAATGATTTGGAATATATAATAATAACACTACTAAGCAGTAGTACTACTACACGAAACATCGTGCCTGTCAGAATTATATCTTGATTATTTGCTTATTTATTGCCGTAATAGAATAAAGTGGAAGTAGGCATAAGTTATAGCAACTTAAATTAGTCCTACATGATACAAGTATTGCAGCATTTTCAAGATGACGACATTAAATTGAATAATGATATATAAGAGAGAGAGAGAGAGAGAGAGAGAGAGAGAGAGAGAGAGAGAGAGAGAGAGAGAGAGAGAGAGAGAGTAATCCTGATTTGAGTTAGTTTTTGAAATCATCCAGTAAGTAGCCATTATATATTTGCATACATGAAACAATGTTTGCTATTTTCATTAGCATCGCCCTTTTTCCTAAGCATAAATTCTAAGCTAATAGTTGCATATCAACTTGAAATTAAATTTGTCATCAATTCATGTCATTCTCGTCTGTACTTGGGACAGAACTTGAAAAACGTTCATGGAAGTTTCGATCCAACCGCACAAACATAAAGGAGTGTTAGCAAGTTGAAGACAGTAAAACTCAGCTTTTAATCAACTTGCATTGTGTCGTAATCAAGTATGGATAATATCAAGTGTTCGATTAAGAAAACGTGGCATTTTGCTAGATGCGATTTTTTGACATAATCACTTTTTCAAAGCAGTGTAAGTGTGATGGGTTAAATTTCTGGCGATCTTTATTGAATCCATTAGCTGAGACTAGAGAACCATTAATTAGATTTCTAGAGAATGGACGCGAATCAATCGCCATACGACCATGGGAGAGGGCTGTTCTAATATTAAGCATTTTTTTAGCATTTGTTTATGTAGGAGTCAAACAGACTATGAGAAATACTATGAACTTTGATGTCCTGGTGAAACTGTCACGAATTGTGAATTTTCCGTAACCAGTAGTCAACGTAGGAGGTCAGACTGACTCAAGGTTTGGCGCTTCTAAAAAGGCGGAAAAAGTACGTAATTATGATTGGCCACACTAAATGAAGTGGCGTGTTTCCCACCCTAAAATTCCTAGTTTAATATGTTACATCGAAAATTCAAATCAGTCTAAGCTGCTCTACAAGGGAGAATACTAGTCTTTTGACTTCATTCTTTGACTCCAAAGTCAGAATTTTGCAAGAAATTCTAATCGTGATAACCGTTGACCAAGAGACCGGATACCTGGGAAGAATCGGGGTGTAAACGACACAACTTAAGGTATTTTGCGTCAATTTCATAAAATTCGGTTTTGCCAATATAAATAATTTGCTTGAATGGTCTCATAATATGTGCATGAATTTAGTTCGTAGATCAATGTTTCCTAATATGAGTATAACTGCTGAGTTTTTAAAATTTATTTTACAGAAGTGTGACGAATTGTTCAGTTTGTCGTCTAGTTGTATAGCAATGGATTCTTCTAATATTTCATGTATAACTTCACTTACATGAGTTACTAGAATCCGTTTGAATTCACCCATCTTAAAACATTTCATGTATGATAGACTAGAGTTGTATATTCGCTGAAATAGCGTAATTAGGGAACTAGGATTGTTTTGGGAGTGTCATGCATGGTCCGGTTAAATAGCCTTTGACATCTGTTTGAATGCCGATAGTGAAATATGGTAACGAAGGACGGAGAAATGATTCACTCCCCGTGGAACAGCCGAGAGAAAAATCTAGCTCTCTGTTTCTCTTTACAAGGGGAAAATAGCTCTTCACAGGCAGCGAGAAGTCTGTAGATATATATTTAGGACATCTTCAGACGTAGTGAGAAGTTTGGATATATATATATATATATATATATATATATATATATATATATATATATATATATATATATATATATGGGACATCGTTAGACGCATTGAGAACTCTGCATATCGACCTGTCCGTCCAAAGAAGGGAGGCGAAACTGAGAGAAAGTCGGAGAGATAGGAGAACGGGATGAAGAAGGAGTGAAAAGACGAATTGGAGGAAACCATCGCTAATCAGGTTATGCACTCGCACACGGCAACGATTTCGAATGTTCACTCAATCGTATGATAGGCTATTTATTTTATTTTTAAATAAATCTAAATATGTATCGAAGGGTTCGAAGACAGATTTATCGTAAAAGAAGCGTATCTTTCTAATGAATTGTAGTGTAGTGGTTTTCCATTGTTTGTAATTATTAAATTTTGATTATTTTGTATACGTGAGCTCGAGTCATTCTGTTCTATATATCTGCTGAGATTCCTACTTATTATACCTGTAAGTTTACTCGAACCGGGCGGTCATCTCCTAGATACCGAGTACCGAAAGAGGTGGGAAATATAATAACATTATATACACCGCCTCATAACAGTAAGACATACTACACTAAGTATCATGTTCGAAATTGTTGCACAAAGATACTGTTGAAGGTGTTAAAGCTGATTTGGTAGAATGTAGCCCGAAACTGCAAATGACCATTTTGTTTGAACCTCGAAGGTTATAATTTGTTTGTTACGAGACAAGGGGAGGGTGTAATCCAAAGATACAGTGTGGAGTTTAGCTCATTTTAATGTTATAGGGTGTTAGTAACATGTTTCTTTTCATCTGGACTGCCGGTTTTCCCACCCTATTTCAAAACAGAGAGATTGCCTGCTAGTGTATGTTTGAAGTCCAGTAACTATTCTTGCCACTTCGAGCTGTAGTTTTTCCAAATTTTCTGAATCGATCAACGAGCATCAGTCCCTACACTGACATATTTCAAGATAAGCCTCATTTAAATTATAAGTAGTATCAGGGGAAACAGCAGAGCAATATGATAAATATATAATGAAAACAGCCAGTTGTACTATAAGGCAGTTGTACTATATGGCATATGAGAACAAAGAAGGAAAAACAGCATGGGACACTATGGGGCAGGTAACATAGAATCTACATATTATGTATATTGGGACTGTATAGGGACAAGGGAAAGTCTGCCGTTACGGTACCCAATGTTGCAACAATGTTACAAGTGTCTGACTTCAATCGTGGGCCAAAGCCTAACAGATATGCACTAGACTGACCTGTCATAATCATTTGATACAAACGACTAAAACAAAATGATAGGCAAGAAAGCAAATATATTTTAGAGGTATATGAATGACCCTGAGAAGGGCCTTTGGGTTATTCTTCTTTTTCTTTTTTCTGCCGTGGTTCCACCACCTTTTGATTTTTCCAATAATTTCTTTCTTGTTCATCTTATTTTCGTCATCGGGAATCCAGTCAGGATGTCCCATAGCTATTAACGTTTCCTGAACGTTAATCCATCTCTGATTTAGTTTGTCAAAGTCCTCCTTCTTCTTTTTATTGTCTTGTTCCTTTCTCTCCTTTGTCCAGTTATTTTTAATCTTTATCACCTTCTTCTTCCATCACCTTTCTCATCATTGATCCCATTTCTTTAGCTGGTCTAGTCCCCTCGTCACATGTGCCCACTCTGTCCAATACATTGTGACTTCATGAAAGCATCTGACTTTGATGACATTATCAAGTGCCTCCTTCAAGGTCCCTTTGTTGTAATCAATCTTCTTATTTTCTTGACTTCCTGCTCTATCATATCTTCTATCATATCTCTCGCTAATTTCAAACTGGTTACAGAGTCCAGGCTCCACCACATATTCTGCATCAATTATCAAAACCAGCTTTGTCGGAGTTGCATGAACAAGTCGATGGCCATCTTGATGTATTCAAAGTTGAAATCGAATGAACGAAATAAATTTGCATTATTGTGCACTCGGCTACTAGAGCCATTTGGTCCTGGTTAATGCCAGCATTGCTGCATTTTTAATTACTCCTGGAGAAAGGAATAGTGCCACATCCCTCAATTATGTATGCACTCATAGAGTACTATTTAATTTAGCTATTTAGCAACTAAAGTGGGAATAGACCCAACACACACTCAACCCTATCAACCAATCAGGGCAGCTAGTGGTTGTTCAATGGCTTGTTAGTTTTAAGCAGTGTTCAAAATGACTAAGTCAGGTTTCGTACAAATAGCTTGATCGAAAAGGGTTCTCTTTCCAAATGAGAACCATACATTCAGGCAATGAAAACAAATGAAAATTCTTTTCTGTGTTACTTTCTTTAATGCAGAATTTTCCGGGGTGCTGCTACGTTCAGCTGTCTGCCAGAGTGATTTGCTCATCATGCCGCTTCTTCGTGCTGCTATCTTAATTTCGATGTAGATGTTAGCTCCGTATTCCAGTATTCTGGTTTTAAACACGTTCGACCATACATTGTTCCGGTACCACATCCAGTGCACTACTTCTGTTTGTGTAGCCCCCCAAGGTCAAGCCGCTATCTTGGCCTCGTGTAGCCGCCAGCATAAGTTTGTACCTCGTGTCTGCCGCCATTTCTCTTTTGTCCAGAGTCCATCGAAGTTGTTTCGTCCCTCAGGGTCTCCAGTGCCGGTCCAGCAGCGCCATCCCGTCCTACATCATACAGGCATCATAGTGCTCTAAGGCTGCATTATATTATTTGATCTGCAGTTTTAAATGCCACATTTTTTTCTGCCGTCCACATGCCACTGTGCCCTCAACGAAGACCGGTCCTGCCTGCTCTGTGTTCACTGCCTTAATGTGTGGGGATGGCTCCAATGAATGAATGAATGCTGAATTAAAGTGCTTCGTATACGCAGATACATTTAGCACTGTTTTATCTGGCATAGTCAGTTATTTAACTAATCCCAAAGGGAAAGGAATGGTGCCACCCCCACCCCCTCTCGAGAGTTTATGCACACATAGTGTGCTCTTTTATTTGGTCGTCACGTCGCGCCCCTATTGAGGGGCTATCGACATGAATGTAAAACCCTGAGTGAGTGGGAATAGATCCTGCACACACTCAACCCTATTCAGCCAATCAGGTGAAGGATACTATATGTGCAATGGCACACAATAATGACGAGTGAAAAATAGTCTTCACATATCGTCCTGTTGAGAGTTCTGTTCGTGGCAAAGAAGGAACAAATCTCGGAAAGCCAGCCCATGGATGTCGTTAGCCTTGAAACGCCCTAGCCATACTTATTTCAAATTGAGTCCAGTTTACTAATGGACAGAAAAAATACCAATAATGTGTCAGCCACCTGTACAATTATATCAAATATTAGAGTCGTAGAATTTGGTTTATACATCCTAAACATGCCAGTTTTCTAGTACAAAGTGTACGTATTGTTAGTCCTTAACAAACTTGAAAGCTAATATGTCTATGGGACATATAAAAGGGTTGTCACTGTTTGGTATTAAACTTTGTTAATTTTGAGCGGTGGTTCAAAAATAACCAAGTCAGGTTCCTAACAGTGATTGTTCAAAGAGGGTTATCTTACCAAATGAGAACCATATTCAACCAGGCAATGAAAGCAACGATCTGGATTCCATTTTGATTCGTCCTTGCAAAATGGTAAGGGTAGCTTCTACGGTATATGGGTCTCCCAGAGTCCCTCATGGTGCCCATTTCTCAAAGTTGCTTTATTTCCCTCCAGCAAGATGCCAGGACATGTTTATGGTTTGTCGCACGATGAACAGCAAGGTCTCTTCAGACTTCAGCTTTCAGTTCACGTGTGCATAAACTCGAAAAATTCCAGGTGTTGTCCGCCATCTTACTAACTTCACGCAGTGTTTCCTCGTGCTGTCCGCCATTTACCATTCCATCCTGGCATGCATTGAAGTTATTTTCCTCCCTGGAGTTCAATACAGCGACGGTCCATTTCAGCAGGGTATTTAATAGTGTTTGTGCCCCTTTTCTTGAATATTTGTTGAAAAAGTTGGTTGTTATTTTGACTATTTTGTCCTGGATCATATATGTTGTACAGATGTATTGTTTTTGTTGCTACTGTGAAGATAATTTTTTGAAATTCAGTTGGTGTTTCTGTTGAGTTAACATTTGACTAGGATACTGTATTTGCCTATGGAGTAAGGAATGATGCCACATCCCCACGGTCTTTAATGCACACAAAGTGGAATAGTACCAACACGCACTCAACCCTATCAACCAATCTGTGTGAAGACACTAGAGGTGCAAAGGCACCAAATAATAGCCAGAGAATAATAGTTTTCTCATATTGCTATGTTGAGAGGTACTGGTCGCGGAATAGGAGGAAAAAGTAACGGAAGTCAGTCTTTGGATGTCGTTTACGCCCTAGCCATACTTATTTCAAATTCAGTCCCGTTATACTATTGGACAAAAAATACACCAATATTGTGTAGGCCACCTGTGCAATTGAATCAAATAATTAAGTCGTAGAATTTTCTTTTTTATCCTAACTATACCAATTTTTCTGGAACAAAAGTGTACGTATTGTAGGTCCATAACAAATTTGTTTAACTAATATGTCTGTGCGACATATGAAAGTATAGTCACTGTTTGGTAATAAAGTTTGTTAATTTTGAGCGTTGTTCAAAATTGATCAAGTCTGGTTTCGACGTTTCGTAATAGAGATTGTTCAAAGAGGGTTGTCGTAACCAAATGAGAACCCTATTATTCATTCAAATGAAAGGCAAATGTGAAAATTATTCACATCTTGCTCCGCAGGCATTCTACTTCGGGGTGCAGTAGGTTAGGAGCTACAGAGTTTTCTCATGCTGCTGCCGGTAATCCTTCTGCTAGTTAAATTATATCTTCAGAGGACCTGAATTTTTCCGGGCACCGGTATTTTTAATTTACGGGAGTCCCTCCACTTTAGTCCTCGCAGCTAGTGAGGTCAAAACTTTTGTTTGACATAGTGCTTGTACGTCTATCTTGTTTTTCCTCGTTGTCGCAGCCATTATCCTTTGTTCAGTATGTCAGAAAATTGTTATTGTTCACTGGCCCTTTAGTGGTTCGGCTCCGCAGTGGTGTTCTCGTTCACTACACCGAGCACCTTATTACTCTATGGGTGCATTATTCTATTTTGATATGCACTCCTAAATGATAATAGTTATCTGCTGGTAGCCTGACTTCACGGTAGCCAGCTGCAGTCCGGTCCTACCTGCTCCGTGTTCACCGCCTGAATGATATGTGCATGGCTCGAATTTCATTCATTTGTATGAATTAAGGTCGCATGCGCAACTATGTGCTTTCGCGACCAGTTAATGCCCGAGGGTCGGGCTATTTAATTGGTCGGGACCAAAGGTAACTTTGACTACTCTAGGCTGTGTTGTCGCAGTCTCCCCGGCACCCACGTTAAATGGTAGTCTCGCCTTAGAGTAGCATGTCGGGTCACGGCAAAGCAGGAAGACACCCGGTTTAGGAAAACTAGTTTGTCAAATTGTGCCACTCTAGTTATAGACAGAATCCAATCGGTTTGATATCTTATTACTTCTAAAATGAAGTATTTAAGCATCTGTGTAATTAGTGAATTGCCAAATATTTTAGTTGTACTTTACATCAGTGTGAGAATAGGCTGAGCTTGAAATCAAGATTTCTAACATCTAATCAGAACCCGTGTTACGTAAAAGTGGATAAAGTCTAATGGATCAGCCTTGTTTTCGTCGACAATCAGGAAGGCCTAGTTCTGTTTCTCCACAATCCTGGATGTTGCCATTGTTTACGCTTGAAACGCCCAGGTCGGACTTATTTCTAATCTAGTCCAGTTTTACTATGGACAGAAAAAATACCAATAATGTGTAAGCCACCTGTGCAATTATATCAAATCCATATAGTCATACAAATTTTCATCTTTCCTATCAATAATTTTTTCTAGTACATAGTGTACATGTTGTAGGTCCCTAACAAATTTAATTGCTAAAATGTCTTAGCGACATAAATGAGTGTAGTCACTGTTAGGTATTTTAACGTGTTAATTTTGAGCGGTGGTCAAAATCGATCAAGTTAGATTTCGAGAAAGAGATTGTTAGAAAAGGGTTCTTGTACCGAATGAGAACCCTGGGAAGGAAAAAAATAGAGTTGGAGTTTGGTGTGTGGGGTGTTATTTCTTTTCTTCCTTCTTCTTTTTCTCTTCTTTTCCCTTTTTTCTTTCCTACTTTCTTCCTACTCCCTTCTTCCCTCTTTCTTCCTTTTTCCTTCTTCCCTCCTATTTTCCCTTTCTTTTTTCTTTTTCTTGTCGGTTGGTTGGTGTTATGTTTTCTTGAGCTATCACTATTTGATCCTGGTGTTTACATCACACTTGTATTTATCTTGCCACTTGTCAGTTGACTGGTTTTACTGTACCTACATTGTGCCACAGCTTAGTGTAATGATCTCTTCTTTATTTCTTTCTCTCTTTCTTCCTTTTCTCCCCTTTCTTCCTTTTTTCCTCGCATTACAATGTTTATATTATTCCCCCCTTCCCTTCCTTTCCCCTTGTCTCTGTTATTTTATATATTTATTTTAGGGTAATGTTAAGTGGTTCTGCTTTGTTAAGCTAGCGATATTACTATCCACTCTGGCCCCTTTAACCGATATGTCCTCGTTAATTATTTATTTATGTGGTAGTTATAATATTTATTTTTTGTCTATTTATTTAAGGTATTGTTACGTGGGTCTGCTCTTGAGCTAGCGGTGTTATTATCCGCTCTGGCCCCTTGATTGATAAATATTGACTCTATGGCTATGTTTATGTTTATTTATTTATTTATTTGATGGTTTGGATATTTATATTTTATGTTTTTTGTTTATTGATTTTAGATAATTAAGTATAGTTATATAGGTAGTTTTTATGTTTTTATTATGCCTTTTATCTAGAATTTGGAGGAATGATGTAACTGAGTCAAGTTTTCTTTATTGTAGTTGGAAAACGGTACGTTGTCGATGGTATTTGTGACAAATGTTGAATACATGTTCCAATGTTTTATTTTCTGGACAGTGTGGACATTTATCCGGCGTGGGTCATTTACTTATATGTTTCATAAAGCTTCCATTCAGTAGTGTTTTACTTGTTCTGATTCTGTTGATGATTTTAATATCAATGGCTGCCAGACTTTTTGGTAAACGTTGGGTTCTAATGACCTCTTTTGTAGTTGGAATATATGTCTACCCTTTGTGGAGTTTTCCCATTGTTGTTGCCATTAATTATTAATTTTGTCCCTGACTTGAATATATAGTTCCTGAGTGTTGTACTGTACGGGTTCAATTTGGTCTTTCATCAGACTGCTTTTTGCTGCTTGGTCTGCTTTTTCAATTCCAGGCAAATTGATATGAGATGGCACCCACAAGGAGTGTATGGTTTGGTGTGATTTATCTGCTTCCATGATGGTCAGCATAGTGTTCTCTAGCAAGTTTTGTCTACGTTTGGAATTACCTGTCTCAATACTTTCAAGTACACTAAGTGAGTCTGTTATGATGACGTACTGTTTTTGATTTTGTGTTACTATCCATGTAGGGCTCGGTTGATGGCATAGATTTCCGCGGTATATATGGAACAGTCATTCGGTAGTCTTGTCGTAAATGTGGTCTGATGTTGTGGGATCACTACCGCTGCAGCCGTTCTATGTAGTTCTTTAGATTTTGAGCCGTCAGTATAGATTTTTACATATCCATCATAGTTGTTGTTGACGAGGCTTTGTACTTGTGTCAATGTAATATTGGGGTTGTCGCGCTTATGTACCAGTTGGAGTGCTGTTAGGTTTATGTTTGGTTGGTTATTTCTTCAAGGGGTGGGTTCTTGATAAGTAGTTGTTCTGCTTGGAGTTCTATTTGATTGAGTCTTTTGCAGAGTGTGTGTATTTTATTAGCTGCTGGAGGATGTGGTACCAGTTTTGAGCTAAAGATGATTTGACATTTACTTATTTTTTTTCTGGTGGGATTTATCTCCTTATGTATTGAGATTCTACAGGCGTATCTAAGTATGTGTTCTTCTCTTCTCAGTTGTAGTGGTATTCACATGCGAGGATTTGTAGTTCTTCCAGGGAGGTGTTTGGTAATGCACCGGTGCAGAGTCTAAGTGCTCTATATTGGATGCTGTCTAGTTGTCTAAGTGTTTCCTTGTTGGCTGAGGAATAGATCTGGCAGCCATAGTCTATCTTAGCTCGGATTAAGGATTTTTAGATCATTAGCATGGTTTCCTGATCAGCTCCCCATGTAGTGCCTTTGATGTTTGTAAGTATTTTTAGATCTTATCTTGCGCGCACACACACAGACACAATCAAAATACACACTCGTACGCTCACACACGCACACAATCACAGTCACACAGCAGTAAAGGAGTCAGTATTTATAGTCTCACTACTTCACATTCACACAAATTGGCAACTTGATAAGTCTCTGTTTTTATAGATCAAGTACAAACAAACATACACCTGCTTAATGCTGACATCCTCAGACTGGAGGAGGAGATGATTAATTTAAGTGATTCGGTTTCGAGGTTCTTTTATCACTAGTGTGTCTATCAAAAGATAGTTATTTAATTATTCCCGTGGGGAATGAATGGTGCCACATCCCCATTTGCATTTATGCGTACAAAGTACGCTATTTATTTGGCCGTCAAATCGAGTCGCTATTAAGGGACTATCAAAGTAAATGTAAGGCCATAGTGAGTTGGAATCGTACCAACACGCACTCAACCCTATCATCCAATCAAGAGGAATATAACAGAGGTGCAATGGCACCGGATAATAGCGAGAAAAAAAAATAGTTATAATATATATTCAAAAGTATACATTTCAATATTTGAAATGTGAAAATTCGCAGTATTTATCAACATTTTCAAGTACATCTATGTATCTTTTAATTGCGCTTTTACAATTTCCATTTCTTTTAGGTCATGTCTGTATTTAAGTAGTAGTTTTCCAATAGTCCAAATTTGCACTTGTAATTTCTTGTTTTGTCCTCGTTAATTATTTATTTATTTGGTAGTTATAATATTTATTTTTTGTCTATTTATTTAAGGTATTGTTACGTGGGTCTGCTTTCGAGCTAGCTATATTATTATCCGCTCTGGCCCCTTGATTGATAAATATTGACTCTATGGCTATGTTCATGTTTATTTATTTATTTGATGGTTTTGATATTTATATTTTGTGTTTTTTGTCTATTGATTTTAGTTAATTAAGTATATTTATATAGGTAGAGTTTACGTTTTTGTTATGCCTTTTATCTAGTATTTAGGGGAATGATGTAACTGAGTCAAGTTTTCTTTGTTGTAGTTGAAGGGCGGTACGTTGTCGATGGCATTCGTGACAAATGTTGAATACATGTTACAATGTTTCAGTCTCTGGACAGTGTGGACATTTATCCGGCGTGGGTCCTGTACTTATATATTTCATAAAGCTGCCATTTAGTAGTGTTTTACCTGTTCTGATTCTGTTGATGATTTTAATATGAATAGCTGCAAGGCTTTTTGGCAAACGTTGGGTTCTAGTGACCTCTTTTTGTAGTTGGTATAGATGTCTACCATTTGTTTAGTTTTCCCATTGTTGTTGCCATTATTATTAATTCTGTCCCTGACTTGATGATATAGTTCCTGAGTGTTGTACTGTACGGGTTCAATTTGGTCTTTCATCAGACTGCTTTTTGCTGCTTGGTCTGCTTTTTCATTTCCAGCCAAATTGATGTGAGATGATACAAGGAGTGTATGGTTTGGTGTGATTTATCTGCGTCCCTGATGGACAGCATAGTGTCCTCTAGCAGGTTTTGTCTACGTTTGGAATTACCTGTCTCAATACTTTCAAGTACACTAAGTGAGTCTGTTATGATTACGTTTCTGTTTTTGATTTTGTGTTACTATCCATTTTAGGACTCGGTTGATGGCCCAGAATTAAGCGGGATATATGGAACAATCAGCCGGTAGTCTTGTCGTAAATATGGTCTGATGTTCTGGAATCACTACCGCTGCAGCCGTTCTATGTAGTTCTTTAGATTTTGAGCCGTCAGTATAGATTTTTACATATCCATCATAGTTGATGTTGACGAGGCTTTGTACTTGTGTTAATGTGATATTGGGGTTGTCGCGCTTATGTACCAGTTGGAGTGCTGTTAGGTTGTTGTTAGGTTGGTTATTTCTCCAAGGTGTGGGGTCCTTGAAAAGTAGTTGTTCTGCTTGGAGTTCTATTTGATTGAGTTCTTTGCAGAGTGTGTGTATTTTATTAGCTCCTGGAGGATATAGTACCAGTCTTGAGCTAAAGGTGATCTGACATTTATTTATTATTTTTCTGGTGGGATTTATCTCCGTATGTATTGAGATTCTACAGGCATATCTAAGTATGTGTTCTTCTCTTCTGAGTTGTAATGGTGGTTCACATGCGAGAGTTTGTAGTTCTTCCAGGGAGGTGTTCGGTAATGCACTGGTGCAGAGTCTAAGTGCTCTATATTGGATGCTGTCAAGTTGTCTAAGAGTTTCCTTGTTGGCTGAGGAATAGATCTGGCAGCCATAGCCTATCTTAGCTCGGATTAAAGATTTGTAGATCATTAGCATAGTTTGCTAATCAGCTCCCCATGTTGTGCCTTTGATGTTTTTAAGTATGTTTAGATCTTTTTGGCATTTTTGAATAGTTTGTTGTATGTGTGGTTCCGAGTTGATTGTTTCATTTAGTAGCATTGCCAGGAAGTAGGTCTCTTTTTGGAATTGGATGGGCTGATTCTGTATATATAGTTTATGGTATTTAGGTCGTTTGTTAGTTGGGGAGAAGAACATGCGAACTGTTTTTATTTGGGATATTTTGAAACCCCAGTTGTTGGCCCATGTGCCGATGATGTCTAGTCCTTTCTGAATTTGAGTGATATTCTTTTGACTATTGTGGTTTCCAGCTTTCCACATACTACTGTCATCGGCAAATTGTGACAGATCAACCGGGCAATCGTTGAGATAGTTGGTTAGATTGTTGACCATTTGATTAAATAGGGTTGGGCTAATCACACTTCCTTGGGGGGTTCCGTTATCCAGTGTATATGTTTTGTACATGGCTTCTCTTACTCTGGTTTTGAAGGTTCTTCCCGTAAGGAAGTTTGCTATCCAGCGGTACATTCTTTCTGTTATGTCAAATTGGTTGAATTAAGAGATGAGGCCATTGATCCAGACTAGGTCGAAGGCTTTCTCTAGGTCTAGAAATATTGCTATTAGGTATCTATCTCTTTTCCTTTTGGCATTAAATGCTAATTTGATGTTGGCTTCCAGACGGATTAATTGATCAAGTGTAGATCGTTTATTCCTAAATCCACTTTGTGTTTCAGCCAGTAGTTGATTTTGTTCTGGGTGGTGTTTTAATCTATTGTTGACCATTGTTTCCATTACCTTACAGATTGTATTTGTAAGTGAGATATGTCTGTAGGAGGTTACATTAGTGGGGTCTTTGCCTGGTTTGGGGATGGCTATGATTATGGCTTGCTTCCATAGTGTGGGGATGCGAACTGTTCTCCATATCAGATTTGTTAAGTCTAAGGTAATGCTCTGCATATTGGAGGTAATTGTTTTGTATATTTGATAGCCTAGGTTATCCTCTACTGGTGATGTACCTTTTTTTTGCTGAGGGCTTGTCTCCATTCTTTCAGATTAAAAGGGTCATTCAGTGGCTAATCTCTGTTGTCTCGATCTTTGAAAATGTGGGGAAATTCTTTTTCTAACGTTGATTTTCGCTGTAAGAACTCGTGTTTGTCATTGTTATCCCTGCTGGAGTTAGCAAAGTGTTGGGCTAACTGTTACTTCCATGTTGTTTTTTGTTCCCTGGATTTTCGGCGCTGTTGTGGGTGTTTTGCCTTTCATGTTTTTTTTAAATTCCAGATTTCACTAGTATTTGTTTTATGATTGAGCGTTGTGCAGTATCTTCTCCATGAGTCCTTTTTTGCCTCATTTATTACCGTCCTAGTGTTGATTTCTGTTTGTTTGTATATAAGAAAGTCTGAGGCGGTTTTTGTGTGTTTAAAGCGATTTAAGGTTGTTTTTTTCTCCTGAATAGCAATTCTGCAATTTTCTGTCCATCAGAGGACTGCAGTCTGTTTATAATGGAAAAATGTTGTTTTGGGTATACTCTTATTTGCCGCTTCGTTTATAATTTTTATGAGATTGTCGTAATATTTATTTGTATCCTCATCTTGGATTTCCGCAAGGTTTACTAATTTAAGTTGGTCTTTAAAGCTGTTCCAGGTTGCATTTTTGAGTTTCCATCTTTGTTGTGTTTTTTGTTGCTCCGTTGGGCACGAGACGTATATGGTGGTACATAGGGGGAAGTGGTCGCTGCCTAATGTAGAATGTTGCATCACTTCCCATTAGGTAATTACAGCCAGACGAGGCGTCGCAATGGTGAGGTCAGTGGTAAAGAGTTTGCCTTGGCTGGGGTCTGTACGTGTGGGGTTCCGTTGTTCAAAAGTTTTAGTTGCTCTTCTGTTATGTATTTTATGATGTTTTTCCCTCTCGTATCTGTGCGGTAACTACCCCATTCTCTGTGATGTGCATTGAAGTCGCCGCATATAATAGTGTTTGTGCCCCTTTTCTTGAATATTTGTTGAAAAAGTTGGTTGTTGTTTTGACTATTTTGTCCTTGATCATATATGTTGTACAGATGTATTGTTTTTGTTGCTTCTGTGAAGACAATTTTTTGAAATTCAGTTGGTGTTTCTGTTGAGTTAACATTAATAACTTTCTCTACTGTGTCTGTGATGGTGTCATGTACATATATGGCTAGGCCTTCTCCTTTTTTGCCGGTATTTCTGTGTTTTAAGAATGTAGTTTTATAGCCTATTATTTTAGGAATGTTTGTACTGGTTTCCTTAATTAGAGTTTCTTGAAGACAGGTGATCTTTAGCTTGGTGATGGTTCCGTGGATTGCTGCGATTAGTCCTCCATGGTTTTTATTTAGCCCTCTGCAATTCCATTGCCATATAAGTAACTTGTCTGGAATCTTGCTGGTTTTTGTTTTGTTAGCCGAAGCATTTTTTTTATTTCCAGTATCGATTGTTGATGCTGTTGTTAATATTTGTGTTTGTTCTTGATTTATCGTGATGGGTTGATTCCTCTCCCTGGTGTGATGCTAGGTAGTCCTGTATTTGTTGCATATATATGCTAATAAATTAATCTTTCGAAATTCTGTCGTTCCTCATTTGGTTGCTGATTGATTTTTGTAGTTGGTTTAAATAGGTGTCAATGGTTGTTCTATAGAAAAATATCTCTGGGTTTTTGGTTGTATCTAGGTTTCTCGTTCTCGCAAGTGTTAATGTTTGTTCCTGATTTGAAGCATGCCTTGTTGTATCTTTGTCATTATTTATTTTGTTTAGTTGTTTTTGGTCTGGGCATTTCTTCTCATAAAAGTCAATGATATTGTCTTCCAAAAATGGTAATCCATACGAATCAAAATACTCGACATATCCATCTTGAGGAAAGTATACAGCTACCCAGTGGGTTCCTGGAAGATGACTGTCGTCTGTGTTGATGACATACGTTTGATTCTTTTTGGGTTTGCGATGAGGTTGTTCATCCTTAGCCCACACGATATGATTCCATGAAGCAGTGTACAAACTGCTGCTCAAATGTTAATAAAGTTCCCAGGTATCCATTTTTCTTTTGGTTTTCTTTTTTGTCCATATGTGATATTACGGTATCAGTTCAATCCAGAATTTTTGCTTGAAAAGGTCTGTTAAGTGGCCGTTTCTTCGCTTCGTCTCCTCACTCTGGGCCGAGAGAGCTTCGATGTGATTAATCTCTCGAGCAACCAGTGCAAGAGAGGAATGATCACGTAACTGATGTAACACGGATTATTCTGAGATGCTTCAAACACTTCAAAAACGTCTCTCCAAGCTTCGTTCAGATAATCATCCAATATTTCTTTTTGACTCATCATCAAACATGTATCGTGTGGAATCTGACTGGGATGATTGTTTCGACATGCCTAACAATCTTTCTTGATCAATTGCCTCATTTTATCCTCCAAGTGGATGGCAAAACAGGAGACTAAACGTTGTTCATGTTCTGGCCATCCAGACTGCATAATCACTACTTCTTCATTTTGTCTTGGGGGTCTGCTTTCTCAGTAACCTCCCATTTCATTTCCATCGATTCGCCACTATTCAAAGAGGGACATGGGTCGTCCATAGTTTCTAATACAGTAAATAATTATGTTTAAATCAGTATAATATTTTTTTTCAGATACCAAATATGTGAAAGGAAAATCATAGAAATGATAAGTAATAACATGCCGTTCTTATATCTCATTTATTAATCTGTAGGTATTATAATCAGAGTTTGAACTTATTTTAAACAATTATATTTAACGGCAGAGGCTGCACACACTCTGTTTACGATAACCACTATCTGTCTTATAGAGATGTTTACAACTCCTCCTTTTGTGTGAATAACTACACTAATTAGTCACAGACTTAGCCTAGTCTTTCATTTGGATGTTACCTTTCCAGCTCCCCCACCCCCGCACCTAAAAACCTTTTCTATTGCATACAATAATATAAACGTTTAATGCAACAGTCTACACAAATGCAATTGGTTGGGCTTTAAGATTATCTTGTAATCTGAACGAAGTCAACAATACTATTACATTAAAATAATTCCTCAGAACACGCTTTTACGCATTTAAATTTATGCGTTGGTATACATATTGGATAGGAAAAAAAAACACCATCATTACTTATCCATTTTATTGTTTTACAAGTTTAACTTAATTATAAACTGTTGTACATCAGTAAAGGCTTCGTAAGCGCTGGTGGCAGAATATATTTATGAACAACCTACTCCTGATGGGCATAAAGCTTTGAGCATCAGCACAAACAGAATCCAAGAAATGTATGCGCGAAATTATAGTCGGTTGGAAGCCTGATGTCAGGGAAAGCCCCCACAACAGTTGTTATAGCTCCAGAAGGAAAGACATTGAAAGTTTACGAGACAGAGGACAAGTACGCTAAACTCTCTGAAAAAGAGGAACACGGGAAGTGGTTCTACTTCAGGAGAATTACAATGCACAAATTTCTTCCGTGCTTAAACAGACAGGCGCACGTACGAGTCTCCTTGATTATTTTAATTTTATTTCCTTGAACAGATGGAAATTTTAGATTATACAATTTGGAGAAATATCTATGTTAGACACACTATGCATGTATAGGACATTTGTGGTTCTCACCTATCTTCCTGTCTGTCTGTATGTGTGTCTGTCTTATTTCATCTAGTGCATTGGGTATGTATACCCTCGAATGAATGTGTTCGCATACGTGTATTACATAAACATAATTTTGGTTAAAAACGAGTATAATATGATGCTGAGATAGAACGAGTGACTACTAGATAAAGACAACAAAGATGAAAATTTGTGAGTATCCATTTATTATTGACTTGTAGGCTTTTTCTTACAAGCAGTCTCTCGTTTTTAAAATGATACTGTTTGCAATTTTACATCCGGTCACGTGGATTAATATTGATTTAAAAGACGAACCAAAGTAATAGGACGAAATCTATGAAATAATTGTATTTTTAAATCTTACATCTTTAATGCAAGGAAAGCTAAACAGAATTAATCTAAGTTTAAGATGGCTGTTCTAAATGAATTTACAGGAGGCAATTAGAAATCTTGTCTAAAGACCCCAGCAAATTTGAAAGTTATTGCATGTACCGTCCGATACTTGATGTTTCATAATTCTTAAAGAAAATGGAACAAATTAAAACGTCGTTACTCTGACAATTGTACAATGTTTACACCTAAATATGAATAAATATTCCATCCGCAATATTTACACTCCTTTATCGTTATGCTAGCTAATGTAATTATTGCTTTGTCAAGTACATCTGAATACATTAATATACTGTGTTCCATTTATAAAATTAAAACCCTCCCAACCTTTTCTGATTTAAAACATTTAGCATTGCAGATCAGCTGCCGTATTGAATTCGTGTTATAATTTTCTTATCGAACTTGTGTTATAACTTTCTACTGTCGTGTTATAAACGAACTATTTAGCCTTGCGAAAGTAACGGAGAACAAAGGATATATCAACAGATTAAAAATGCAAATTTTGTTCAGATTGTTTTCTTTAAAATTATGCAGCCAAATATGTGCAATAAATTCTTAAAATCTGAGAGCAAGGTGAAATGTTCCTACTAATGTATCTGAAATTATGGATTTTAAATCAATATTATCAGGTATAATATAAATATGGACAGTGTAGTTAGTTTAAGTATTTGACATTCTTACAGTATGGAAAGTAAATAATTAATTATCTGATATAATGTAAGTATGGACACCGAATCTAATTATCTGATTTTTAGTCTATAATTATTATCCTAGTATGAACAAAATAAATTTGACAAATATACTTCATTAATTGGCTTTCCTTTGTTGACTTTATGTTTCGCTTTTCAAGCGTAGAATAGTAAACTATCCGGAAATGGAAATGTTTGTGGGCATGCGCATTGGAGATAAGGTAGGTAATTTTAGGCGCTACGATCACTAACTCGTTGCAACCGTGAAACCCAATATTGCTGATCTTCAATTAAAAAAATGATAACTCTTACTAAAGATAACTCTTTCTAATAAAGGATAACTCTGTCATCGTCCATCAAGTGTACATTAATGCTGGAGCTTTAGACGAAGTGTATAAACTTTTCCCTTCTGGTAGAATATATATATATATATATATATATATATATATATATATATATATATATATATATATATATGCATTTACGTGTGGGTTCCTTTTTGACATCCAGTTCAGCATGCCCGTGAACTCTTGGAATTATTTTAATATTTCAGGTATGTGTTTCATATAGTTTATCATATTTTCAGTTTACGTGTTGGTTGACCCAATTCTATACCTAGGAGCATTATATTCGTCCATCCTGCTTGTGTGTGCCAATGTGGGTGCAAGGATAAATCAGTATAAAGACAGTGTTTGAGATAGACAGAATGACGAAAGGATAGACAAAAGTGATAAAATGATAGAGAAGAATAAATAATAAAAAACAATGAACTACTGATTTTGTATTAGCGATCATGGTGAAAATACAAGACGTTTGCTACAATAAGTCTCTGTTAGAAAATATCTAAACACGTTTTCTAGATGATTGTACTCCTTAACTCTGTATACAAATATTTATTTGGCCGAATTCATGTCTTTGGAGATATTACAATTCTTGAGAACAATATACAGATTTTTAATCCAGGCCCATACTTTTTAGTTGATTGTAACTGAGACATAAATATGGGCATATGTGCGTTTGAAAGATTAAAATTAAAAATTATGTTGATAGATATCTTCTTAAATAATATAATTCGAAATGTCTTTCTGTTGAATATTTATGTCAAACAGTTAATCGATGAATATTTTACAGCCTACACTCTTCTACTACATATAGTAACTGAAATTTATTTAAAACGTCATTATGCATAGACCATAAAAAGTGTACAAACGTCTAAAACACTCATCCGTTTATCCGTTGTACACGATGTCCAAGAAAACATATCATTATGATAATGCAATCACTAAAACATTTGCCTTCTCAGTAGCTGTCATTAAATTTAAATATGGTACTGTGTAATTTATTGTAAACCATACCCTTTCAACTTATGAAGGATCTAGGATACTTCAACCATGCCTTCACATGCAGGTAAGGATCATTTACTCAAAGTGTGCCATTTGAGTTTTAATAAAATAAAATATATGATATTCCTGTCTTTCTACGTGTTATTGCAGACGTTATGATCAAAGCTTTTGTAAGATAAAGGCATAAACATTTATGTGAAATCAAGTAGCATTTCAAACGAGCCATCGTCTGCTTATTTGCAGCCTTTACAATGAAATATTGACCATTTCACAATTTTAATTTTTTCTTAATAATGTCAAGTAACACACCCTTTTTCCTTTATCTTTTACTCAGACAGTTAACGTCTAATAAGACGCATTTGTACAAACAGTTACAAGATATAAAATAGACAATTCATTGAGTTTTATACAAAATATAAACAAATAAGAATTAACCAATCAAATGTATTGAAATAAATTGTTAACACGGTTGTTTTTCTGAAATAATTTGTGTACAATATATAATATGGATACATGTTCTCAATACTGTTATGAACATATAGCTCATATTCCTACATGCACTCTCATTATACAATATAAAGCTGATTGCAATATTTGTTTATCGTGTGAGAGGAAATCAACTTCTAGACTTCTAACTGCCTATTTATTAATAGTTAGAGTACTTGAGAATACCATTGATTCATACCTCAATCTAGACAATTCAAAGAGCATGTTGTTTCTCGTCCTGTACTCTTCTCAAGGGCGTTTACGTGTATTTCTGTGTCACCAAAAGATAAGCTGACAATAAATTGTCTGTCCTTGTAAAGTACGTTGGTATCAACATCTACTCTCATCTCTCCTACTTTAAAACATCCTGGATCGGTTACATATTTCGGATTTTCTTTCTGGGTAGCAAATAACTGCACTGCAATGATAGATGATTTGGAGTCTAAAGGACTATACTCATTCTGGAAACTTTCATCACATTGTATTGACTGTCCTATTGCAACATGCCTGCTGAACAGGTTGTCGCAATGTACGTTCCCATCATCATCGACCCTTTTGTGCTTCTCATCGTCCTCGCCCTCGATGAAAGGCATGCTAGTTGACACACCGTAGGTATATTTGGCAATACGTTCTGATATGGCACCAGTATCGTGGCCAAACACAACGGCCCCTTTCAAGACAACCATCCCAGCCTCATGTGGAACAACGATCTTTTTCATCATAAACTCTGTCTGAATCGCATGTTGAAGCATCTTTGACTCAGAAAACCCGCCAACCAACAGAATTTTGGAGACTTTACTCAATGCAGGCATGGAAAACAACATCTTTACGTGGTCAACAATGCTTCGAGTTGCTTCATCAAAAAAACTTTTAATAATTCTTGCGTCGACTTTTAATTTGTCTCTTGAAAGAGTCATTTGTTCGGAAAGCTTTGTTTGTTTTATGGCTGCTTGAAGATCTTCACCGGTATCCTTTTCAAACATTTCCTTTAAGGCCAAAGGAAATCTGATGACAACTTTCGATTGATCCGTCCCTGATTCAGTTGAATCCGTTAATGGTTCAATTTTTCTTTTCTTTATTTCAAACTCCCTAGTAATTTCGAGGTAGTCGTCCATGTGCTTGTTAACAAATGCTTGAAATACAGGATTTCCCACGATGCTAATCAGGAACTGTCGGTATGCTTCGTCAACCTTTGTCCCACCCCATGCGCCTCCGCTTGCTTTGTGAATTTCCTTCAGTCCTCCTCCTTCAATAACCTGGTGAACAGTGATATCCACAGTCCCACCTGTAAATCCAAATTATAATTACAGCAAGACACATTTTAGGTAGATATGTTGCTAAGTAGGCAAGTAGGTACAATGGTATATAGTGAACAAATAAAGTTGGAAAGGCTGAAACAATGAAAGAAAAAAAATAAGATAGAAACCAAAAAATAAAAGTACTGGTCAATAATTGACAGACAGATGTATGGCATATAAACATAAAGAGCTATATACATACATACATGCATACATACATACATACATACATACATACATACATACATACATACATACATACATACATACATACATACATACATACATACTGTCGGGGGCGGTTTTTTGTACTAGTTGTCCCGCTTAATTTTGTTTCGTTATCTGCTAGTAGACCGCCCTCGATGTAATTGCCCGGTTCGCGTAAATATAAGTAATGATACTTATAGATGAAATATATAGAGATCCGAGAAGATATATACAACAAACAAACACGACCCCCGTACAAGTAAACAAACAATCTAATCAATTACATAAAACAACAACCGGAATTCATTACATTAAGAATATCTCAGCTTTCAGAAAACAAAACTTTCTCGTTTTACAAAGGAAAGCATAAATGGATTACAAAAGGAAAACTGAAATGTTTACTGATAGATGTAGTTCATCACAGGATTGAGTGAACAATCGAAGTAAACGCCTTGTATAATTTCATAACCTGTTCTTCGGTTTGCTCGACTTCCACTGTAACTATGCAGACACCTGGATCTCCGGATTCCATCCTAAACAATCTGTCCCAGGACGCTCAATATATATATATATATATATATATATATATATATATATATATATATATATATATATATATATATATATATATATATATATATATATTGCACACTCATGACTACTTTAGCAGCAGGGGGGGGGGGGGCAAATCGGACAACTTTTTTCGACTTTTTTGATTGAAGCGTCAAAACGGAAAATGGAGCCTTCCTACGAAATCTCATGTTTTAACCAAAAAAAGAGAAAGTCTCCATTTGGCAAACGGAGACTTAGCGATTTTTCAATCATCGGGGTCGCAGCGGTGTTGTCATAGCCCCCCCCCCCCCCCTGCTGCTATGGGTTAGTAATTTATTTCAACCGAATATTTGATCGAGTCCGATACGATATCGTGTTCGAGGACGAAAATCATTTATGATGGAAGTCCTTAGGACGGAAATCCTTTCAGGATTTCACAAACAAACTAATCGCTAACACCTCACCGCGTAGATCAATCAAATTATTTGATTGGTCAGTGAGTCGGAAATTAATTCTCGTTAGTAAATTATTATGGCATCGCATATAGACAGGATTAATTGGGTTTTCAATAATTAGGAGTCCTGTAGGAGCTGTTGGTGCAAACGAATAAAGAATATATCCTTGTTGGGCTTGATTTGATTGCTGTAGATTAATTTGATAGCTTCCTTCGATTGCGTCACATGTTAAATTGAGCGCAATCACCGCTGAAATATTTACATTGTGCGAGGCAATATGCCTACCGCCGCCATCTGGGTCATTCTTATATTTGAGGATAGTTGAATCTTGTACTTGTAATACCTTGATAACATTTCTAACAGATTCTTTTAGTTCCTCAGCGTTGTATCCGGAAAACTTGAAATTATGCAGATCGGCTTCTGTGATATTGTAACCGGTTAGGAATCGTTGTTTATTGTCGCTGTTGTCATTAATTATTGTTTGAATAATTCGTTCATTGATATATTCCATGTCCGATATAAGCTGATTTATTATTTCAACGTGTTTTCGCGATTTTGTTTGCCGTAGTTGTTCTAGTTGTGTTTCATGTAATTGATTAATTTCATTAAAATAACCAGTGATGTCAGTTAGCGTAAATGAAATAGTAACAGATGAGTCAACTGTTTTTTTAATAATAAAATTCCATTTTTGTTGGTAAATATGAATCTATCGGTGAGTTTTACTTTTCTTATATCAGATAAATCATCTCGATACATGGGATTGATTTTATGATATGATTGTACGTCTGTGGTTAAGTCGGCGGCTCCGGGTGGTTTTTCAGGCCATCCTAAAACTGTTCTTAACGAGCTGTTATAGATATCCACGACATACTCAGGGGAGTTTATTTCGATCGACGACGAGAGCGTCGGTTCATGAACTTTAATAGCTATGCTTGATTCTTTTCCCGTGATTGATTTTATTCTACGCTGAATTTCAGCATCGATTTGCTCAATTTGGTACGACCCAGTTGGTAACGAAATAACGTTCCAGTCTGGGGTGCCATTGGGTTCATTCTTATACGAGAACACCAGTGCGTTATTCGGTTGATGACCGCCAAATGCAACCGATCTGATATTGGGCCAGCTATGATATACTCGTAATTTTGCCAGCGCGATCTCGCGCACTGGAATCGGAGAAGGGAAGATCACACTAAATTGTGGGTTTGTTGATGTTATTGATATCATGCTTGTTCGTATCGGAGTGGTATTCTCCGCGATTCGTTGAAGCAGTTCGAGTGACATTATTGTTAACGCTGTTTTCAATTTCCAATTTCAACATCGCGGAGTTATACAAATGGGCCATCGCGGAAAATTCAACATCGGATATGAACGAATTATCTATCGACAACGAGATCAACTCGGATAATTTCGAGTCCGCGTCTGATGCCACCCGGTACCAAGCTGTATAAACGCTTAGTTTTTTCTGAGAACACAATGATAACTTTTTAGTTATCGCGGTGGCGACTTCCGTGATTGTTGTTGCCGCGGAGATAGCGATTGGAACTGCAATCGGAGCCATCATGGTCACCGTCGACAAAATAACCCCGGCGCTGGCCATCACACCGGACACTGATGTCGATGATTGTTACGTTGCGGTGATACTTTTATTTTTCACGATAACGCTCAGAAAGTGATTTCAAGTTCGCGGAAAATTCTTTCATGGTATGATATCGATATCGATGCGATTGTGATACTTCTGGGGATATTATCGGTTCAATTGATTTCATCGATGTCATTGCTATTTTAAACCCGCTAGTGTTTTCAATTATTCGCCATCGTTAAGGGGCCAGGTGGAAGGGGAATTGCGGGCCTATAGGTATAGTAGCTTCAGCCGGAAAAATCATCTACAAGTTCTAAACAACCAGGTTATTTTTTATCTAATGGTGGAGCTATCAACCGCGACGACATTAAACTTTTGTCCGCCACCACCCTTGATAATTAACATCGCGGTGCCGCCAGAGTAGGTTTTACCGTCCGCGATCATATTAAATTGATGGTTAGAGATCCACGTTAGCCTGTAGATACCATCGGTCCACTTTGTCCTGTGGGTACCATCGACCCCCGCTTCGAACTCCCCCCAGAGACCGACGGACAATTTAGTATAATCTCTTATCCAATCCATGGTTCCATGATCGGTCGTATACATGATATTTTTAACGCCTATGTGTGGATGCGGAATCTTTACCTTTCTAAAATTTTCTTTTAGTCTAAAAATATCCTCGTAAATATCGAGATAATTTGCCTTGATTTAGGCAGAACCCATCATACTCCTATCCTTCGTGCTAAAAAAGAATGAAGTCAGAAGGGTTTTGATTCCAAGCTGTTCTTGGTCTTTAATATACCGGTCGATGTTAGAAAATTTTGTCGTAAAATCTTGGGGTTTACTGCCCTCAAAGAACTTATTAACAATTTCGCTGGTGGGCTTTTGTTCGTCAATAGCTTTTTTAATTTCAGCGAGGGTCGGGCCTGTCAGAGATGTGGTTCCAGACACAGGTGTTCCCCCAAAAAATTTATCCACGATGGTATTAAGTGTTGTTTGTCTCACCATAAACATATTAATATCTTTGAGAGTCATTGTATATGTAGCCGGGACACCAAAGAAATTATCAGCGACGAAGATATGGTGAGTATGTTAGCCAATAAACTCGCTAATTTCAGCGAGAGTCATGCCTGCCACAAGTGAGGTTCCCAAAAACTTATTAACAATTTCGCTGGTGGGTTTTTGTACCTTTTCAAAATTTTCTATTTGCTTAGAAATATCCGTGTAAATATCGAGATAATTTGCCTTGATTTCGGTAGGATCCATCATCTTCCTCGCCTCCTTGTTAAAAAAGAATGAAAATAGAAGGTTTTTAATTTCAGCGAGAGCCACAAGCGGACTTCCAAAGAATTTATGTACGACATTTTTACGAAAAGTATTAGAACCCCATATATAATTATCCAGATCACGGCCGTGGGCGGCAATTGCGTCGGTGATCGTAGACACAAGTGCGCCTGGTTTAAGTCGTCCGTCGCTGCAATACAGCGCAATAGGGTTTTCAGCGGCGTCGCGTTGTCGTATCAAAATGTCATCCGTGGATATATTACTGGTTTTCAATTTACCCTGGCGATCTTGAAATACAACTATTTCGTTCGGGTCAACACTTGCTAAATTTAACGTCTCAGCGATTTCATCTTCAATTATTTTTTTACACCCGCAGATGTTTCCGCGGTGGGTTTCGACATTGACAGAGGTCGTCCCCAAATATCAATCATTATTGTTAGCGCAACTTGTGTTTTCAATTTATTGATTCTCTAAAATAACTTTGTAATTTCGCACTCGTGTATTCATTTACAACCAGATGAGGTGGTTTCCTCGGAAATCTAGATATATCCGCGAGGACATTTAATACTTCACGGCCGCATATCGGTGGATCATTTAATTGTTGTGTTGGCAGCGTGCAATAAAAAATCGGAATTGAATGCTTCTTTCAATTTATATACCGCATAAACTCGCTTGGCGGAGCTAGCCCATATGAATCAAAATAGACAATCCCAAGCGGATCAATCGCGTATACAACCCAGTGAGTTCCCGATCCGCTGCTGTTATCAATATTGATTATTCCGGTTTCAACGCGTTTAGGTTGTTTCGGCAACTGATCTTTCATAAAGACCCCTCTGAAGTTTTTTATCGCTAGCGCGCTAGCAGCATCGATTAAATCAAAGTTGGACATTGGAACAATTGGCTCCGTTAAAAATCTTTGATTAAAACTCTTCGAGTTACCCACTAATAAATTGTTCCTGGTATCCTTAATCCGCTCCCTTTGTACCACGAATGCGGAGTTCCTGGTAGTCTTAGGCCCTTTCCCTTTTTTATACCCGGATCCACGAGCGGATCCACCGGTTGCTTTCTTCAGTGCCATCCCTGCAGCGGTACAAACGGCTCCTAACGCCGCTGCTTTTTCCACCACTCGGGAACCCGCTGAAATTAGCGCTGGAATCTCAGCTAACAACGGAAATATGTCGCCGGTCTTTTCCATGTTGGTGATTGCAGCCTTCGAAAAAACAAATTGAACCCCTCGCTTATTTTTCATTGCATCATTGAAATGTTTTATTTGACGATCCGTCAATGAGATTTTATGCGTGCCACCAGTCATCGCTGACGGCTTCAACGTTATTGTGGTTCCACATTGCTTAGAGGGCTTTGATCGCAATTTCTTGACCTGACCATCAGTCAGCGTGACACAGACAACATTATATGGCATTATTATTGTTCACATTTATGCTTTTAATTGATCTAATTGGAAACTCTTCGAGTTTCACTCAAAGATTTTCCACTGGTGCATCAACGATTCTCATTCGTCCACCGACACCTTTAAGTAGCATTGATTTGTCGCTGAGAATGAAAGCAACTGCTCTATAATTAACACCACCAGGGGCTATTTTAGCCCTAAAATGTATGTCAACGACGGATTGTCTCATTAAATCAAGATGTTGCAGCGAAAAGTAATAAATTGGATACAAGTTCTTAAAATCAAGTTGCGATATTTGCAAACCAGTATCAACGTTTTGATCACGACCCATATATGACAGCATCCGATGATACGCACGTGCTACATGGTTGTTGTCGTAATCAAGTTGTATATCCTCGATTGGTTCCTGTTGTCCGTTTATTCTCAGCGAAACCTCCTTGACTCCTAATCAATCAAATATCATATGACTGTGTTCTTGGGAGCCTAATCGATCCCGATTCTGCAGCGCTATAAATATATGACGTGGAGCTGAAACGCCTTGTTTTGATGCCAGGTGCCATGTAAAT
Source organism: Unio pictorum (assembly GCA_030141615.1). NCBI lineage: Eukaryota > Metazoa > Mollusca > Bivalvia > Unionida > Unionidae > Unio > Unio pictorum. The sequence continues at coordinate 8,370,210 of JARLTB010000007.1, read as the reverse complement.
GTATCAGCAACACTATCCTCTTTGGCATCAGTTGTTGTTGTTAGCCAACTTAGCAATGATTTGCCGCCTGTGTCCATAAATGAGAGTAGTCGTTGTTCTGTGGCGATTGATGGGGTCATTACTGGCATCCACAATGCCAATTTAGTTAAAATAACTTTACCATCATCAATATCATTAGCACGCCAGATTGCGTCATTGTCATTAGCCTTTCGCACTAACGCGATTGTGTGTTTGGCTCCATAGATGACTTTTCTGACATTTCTGACATTTCTGCAGAATCCAAATATGTGATGGAGTGGAATCGCACATGAAAATTGTCGACGCCTCCGTGCAACATTGCTACTCGTGTTCCAAACCCTATATTGAAATTAAGAATGGTATTTATGACATCAAAAGCTGCGGCCGGTCTTACATATCCGGCTGGTGCTGGATCAACTGCAGTAGCTTGTGTTGCCTTTACCTTAAAATACTGAACGTGTTCAGGATGATCAGAAGTATCCTTAGCAAACATCATAGATGGACCAGCAGACCTTGTATAATCATCAGAATATCTTGCTAGTCCGATTATTGTTGTTGCAACATCAACCTCGCGTTCTATTGATTCAATTTCTCTTCCGTCAATGAGATATCTCGCGGATTCAAATAGCGCCATGATACCATTATTGACTAAGCCGACTTTGGTACCATCTAGATACGGTGCGGGTACAGTAGGGGTATCAGTACGTTGTACAAGTTCTCCTTCTACTTCGATAAACGCTTCACACGGCAGCAAGTATTTACTGGTATCATAGACTTGAAGTTCAATTCGCGATCGTCGGTCGGGTTGTATTGCATGATAAGAATAATATTGATAATCCCGAACTGAATCGTCCTTGCGCGTTGGGGCTTCCATATGCGGGATCAGAGGTTCGTTTAAACATTTTATTTACATACTAGTGCTCTTATGTCTATTTGTTCCGGGATTGGATCCTCCGTATAACGTGGTGGTTGTGGACCGCCTTTAACCGCAGCTAGAAAGTTATTATAACTAGGGTGCTGTGACGCTGAGATTCTATCCCCGCCGTGTTTCGCTAAATATATTTTTGATGCCCAAGTGTCTTTGGTTTTTATAAAACTTTTAAACCCGTCTTTTTATAAATTCTCTCTTTTACCCTTTGGAAAATTTTCTCTAGTAAAATCAGCAAATTCGGAATCCGTACCGAGTCTTCCATTTCTATTTAATGTTGCGACTGTAAATATATTTCCAGGTGAATAGTCTTTTCCTGCAGCTGCACCTTGTTGTTCTTCTTCGCGTTCTTCAATTTCGCCCGGTCGATATACTTGTGGGTGGGGTGGATTAGGCGCTGGTGCAGAATCATCAATATCAGCTAATCGTTCATATTCTCGTTGGGTTTTTATATCACTGGATAGCTGTTGTATCCCTGCGTATGTTTGTCCGGTCTCTGCTGATATCTTTTCAAGCGTATCAAGCAGCGGCGCCTTCTTTGCTCGTTCTCGTTCAGGAATATCTCCGTATATCGCTGCTTCAGTTAACGTTTTCACATCTTTGGTCGCACTTGTTATCGGAGTAAATAGTTGTCCACTTGACACAGAAAAGTCAGTTTGCATTTGTTGTCGTTGTTGAAGGTTCTCGCGAAGTCTGTCTCGAACCGGTATAAACTTTTTAATTGCTGCTAGCCGCTCTCGGGTTAATCTAGTTGTAAGCGATTCACCTACAATATATTGTTTGTGAACTGAGTTTTCAAATGTGAAACCCTTTGGGTTTCCATGCCCGCGTTCTCACCCGGAGGGTATTTCCACGTGAACACTATATCACAATTAAAAGCTGAGTTATCCAATAATGTACTATCAAGCTAGAGTATCCATCTCCGACAAGGTTAAACTGTGCGACGCTATCCGCGAATGTTTTAGAAATAACATCGCTGCGGGTTTCAAAATTGTAATATCTGAGCGCGGCGATGAACGATTTTTGTTAACTCCGCGGCAACAACAACAACTACGTGAAAATGGAGGCATCGCGGTGATTACTTGCGACCACGACCAGATCATCCAGTACGCACATAACTGCGCGAGCCAACCCAAACTGATGAGAATTCTTTCAGGAGAAAATCCTATGTGATGACAGCGTCATCGACGCCGCCGACTACACAACAAACAAGTGTATAAAGTGTTACAAAAAACGCTAAAAAAAACCTTTTATTTTTTATAGTAACGCTCACGTGGTTAGGATACTGGTTTTTCCTCGTTTAATATTTTTCTAAGATCACGAACTTTAGAAATAATTTCAGTTCGTTTTTGATACTCTTGGCCGAGCTTTTGACGTATTTCTTCAACGGTGCTAAATAGCGTTATAAATGCATTAATGTCGCTGCCGTACAAACCAGCATTGATGGACTTTTGAATTCTTTTCACGAACGCGTACATCTTAGGTAAAACATAACGACCCTTACTAGACTGATACTCAGTGTTTTCATATTCCGAGGTAATCATGTCGCAGTCGAGATCTTCAGATAATACTATTCCGCGATTTTTCAAATTTGAAATTTCAGTGATTATAGCATTTGCATCTTTGATATCCAATATCATAAAAATATAATATAATATATTTTACGTCTAATTATTTTAAAAAATTTGGGTCATTTTTTACTCCGTTTTTTATATGTACAATGATATCCCATTAAGCAATCTCGCTGGCGCCCTATGACGTCAGAGAGACCCAGAGGTTACTTAATTAACTTAATTAAGGACAGTACACAACTTAATTTAAGGCATCAACACACATCTTGGAACTCCTTGGTTGCCTTCGCATCCATGCAAGCCCAAGGGGACCCCAAGCATACATCTTTGGAAGGGAGGCCTAAGGTGACAAACGTCATCTTAGACCGCCCAGAAGATATGCTTGAGGGGACGTCACTACATGTATTTAATTAACTTAATTAAGGATGGTATATTTACAATAAAACGATGATGGAATTTGTAATGTGATGATGGGACAGCACAAGACAGCACAAACATGAAACGACGGGGCGGATTTTTCTACGGCCAATCCAACCAATCAAAACCAACCCAATTAAATTTCATCGTAAAATGATAAATTAATCTTAATATTAATTGGACTTCAAGGGACGTAACTCTGTCATGCGATTTTATCATTGTACGATGTATCTCCCTTGATGTATAAAAATTGTATCATGTGTGTATTGTAGTAGTAATTGGACTTCAAGGGACGTAACTCTGTCATGCGACTATCATTGTACGATTTATCTCCCTTGCTGTATAAAAATTGTATCCTGTGTGTTGTCTTTTTTGACAGAGCTGATTTTTGTATTCCTTCTGCAACAAATCGTATTGAAGGCCTAAAAATATAGAAATATCTACTGGCTTCATTTATTGACTGAAATATCTTTTCTTCGTTGGTTTCTGTATCAAATGATTTGACATGTTTTGCTTTTTTTGCGTGTTTGCCGGTTCCACCTAATTTTGTATTCTGACTTTGAGTAACAACTCGTAAGTTATCCAATTTGTTATTTTGAGGGAATCCATCAACGTGATCAATCACAAAGCCATCTTTGATCAATCCGTTGTGACATTCGTATGCGAATCGATCACAATAATATTTCTTCTTCCCGGCACCAAACATCAAATACCCTCTATTATTTACCCATCCAACCGGCTTCATCAGTCTGCGGTGCCTGACAACACCGTCACGGGATGCTTCATAATTAACAAGCACTGGATGGGGTCTAAAGTCTTTGCTCATTTATATAATAATACTACTTGTCTAATTTATTATCTGCTTTAATTATGAACCTCTGGATATAATCTTGAGGGGTTTTTATGATTTTGTCGCTGACGGAGTCATCAGTAGGATCAATGACTGCATTTTTTATTCGTTTGTCATAGTAGCGTTTCAGTGCCCTGTAACGTTTACCCCCACAAGCAAGACATATTTGTGATTTCCCACGAACGCCAACGTGGCAAATCAGACAAGGGGTAGGGCCAAAAGAACCGTTTTTCACGCTTTGTAAATGATACCTACAGAATTCGCTTCTGCATGTTTTGTTACACGGAGTTGTTCATCCAATCATTAGCCACTTGCAATGGTTCATTATATAATTTTTTTCTTATTTAAATACTTGTTTTAATTATAACATGGAGGAGTTCGAGAGATTATCAGCAATTAAGCGTTACAAAAACGTTAAATTTAATCTCGATAGAACCCTCAAAGATGTGCCAAAACGGGCAATAACGGATAGAGCCCTGATAAATAAAATTCGCGAATGCGCTGTTGAATTCAAGCAGGACGGTGCATCTCATAGCTGGTCAACATTTCGAATTGATGGCGTTGTTGATGTCACCATGAACGACAGCAACGCAGCCATAATGTTATCACAACTTGGCAACAAAAAGTATTTTTTAGAGTAAAATTCATTATCCGTGTAGAATCAGGAGGTTGGATTATACGAGACAAATTTGAACCGATTCTCAAAGACAAGAAAACAGTCGTTGTTAGCCATGATTCTAAGCCGGGTCTGTTAACTGGAATTGACAAACCATACTATGAACGAGCATATCCTGAAACAGCAGTTGTGTATGTGATATATTCGTTAAATGAAAAACCCGATATAGGTAAGCTAAAACCAATGAAACAGTCGTCGCCGGCGACTTCGTCGCTGAATTGTGTAGCAGCACGAATAACATAACATTTTATAAATGCATCCCGAGGGAATAAACTTACCGATCTACGGCGTAGCAAAATAGCTCAATGGGAGTTAACGGTGAAAGACCGCAGAGCAACTATTAGCGATATAGCAAAATTAGAAACGTCGCTGAGATTTCCAATAACCGTTACAACGATAACCGGAGCAGTTTTATACGAATCAAAATATAAATCAAAAGGAGCTACAATCAAAATTATTGATCATAACGAACACGCATGGACGTCCGCGGTCACAATGTTTCCACGAAACAGAACAATAAAGTATATACCTGAGGAATTCTTACGAGAATAATTCTCCAGGGATGGTTTTCTCGTTGAAGAGAAACTATTCGATGTTATTGCGTATTTGAGTAAAAACGACCCCGTGTCGGTGTGGTTACTTCGCAGCACTGAAAACGACACGGAAACGTTTGATCACGTTGTAAGACCAAACGGTGAATTATACCGCACTGAAGCATTTCACAACAAAATGAAAAAAATAGCTAGTGGGTTTTTAACGGCGTGTGGCGAAGCCACCAGTGATGAAATTATCAACGATGAACAATTATTGACAAACTGTTTTACAATCCCGTCGGTTGCAGCTCATTTTGCGAGAATCAAAACCGCATGGAAACCAACACGCGTAGAATTCTTGCCAGACATTGAGGCTAGTTGTTTAGAATTTAATCATGGCGGTTTATACAATAACAAATACGACCGTGATAATATCATTTCAGTTGATATGGTTGCTTGTTATCCAGCGAGTTTTCTTGGTTATGGAGAGTGTTCTTAGAATAAACTAATAATTGAAAAAAGTAAATCCGATAAAGTTGTCAAGCAGGTATGTAAATGAATATTTCATACATTAGATGCTTAGCATAGTACGATGACAATGATCGTCATAAAGTTATGTATCTACTTTGCACGTATACGACGCTACTGGATAAACTTAACGAAAGCTGTTCTATTTCTTACCAATCTAGATCTTAAATTATGCAACAGAATAAAAGTGAAGTCAACGTTTGTTTTTTTTAAAAAACAATAAGTAAATATTCAAAATAGTTATTGTATTATGAGCTAAATTCCAAATAATCTTAAATGTTCTCTGACAATGTCCAAGAATATAGAATGTTCCGAATGAATTCCAATAGTCTTGAATGTCCTGATAACCAGCAGACATGAATATTATGTTAAGCCAATAATCCTGATACACCAATGCTACGACACAGAACGACAATTTGAACGAAATCACCAATATTTTAGAAAACAATTTAAGGAAGAAATTCTTCTCAAATTATTTTTCCCATTGCAGTAATACAGCTGTAAATACAATAAATTTATAGAAGCTGGTATAAAACAGGAATGCTTATGAACTCTCTATTTAATCACATCTAAATGCAACTTACGGTGCAATAAAATGTTACTGAATTCCAATGGAAAATGCCAATAACTCGTAAATAACTGGAACACAAATTATTGTAAGCATCTTCTTTGCTACTTACAAAACATGGACAAATACATGCTGACATTTTATCCATAGGCCTCAATCACGAATAAAGGTCAGGCACCAAATATTAATTAAATGTACAAAACTCTTTCATAAAGATCGTACAAATTAAATTGTTTCCTTCCATAATTAAAATATAATAAATCCTTACCCCCAGCATCAATGACCATGTACGTTGATCCAGCTTTCATCTTAGAGATATCTATTTCCCCTATCATTCTATTCATCGGCAAATGACGACAAAACAATGACGCTGTCTCCGGTTCGAGAGCGAGCTTCAATTTGTTATTGCTCAAACCAGCCTGTTAAGCAAAATCAGATCATTTGAACTATCAGTAATCTTGCTTGACGTTACATTTGTATTCTTAATGCACGGTTACGTATTGTACTACAATGTGGAGACGTTCTTGTGTTTACTCTAAATGCTTTAGAAAAATCCAGAATAGAAAATAGCGATATGACTTTTAATGATTAGCCTATATTCAACTTTTGCGTTTATTAGTAATTACTAGAAGCAATTACATAGTGATATACGCCATGAGCTTTGTCACGATAAATGAAGCTATGTATATGTAACAGCAACAGAAAGATAAGATACCTCTACCGCTGCCTCTCTCATGAATTGTTTTGCTGAATCATTCCATATGGCGGGAACTGTCAATACCCACATGATGTCATTAGGCTGCACTATTCCAGCAACACGAGTGGCGCACTCTTTCAACAGGTCGTCCTTCAGGTACTTGATTACCATAGAAAACACGATCTTTGCTGAAAGTTCTTTTCCTGTTGCATCTTTTATATTCAGTTCACGCTCCAGACCCTAAAATTGATACAATGTTTATTGAACACACTCAAACACATACATACATACATACATACATACATACATACATACATACATACATACATACATACATACATACATACATACGCACGCACGCACGCACGTACATACACACACACACATACATACATACATGCATACATACATACTGGCTAATTCAACATCTTATATAGGCAGAATAGGATAATAACTTAAAATGTATATAATTCTTTTCCAAACCTGTAATCACATAAAAACAATAACATACAAATATGTTTAGGCTCATCAAAGTAGAAACCTTTCTGTGAAACGATCACAAATAATGTCTACAAGGCTGTTGTTGATTGAAGGTTCATAAAAGTATACTGTTGTAAACTTACAGCAACGCATTTCACCACAAAATTCTAATTTTTGCCAAGGTGTAAATGCCTTTATCAGAAAATATGGCGAGATGGTAAATATGTATGTATGCGAACAGTTCACTAGTAAAAGAGACCGATAAAGTATTGATGGTAGTCAATGGGTAATATTTACAGATAAGTAAACAATTTAAAAAAAACATTCAATGAAGAAGTTAGATCTTAATTTATTTATGAAGACAGTGTATCATCCTATTATCTGCATATTGCATTTTTAGATAAAATTTACATTGCAAACCAACAGAAACAATACTTAAGTTAAAGCTATGTCCCCATTAAATGCATGTGAGGGGAGGGGGATTTTAAACATCATGAGAATATTATTACAAACGGTTGGAATATATATATATATATATATATATATATATATATATATATATATATATATATATATATATATATATATATATATATATATATATTTCTTTCTTTTTCTTGTATCTAATATGCATTGAAATTAATATATTTGCCTTTAAAATATGCGCTATCTGCATTGTTAGCACTGAATGAACACTGCATAGTTCGTAGCATTACATGATATTAAAAGCATTATGCGTGAAATGATCAACAATAGACTAAAGAATGACTAGTAAACAAATATTAATTGTTGTTGCCCTCCAAATCTATGTGATGTTGAGTTTGGGTGACACCTTGGAATAACGGGCCAGTTTGGAATATTGAGTTGTCCCGTTGTTTCAACGCACGCACGACTCTGCATTAAAATGTTCAGTGGGAGAGTTTCAATACACTTTACATTGATAAATATATTGATATTGGTCTGCAAATAAATATGTTACTCGAAAACATATAACTATCGTATTAAGAATCCTTGATAGAAAAGCTAAAAATGCTTACATAAATCGAAGGCGAAGATGTCAAACCTGAAGTACGTAATAACAGGACTTGTTAATTTTCAGTAGCTGCAACTTTATTGCTTTTAATATGTGGATTTCTTTAAATTTAAATTACTACAGAATGCATATAGAAGTTTTGAATAAACTCTGAGCAAACAATTCGTTGATTAACTTTACCAAACGATTTTTCGAATTAGCTACCTACGCTTGTGTAGGTTACAAAGAATCCATGCTATATGCCATTAATCCAAGGAAATATAACCAGCATAGCTGATTCAGTTTTGATGAAAGTTGGTTGTAATCTTTGATACGATATGCTGTGCCAGGATATTGTTTCGAGTGAATCGTTATCTTTGTAGTGGTTTCTATAACAGCCGTGTGGACACTTGCAAATGATAAATATATCCCATCTCGTACTATTACTGTTATTAAATATCACTTCAAATGCGTCAACATGACACTTATTCTATTGCAAATATGATGTTTTTGAATGGTAAATATACAATAGAAACAGGGATATGACTGAGTAAATGTTTGTAGTTAAATGATGAAAGTCAAACTTGACCTAAATTAAAACCACATACCAATTTTTTCACTCTTGAATAGCTACACCCGCTATTGATGGAAACAAACGAAAAGGGCAAAGTTCAGATCAAATATTGATCAGAAATTGTGCCAAAAATAGTGAAAATCAAACTTTTACAAAAAAAGGTTTTCTTAACAATCGCCATGATATAAATTTTAATATTTTAATCCATGAAGTCATTGTTATGTCAAAACATAGACCATAAATCAATAAAATTTGCAATAAAACAGTAATGCTTCAAATTATCGAAGCTATTCATGATGAAAATCTTCATTTCGAGTTTAATTGCTATCGGTGGAGACCATGAAACAAAAGCGAAAGGAACAGAGCTGAATCAAACAATGGCCATAACATCGCAGCGTTTTGTTCGAGAATAATCTGAATAAAAAGCCAGGTGCCAAGCCTTGATTGTATTTAATGCATTCAAACGTTACGTTATGGGATGTAACATGACCGGACTGAACGGAGTGACATTAACGATATATTTTCTCATTAGATATGACGTACACATAACGAAATGTATCATATTGGACCAAATACGTTAGGTAGAGTTATAGTATTAAAACTTTCATAATCATGCATAGGACACACATGCCCTATATATCTGTGCTACAACTGAAGTAAGCAGATACAGTTATTCAACAATTCAAATACCACCAATTTTCAACCGAAAAGCTGGAAATTATTCCAGTGAGGTTTTCATGTGAGGTTTTCATGTGTACTAAAGTTAAGCAGCTTAGCAAACAAAAAAACGGTTTGGAATACTTGAAAGCTATTGCCAGTAATTTATGATCGGTAAATAAACAGTTTGGAATACATTTCTAGCTGTTATCATTAAACTATCACCAGAAAGAAAAACCCGGTTTGGAATACCTTACAGTTTTGTCACTAATTTGGAATACCTTACAGTTTTGTCACTAACTTGAATCACCAAATAATGGTTTGTAGTACCTTCAGCTACTGGCACTAGTTTATGATCAGTAAATAAACGGTTCTGAATATATTGTCGGTAATATATGACCAGGAAATAAACGGATTGAAATACCTTACAGCTATTGTCACTAAGTTATGAGCACAAAATAAACTGTTTGAAGTACTTTACAGCTATTGTCACTAATTTATTATCAGCCAATCAACGGTTCAGAATATATTCCAGCTTTTGTCAGTAAATTATGATTTTTATAAAAATGTTTTGAATACCTTTCAACTTTGTCACTAATTTATGATAAGCAAATATACTTTTTAGAATACCTTATAGCTATTGCCACTAATTTATGATCAGTAAAATATAGGTTTGGAATACCTTACATTTATTGTGACACATTTATGAGCAGCATAAAACGGTTTGGAATACATTTTAGCTTTTGTCAATAATTTACGATGAGCAAATTAACGGTATGGAATACCCACACAGCTATTGTGATAAATGATAAGCAAAGAAACCGTTTGGATCACCATACAGCTGTTGTCACTAATTTACGATCAAGAATAAACAGCTTGAAATACCTTACAGCTATTGTGACAAATTTATGAGCAGCATAAAGGCGGTTTGGAAAACATTACAGCTATTGTGACAAATTTACGAGCAGTAAATAAACAGTTTGGAATAGGCCCCACCTGTTGTGACTAATTTCTGAACAGCAAATAAACGGTTTGGAATACCTTAGCTACAGCTATTATCACTAATATATGATCAGGAAATAAACGGGATGGAAGAAATCACAGTTATTGTCAATAATTTATGAGCGGCAAATAAACGGTATGGAATACCCCATATCTATTCTGACTTATTTATGAGAAGCAATAACACGATACGGAATACCTTACAGCTATTGTGACAAATTTATAAGCAGCAAAAAAGCGGTTTGGAATACGCCAAATCTATTGTGACACGTGTATTAAAATCAAATAAATGGTTTGGAATACATTACAGCTATTGTCACTGATTTATGATAAGGCAATAAACGGTTTGGTATACCCAACAGCTATTGTGCCAATGTACGATCAGAACATGCAGCTTGCTATTCTAGGCTAGAGTATTATTAATAATGTATGCGATATTTTGTTCATGACACGTTGGTGCAATGTGAGAGTACTGTCTAGAGTACGTTAGGTTTCGTACTGACTGTGTGTTGGTGTTGCTGACATTTACTCTTTGTGGTTAAGGATGTAAATGAGAAAGTCTTTGTGTTGTGATCAGAATGGCCTCAGTTGTTTCATCATTCATCTGCAGCTTGTTACATGTCATCCATTATTTCACATCAGAAATGTACATCTCTACTCTTTTGATGGTAACATCAAATTGTTGCGTGGCTAGACTTGTTTTTTTGGGTGTCATCAGCGTGCAGTTGGTGAGACACTGGATGAATACGATTGTCCGTTCTAAATCCATAGAGACAGGATTAATTGCTCCTAATATTTATCGCTGAAATTCTGAACATATGTATTGACGACGAATCAATTGCAATTGTGTTGTGAAGCGTATATCTAATGGTTTGCACTTTGTCGCGGAAGAACTTTGTAAATAGGTCTGGAATTTCTACTGGAAAGAAGATAGTTGGAAGTGGTGTACATTTGTTCCTTGACATTAGTTTGTTAGTTATCTCGAAGAGCCCTTTGCAGCTGGAACTCTCGGAATTATTAGTGCTGTAATGGGATAATTTGGCTATACGACTATGGTTGTGACGTTCTTATTAGCGGCTTCATAGATTTGTTTATGAATAGTAAGTTTGATGGATAGCCAAAGCCTATTTGCTTTAGGGCGGTCTCTTTTAGGAGCGCAAAGCTGGTCACTAACACTGCTACCACGTATATCAATTTTGAATTGATACTCTGCACTTTGTGGCTGAGAGTGTTTTTCAAGGAATGAAAGCAGGCAATTATCGAATTGTTCTGCTATTGGAGGTAAGAAAGTTGTTAGGTTTGCTTGTATTTCATGCATTAGTTTCGTTCTGTTTATCATACAGAGGTTTCTCTTATTAGGAATAAAAGGGTAGAGGGTTAGGGACTGTAATACTTCGAAATGGCATATAAAACAGAGGTGATCTGATACAAGTTCGTAGGATACAAGGGTGGATCGCAGAATGTTATCACCAGGTTTATGAAGAATCCAGTCTAAAATATAATAATAATAATAATAATAATAATAATAATAATAATAATAATAATAATAATAATAATGACTTTGTATTGCGCCTAATCTTTAGAAGCTCTAAACTCTTTACAACATCTATAACGATATGACTACACTACAGAAAAAACATAAAACAAAACCATGAAATTCTAAAGCATAAAAACATGCTGAAAACATTTAAGGTACACAACATTTTAGGTCTCTAAGCTTGTTCCTGCAGTCAAAAGAAGTGAGTTTCAAGAGCACTCTTACAAGGGACATGTGTTTCTTTGTGTCTAATTTCAATGGGCAATTCGATCCACATCGACGGGCCCTGTTATGCAAAAGAACGTTCTCCATATGACTTCGTTTTCATTGTGGGCACAATAAATATACGATTGTCAGAAGAGGAGTGTAAGGATCTTGCTGGTGTGTACACATGGGTGAGGCCGGACAGGCATGTTGGACTGGAGTCTGTCAGAGAAACGTAAGACAGAGGAACAATTTTGTGTTTGATTCTATATCTATTGGATAGCCAGTATAGGGTACAGAGCAGTGGTGATGAGTGCTCTGTTTGAGGAAATCTATAGATGATCTGAGCATCTGTGTTTTGAACTTTTTGAAGTTTCTGGAGTAGATATTATGACGAACCAGACACAATTGTGCTACAATAGTCCAGTCTTGAGAGTACTAATGAACTCACAAGTGTTTTAGTGGCATCAACTGAAAGATATTTGCGAATGGAACTGATGCGTCTTAACTCAAGATATGCAGCCTTATATATATTCATGACATGTTGGTGCAATGTGAAAATACTGTCCAGAGTAACACCTAGGTTTTGTACTGACTGTGTTAATTTAATGTTGATATTGCTGATATATATTGCTTGAGGTAAACGATGTGAATGAGAAAATCTTTGTGTTGTGATCATAATGGCCTCAGTTTTATTCTCATTCATCTGCAACGTGTTACATGTCATCCATGATTTCACATCAGAAATGCACCTCTCTACTCCATGGATGGTAGCATCAACTTTATTTGGGTGGCTAAACTTGTATATTTGGGTGTTATCAGCGTACAGTTGGTGAGACACGGGGTGATGATCTATGATACTTGAAAGCGACTGAGTGTATAGAATGAAGAGAACAGGATCAACAACAGACCCCTGTGGAACAGAACAACATATGTCAACTGGGCTAAAGTTTATTCCATTTGCAGATACAATTTGTGTCCTGTTGGCTCAGTAAGACTTGGACCATACTTGTATATGAAAATATGGCCATTGTTTATGGTTGGGTTGGTTAACGGAGTGTTTAATGTTGAAAACATGAATGGAATATAGGAGCTTTCAGGTGTATAAGTTTCCAGGACAGTCAAAGTAGAAATCAAAATCTCTAAGAATAATCAGGTTGCCACCTATCGAATTTCCGTATGTATGTATGTATGTATGTATGTATGTATGTATGTATGTATGTATGTATGTATGTATGTATGCATGCATGCATGCATGCATGTAAGTGTGTGTGTGTAATACATGTAAATATAACGATCAGGCATTTGTTAAGTGCAAACTTTAACCCTGAGTCTCTTCTACCATGCAAACACTTATTTTTCAAAAAAAAATTTTGTGTAGATGAAATTTTTAAATAAGTACTTAATAACGTACAATTTTGTCCAGGAGAAGCATTTTAAACCTCCGGAAATAAAACCACTTCCCGTGTTCCCCTTTTTCAGCAAGTTCAGCGTACATGTCCTCAGCCTCATAACCAAAAGCTTTGAATGTCTTTCCATCTGGTTTTATTAGAACCGTTGTGGGGGCTTTCTCTGACACGAGCTGTCCCCCCGACCAGAGTTTTGCAGTTATTTGTGTTGGGTCCTTTTTGAACTGATGATTAAAGCTGTATGCCCATCCAGAGTAAGTCGTTCCAAAGTCTATCGCTGCGACCAACAGTTGCGAACCCTTAAGTAATATAAAGCAGTTCTTACGAAATCTAAACTTATAGTAAAATAAGCAAATTTATGAATGAATATATTTTATTCTTACAACTACAAACTACTGATTGCTTGAAATAAAAATTTGTATTCGATGATGATATATCTGCATACCAGAAAATCGGAACACGTGACTGAAACGAAGTTAAAGGTTAAAATGAAATGAAAACAGATTCAACGATCAAGACCATTAAAATGATGGAATCCTCTATGCTAAAGAAAGTGATTTCTCAACATATAATATATTGTCTCTATTATGTCAAACATAATTTTATTCATAAAAACAACTGATTGGAATCAGAAGAATATAAACAATAAATGTATGAGATTACTTACCATTTTTAAATATTTCGTTAGAAACTCCTGCAAGAGAATTATAAGATTAATACAATCAGCCATACGTGTTTCTGTGGAATACGGAATTACCATCCAAGGATCGTAATTCGAGGACCGGCACGGGGCTTTAACGACTTTCTGCCCGCAACAATTTTTAACCCATATGATTATAGTTTAATATCCTACTAAAACATATGACTGCTTTTTCTTCTTCTTCTTTTGATTAGCATATTGTAGTTTATTAGTAAACTACAGAACACTAATTAAATTTAGGTTTGTCATTGTTTTCAATTTTCTGTCCTTGGGTGCATCTCACGCCGGAGAAATGTAACACTGATGAATACGAATATGATATAAAGCTAAACAGCTAATACAAGTAGACTCTACGTCCTTTAATACCAAACACGAATCCCTCGAAACGGATTCACGCTTTACTATTCAAAAAGACTTTCCCTGGATGCTTACTAACTAGCGAGGGCTGAAACCATATCTGCTATTACTTAGAAATAACAAGATATTTAAATTAGTATGTGGCACCATATTGGACTATAATCGACACCATTTACAGCTAGGACCAACTAGGCAAAATTAGATGTCTGTTGGGAGAAACCCACGTGTAAGTGTATACAAGTTCTCTAAGAGCAAATATAAACTAATTCCAGAGGTGAGATAAGAACAGAACAATACCACTGTGGCGCTATCAATTTTTCTCACAATGAACATATCAGTATCTTACCATGCGATATATAACAGTAAGGCATTGCCAAATTTCAATAAATTTTCTGAATATTATGAAAGGCACACATACAAACCTTATTACTAAATTTATTTGATTGACTGTCAGATAAAAAGAGAACGTAACAACCATAAGCACGGTGATTGCTTACAACCGTTTAGAAAATTACACGTTGGGTAGAGATGCTTTTTTGTCTACCTAACTAAAAATGATTGTGGCATTCTCAAACACAGCATTTGCAAATAGAATGGAAGACAAATTGTGTAAATATCTTAAATATTTTGAACACCTTGCTTAGTTACCCTAGATTATTATGTTATCAGGGGAAAATGATCATGACTTGGTTATTAACTTGGTTAATCACTTGGTTATTGACTTGGGTATCGACTTGGTCCGTTGATTGCAAATCACTGTATCTACTCCAAGTCATCATATTGGACATGTAGTGTGCATCAATGCTCCTTTGCAAATAATGTCTGAAAGTTATAAACATATAATTTACACAATGGTGTATACGTGGACACCGCCTTGTCTGAATATCTCGATATAGGTTATAACGAAAGAGAAAATTATTTCTTATTGTAGCTGAATTGCTCTGAAAACGGTTTAGCTGTTTCTATAGTAACCATGAGAATAAATAAAAAATGATGTTTTATATATCAGTACACCTCCAAATGTTGGACCCAAATATAATCTTAATTTTTGTGCAATAAATATATTTACACACATATCTAAATATGGCTAGCATGAAAAGAACGAAATACAAACGAAAATAAATCTGAGCTGATTCAGATGTTATATTTTCCTTTGATTGTCTGTTCATTTCAACGAATGCAGTCTTTATTCAAAGTTTCAAATAAATGTGTTAAAATACTTGAGCTGAATAGCCATGTAGGTGTGCCAAAGAGTTTTAAAAGTACATTTTGTTTAAGAAATATCACAACATTTATAATCGTTCTGGTTGAGTGGGGTAGCACAAGATGTCAATACAAGGTGAGTATAATCCTATATTGTGTTCTATAAAGATAGATTTGGGATATTTAAATGAATAACAATTCCCATTTGAATAAATACTTGTTAGATACAGTGGATATACACAGAATCTCAATTTGTTTGAAGTGAATTTCTGTTTCGTGTTAGATGCAAGGACATCATTGACAGTGATCGAAGTTCTGAAATCAAAGAGTTCATAAAGTAAGTGATATGACACGAAACAGAAGTTGTCTGCGGTCTAATGTCAAAGTAAGTGATATGACAAGAAACAAAAGGTGTCTGCGGTCTAATGTCAAAGTAAGTGATATGACAAGAAACAAAAGGTGTCGGCTGTGTCTGGTGTCAAAAGACCGTATATACCACCAGTTACAGAATGGAAATATTTTTCTGGTAGACGTATTCTAGAAAACTTCAATTAGGGTCATTTTACCAGTCTTTCGAACGTTTCTGTGATACGAACCAGCGACATTGATGCTGATACATTAGGTAATAAAACCAAAACGCAAGGATTTCACTGTGTATTCACAAAGGGATTGACAGTGTTTTTCATTATTGCAACTATCGCAAAGCCACTGTCGATACATCTATGAAGACACAACAGTTCATGTAACATTATCATGTATGAGTGGTGCTGTCACATACATTTAGAAGTAACCACTTTGGTGTGGTATTACATATACTGGATAAACATTATAAACTTTCATGTACAATAAACCATGGGTATGGATACAATAAAAATAGAGATAAGGAAATCCATGAAATATATGTGAAGTGTCCTTCCCTAGTTACAAAGAGATAAAACTATTAGGCTGTGATCCCATATCATGATCAGATCTATAGATAGACACGCCATAAATGTGGAAAGTTTTACCTTCGTTCCAATTATTCAATAGAAACTCCAATTAAAGATATTCTCCAAAGCTACGTTTTAAGAACATTTAATAAAATAACGCAGTAGTATAGTGCCAAATCAATACTATTTCAGTGAAACATTCATTGTGACAACTGTACTGTCCAAGTCAGATACATCGGTGTTTCACCAATATCAGTTCAACATTAAAATTAGAACGAGAGCTTGAAAAATGTTTAATATGAAATCCAGAAGTTGATATATTACAATATATGGATATATTTGGGGCTTTCGATACGTTTGTACAAATGTCATGAAGCTTCGTATTTTTAAGAAAATTTCTTAAAATGTTAAAAACTGTATTATTACATCACGCAGTCGACTCAGTTTCAGATGGATCACTTGTATGAAGCATTTAAAATATACTTGCTTTAAAATTGAAGATCACCTAATTTTGGACATAAATCATCAACATTTTGCTTGTATACAATTCCAGTTGTTGGTACCAGGTATGACATTGTGTCATTTAGTTATGTAGTCAACTTCTAGAATCAACATGGAAGGATTCTCCATGATTAAATAATAGTCAATGAACTTGTCGAGAACGCTTCATCAATGTATCGTGTAGTAGCATCATATACGCTTGAAATGAGAGTTCCATTAATATGAACTAATGTAACTTGTGACATTGCATCTTTACCATTACCAGTCCTGAGTGATTGGATAATGTAGATATATCAGATAAGTATCGTTTATCATACAGCTTATTTATATTATGTAATTATATTACTATTGAGAATTTGTTTCCGAATAAAGCTAAATTGGCATATATTTGGGACCATTATACGTTCCTTGAGAATAAAGAACTTGACAATCACGTTCTCTTGATTGTTTTATTGTCAATACATATTTACCAGAATGAAATCTTTAAAAAAAATCAATTCTTGTTAATATTTATACATAACACAAGTAAAACTCGTCAAACTGACTTAATCTAATTAGCTTTGAAATAACGCTTGACAGTACAAATAATCAAATATTCCACACTGGATTAAAACTGATACACACTAAACGCTGGTTTGTGTTATACTTGGATTTAAGTACCATGGGAAATATACTCACAGGGCAGACTTTACTCTCCTTCCAAGTTGTATTGATGTCTTGTATTTAATAACTGTTTTATAATGCCTTCTGCAGTTATTCTTCAATAACAAATAATATTACAATTGTGGTGTGATTACATGTTCCATGTAATTTTCTAGTGTCACACGATGCCAATGATACAGGGTTGTAATATCATGTCGAGACTGTACTTATCTTTGTTAGGAGGCACGCACATATTGAAATCCAGCCACACTCTATTTAATGCTTTGTTCTAATGTTATTAAAATCTGTAATAATGTTTTCGAAGATAAGATTTTTAAATTGCTAAATACGTTTTGCTTCCCTATTTCTCCCTGTTCCTGTGTATATGCCTTGATTTACGATGGTATAACTGTCAGACAAACATATATACTGAGGGACAATACAATACTCTGATAGAAAGTCTTCACAAACCCTCTATAATAACGTTCTCAACTATAAGATTTAAATAAATAAATGTCCGAATCCACCACCAACACCACCACCACCCCCCCTCTCTCTCTCTCTCTCTCTCTCTCTCTCTCTCTCTCTCTCTCTCTCTCTCTCTGGGTAATCGATCGTATCGCGCTAGGGTGATATGGATGAAGCAAGAGCAATGGTGAGTTGGTTTTGTGGCATGCAACAATGTCTCTAAACCTATGATGGTCAAATATACAGACTCTCCGATCAATGGAAGGAAAACGAAACAGATGGAGAATTTGAAAAAAATCCTTAGTAGGCATCAACGATAAGAAAAGAATAATAACGCAACTGTAAATATTCCGCAATTCTTGAATAACCTGTGTTCGTTCGTCTTTATGCTTACTATATATTTCGCACTCATTTCAACTTAACTCGCCAATGACTGAAGGGCTGCGCGGTTAATGTTCGAGCGCCTCACAATGCAACCAATTTAGTTCTGTGCATTCTTCTTTTAAACCAACTATAATGTTTACACCATAATGAAATTCAATGCGCCCACCAACCCCTCAAACAGATGATAGAGGAAGCAAATTGTCAGTTTTAAAAGACGATTCAGAAAAGCTGCAGAACTTCAATGGAATCATTTTGCAGAGGAGTACAATCCCTCCATTAACACCGTTTCTTGAGGTCCACCATAATTCTGCAGGAAATGCAAGCATATGTATTTGTGTGTGGAATAAATAAAACGTATGCAAGGTATATATTATATTATGCGTCTTCGAAAAACATGTCATGGAGTACAATTTTATATAAAAATAAAGGAGGTTTTCCGTATCTATCTATCCATCCATCCATCCATATATATATATATATATATATATATATATATATATATATATATATATAGAGAGAGAGAGAGAGAGAGAGAGAGAGAGAGAGAGAGAGAGAGATTTAAAGACTATTCTGGTTTTGAGCATTTTGAGGCACATAAAAGAAACACAAAAATACGGTCATATATACACATGCTAAAATTGTATGCGGTGGGAGTAGTGTGTTGGGTAGTGGACATAAGATTGCGTGACACTTCATTTGTAGGTTACCAATCAATTAAAATGTCAACTTCAGCACTTTAGATGTGGAAATAAAATTCGTACAAATAACAGTACCGAAAATAAACTTCAATGCAACGTATGTTTACTTACCCCTTTCAAAATTTTAGCATTTGCTTGGAAGAAAGCTAAACGAGTGTACTGGCGGTCTTATGACTTAAGACTTACAAATGAGCAACCAAGTTGTTTGAAAAGAGTATATTGGCAAGGAAGTAAATTCATTAAACAATTCGTGTCTTGTCTGTACTTGCTAACAGCCATCAATGCGGATGAACGCTTGTATCGTGCTGTGATTGCGTACCAAGACCTGTCAGATGAGAACTTTAGAGTGTCGTATCCTATTTTTATGATTCTTAGATATCGCTATGGAATGTGTGTTTCAAATCATAAAAACTGCATATATATTGTAATTGTTCTTTAATAATATAAAGAGGTGAACAAGTGGGTGTGTTTGCGTGTATGTATAGATGTGCGTGCGTGTGTGTGTGTGTGGGTCTGTGCGCGTGCGTGTGACATGTTTAGGAAAAATGATTATGAGGACACCAATATGAGTAACGCGAACGAAGGTTTTGTCGAGAAATTGTGAAATGTAGCATCGAATTCTACGAAATCTAAAACTCAGTGTCGGTGATTAATAAGCATAGGTCTTTTCAAATTTCTTGAAATTATATCTCAATGTAATGGAAGATAGCAGATCAGTTAAAACTAATATCAGGAGACGAATACTCGTGTCATGCTAAGTCATTTGTGTTTTTGGCTGATGACCAAATACATTAAGATCATATCTTCGATCCAATCTATTGAGCAATAATAAAGCTGGGAATGGGTGTAATGATTTGGAATACACAATACTAACCTCGTGCCTGTCAGTATTATATCTTGATTGTTTGCTTATTTATTGCCCATAATAGGATACAGTGGAGTAGGCATACATTATAGGAACTTAAATTAGTCATACATAATACAAGTATTATTGTTATCAACATGACATTAAATTGAATAATGATATGAGAGAGAGAGAGAGAGAGAGAGAGAGAGAGAGAGAGAGAGAGAGAGAGAGAGAATAATCCTGATTTGAGTTTGTTTCTTAAATCATCCAGTAAGTAGCGGTAATATATTTGCTTACATGAAATAATATTCTCTATTTTCATTAGCATCGCCCTTTTCCCAAAGCAGTAAATCTAGGCTAATAGTTGCATATCAACTTGAAATTGAATTTCTCATCAATTCATCAACTTGAAATTTAATTTCTCATCAATTCATCTCAGTCTCGTCTGTACTAGGGACAGAACTTGTAAAAGTTCATGGAAGTTTCGATCCAACTGTACGAATATAAAGGAGTGTTATCAAGTTGAAGACAGTAAAACTCAGCTTTTAATCAACTTGCATTGTGTCGTAATCAAGTATGGATACTATCAAATGCTCGATTAAGAAAACTTTTTTTGTACATAAACGCTTTTTCAAAGCAGCGTAAGTGTGACGAGGCAAATTTCTGGCGATCGATCTTGAACCCCTTAGCTGAGACCAGACAACCATTAATTAGATTTCTAGAGAATGGACGCGAATCAATCGTCACACTGCCATGTTCGTAATGTCTTTTCAAAGCAAGAACTCTGTGCTGAAATTAAGCATTTGTTAGCATTTGTTTATACAGGAGTCAAACAGACTATTAGAAACAAGGTAATCTTTGATTTCCTGGTGAAACTGTTACGAATTGTGAATTTCCCGTGACAAGTAGTCAACGTAGGAGGTCAGATTGACACATGGTTTGGCGCTTCTAAAAAGACGGAAAATGAACGTAATTATGATTGGCCACACTAAATGTAGTGGTGTGTTTCCCCACACTAAAATTCCAGTAACTATTCTTGCCACTTCGAGCTGTAGTGTTTCCAAATTTTCTGAATCGATCAACGAGCATCAGTCGCAGACTACACTGACATATTTCAAGATAAGCCTCATATAAGTTATCAGTAGTATATGGGAAAAACGTAGGGCAATATGATACATATATCATGAAAACAGCCAGTTGTACTATATATAAGGCAGTTGTATTATATGAGAACAAAGAAGAAAAATGGCATGGGACACTATGAGGCAGTTAAAATATTAGCTATATATTTTGTATATTGGGACTGTGTAGGGACAAGGGAAAGTCTGACGTTATGGTACCCAATGTGGCAACAATGTGGCTGACCTCAATCGTGGGCCAAAGCCTAACAGGTATGCATGACTGACTTGACATAATTATTTGATACAAACGACTAAAAGAAAATTTGTATATGCAAGAAAGCAAATATCTTTTCGAGGTATATGAGTGGCCCTGAAAAAGGGCCTTTGGATTCTTCTTCTATTTTCTGCCGTTGTTCCACCACCTTTTAATTTTTCCAATGATTCCTTTCTTCCTCTTCTTCTTTTCGTCATCGGGATGCCAGTCCGATGTCCAATAGCTCTAAACCTTTCCTGAACTGTAATCCATCTCTGATTTAATTTATCAAAGTCCTTGTTCTTATTTGTGTTGTCTTGTTCCTTTCTCACCTTATTCCAGTTATCTTTGATCTTTATCACCTCTTCTTCCTTCACCTGTCTCGTCATTGCTCCCGCTTTCTTTAGTTGGTATAGTCCCTTCTCACATATGCAAATTCTGTCTAATACAATGTGACTTCCAGAAAATACCTGACTTTGATGACATTATCATGTGCCTCCTTCAAGCTACCTACTCTTACAAATTTTGTTGCAATAAATCTTCTTAATTTCTTGACTTCTTACTCTATCATACCTTCTAGCAGATATCTCGATAATTTCAAACTGGTTACAGAGTCAAGGCTACACTTTAATTCTTTCTCAAGCCTTTCCACCACATATTCTGCATCCATTCTCCAAAATCAGCTTTGTCGGAGTTGGTTGAACAAGTAGATGGCCATCTTGATGTATTCAACGATGAAAGGCTCAAATGAACGAAAGAAATTTGCAGTATAATGCACTTGGCTACTAGAGCCATTTGCACCTGTTTAATGCCAGCTTAGCTGGCTTTTTAATTACTCCTGGAGGTAGGAATGGTGCCACATCCCCCAGGCATTTATGCACTCATACAGTGCTTTTTAATTTGGTAGTCAGTTCTGAGTAGCTATTTAGCGACTATCGCTCATGAATGTAAGACCCTGGGTGAATGGAAATAGACCCAATATACACTCAACCCTATCAACCAATCAAGTCAGCTAGTGTTTGTGCAATGGCACAAAATAAAGTCGGGTGAAAATAGTTTCACATTCCGCCATGTTGAGAGATTCTAGTGGTGGCAAAGAAGGAAAAGTTCTCAGCAAGCCAGCCCATGGATGTTGTAACCTTGAAACTTTGGCAAGGTACTTATTTCAAATCTAGTCCAGTTTTACTAATGGAGGGGAAAATACCAAGAATGCGTACGCCACCTGTGCAATTAAATCAAATCCATAAAGTCCATGAAGTCGTATAATTTTTCATCTATCCTAACATTACTGATGTTTCTAGTACAAAGTGTACAAAGTGTACATATTGTTAAGTCCCTAACAAGTTTGAATGCTAATATGTATAGGCGACATAAATCAGCGTAGTGACTGTTAGGTCAAATAGCTGGTCAGGGTTCGTAAAAATAGCTCGCTCGAAAAGGGATCTTTTAACAAATCAGACCCTGCCGGCATCAGGGAATGAAAGCAAACGAAAATTCATTTCTGTGTTGCTTTCTTCCAGGCAGATTTTTCCGAGGTGCTGCTACGTTCTACGGTCTCCCAGAGTTTCACATGGTGCAACTTCTTCATGCTGCTATCTTAATTTTGATGGAATTGTTAGCTCCTTATTCCAGTATTCTGGTTTAAAACACGTTCGATCATACATTGTTACAGCACCACATCCAGTGCACTATTTCTGTTTGTGTGGCCCTCAAGGTCAAGCTGCCATCTTGACATTGTGTAGCCAACATCATGTGTTTGTCGCTCACATGTTTCCCTTTTGTCCAGTGTTCTTCCGTAAGGGTCTCCAGTGGTGGTCCAGCAGTGATATCCCGTCCAACAGGTATCCTGTACTGGGAGCGGATGTTGTGGTTGTGGTGGTGTCCTCACCATGGGAGTGACTTTGCTGGTTTGTCTCATGATAAAGTGAGGAAAAATTGTTCTCTTCATTTCCTTCTCCTCTTCCTTTTTCTTTTTCTCCTTCTCTTCTTCAAGTTTGGTCTCTTCGGCTATAGCCTCCATAGTCAGCTCATCCAGGAGTCGCCTGGCATATTCCAGGTGCATCTGAAGTTCCATTAATTTGGCAATTCTGTTGCTCATTTTATTATCAGACAAACGAACGAGCTTTGGATTAAAGTGTTTCGTATCCTAGGTACATTTAACACTGGTTAATACTAGCAAAGCTAGTTATTTAATTAATCCAAAAGCGGTAGGAATTTTGGCACATCCTCCAGGGCATTTATTTGTTCAAAACAACACTATTCAATTCGGTAGTCATGTCAGAGCCCCTATTGAGGGACTATCAACATGAATGTAAGACTGTGGGTGAGTGAAAATAGGTATGTTGTGACTAGATAACTCATACCCCTGTCTAGTTCCAGCAGAGTTATCTCTCTTAAATGCAATGGAGTACCTGGTTCTATCATTGTCAAATTGACAATCTAACATTGTTCTTTATGACAGTGTGCGACATGCATGCTGTATATTTATTTCACAAAAGATTAGCATTGAGGTCTATGGAAAAACAATTGGTACCGTGATACCGAAAGGACACCACTTGTGGCTGGTACTGTTTTGTTTTATATCAAGCAGAGATATAGCGGAACATCACTTTGAGTTGTCTTGCAACTTCAGAAATGTCACGGATTTTCAGTCAATTAAAGATAATTCTTTGGATATGTAAACTTTGATACAATACAATGACGCTGTCTCAAGTGTAAAGTTAGAACGGGAGGGAAAGTGTGAAGTGTGTCCCTTCACGTGCTCCGTAGAAAAGCATACAGATATGGTTACCAAAATAATCGCCTCCTGGTCATGTCGTTCTGCCAGGTACGTTGCGTCAAAGAAATCGCAGATCATCACTGGTCAATCTGCAGCTCAGATTACTGTGTTACAGTTCACTGCGCTGTCGGAGTCGTCAACTTTCAATAGCTGTGAAGACAATCGTATAGAACGAAATCGGTATGTGGGAGTATGGAAACAATGTGGTGAACTTTAGATAATAGGTGGAGCTATTATAACATTTATAATTTTATAGGAACATTTCCAAGACCACGCGAATGATAGACATTACCAGGACTTGTATATACTGGAAAATCAACTCATTGGTCTGAACCAGATAGTGGTGTGGATGCGATTGCCTTACAGCATAATACATGTTACAGAGATCATCCAGACAACAAGGCATGATGTGATAAAGTCATCCTGAACGACTTAAGGGAATTAAACTGAAAAGTTTAGACAACGAGTTGACCGCGTTTTGGTACGTGGAAACATAAGAACAAAACATAAGTTGTATGTGGGTGTGAATACACCCCGCGTGAAGACACCAGGCATACAAATACACGGCACGAAACCATGGGATGCTGTAACGGATTTATCAAAGCTAAAATAATTGAAGGTGTTTGCTATAAACTTCACAACCTGCTCGCAAAGCATTTCCCACCTGGAATGGCCATTGCTGTGACGGTAGACGATGTATGGTCTGCTGATCTCGTTCACACGAGAGATTACAGATTATACAACGATCATTTCAAGTATCTGTTGACAGGTATTGATGCCTATAGTAAATACTCTTGGGTCGTTCCTTTAAAACAATCAACAGGAAATTATATCGTACAGGTGTAGGACTCCATTATAGACGTGGGTCGATAACGGTAGCAAATGTTACAATAAAGAAGTTTCACAATGGCTTCAACAGAATCGACATGTACATCACACAAAATCAAATCAAGGCTTCTGTCGTCGAGCGATTTAAAAGGACTAAAAATCACACGTGGAGTAATGCCACTATGTCCTACATGATGCCACTATGTATTGCATAATAACACAATGTGATACATCCTGACACTATATACTCATAATACCACTATATCATACTTCAACTATATTGCACATATTAGCACTATATTGTACATAATGTCACTATGTAATTCAATTATGTCTGGTTCGTCTTTGTATCTACTCCAGAAACTTCAAAGAGTTCAAAGCACAGCTGCTAGGATCATCCTTAGAGTACCACTATTAGAGCACACCTCCCCGTTGCTCTGTACTCAACACGGGCTATCCATTCGATCCAGAATCAAACACAAAATGTTGTTTTCTGTGCTATGTTTCACTGACTCACTTCAGTCCAACATACCTATCCGACCTCACCGTGTCTACGCACCAGCAAGACACTAAAGCTCCTATTCGGACAATCGTACACGCATTATTCCCACTATAAAAACAAATTCATATGGACAACATTCTTCCGCATAACAGGATTCAGCAACGTGTAACAAATTGCCAACTGAACTTAGACACAATGGCACAGTGATCCCATTCAAGAGTGCTCTAAAAACTCACATATTTCGACTGCAAGAAAAACTTAAAGACCTAATAATGTTTCTTACCTTCAATATTTTCAGCATGGATCATGTTTCCAAAGTTCGTGATGTTTGTTTTTAGTAATCATATCATTATATATGCTTTTGATTTATGTTATAGCTGTTTTCTAATGTTTAGAGTTTCTAGAGATTAAGCGCTATGCAAAGTCCATATTATTATTATTATTAGTATTATTATTATTATTGTTAGTATATGTCCTACATTCTATCACTATTATGCTGCCACTACGTCTTACACCACCACTGTCATCCATACTACCACTCTCTCATACATACTACCACTATGTTCTACATACTACCATTATGTCATCCATACTACCATTATCTCATGCATACTACATGTACCACTATGTTACAGACTACCACTATGTTCTACATGCTACCACCATGTCATACATACTACCACTATGTTTATGTGCTGCCACTGTTACCTACTCAATACCACTATGTCCTACATACTACCACTATGTCATACATACTACAAATATGTCCAACACAATACAACGGTGTCCTACGTACTACCACTGTGTCATACATACCACGACTATGTCCTACATACTACCTCTATGTCCTACATAAGGTATGGCAACGGAAGTTTTGACGTGTGTCTTGTATGGTTAGATTGATATCGATCGTGACAGATTGGATATGTCTATTGGACCAACAATACTATTGTCAAGGAGGATGTCAATAAAACATAATAATGACTAATTCACACTGAGTATGTCTTTGCTAATTTAATGAAAACATGCGAAACAATGATAAATTAGGATGTTATGGAATATTGAAAATGCTGTGGTTGTAGAGGCGAAACATAACTGTTGCATTTTATTCGTTTGCATCTTCTTGTCATCATGTTCTTCTGTTTATTTGTTTGATTAGGATTTTCAACGTAGCTTTAACAATTTTTCAGTCATATCGCAACGATGTCTGCAGTGAGGCAGTTTATAGTGATTTCTACCACTGGAGCATCATGCCGAAGACATGTAGCACGATGTCACACCCAGTCACGTTATCCTGACACCAGGCCGACCAATCATAACACTAAACTCGTAATGCTGAGAGTCAAACGAGGCAGCCGTTAGCACCATTTTTGTAAGTCTTTGGTATGACTCGGCTTGGGATCGAACCCACGACCTCCCACTTCCGCGGCGGACGCTCTAACCACTAGGCCACCAGAGTGGTCATGTGCGTCTAATAATTTGTGCATCCGTTGAAGCTGTAATATTACTTTCACATTCCTAATGAGGGCGACTGTTTGTGCGAATGCTAAATATTGCTGATCTTCAATCAAAAGAAGGATAACTGTTTCCAATGAAGGACAACTATCATTGTCCATCAAGTGTACAATCTTCTTGGAACTTTAGACCAAATGTACAAACATTTTCATTCAGTTTATATATATATATATATATATGAACGATAACTCTATCATCGTCAATCAAGTGTGCATTAACCTTGGAGCTTTAGACGAAGTGTAGAAACCTGTGTGTGTGTGTGTGTGTGTGTGTGTGTGTGTGTGTGTGTGTGTGTGTTCCTGTTTCACCTCCAGGTTAACATGTATGTGACTTGGTTTACAGTCTTTTAGCTTTTATAAGACAACGCACTAAGTATAAACTTTGGCTTGGAATTATTTTAGTTGTTGAGGTATGTGTTCCATCTAGTTCATAATAATTCCAGTTTACTTATTGGCTGACCCAATTCTATCGCTATGAGCATTACATTTGTCATTCCTACTTGTGTGTGCCAAAGTGGACACAATGATGAATCAGTAGAAAGACAGTGTTTGAAATAGACAGAATGACGAAAAGATAAACAAAAATGATAACATATGATGATAGAGAAGAATAAAGAATAAAAAAAACAAGGGATGACTGAAGCTGTATTAGCGATCATGGAAAGACGAGAAGTTTGCTACAATAGCAGTCTATATCTAACAACGTTCTCTAGGTTATATTACTTTACTCTTTCTGCAAATATATCTTATGGCCAAATACATATCTTTGGAATTATTACATTTCTCAACAACAAAAAATTACCGATTATTAATATAAACCCAAACTACTTCGTTGATTGTAAAATTTGACTGAGACATAAATATGGGCAAATTTCATATAAACGATATTATTATGTTGATTGAGAGTTTCTTAGATTATTTGTTAAAAGCTACGAAATGTCTATCCATTCATTATTTATGTCAGACAGTGAAGCAAGGAGTATATTTTAACCTACACTCTCCTACTACATATAGCAACGAAAATTTATTTAAAACGTCATTATGCATAGACCGAAACAAAAGTGAACAAACGTCTAAAACACTCATACGTTTATCCGTTTTACACGATGTCCAAGAAAACATATCATTATGATAATGCAATTACTAAACATTTTACATTTTCATTAGCTGTCATTAAATTTAAATATAGTACTGTGAGAGTTATTGAAAACAAGACCCAACTTATGAAGGATCTCGGATACTTTCTTTAATCATGTCTGCATATGCATGAGTTGGTCTATTTCTCAGAGTGTGCCATTTGAGTTTTTAAAAAATAAATGTATGACATTCCTGTCTTTCTACGTGTTATTGCAGACGGTAATAGCTTTCTTAATAAAAAGTAAAAAACAGTTATGTAAAATCCAGTAACATTCAAACTAGCCATAGTCTGCATGTCTGCTTTCTGTATCCGTTGCAATTAAATTTGACCATTTTACAGATACAATTTTAATACTTTCTTATAATGTCAAGTAACATATCCTTTATCCTTAATCCTTTTCTCAAATAGCTAACGTCTTCTAAGAAATATTTTGAACAAAATGTTATTAGACAAAATAAAAGGCTCGTCATAGAGCTTTATACTAAAAATAAAATAAAACATAATAATTAACCATTCCAACGGGTTGAAATAAATTGTCAACACAGCTGTCTTTCTGAAATAGGACAAATGATTATGTACAATATATGATATGGATACATTAACTCAATACTGTTTGTACATATATCTCATATTCTTACATGCACTCTCATTATACAATATAAAGCTGATTGCAATATGTCTGTATCGTGTGAGAGGAAATCAACTTCTAGACTTCTATCAGTTACGTGCTTAGGCTCGAATAAAGAGTAACATAGAAAGAGTGAAAATAACAACCTTGTAAAAACTTAAAAAAGAATTTATTGAGCACAAATATTTTCCAGAAAAAAAAAATTAACTTAACGGTTTTAGGAATCAATTGCAAAATTAATCCAAAAATAATTCAAAATATTATCCACTTGAGAAATTGCATAAGTCCTGGTAAGAAAATGTCCAAATAATTCCAAGTTCGAATCCCAGCGAAAGTATCCAAGATGGAAGACGATGTCACATGATGAAGTCAGTTCTTGGTAATAAAATTCTATGAGCACAATTCTTTTCCAGATAAATAACAAATAAATCCTCTTGATCCAAACGAATTGAAATACTTTCCAATACAAGGTAATTCAAAATAACTCTAAACAACACAACTTAATGTTCTAACAGCCCACGTTCTACTAAATAGTTCGCTCCAGAACATAATGTATATACCTGTTTTACCTGTAAACAAGAAAGGGGTCACATGATCTTCTAGAATCTTTTAGAAGAAATTTACGTTAAAAAAATCACGTAAACAAAGTATGACACAACTAAAAATATAAAGATGTTTATAACAAAGCTCCATAATGTAATTGGAAACTACCAATCATTTTAAAAGCTTGTTTACAACTCTGAAGCCAGGTCAGAAATGAGGTCAACACCTGGTGTTTATTCTTAAGAGTACATGTCATCCCACTTTCTAACAATAATATCTCCCAATGAATGAATCTTAAACTTAAAATGTCAAATTTGAATCTGACAAACAAACAATTAAAATAAAAAAATAAATGAACCAAATCAAATACACGTAACACTAACTGCCTATTCATTAATAATTAGAGCACTAGAGAATAGCAGTGATACAGCTGCCTAACTTAATCTAGACAATTCAAAGAGCAATCTGTTTCTTGTCCTGTGCTTTTCTCAAGCGCTTTTACTTGTATTTCTGTGTCACCAAAAGATAAGCTGACCATAAATTCTCTGACCATGTAACGTACGTTGGTATCAACATCTACGCTCATCTCGCCTACTTTAAAACATCCTGGATCGGTTACATATTTCGGGTTTTCTTTCTGGGTAGCAAATAACTGCACTGTAAAGCTAGATGCTTTGGAGTCTGGAGAATGATATCCACGCTGGAAACTTTCATCACATTGTAGTGACTGTCCTATTTCAACATGCTTGTTGAAGACGTTGTAGCATTTTACATTCCCATCACCATCGACCATTTTGTACCTCTCATCGTCCTCGCCTTCGATAAAAGCCTTTTTAATCCCCACACCGTAGGTATATTTGGCAATACGTTCTGATATGGCACCAGTATCGTGGCCAAACACAACGGCTCCTTTCAAGACAACCGACCCAGCCTCATGCGGAACAACGATCTTTTTCCTTATAAATTCGTTTTGAATTGCATTTTGAAGCATCTTTGATTCGGAAAACCCGCCAACCAACAGAATTGCTGAGACGTCGCTCAATGCAGGCATGGAGAACATCATCTTCACGTGGTCAACAATGTTTCGACTTGTTTCTTCAAAAAAACGTTTAATAATTCTTGCGTCGACTTTTAATTTGCCGTTTGAAAGAATTATTTGTTCTGAACGCGTTGTATTTTTTATGGTTTCTTCAAGATCTTTACCGGTTTCCTTTTCAAAGAGTTTTTGCAAGGTTGAAGGAAATCTGATAACAACTTTCGAATCATTTGAATCCGTTAATGGATCAAATTTTCTTTTCTTTATTTCGAACTCCCTAGTAATGTCAAGGTAATCGTCCATGTGCGTGTTAACAAATGTTTTAAATACAGTATTTCCCACGATGCTAATCAGGAACTGCTGGTATGCTTCGTCAACCTTTGTCCCACCCCATGCGCCTCCGCTTGCTTTCTGAATTTCCTTCAGTCCTCCTCCTTCGATAACCTGGTGAACAGTGATATCCACAGTCCCACCTGTAAATCCAACTTACAATTATAGCAAGAAAATTTCTAGGTATATATGCTGCTAAATAGGCAAGTAGGTACAATGAATATAGTGACCGAATAAAGGTAAACAGACTAATACAAAGAAAGGAAGAAAAATAAAGACCAATGCATAGAAAAGTAGAATGGAAAAAAAACGGACTGGTCAATAAGTGATAGACAGATGGCTTACAAACATAAATAGACATATACATACATACATTCATATATGCATACATACATACATACAGAGAGACAGACAGACAGACATACATTATGTGATTGACAGGGTGGTTGACTGATAGGGTTACGTTCTCTTTTAGAATGAACAATACTGTTGAATCATCTTTCCTCCGTAGTATCGTAATACAGACAATGAACAGGGGATTTGTAGGCAGATCATGTTGAACAAATCCCTTGTCAAAACTTGGATTAAATTCAAACAACAATAAAACCGTGCTTATAGTTTAGATATTAAATTGTTTATTTACTAATAAAACTAATATTTTAAAACAGTAAATCTGATGAAATTATCATGCACGTAAGATCACCATAAAGTTATGTATCTACTTTTTACATATGAACGTATACGACGCTACTGAAACAATTTAATACAAGCTGTGCCATTTCTTACGAATCTAGATCTTAAAATATGCAACATAACGAAAGTGAAGCCAACAATTCAGGTAAAATTCAATAAAAAGATTATTTTCTTAAACAAAAAGTAAAAATTCAAAAGATTTGGGGTATGATTAACTAAATTTCAAACATTCTTAAATGTCCTATTACAATGTCCAAGAATACAGAATATTCCGAATAAATTCCAATATTCTTGAATGTTCTGATATTCCAGTAGGCTTGAATGTTTTGCTAATTGTCCTGACACACAAAGGATACGATCCAGAATGACATATTGAACGAATTCACAAAAACCCAATTAAGAATTTTAGGAAGAAATTCTTCTCGAATTCTTTTTCTGATTGCAGTAATACAACTGTAAATACAATAGATATCCAGAAGCTGGTATAAAACAGGAATGCTTATCAATTATTTTTTTAGTCACATCCCCTGTGGAAAATGCCAATAATTCGTACATACCGCTAAACCTCGAATTCAAAGTATTGTAAGCATCTGGTTTGCTACTAACATGGACAAATGTAGGCAGAAATTTCATCCACAACCCTCAATCACGCACAAAAGTCAAGTACACACTGTTAATTAAGTGTACATAACTCTTTTATAAGGATAGTATTACCTCCATAAATGAAATATATTAAATCCTTACCCCCAGCATCAATGACCATGTATTTAGATCCAACTTTCATCTTAGAGATATCTTTTTCCTCTAACATTCTATTTATTGGTAAATGACGACAAAACAAGGAAGCTGTCTCCGGTTCGAGAGCGAGCTTCAGTTTCGTAGTGCTCAAGCCAGCCTGCAGATTAAACAAAATCAGATCACATGTACAATCAGTAATCTAGCTTGATTTTAAATTTGTATTCTTAATGCACCCTTACAGTTGGATTCTTGAGTATTGTACTACAATGTCGAGATGTTCTTCTTTTTATTTTATTTTATACAATGCAGAATAGAAAATAGCGATATAACTTTCCTCATGAGATTAAATTTATCTTGTGCTTTTTTTGTACATGTACTTACTAGAAGCAATTGCATAGTCAAATACATCATGATCTTTGTCACGGTAAATGGAGTTGTGTATATGATCCAACAACAGAAAGATAAAATACCTCCACAGCTGCCTCTCTCATAAATTGTTTTGCTGAATCATTCCATATGGCGGGAACTGTCAATACCCACATGATGTCATTAGGCTGCACTATTCCAGCAACACGAATGACGCACTCTTTCAACACGTCGTCCTTCAGGTACTTTATTGCCATAGAAAACACGGTCTTTGCGGAAAGTTCTTTTCCTGTTGCATCTTCTATAGTCAGTTTACGCTCCAGACCCTAAGATTGATACAATGTGTATTTAACACACTCAAAAACATACATACATACATACATACATACATACATACATACATACATACATACATACATACATACATACATACGCACGCACGCACACACTGCTTAATTCAACATCTTATTTATACAGAATAGACTAATAACTTAAAATTTATATAATGTTTTTCAAACCTGTAATCACATAAAACTATCTTACAAATCATTTTAATGCTAATCAAATTAGAAACCTTTCTGTGAAACGATCACAAATAACGTATGTAAGGTTGTTATTGTTTGCATGGTCACTAAATTATATTTCTTCACTATTGTAAACTTACAGCAACGCATTTTATCGCAAAACTCTACTAAATTCGCCACGGTACAAATGCAGTTATCGAAAAATATGGCGATAAGGTAAATACTTATGTATACGAAATATTCACTGTTAAAAGAGACCGATAAAGTATTAAGTTTAGTCATTGGGTAATATTTACAAATAAGTAAACAATTAAGAAAACATTCAACGAAGAAGTTAGATCTTGATTTTTTATGAAGACGGCGTATCATCCTATTATATGCAAATAACATTTTTTTAAATAAAAATTTACATTGCGAACAAACAGAAACAATACTTAAGTTAAATCTATATCTTCATTAAATGCATGTGAGGGGAGCAGGATTTTAAACATCTTGGAATTTTATTGGAAACGATTGGAATATATATATATATATATATATATATATATATATATATATATATATATATATATATATATATATATATATATATATAATTTATTCCTCAAAATATGATTAAAACATTATTACTTCTCATTTGTTATATTTCTTGCATCGAATATTTATTGGTAAGAATAAATTTGCCTTAAAAATGCGGTTTGGGCATCATTAAATACACATCATCGCCCGCGTGTAAAGAGTCCTGTTTACTCGGGACTATTCTTAGCACTGAATGAACACTGTAGTTGGTAGCATTACATGATATTAAAATAACGAGCATTATGCATGAAATGATCAACAACAGATTAAAAGAATGGCTAGTAAAAATAAAATGTTAATTTTCATTGCACTCCTAATCTATCTCATTTTGAATTTGGGCGACAGCTTGGAAAAACGGGCCAAGCAGCAGAAAGGGCGAATCGGATACCTCTATAGAAGCGTCTATTTGGCAAACCAAGACTTCCTCCAAAATCGTTTTAAAAAGTTTCTTTTGGAGACCCAGCAGAGAGAACGAATCGGACATCTTTATAGAAGCGTCTATTTGGCAAACCAAGGCTTCCTCCAAAATCGAAAAGAAAACTTTCTTTTGGAGACGCAAAGTCGTTGTCGCGTCCTCTCTGCTGCTATGGGGGTAAAAATCTTTTTTACGATGTCAACCGAATATTTGATCAAGTCCCACACGATATCTTGATCTAGGATCATGCAAATTTATCGTTAAAAATCCATGTGGGATTGACCGAGCGTGACTAAAGAAATTTCTAAAGAAATTATAATCCATATCACTGCCGCACCAAGTTTGCCAAATATTTCGTAGCGTATGTGTGTCAACTCCGTTGAATACAGCAAGAATATTGCAGTTATCTCTGATCACTTTTGGTATTTGAGTGCATCGTTGAGTGACATATATTACATCGGTATTTGCATGCCTACCTCTGGAACATATCCTAGCGGGATTCTTTTGATTGTCTAACAGGACATCATCATATGCGACTAAATTGCTAATACTTCCATCCATATCATCAATACTCGGTGCTTCCTCGATATCGGTTATAAACTAAATAATATCTTCATCGATTTCCGATTTTGCTTTTTCATTAAAATCCTTTAACACCTCGTAACATCGCTGATCGTCTGCACAAGGGCTATTAAATACAACTTGTCCCATTTCATCCATCTCATTATCAAATTAAGTAACAACTGCGTCTTGCTGCTTCCAGATGGTTCGATTATAATCATACGAATATAATTTGGTAGCGCTGCATGATGTTTAACTGGTTTTTGTGCTTTTGTCGCCGAAAAATCAATTACATTCATGTTATTATAATAAATTATGGATCTATATTGTGTGAAATGTAAGAAGCGTACTAGCAGAAACGACTTGACGATTACAACTAAAAATAACAGATCAGAACCTGCTGGTAAGTGTGTACAATGTGGTTCAAAAAAATGTAGATTTGTTTCTATGAAATCTGGAGATGTTTTAAAAACAAACAAGGAGGTGATATTGCAGCCAATATATTAAAACTCACAGGAACACCATGGGCAAAATATCGAGGAGAAAAACACCTTCCAGGATAAAGTTATTGTGGACCCGGGACAAGACTCGATATCGGACTCGATGATCAATACTAATCCCGACCCGGTGAATATCCAATAAACGCCATTGATAAGGCGTGTCATGCTCATGATGTTGCTTATAAAAGCAGTAATCTGCAAAACAAACATATCGCAGATGTGAAATTGATTCATGCGTTTAATTCTATCACTGATAAATCCTTCAAAGAAAAATTGGCTTCATGGTTGATAAAATCGGTGATGAAAAGTAAATTGATGTTGGGTGATGGTAATAAATAACATCATGGAATCTATTTATTATTCTCCAAGACGATACTGGAGGGGTAAATCAGCAATTGGAAAAATACGACTCAGCAGATTGGTTATCCAAACGGGCGATATTGCAAATTTATCTACCACCGCCTAAACAAGTTTACTTCTCGCATTTTGATGTCAGCGCACCTATTGAGGTTCATCAGGTTGATGTATTATTTCTGCCGCATGATGGTGTTTACAAGCATGCGCTAACCGTAGTTGATGTTGGGAGTTGATACAAACAAGCAGAACCTCTAAAGACAAAATCATAAACTGATGTGGCTTCTGCGTTTGAAAGAATTTATCGACGAGGCCCTCTGCATTGGCCAAATTTATTACAAGTTGATCCTGGCAACGAATTTCGGGGTGCAGTGTTATCAACAATGAAGCATCATAATGTCACCTACATACGAGGACATACTGCACTACATCGCGATCAGGAAATTGTTGAACGATTTAGTCGCACACTTGCTGAGCGGTTATTTGGATATCAATACGCGAAGGAATTTATTCAGGATAAACGATCTCATGAATGGGTCAAGTGATTACCAGGCGTAATTACTGCGCTGAATAATGAGACAACACAAACAATTAACATGAAAGCTAACAATGCGATTTAAAAAAAAGTATATACCCGTAAAACCGCAAAATAATTTTACAAAACAACCAATACTCGGCAATGTTACTGTAAGATATTTACATGAACCAGGAGAGCTCGAAGGTGGCAAAAAGAGCTACTGATCCTATTTGTAGTGTCACTGCACATAAAATATCTAGTATAACACGATCTACGGGTAGACCGCCAGTTTATAGATTGAATTCAACTGCTCCTCAGCGAGGATTTACTGGTGAACAAATACAATTGATACCCGAGGATACTCAATTACCGACGCGTGGTCTTAACTAGTACCTCTGCGTCTGTTGCACTCAAGAGAAGTCAGCATCACATTATCTCTGGTATGACCAATACTGCTATTGTTTCTGTCTACAGTAAATTGGCGAGAATCTTTATCCGACCAACACGAACGCAATATACAATTGCAACTCGTGCAGTGATTATTTTGTTGTTGTTTCAGTGTGATTATAAAACTCGGCATCAATATCAAATTTTCTGTTCTTTTTTTGTCCTGTTGTTTATAACCAGTGAGTTTTTTTCTGATTACATCACCGTGGACAATATCACTTATTGTAGTGTCATTATAGTCGAAAATAAATCTTCGAAGTTGATTTATTCTTCGTACTCTGTACACTGCAAGATAAACTGAATTCGACCTCTCGATGCGATTATCTATGATCCAAGCAATTGTTAAGGATATAGTCAACCCCTGCGAAGAATGAATCGTCGCTGCGTATCCTAGCTTCCATGGAGATTTTTCAGCACGCAATGCATCCTGGTTTGGAATCCTGGCTCACAGTGACGGTTTTCTTATTTTTCAGGATGGGTTCAAATTTCTAGCGTATAATCCGATTCCCCGCTTGTAAGCGGATATTGAATTTCACTCTAAAAAAATACTTTTTCTCGTCAAGATGAGAGATTATCACTCCTGCTCTTTCGTCGTTCATGGTAGCATCAACACTACCATCAATTCGAAATGTTGACCAACAGTGAGATGCTCTATCGAGATTGAATTCATTAAAACAATCACGGATTTTAACCAATATGCTTCTATCACTTTTTAGACTCTTTGGTATATCAGTGGAGATATCGAGTATATCGAGATTGAATTCAACATTATTCCAAGACATTATTTTCGATTATCTCTCGAACTCCATATTATAACTGAAACAAGTATTTCAATAAAGAATTATTATATAATGAATCATTGCAAATAATTATGATAGGATCAGTAACCGCCTGTAACAAATCATGCAGAAATGAATTCTGTGGATATCATTTACAAAGCGTACGTCGTGGGATTTTTTGGGCCTTTACCGTGCATACGATGTGGGGTAGGTGTGCGTGGTTAGTTGCAGTTGTGTCTCAATTGTGGTGGTAAGTGATACAGAGAGCTAAAGCGCTATTATGATCAACGAATCAAACATTCTATCAATGACCCTGACTTTGTCAGTGTCCTTGACTCTGTCAAGAACAAAATCATAAGAACACCTCAAGACTACATTAATAGATTTTCAAGTAATAATTAAACCAAATAATGAATTAGACAAATAGTATTTAGTATTTAAATGAACCATAAATGTCAACCACATCCCGTGATTACCAATTATGAAGCATCTCGTGACGGTATTGTCAGAAACCGCAGACTGAAGAACCCAGTTGGTGTTGTGAATAATCAAGGATATCTTATATTTAATTCTGGAGGGAAAAGTCATCTTAATCACAGAATCGTCTATGGGGTATTTAACGGATTGATCAAGGATGGTCTTGTTATTGATCACATAAATGGTATAAAAACTGATAATTCTTTGGATAATCTGCAGGCTATTTCACAAAGTGAAAACACCAAACGAGGAGGGACTGGAAAAAACTCGAAAAAATGCTAAACGTATAAAATCATTTAATACAGAAAATAACGAAGAAAGAGTATTTCAATAAATAAATGAAGCTGGAAAGTATTTTCATATTAGTAGAGCCTCAGTACGAAGAGTAGCAGAACAAATATATTGATCTGCGATTTCAAAGCGAACCGGACATAGAATTCAATTTCATATGTCTGAATTCTGTTTTGTACTATGTGTTATATGTGTGGGCTTGTGTGTGTACGATAACTCCTTTGTTGTTGTCACTTAATGGATTTTTTGTGAGGTTTAATGTTTCACCAGGTAGAAGTTCCGCATAATACAATCTCTTGTTGTCATCATTAAACACTTCACATGATACACATATATCGTATTAAAATTATAGATTTGTAGATTACGAACACTAGTGTATTGTATACACAGATGGAATTTCGTCCTGAGGCCCATCGTTCGAATCTCGTGGCAGGCATTATTGACGTGTGCATATCAATTCATTGTATATACCATACCTATCGTTTCAATGTATATATCTTTTCAGTTCATTGTAAATACCATTTTCATTTTATTGTAAACACCATTATGTATATACTTGTAGATGTCATTGTATATATCATTTCATTGTAAATACTATTATGTAAATACCATGTATATATCTATATGTAAATGTGACGTGCATTCACAAAAAATATCTTCTTGGAGTTCTAACCCGTTATTTGACGAGTTAGATCTCCTCTTGGAGACTATGTTTCGTGGTACCTATGGTACCTCTCAGATGTGAATAACACCTGATGGGTTCCAATGGGGATGTGTTGTCTTATATATGTAACCTCTGGGCCCCTCCGATATGATT
This sequence comes from Unio pictorum, assembly GCA_030141615.1. NCBI lineage: Eukaryota > Metazoa > Mollusca > Bivalvia > Unionida > Unionidae > Unio > Unio pictorum. The sequence goes on along the minus strand of JARLTB010000007.1, from coordinate 8,331,090 downwards.
AACAAGTGAGGGGTTCCAAATGGGGTTTTCATGTATATCTCTAGGCGTAATAAGATGTGAATACACATTATTGCGAATGGAGTTCATCATCATATATATCTCTAGGCGTAATAAGATGTGAATACACTTTATTGCGAATGAAATTTATCATATATAATCAAATATAACTTGCATAATATCTCTAGGCGCAATAAGATGTGAATACACCTTAATGCGAATGAAGTTACGAAAAAAACGGGTCAAAAATTGACCCCTAATTGTTTATTATTTCAAATTAAATACATAATATTTCATTTATGAATTTCGAAAATACGTCATTATTAACGAGATTTCAAATTTGAAAAATCAAGGAATTCAATTGTCAGATAAATTAAATTGTAATGAGATTCTTTCTGAATTTAAAGATATTGATGATAGCGCTCGGAATATTGGATATGTGTTACCGAAATCCTATTCTTATATGAAGAGAATTCAACACGCTATTTATGACTCCCTTGCATTCTGTAACGAAATCAATAAGTTCGTCAAGTTGTTGCCTGCTGTCGAAAAGGTCAGAAGTGAATTGGGGAAACAATATGAAATCAAATGCACAATTAACTCTAAAATCAAAACAATAAAAGAGATTATCCGCCAAAATGTAAATGCCCCTTTGATTGCCTCAACACAGTAAACACATCATACATACATGAGTAATACAGGTATGCGCTTACTCACCTAGAACAAAATTCTATAGACAGGTGATTTATCACTACGAGGAAGTATAACACACGAAAGAATTTTGGGGGTGAGTTTTTCCACTTACAATTTAAATAGTATATTAATTTATAATGGTAAATGAAGCACTAACAACTAAATTAGCACGTGAACGATGAACTTCGATTAAGAAATTTATTCCAGTTCGTGATTCCGTTCGAAATATGCTCCAAACGAGATAGCAATTTCAAAGTGATTTTTCAACAGAAACTGAACAATTATTCAAACCAGTAACCACTGCAACGGGAAAAGTCGCATCAACCACTGAAAAAGCCATATGGGGAGATATTCCTGAGGAACAACGAGAGAATAAAACATATCCCTTCTTCCTATACTTGAAAAAATAGGAAAGAGATCCAAGCAAACAACGAAATCTTTAAAAACACTTCCTGGTGATATAATAGCCACTGCATGACTTCAGGAACAACAAGGTGATATTGAAATTACCCCCCTCCACATGATGACCCGCTTGAACAAGAACAACGACTAGGTGATAGTATTGAAGAAAAAGAAGAAATTTCGAAAGAGAGAGTACATCTACCTGAATAGATATTTCTGAAAGAAGTGATGAATAAATTTAAAGCTTCCACGGATGATGAATTAGATTATTTTGTTGTTAACAATTTTAAAAAGGGAAAAAAGGGAAAAATATATAAAAGATGGAGCTGAAGACTATATAAAAACATTTGGCACCTGGAAGAGAAAAATATATTTGGCAAAACACGGTGGAGTTAGAATCTCAAAAGATGATAATAATTTTAATTCGTATTTGAATAAAATATAAAAAATAAGGAGTGGTCAACCACTATATGATCGAGACGAAGACGATGATGCACAGTGTGCAACTAGTATCACTAAAAAAACAAATGGAAATGGATTTTCTCAGAGTGGAACTCCAAAGGGTTTTTCAGGTAGTGGTCTAATTCATTGTCCTAATAGTATTCTCGGGGACATAGCACGATTAGAAGTTCTCGTAGGAGGAAAACGAGCTGGAAATAACTCACCGGAAGTAATTAATGAGGCAGCTGATATCTGTAGACGACTATTTGAGGGTGGTATCATGGATATTGATGTATACCTAGAGTTTATTCATTAGTTAGCAGACGGTTACCATAGTGATCAATTTGATGACTTCGTCGAAATTTCGTAAGATTGAAAATCGTTTACGATGAAAATCCGTAGGATTTTTACTATTAGATAAATAGCATTTAAATAAGATGATCATACACTACAACCACAACAAACCAACCATGGTCTATGTAGTAAACTTACGATTGCCAGTTTATAGAGCGTATTATGGAGATGGTGTCGGCAATACCATTGCAGGGTTATTCGCAAGAATGACTCCAAAAATAGCACCAATCACAAAACAGTTATCAATGAAAGCTATTGATGTTATTCGTGATAAAGGTATTAGCGCTGTTGGTGATGTTGCCGGGAGAGCATTTTCCGTGGCTAAAGAAAAACTAGTAGCGTTAGTTCGGAGGCGAAGGAAACCGCCAATGACTTCGGCATTGGAACCACTACCATCTACGGACATTATGCCTGCAAGTATTAGTAAAATAATAAATAAGGCAGTGGATCAAAAAATAGCATCACTGAGCAGCGGCCAGGATAATTTTACTGCAAATAGGATAGCGGGAAGTGGCTTTAAATCGCGAGGGAGATCACGATTTAGATCAAGAAATATATAATAATATGTTCAAATCGACTCCTAATACAGCGTTTGATCAGTACCCAAGAATGATTCTATACTTTTTTATAAGTATTTTTCCTATAATGCAACACAACCAAATAGTCGATCAAGAATCGAACTTCACGTCCAGAATACCAGCAAATACTTTCTACCCTCTAATGCGTTTATCGAAGTAGAAGGAGAACTTGTAACAGATAATCATGCCATGATGATCCGCCATATGCACTTGGTACCAAAGTCGGCTTTGTCATGGCGCTATTTAACAGCGCTAGATATATGATTGATGGAAAAGAGATTGAATCCATAGAACATGATGTTGATGTTGCCACAGTAATAGTGGCGCTAGCAAGATACTCTAATGATTATACAAGATCGGCAGGTCCATCTATGATGTTCTCTAAAGATATTACTAATCACGCTGATAACAATAAGTATATAAAATTATGGACACCAAGAGCTACTGCAATTGATCCAGAACCAGATGATATTGATCACGACGTTAGACCAGCTGATGGCTTTGATATTGTAAAAAATGATATTACTCGTTACAATTTGGGGTTTGCAACACGCGTATCAATGTTGGATGGAGAGCGTAGATTATTCTCATGCGCGATTCCACTACATCATATATTTGGATTCTGCAGAAATGTTAGAAACGTTATCTATGGAGCGAAGCATACAATAGCTTTAGTGCGAAAGAATAGTGATAATGATGCACTATGGAGGATTCACGCAGATCCTGCACTTCCGGATAATGGCCGTGGCAAGGTGAATATAACAAAACTATCACTGTGGATGCCAGTAATGACTCCATCAATCACGCAGAGCAAAGATTACTATCATTTATGAGTACAGGCGGCAAATCATTACTAAGTTGGCTAACAACTACCACGGATACCATGGATAGTACTGCTAATGGTACATTTACTTGGCAACTGGCATCAAAACGAGGTTGTTTCTACGCCGCGGAATATATTTGTTGCGTTACAGGATAAGACACGATTGGGTTCACAAACATATGATATTTGATAAATTTGGTGTTAATGAAGTCTCGTTGAGTATAAACGGCCAACAGGAACCAACCGAGGACATTTTACTTGATTACAGAACCAACCAAATAGCACTCGCGTATCATCGTTTGTTGTCAATTATGGGACGCGATAATAATGTAGATACCGGTTCGCAAATATCACAGTTGGATTTTAAAAACCTATATCGCATCTATTACTTTTCGTTGGAACATCTTTACTTAACCAGACAATCCGTCGTTGAAATACACTTTCGAGCTCGCGTAACCGCTCCTCCTCCTCATCCTGGTTACAGAGCAGTTGCTATAATTCTCAGTGACAAATCAATATTACTCGAACGTGTTGGGTGACGAATGAAAGTAGTTGATGCACCAGTGGAAAATATGTAATGTAGCAATTAGATCAATCTGTTATTAATAAAATGTCATATAGTCATGTTAGTGTTACGTTAACTCCTAGTCAAATTGAAATATTGCAATCGGAATCAGCTAAAAAATGTGGAACCACAATATCGCTGAAACACAATCAGATGTCTGGTGGTCAGAATAAATTGTTACTGACAGCTCGTCAGATAAAACACTTCAATGATGCCATCAAAGATTAAAAAGGTGTTCAGGTCTCTCTCTCTGCAGCCGCGATCAAAGATGTGATAAAATCCGGTGGTATAGTCCCGTTGTTAGCTGCGATTCCAGCATTAAATTCAGCAGCGGCCCCTGCGGTAGCAAAAGCTGCCGGTCTAGGAGCCGTTGGTACAGCGGCAGGGATGGCACTAAAGAAAGATACCGGACAGGGATAAAAAAAAACGATCAGGAAAGGGTCTAAAATTACCAGGAACACCGTATTCATGGTACAGCTGAAAAGGCCTGAGACTAGGAACATTTTACTAACAGCAATGTCACAGACATTGTCGCCGATGTCAAATTTTGATTTAATCGATGCTGCTAAAAAAACTAGCGATAAAAAAATTTAGAGGTGTCTTTATGAGAGATCAATTACCACAGCAACCAAACAGCGTTGAAACCGGTATCATTAACCTCGATAACAGCAGCGGTCCTGGAACTCACTGGGTTGCTAACGCGATTGATCCACGTGTGATCATCTATTTCGATTCATATGGGTTAGCTCCGCCTAAAGAATTTATGAGTTATATAAACCGCTTAAAAACTCCTATCTGGTATTCTACGCTACCAACACAGAAAAGGAATGACCCACCAATATGCGGCATAGAAGTGTTAAATGTACTCAACGCTATTCCATCATCGGGCAAAACAACCACATAAAACCGTACACGAATATACAAGTTCTCGCTTTTTAGAGAGAAATTATATAAAAAACATGATTGATAATTGGGGGAGATCTTTATTAAGCCTGAAAAATACCACCGCGGAATTATCTGCAACCGGTGATGTAAAATAAATACTCGAAGATGAAATATCCGAGATGTTAAATCTCGCAAGTGTTGATCCAAATGAAATAGTTATATTTCAAGATCGTCAGGGTAAATTGAAAACTAGAAATGTCTCCCTTGATGATATTTTAAATAAACGACGCGACGCAGTAAAAGATACTATCGCGTTTTTTCCAAAGAGGGTAAACTCAAACCAGATGTACTTGTTTCGACGATCACAGATAAATTAGCAAGCAGCAGAGGAGAGAACAGACCAACTTTTTTTGTTGAGGCGTCTGTTCGGCAAACCAAGTCTTCCTCAGCAGAGTGGGCGAACAGACCAACTTTTATAAGCGTCAATTCAGCAAACTAAGGCTTCCTCGTAAATGCTTTATAGAAGCGTCCATTTGGCAAAACAGATTTAAAAAAAGACGCCACAGTCGATGTCGCACTCCCTCTGCTGCTATGGGTTTAAAGTCGTTGTCGCACTCCCTCTGCTGATATGGGTATAAACAATCCTTGAAATATAAGACTTTACAAACAGACTAATTTGTAAAACCTCACCTCGTAAATCAATTAGATTATTGGACTGGTCAGTGAGTCTGAAATTAATTCTCGTTAACGAATTATTATCACATCGCATATAGACTGGATTAGTTGGATCCTCAATGATTAGAAACCCTGGAGGAGCTGTTGGTGCAAATGAATATAAATATATCCTTGTTGGGTTTGACTCGATCGCTCGAGATTTATTTGGTAACTCCCTTCGATAACATCACATACTAAATTCAATGCTATCACCGAGGATATATTTACATTTTGAGGAGCGATATGCCTACCACCGCCGTCTGGGTCATTATTATGTTTGAGGATTGTTGTTTGTGGTTGTGGCATTTTCTTCCATTCGGCGAGTATCAGAGAATCGTTTTCTTGAATTAGATCATTAACAGATGTTTTAGTTCATTTGCGTTATACCCAGGAAACTTGAAATCGGGTAAATCGGCCTCTCTTATATTGTAACCAGTTATGAATGTTTGTTTATCTCCGTTCTTATCATTAATTATTACTTGAGTTATTCGTTTGTCGATATATTCCATGTCAGATACAAGTTGATTTAATATCCTAACACATTTTATGATCTCATCACGTGGTTTTGTTATATCAGAGAGATGCTCTTGGAAGATCGGTCGTAGTTGCTCTTTTTGTGTTCTATGTAATTGATTAATCTCTTTAAAATAATCAATTATGTTATTTAAAATGAATACAACGGTAATGGATAAATCAGGATTTTTTTCAATAACAAAATCCCATTGCATTTTATTGTTATCGATAAATATAAATCTATCAGTTCATCGTGTATTTTTTTTATCTCTATATATATAAAAATGAATGTTTGTTTGTTTATGTCGTATGCGTTCCTATACCGTTCATCCGATTGCGATAAAACTTTGGTGAGTTGTTGTGCGCACGCCCGCGAAGGCTTCTGAAATAGTACAACCATTTAAATTGTACAATTAACAAATGTGTGTATTTCTTATAGTTTTGCGACATTTACCGTGTGTTTGCTGTGAACTGTAGGCGCCTTAGATACCTCACGTGATCGAACAGCAGGCGCCTTAAATACGCCACGTGATCGAACACGGTCTGGATTGGCTGAAACTATGATGACGTAAATCAACAGCTGTATGAAATTCATAATCGGTAGCGATACCTAATTTCGCGTGTGTTCGGTGTGAACTGTAGGCGCCTTAGAAACAGACGAGCAACGGGAAGCAAGATTGGAAACGTTCCAGTTCGCACTGCTCAAGCCCGATCATCTGAAACAGACGAGCAACGAGAAGCAAAATTGGAAACAGTGGCATTGCAACGCATGCCAGGATTACAACACAAACACTTTCTTTCTTTGAGTGGCATTAAAACGCATGCCGGGTACTTGCTAGTATCAGATAAATCATTTCGATATGATGGAGCAATTTCGTGGTATGATCTTTTGTCTGTGACATAATTGGATTTTTTTGGTTCTGATGTTTGATAAGATGCATGAGGTGGAATTTCAGGCCATCCTAATATTGTTCTTATAGAACTCTGATAGATATCTACGATATACCCGGGTGAGTTTATTTCAATCGCGGATGATAACGTCGGCTCGTGAACTGTTATAGCGATTTTCGATTCTTTTTCAGTAATGGATTTTATTCTGCGATGCAATTCGTTATTGATTTGTTCGATTTGGTAGAACCCAGATGGAAACAAAACAACGTTCCAGTCTGGTTCTCCGTTGGGTTTATTCTTACTCGCAAACACCAAGAAATTATTCGGTTGTTGACCACCAAATGCTACCGACCTAATGTTGGGCCAACTGTGATATACTCGTAACTTTGCTAACGCTATCTCTTTCACGGGAATATGAGTAGGGAAATTCACACTGAATTCAGGATTGGTTGAGGTTATTGATATCATACTTGTTTTCACCGGGTTGGTATTTTCCGCTATTGGTTGAAGTAGTTCTTGTGATGTTGCCATTGCTATTATACTCATGTTATCGCTCTAATTTTGACATCGCGGAATCATAAACACGTACCATCGCTGAGAACTCACTATCTGATATAAATGTATCATCGAGTGACGACGATATCATCGATGATAATTGGGAGTATGCGGTTGACACAACATGAAACTTGTTTACGTAATCTTGCAGTTTGCGCTGGCTACACGATATTTGTTTTGTTATTATCGAGGTTATTTCCGCGATTGTTGTGGCAGCTGATATACAAATTGGAACAGCTATCGGAGCAATCATTGTCACAGAGGAGAGTATAATACCAGCTCCGATGATTACACCACTCACCGAGTACACGGTAACGTCAACTGCGGTGATTCTTCGTCGGTATTATTTTATTTTTGTTTGGTACTCCTCAGTAAGGGTTTTGAGTTTAGTTTGAAACTCTCTGACCTGATCATAGCGATACTGCTGTGATGACATTTTATTTTCAAATCGTTTACGATTTCAATTTAATTATTTGCTTAAAATCGTTATGAATTCCACATACCATGTTACTGAAACCCTAGCTAAATTATTATCAGTGGATATTATCGTGAACTGTTCAGTTGTATCCTTGTCGATGATTGTTGATATCGTATTGTGACCCCAGATGAACTCGTTGATGAAATATTGCGTTGGTGATACTAGTGTTAATCGATAAATACCCTTGACGGTTGCAGTGATATTTAATATGTTGTTTGTATGTGTCCACGCCAATGATCCGTGTTGGATCGCGTACACGTTATTTATATTTTTTTGTTCGTGAGGGATTTTTATTTTTTCAAGTTTTTCTTTCATCCTCGGTAGATCATCCATAATGACATCGTTGGTCGTTTTAATATCCTCGCGGATAACCCCTAATCGCTGATTAATCGCGGTTATTTCTTCGAGTTTTGTGATAATATCAGCGAGATCTGTTTTCATTCCTTCGGGTTTAGCATTTTTACCAAAAACATTATCGACGACATCATCTTCTTTAAAAAGTTTCTTCGTAATGTTGTAAATTGTTCGATATGAGTGTCATACTCGGATTGCAATTTTGCCAAATTTTCGATAGCGGTTTTAACGTGTATGATATGAAACTCTGGTTGCGAACGTGGAATACCGAAGAAATTATGTATCAGGGTTTCAATGTTATCAATTATACTCTGTTGTAATCGACCAAAATTAATTATATGATCGTTGTATTCTTATTGTAGTTTTTGTTGGGCATCCACAATAGTTGAAACAAGTACACCCTGTTTGAGTTTACCCTGATCGGAAAACAACGCGATAGTATCTTCTACTGCGTAGCGTCGTTTAACTAAAATATCATCAAGGGAAATATTACTCGTATTCAATCTTCCCTGACGATCTTGAAATACAACTATTTCATTTGGATCAATAATTGCGAGATTTATCATCTCAGCAATTTCATCTTCAATTATTTTTTTTTACATCACTGGTTGCAGTGCCATCGGCATCGGGTTTCTTCAACATTGATAGAGATCTCCCCCAAATGTCAATCATGTTATTCTATATAATTTCTCTCTAAAACCGACTACTAGTATATTCATTTACGACTTGATAAGGTGGTTTTCTCGATGATGAAATAGCGTCAAGGACATTTAAGTTTCCTGAGTATAATTGAGTACCAACGTAGGGTGTTTAAGCGGTTTATATAATGCATAAATTCATTCGGTGGCGCTAAACCATATGAATCGAAATAAACAATTGCACGTGGATCAATCGCGTATGCAACCCAGTGGGTTTCGGGTCCGGTGCTGTTATCAAGATTAATGATACCGGTTTCAACATTTTTTGATTGTGCCGGCAACTGATCTTTCATAAAGACACCTCTGAAGTTTTGTATCGTTAGCTTTTTAGCAGCATCGAGTAAATCAAAATTTGACATTGGTGTTATTAAACCGTTCCTGAGATTCTCAAACCCTTTTCCGTGTACCATGAATACGGGGTTCCTGGTAGTCTTAGACCTTTTTTTATATCGTTTCCCAGTTGCTATCTTTAGTGCCATCCCTGCCGCGGTACCAACGGCTCCTAACGCTGGGGCCGCTGCTGCAATTAATGCTGGAATCGCAGCAAACAGTGGAAATATCCCACCTGATTTTATCATGTGTTTTATCTGACTAGTTGTCAGCGATAATTTATTCTGACCACCAGACATCTGATTGTGTTTCAGCGTTATCGTGGTTCCACATTTTTTTAGCTCATTCTGATTGCAATTTTTTAATTTGACTAGGAGTTAACGTAACACTAACATGACTATATGACATTTTATTAATAATATAATGATCTAATTGCTGCATTACATATTTTCCACTGGTGCTTCGACTATTTTCATTCGTCCAACAACCCCTTCGAGTAGCAATAATTTGTCGCTGAGAATGACAGCAACCGCTCTATAATTAGCAACAGCACCACGAAGTTCAGTAGCTCTAAAGTGTATGTCAACGACGGATTGTCTTGTTAAATAAAGATGTTCCAACGAAAGTTAATAAATCGGATAGAAGATCAGTATCAACATTTTGATCTCGTCCATATATGTGATAACAGACGATGATACACGCGTGCAATATGGTTTTGACCGTAATGAAGTTGTATATCATCGGATGGTTCCTGCTAGCCGTTTATTCTCAGTGAAACGTCAGTAACGCCTAATTGATCAAATATCATATGGCTGTGTAATTGTGAACCAACTCTCGCCATATCTTGCAACGCAATAAGTATATGACGCGGAGATGAAACACCTTGTTGTGATGCCATGTTCCATGTAAATATGCCGTTAATAGCTGATTGCTTAACATATTTTGTTGTTAGCCAACTTAGCAATGATTTTCCTCCTGTATCCATAAATGATAGTAATCGTTCTTCTGCGGCGAGTGCTGGAGTCATTACTGGCATCCACAATGATAGTTTTGTTAAAATGACTTTACCGGCATCATCATCTGGATTTCCAGCATCCGCTGCAATCCTCCAAATTGCGTCACTATCAGTACTTTTTCGCATGAGTACTACTGTATGCTTTGCTCCATAGATAACGTTTCGGACATTTCTGCAGAATCCAAATATATGATCTAGTGGAATCGCACATGAAAATGATTTACGCCCTCCTTGCATCATTGACATGCGTGTTGAAGCTCCTATGTTGTAATTAGGATCATTGTTTATAATCATATCCTCAACATTAACATTAGCAGCACTAGCATTATTTCTTAGTCGTCTTACAACAAATTGAGTTTTTCCAGCAGTATTTTTAGTATCCTTTGCAAACAGCATGGAAGGGCCCGCCGATCTTGTATAATCATCGGAATATCTTGCTAGCCCTACTATTGTTGTGGCTACATCAACATCACGTTCTATAGACTCGATCTCTCTTCCATCAATCATATATCAAGCACTTTCAAATAGCGCCTTGATGCCATTATTGACAAAACCGACTTGGGTAGCATCTGGATACGGTGCTGGTACACCAGGAGTATCAGTTAATTGCACAATTTCTCCTACTTCGATAAGCGCTTCACACGGTAGAAAATATTTGCTGGTATCATGGACTTGAAGTTCAATTCTTGATCGAATATCTGGTTGTACTGCCCGATAGGAATAGAATTGATAATCGCGTACAGAATCATCTTTACGCACTGGGGCGTCCATATCCAACGTTGGATCATGTGTCCGTTTGAACATTTTATTATATATTCCTTGATCTAAATCGCGATTTCGTTCGGGATCTTAAGCCACTTCCCGCTATCATGTTTGCGATATCATCTGGGTTGCTGGTCGACAATGATGCTAATTTCTGATCCACCACGTTATTTATTATTTTGCTAACACTTCCAAGCATTACTTCCGTAGAAGGTAGTGGTCCCAATGATGAAGTCATCGGTGATTTCGTCATTGGTTGTTTCCTTCGCCGCCGAACTAATGTCACTAGTTTTTCTTTAGCCGCGGAAAACGCCTTCTTGGCAACATCTCCAATAGCACTAATACCCTTATCACGAATAACATCAATGGCTTTCATTAATAATTGTTTTGCTAATGGTGTTACTTTTGGAGCCATTCTTTAAAATAACAAGCAATAGTATTGCCGAGACCATCACCATAGTACGCTTTGTAAACTGGTAATCTTGATTTTACTACGTAGACGCTGGTTGGTTTATCGTGGTTGTAGTGTATGATCATCTTATTTGAATGATATTTATCTACTCGAATGACGAAGTCATCAAATAAGAAACTGTGATAACCGTCAAAATACGTAGGATTTTCGGCTCGCTTGTCAATAAACTCTCGATATACATCAATATCCATGATGCCACCTTGAAAGAACCGCCTGCAGATATCAGCTGCTTCATTAATTATGTCCGGCCAGTTATTTCCAGCTCGTTTTCCTCATATGAGAACCTCTAATCGTGTTATATCGCTGAGAATATTACCAGGACAACTAACTAGACCACTACCTTAAACTGAGTTCTAACTCCACTTGGAGCTCCATTCAGAGAAAAACCCTTCCTACTACTAAAACCAGTTGTACCCTGTGTATCCCCTTCCTGACGTTGTAAATAACTAAAAAGTCTCGATCAGATGGTATATACAATGATTGTTTATTATCATCGCCAGGTGATGGCTGCTTTTTAGGTGAGAAAGATATTTTCTTTGAAAATTGTTGTGTTTTTCTTTGCAATTCTTGAGGTTTGTTTGTTTTTGCATTTAGTTCTTCATATTGACCATACCCACCACATTGAGTTATCCAATGTATGATGTATTGTTTTGATCAATTTAGTTTTGATTTTGTAAAATACATCAGCCCAATGTTGTATATTTTTAATATACTTGTATTGTTCTGCTTTCAGCATTTTTTTTTCTGTGTTAATAAGTCGTAACATCAAGCACAGGATTTTCTGCTAGGTTAGTCTTATCCATTGCTGCTAATCCCTTCTCATTAAATCTCGCGCGTAAGTCCTCTACTATTTTTTTATTGTTTTTTTCGGGGGATCAGGAGGTTTTTTTTGTTAACAACGCTGATGTTCTTTCAGTTTCCGTTGCTATTTTCTCAAGTATACCAAGAGAGGTGTTTCTTTCCTTTCCCCCTCCTTGGGGACATCTCCCCATATAGCTCTTTCGGTGGCTGATTTTACATCTTTGGTTACTGTGATTATTTGTTTAAACAGATCTACAGTTCCCGTTCTAAAATCAGTCTGAAGACTGTCTCGCTTGCAATTTGTCTGGAACAGAATCGCGGATTGGAATGTAGCAGGACGAATAATAGAGCAATTTACACATGCGTTGCGTGGAAACAAATTGACGGATCTAAGACGCAAAAAATAAATGAATGGGGATTAACAGTGAAGGAAAATGGAGCAACGATTCAAAATATGGCCTCGTTAGAGATATTATTTGATTTGATTTACGAGTTAAGTAAAATCCGGTGTCAGTGTGGTTACTTCAGTTTTGAAAACTAAGAGGGCAAATTCTATCAATTTGTAAGACTCAATGGAGAATTATACCGCTCTGAAGCCTTCCACAACGAGATGAAAAAACTAGCCAATTGTTTTTCAACGGAACACTACGAACAATTATTAACAAATTGTTTTACAATTCCGTCGGTTGCAGCTCATTTTGCGAGAAAGTGAACTCTATGGAAACCAACACGCGCAGAATTTCTATCAGATATCTAATCAAGCTGTATCGAATATAACCATGCTGGATTATGCAATACAAAATATGTAACTAGAACTATTATTTCGGTTGATATGGTTGCGTGTTATCCCGGGAGTTTTCTCGTGTACGGAAAATGTGCTTAGTACTTCAAGCAATTTGGACATCCCACACATGAAATGACCCGTGTTGCGAATAATGGACCATTGCCTGACTTAGATTTAACCGGATTCCCTCGTGTGGAATCATTTGAATTGGCTACAGGACTTCATCCGTGTTGTTGTGTTTGGATTGGTAGACACATCTCTGAAAAACACTGGATGTCAATAGTGTTATTAAGGTATATAATCTATTCTAAAATGCTGAGATCGCTGATTGTCAGTGAAGCAATTATATCATATCGAGCGCAGACTGAAGTCTGGTTACCACAACCTGATAGTATAATCAGCGAAAACAAAAAAAAACAATTCCCTGATCTCGACGACGAATATATCTTGAAATGGTCTAAACAGATATTTGAAATTAGAAATAAACAAGCAAAAGAACTCTGTAGAAAAATAATTTGTAAATTCACACAGGGTGGAAACCACGACACTAACCAATATTCTTCACGGTTGATTATAGATAGCGTTGAATACGATTTTATAATTGCAGATGTAACATCTAGGGGTATATACGTCAATCGTAAAGACGCTTTCTTGTCGAATGGAACAAAATTGGGTACAGTTGTTACTTACAACGATGGAAAAAATCTTCAGTATACACACTTGAGGGAGTCTTTGCTGGCTTATGCTTCTATTAATCTATTCTCAATGATAAATAGATTTCCTGACACCGCGGTTAGAGTCGCCACTGATTCATTTTATATAAACATAAAACACAGTGAAGCAGTGGCTGAATTCACAATTTCTCACGAGAGTTGGGGGTCAAGGAGAAATAAAAAGGAAATGCTGCGTGCAGGCCCGCACTTAGGAGATTCTGGGCCCCAGGCAGCTGACATAGTTCGGGCTCCTTTCGTGTTTCAAATATGTGCGTATATTTTATCTATCTAGCTCGGGCCTCTCACAAGTGCCATCGTTGTCCCCCCTAGGTGCAGGCCTGCTGCGTGATTATTCCAAATCAGCAAATGTCACGATTAAAAACAGTTACTTGAAAAATAATCAGATATCAGAACTATCTAATGCACCGTCGATATCCGATCCAATATGTAGATATAAAACCGTTTCGGAATAATTTCGGAAACTCCATTAAATTATTTCTGTGAAGCGTGGAGACCAAACGATATGATAGTAGTAAGTAGAAAGATAGTCAGAGACACACTTCAGATGAAGTTATCTGACTTGTATAAAGAAACATTCGCAACACTTGCAGTGCCGCTGTTATAGACTGTAACAAGATAACCGGGACGGATATTTCGGATTGATAACAGAACACGTTTTATGATACAGATATAAAAATTATGGTTTAATGTGGCGATATATATATAAGCAAAACAATGAAATGCGTGCGTAGTGTAATCCAAATATTGGATTTAATTATACATAATTACGAACAGACTCGTAAATGCTAACAAATTATACAATGATACAAATCAATGATACAATGATACAAATCAATGATACGATGATACAACAAAAAAAACACAGAAATATACAAAGATGAATACAGTTCACTCACGTAGTAAACAATGCAGGATTACTCATAGTAAAAAATGTATACACTCAAGTAGCGAAACTATTATTTGAAAATAATAAAGAGACAGATAACGACTTATCTTTCCAGTCCCAAAAGATATATTGGGTTCCGCAAACCCATATTAGCCCACGACTAACAAATTACAAATAAATATATATATATAACCGACTATTAGTATACAGCTCCACAGCTGGTACAATAGAACTTCACAATTTCTACAGACTCCGGACCCTCGGAATACTACGAAACATTAGACCCTCCAGACACTGGTCATTTAGACAGCTCCACAGCTGGGTCACCCTTGTCATTAGACACTCCGGACGCTAGACACGAGACACTCCGGCACATTAAACAGCTCTGGACACACCAGTGCATTTAATCACAGCTCCCGACGTTTGACAGCTCCGGACACCCCGGACGTTTAACACCCTCGTACAATAGCTGAAAATATACTCGACACCGTGTACTAACCTTGATACAGACATAACGTAATGCCGTTATACACGGTAAATTATAAAGACTATATTATTATCACAATGACAAAATGACAGGTTCTATAGTAAACCTTCCCTGTTTGATAATGCTGATAGTAAACAATTCTATTTTTAAAAAATATAGCTTTTCATTACCAATCTAAATGCCTTGCAAACAAAGAGTAAAAAATGCACGCATTATGCTGTGTAAAAACTATATAACAAACATGCAAAGGTAAATATAGTAATACAAAAGCTATCACTCAGTACCAAAAATGTACTTACCCCTACAGCTAAAGTTGTGCCAATCCTCTCTCCATCGGATCAATAGCCTTACAGCTAACACTCCTTTAAACCAGCCGCTTGTTGACAAAACCCTTAGTAATGTAAAGACCCTTCACATATATTATAGCATTTATAGGTTTTCGTTCTCCGTATCGAGAACACGCTGCACGTGCGGCATAGAGCGAATTGTACTCACGATTCCGAAGTACAACTGCCCATATATAAAAATCACCCTCTGGTATCGTTGCACACGATAAACAAAACCCGAGTACATGTATTTCCTGAATAAAAAACTACATCATTCCGTGACAAAGACCCAAGGATACACGAAAACAAAATATCAAAGTTGATATTCCTGGCTTGACCGAAAAGCAAATTCTCGCATTAAATGATATTGTGCTGGTTGATATCAACGTCGTCGAAGATGCATTGCGCGCTGATAAATCCCCATGGACGCTAGGTTACGCAGCAACAATACATTCTTCAGATGGATTAACTATATCCGATACAAATGTTTGATGGTAGATAATCACATCGAGTAGTCGAATTTAGTTTATCTGGCAGTGTCCAGAGTACGAAGAATAAATCAACTTCGAAGAGTTGTTCTAGATGCTAATGACACTACAATAAGTGATATTGTCAGCGATGATATAATCAGGAAAAACTGTCTGGTTATAAACAGTAGGATAAAAAAAAAAATAACAGAAAATTTGACATTGATGCCGAATTAATAATCACACTGAAACAACAACAGAATAATCGCTGCGCGAGTTGCAATTGTATAATGAATTGGTATTGGTCGGATAAAGACTCTCGACAATTTACCGTAGACAGAAAAAATAGCAGTATTGGTCATACCAGAGATAATGTGATGCTAACTAGTCTTGAATGCAACAGACGAAGAGGTGCTAGTTAAGACCACGTGGCGGTAATGGAGTATCCTCAGGTGTCACTTGTAGTTGTTCACGAGTAAATCCTCGCTGAGGAGCAGTTGAATCCAATCTTTAGATTGCTGGTCTACTTGATATTTTATGTGCAGTAACACTACAAATAGGATCAGTAGCTCTTTTTTGCCACCTTCCAGCTGTCCTGGTTCATATAAATATCTAACAGTGACATCTCCGATTTTATCAACCATGAAGCCAATTTTTCCTTGAAGGATTTATCAGTGATAGAATTCAACACATGAATTAATTTCACATCTGCGTTATGTCTATGTTGCTGATTACTTTTTTTTATAAGCAACATCATGAGCATGACACGCCTTATCAATAGCTTTTATTGGATTTTCACCGGGTCGGGTTTGACTCCATTGATAAATTTTTTGGTAAAAAAATTCGAAACCCGATGATGTTAAAATAGATCTCGCTGATATTATCACAACACTCGATGAAATAACAGAGATTAATCAGCGATTAGGAGTTATTCGCGAGGATATTAAAACGACCAACGATGTCATCAACGATGATCTACCTAGGATGATAGAAAAACTTGAAAAAATAAAAATCCCTCACGAACAAACAAATATCATAAATAACTTGTACGTGGTTCAATACGGACCATTTACGTGGACACCACAAAAAAACATATTAAATACCACCGCGACCGTCAAAGGTATTTATTGATTAACACTAGTGTCGCCTACTCAATTTAATATTTCATCAACGAGTTCATATGGGGTCAACAATATGATATCAACGATCATCGACAGGGAACAATTGAACAATAGCATCCACTGATAATAATTTGGTTAGGGTTTCAGTAACATGGTATGTAGAATTCGTAGCGGATTTAAGTAAACAACTAAATTGAATTCTGTTGTAATAAATAAAATGTCATCACAGCAATATTGCTATGATCAGGTCAGAGAATATCAAACTAAACTCAAAACACTGACTGAGGAGTATGAAGTAAAAATAAAAAAAATACCGACGAAGAATCACCGCCGTTGATGTTACTGTCTACTCGGTATCAGATGCAATCACCGGAGTTGGTATAATACTATCCTCGGTGACAATGATTGCCCCGATAGCTGTTCCAATTTGTATATCAGCGACGACAACAATCGCGGAAATTATTTCAATTATAACAAAAAAATATCATTATACAGCCAGCGTAAACTGCAGGAGTATCTCGTTAAATTCCATGTTGTGTCAACCGCATACTCCCAATTATACTCGATGATATCGTCGTCACTCGATGACACATTAATATCCGATGGTGAGTTTTCAGCGATGGTACGTGTTTATGATTCCGCGATGTCAAGATTAGAAAAACAACATGAGTATAATAACAATATTAATGGCGACCAAAAACTACTTCAAAGAATAGCGGAAAACACAACCCCGGTGAAAACCAGCATGATATCAATAACCTCAACGAATCCTGAATTCAGTGTGAATTTCACTACTGCAATTTTAGTTAAGGAAATAGCACTGGCAAAATTACGAGTGTATCACAGTTGGCCAAATATTAGATCAAAATCATTCGGTGGTCAACAACCGAATAATTCCCTGGTGTTTGCGAGCAAGAATAAACCCTATGGTACTCCAGATTGTGACGTTGTTTCGCTACCATCCGGGTTTTGCCAAATTGAACAAATCAATAAATAATTTCAGCGTAGAATAAAATCCATTGCTGGAAAAGAATCGAAAATCGCTATAACGGTTCACGAGCCGACGTTATCATCCGCGATCAAGATAAACGCACCCGGATATGTCGTAGACATCTATCAGAGTTCTATAAGAACAATACTTGGTTGGCCTGAAATCCCACCTCGGACATCCTATCAAATACCCGAACCTAAAAGGTCTGATTATATCACGGATATACAATCATATCATGAAATCAACCCATCATATCGAAATTATTTACCTGATATAAAAAATGGAAAATTAACTCATAGATTTACATTTCTTGATAACAAAACCATGCAATTGGAATTTGGTTTTGAGAAAACTCCTGATTCATCCATTTCAGTTGTATTCACTCTAAATAACGTCATTGATTATTTGAAAGAGATTAATCAATTACATAAAACACAACTAGAACGACTACGACAGAATTTCTAGGAGTATCTCTCTGATATAACAAGACAACGTGATGAGATTATAAAATATGCTGAGATCTTAAATCAGCTTGTATCCGACATGGAATATATCAACAAACGAATAGTTCAGATAATAATTAATGACAAGAATGGAGATAAACAAAATCTCCTAACCGGTTACAATATCACATAAGCTCATTTACCCGATTTCAAATTTCCTGGGTATAACGCAAATGAACTAAAAACTCTGTTAATAATCTAATTCAAGTAAATGTTTCTCTAATACTCGCCGAATGGAAGAAAATGCCGCAACCACAAACAAATATCCTCAAACATAATAATAACCCAGACGGAGGTTGGCGGCATATTGCTCCCTCAAAACGTCAATATATCCTGGGTGACTGCGGTGAATTTAGTATGTGATGTTACCAAATAAATCTCGAAAGATCAAATCAAGCCTAGCAGGAATATATTTTATATTCATTTGCACCAACAGCTCCAACAGGATTTTTAATAATGGAGGATCCAATTAATCCAGTCTATATGAGATGTCATAATGATTCGTTAACGAGAAATAATTTTAAACTCACTGACCAGTCCAATAATCTGATTTTTTACGAGGTTTTACAAATTAGTCTGTTTGTAAAGTCTTAAGACTTTCATCGTAAAAAAGATTTTTACCCCCATAACAGCAGAGAGGACGCGACAACGACTGCATGAAAAATGTTAACTGGGAGAGTTTCAATACACTTTGCAGTGATATATTGAGACTTAACTGCAAATAAATATGTTACTCAAAAATATACAAATATCGTATTAAGTATCCTTGATTGAAAAGCTAAAAAAGCTCAAATTTTCTGTGATCGAAGGCGAATATTTCAAAGCTATAGTACGTAGTCATAGGACTTATTTATTTTAATTCGTTGCTACTGTATTTCTTATAATGAGTAGATTTCTAAAATAAAAAATATCCACAGAATGTATATAGAAGTTTTGATTGTACCAACTTTGCTAAAATATTTTCCGGAGTAACTACATACGCTCGTGTAGGTTTCAAAGAAGCCATGCTATCTGCCAGGAATCCAAGCAATTATAACCAGCATAGCTGATTGAGTTTTGATGAAAGTTGGTAGTAATGTTTGATACGATATGCTGTGGCAGGATATTGTTTCGAGTGAATCGTTATCTTCGAAGTGGCTTCTATAGCAACCGTGTGGACACTTGCAAATGATAAATATATCCCATCTCGTACTAGTATTGTTATTAATATATCACTTGAAATGCGTCCAAATGACACTTATTCCCTTGCAAATATGATGCTTTTGAATGGCCAAGATACGAATAAAACCCAGAGCTACGACCTTGTAAATGTTTGTAGCAAAATGAGAAAAGTCAAACTTGACCTTAAGAATATGAATTTAAAACCTCATACCAAATTTGTTTTACTCTTAAAGAACTTCGCCAGCAATTGATGGAAACAAAAGTAAAGGGCAAAGTTCAGCTGAAATATTGATCATAAATTGGGCCAGAAAAGAGTGAAAATCAAACTGTACCCACGTATTCTTAACGTAAGGTATCATTCAAATTTAATTTTTTTAATCCATGAAGACATTACAATGTCAAAACATAGACCATAAATAAATAAAATTTGAAAGAAAACAGTAATGCTTCAACATTTCCAAGATATTCATGATGAAAATCGTCATTCCGAGTTTATTTGCTATCGGTGAAGCCGATAAAACAAAAGCGACAGGAACAGAGCTTAATCAAACAACGAACAATTACCTCGTAGAGAGTTTAGTTCGAAAACATTGCAAAGCAAACTTCATCAACATATTCTGAATATAAAGCCAGGCGCAAAGCCTTGAATTCATTTAGTGCATTCAAAAGCTACGTTATTGGACGTAACATGACTGGACAGAACGGAGTAACAATGACGATATATTCTCGCATTAGATATGACGGACACATAACGAAATATCGTATCATATTGAACCAAAATTTGAAGTAGAACCCATTTCTGACTGTGTTACTCGCCGTTAGAGTATCCGTTAATTACATCAATGATGATGTTTCAAAACATAACCAGGTTTAAGATATTTTCATAGCGTGTTGGTAAATATACACATTTGTAATACCGTGGTGATTTACAAATACTGTATAATATATCCTTCGAGTGAGGTTTCCATGTTTACTAAAGTTCAGCTTCTTAACAAATAAAAGGTTTGAATACCTTACAGCTATTGCAAGTAATTTATGATCAGCAAATGCACAGTTTTGAATAACGTACAGGTATTGTCATTAATTTTGAATCAGCAAAAAAAAAGAAGGAAAAAAAAAGAGAAACAAAACCCCACAAAAAACGGGTTGGAATAAATTACAGCTATTCTCAATAAAATTTTGATCAACAAATAAACGGTTTGGAATACCTTACTGTTATTCACACTAATTTATGATCTGCAAATCAAACTTGCTTTTTTAGGCAAGGGTATCATAAAATAATATAAATAATGTATGCGATATCTCAGTTTAAAGAAAGATCTTGTAGAATTTTGGAACCATTTTAGCCTTACAGCTTTTTTCTCACATAATATTATATTATCTTATGCACTCATTCTTTCCTAGTGAAATGTTGAACCAAAAGACTATACATTCCAATTAGTGTTTTATCATAAATTGCATATTTTATGTTTGAGTAAACATATAAATAGACGTACGTACGTACGTATCTATGTATGTATGTATGTATGTATGCATGCTGCATGCATGTATTTATTTGTACGGCACGTCAGGACACAAGGGTAATACGGTTCTGAATAAATTCTAAAAATGTAAATGTAAAGAACTGCAATAAACTTTTAAAACATTTGTATCCAATGAAACTATAGCAGAATATATAGGTACTTGTTAGCACGAGAATTGAGGGTAGTATAATCATCATTAGCCAAGAGTGTGAAGGACAAAAATGCAAGATCAAATTTCGATTTGGTCGAAACTGGAGTATGTGCCAACTAGTCTCACAGCCTGTTTCCATCTGTCCCATGTTGATTCAGCTTTATATATAATATCACTAAGCTGATATCATTTTGTTGATTCATCTTTATAAATACCATCACTAAACTGATATCATTTTTGTTGATACATCTTTATGTATAATATCACTAAGCTGATATATTTTTTTGATTCATCTTTATGTATAATATCACTAAGCTGATATCATTTCGTTGATTCATCTTTATATACAGCATCACTAAGCGGATATCATTTTTGTTGATTCATCTTTATAAACAGCATCACTAAGCTGATATCATTTTTGTTGATACATCATTATATATATAACATCACTAAGCTGATATATTTGTTGAGTCATCTTTATTTATAATATTACTAAGCTGATATCAGTTTTTCTTGCCGCCATTACTTTGTACGCGTGAGTGGTCCGCTGATATGTAATGTGTTACGTGACGCCATCAATCTATAGCATTCAATTCACCGTAGGAAATAAAATTATGTTGGTTTTGGGTTATATCTAATATAAAGACAAATTATTGCATTTGTCATGAACCTAAAGGCTGCTAATCGAAATGGCTTTAGTAAATTTACTTTACACCGCTAAGTTGAAATGTAGTAGTAGTAGTACTAGTAGTAGTATCAGTATCAGTACTACTACTACTGCTACTACTGCTACTACTACTACTACTGCTACTAATAATAATAATGGAACATACATAATGGGCAAGTGAAAGAGAGCAAAAACAAAAGATAAATATCATCAGCTAGAATGACAGGAAAAAGCATCTTTTGATAGAAAAAAAGTGTTGCTTACAGGTTTGTTGGAACAATATAATAAGAGTCCATTGCCGATAATTTAGGCTATTTACGTTTGGGTAGAATGAAGTAATATCCGTCGCTTCACAAAATCAGACAAGGTTTGCAAAGTGTAATCAATTATACACCATCAATAATCTCTGCGATGTGCAAACTAAACATTAGAAACGACAAGTTATTAATCCGCTTATTGAAAGCATAGTTTAGCCAGTTGTGGAGACAATGATGTGACATTATATTACACAAATGGTTCCAGCTATTTTGAATTGTGGGTTTTTATGTGTTACAATTGCAAGTTACGATTTAATTAAGGATTTAACATTGCAAAAGACTGCTCTACAAATAATTGATACAAGTATAATACAATTCATACAAGTATAATATAATTAATACAAGTGTAATACATATTAATATAACGATGACGGCTTTGTAAAGTTCAAACTTTCACCCTCAGACTCTTCCCTCATGCCATGGCAAACATTTGAATTTGTCAAATTATTTTTGTGCAGATGAAATTGCAAACAAGTACTTAAAGACTTACAATTTTGTCCATAAGAAGCATTTTGAACCTCTGGAAATAATACCACTTCTTGTGTTCTCCTGTCTCAGCAAGTTCAGCGTACATGTCCTCGGCCTCATAGCCAAAGGCTTTGAATGTCTTTCCATCTGGTTCTATTAGAACCGTTGTGGGGGCTTTCTCTGACACAAGCTGTCCCCCCGACCAGATTTTTGCAGATATTTGTGTTGGTTCCCTTTTGAACTGATGCTGAAAGCTGTATGCCCATCCAGAGTAAGTCGTTCCAAAGTCTATCGCTGCCACCAACAGTGGGGAACTCTTAGGCAATATAAAGCTCTTACGAAATCTAAACTAATAATAGTATAAGCAAATGTATAAATGAATATATTTTATTCATACCAAATGGCCCATTTAATTACCCACATTCCTATACACGTTATTATGTACGTCCAAATGTAAAGGCAAATATACATACGTATACCCATAATCTCCTCCACATCAACAGAGGAAAGAGCAAGGTTTTCAAGACAAATGCATCCAGCAATACACCCATCACAGTGGAAGGCGATGCGCTGGAAGAGGTGGATAGCTTCACCTACCTTGGCAGCATCCTGGACAAGCAGGGAGGAACGGATGCAGACGTTAAGACACGCATCGGCAAAGCAAGGGCAGCTTTCCATCAGCTGAAGAACATATGGATATCAAGGCAGCTTAACATCACCACCAAGATCAGGATCTTCAACACCATCGTGAAGCCGATATTGCTGTACGGAGCAGAGACCTGGAGAACCACCGCTACCACCATGAAGAAAATCCAGGTCTTCATCAACACCTGCCTCAGGAAGATCCTAAAGATCCGCTGGCCAGAAAGAATCAGCAACGATGAACTGTGGCAGAGAACGAAGCAACAGCCCGTTGAGGATGACATCCTTCAGAGACGCTGGCGATGGATTGGCCACACCCTCCGCAAACCTGCTCCCAACATCACCAGGCAAGCCCTCACATGGAACCCTCAAGGAAAGAGGAAGAGAGGAAGACCCAGAAACACCTGGCGCCGTGATTTGGATGCAGACGCAAAGAAGATGGGCAAGACGTGGGGACAGCTGGAGAGACTCGCCCAGAACCGAGACGCCTGGAGGGAGCTGGTTGGCGGCCTATGTCCCAAACGGGGCCACAGGCGGAGATGAGATGAGAGATACCCATAATCTGTTTTAATATGACTGAAAATTAGAATAATTTATAACCATTGTTTGCTTTGAATTAAACCATTTAAAAGTTAATTTTCACAAACTGTTGAATGCTTGAAACTATCAACTTTATTTCAATGATAATATTTCTGCATATCAAAATATAGGAACACGTGACTGAACCATTGTTAAAGATTAAAATGAAATGAAAACAGTGACAACGATCAAAATCATTAAAAGGATTGAATCCTCTTTGATGTAGAGGGTGATTACTCAACGTATAATATGTAGTCTCATTTGTCAAACATAATTATATTCATAAAGTCTAATTACAAATGATTGGCAACAAAATAATAGAAACAACAAATGTATGAGATTACTTACCATTTTGATATATTTGGTTAAAACCTCCTGCAATAGATTTATAATAACAAAATCAGTAATACGTTTTTGTGTGGAACACGGAATTTCCATCCAAGCACTGGGCTTTTACGACTTTCTGTCCGCAACAAATTCTGAACCAGATGATTATAGTTTCAAGTTCTACTAAAAGCATATGACTGTTTTTTTTTCTATTCTTCTTTTGATAAACATACTTTAGTTTATATTAATAAACTACAGAACACTGTCATTTAATTAAGAATTGTCAGTTTTTATAACATGTTTATGCATTCGTGCTCGAAAATGCATGCCACACAAGAATCTCACGCGGGGAAAAAATTACACTCATGAATGGGAATATGATATAATGCACAGCTAAAACTCTGATAAAAAGTAGACTTTACGTCCTTTAAAATCTTTACCAGACACTAAACCCCGACCTTTACTTGCCAAAAAGACTTTCGGAGAATGCTTACAGCAGCAGAGAGGACGAACAGACTTGGCTCAATCGTCATTTGCCTAAAACATAACCTTCCTACGAAATATAAAAAAATCTTAAACAAAACCATCTAATTTACGGAGAGTTTTACCTAAAATGTATGCAACCGGTTCATCCCGCTGACGACCAAACTGGTGTCAGGCCCTCTCTGCTGCTACAAATTAGCTAAATTTTTGATCGATACATGTAATGAAATCATTATATATATATATTAATAAAAATATGTCAACTATCGGAGAAGCATATACTACTAGATTAGCTCGAGAAAGCCAGGAAGCAATAAAAAAATATATTCCTTTGAGAGATTCGCTTCAAAGAAAACTTCAAGAACGCCAGGAGTCACAAGTTGATTACACAGAAGGTACAGAAAGATTATTTAAACCTATTACTGTAACAACTGAGAAAGTTGTATGAGGAGATATGACTGACCCAGAAATAAAGAAACCTCTTTTCGGGACAATACAAGAAACCGCTAGGGAAATGCAAGAGATTTTACAAGATCTTCCAGCTAGAATTGCTGCCGCACAACATAAAAAAGATATTGATAAAATTTACACTGAAATAGCTGATGTGAAAGAAAATCTTGCATCTCAACCTGAAGCAAAAAGAGAAAATATTGAACTGATTAGTACATTTAAGGAAGGTGTTATTCAAGATATAAAAAATATTAAAGAAGAAGATTTTTCTCGTTTTGCATATAATAGTCTTTCTCGAAAATCTGAAATTTTAAAACCTAAATACGCTAAAATAAATGATGATAATTTTTAAGACGATTATTTTGTGTGTTTTATATTACACCCAGCGCTAATATTACCGATCCATTATATAAAGATTTTATGGATAAAGTAAAATATTATCGTCGTGAAGATCAACAACCCCCCGGTATCAGCTACCTCCACCTCTGTAACAAATAGAACAACAAAGGATGATTTTGAAGGCTGACAAATTTACAAGTGATCAAAAAAAAAAAAGTTGAAACAAAAAAATAAAGAGGCGGAACAAATAAAAGAAAAGTTGAACAAAATAGAAAAAGAGAGGGAACCAAAAAAAAACCGAACGGCAGGAGAGATTACTCTCTTCACTAGGTAAGGAAAGGGATTCTGGTGATGACTCTCCTGGCGCTACTACACTAAGTGGTTTGGGAAATGATCCTTTCACCTGCCCTGACGGAGTCATCGCTGACGTGCATAAACTAGAAATTCTCATAGGAGGAAAACGCGCTGGAAATACTTCTCATTAAATTATCCACGAAATCTCTATCTGTCGACGATTTTTTACCGGTGGTATCATGGACATCAATACCGCTCGGGAATTTATCGATGGAAATACAGATGACTAAATCTCTTGCCACATAATTTAGATCATGGTTAATGAATAATACAATGATCGTACACAATACGTATCATAGACCCAGAATGATCAGAGTAGTAAATTCACGGAGATGGACATGGTATGTTGTTCGGGGTTTATTTACCAGGATAGCCCCCAAAGCAATGCCAATTGCAAAGCAATTATCAATGAAAGCTATCGATGTTATTCGCGACAAATCTCCTAGCGCAATCGGCCATCTTGCCGGTAAATCGTTTTCGGCGGTCAAGGACAGAATTTTACGGTTGTTACGTCGAAAGAAAACAACTGAAATTACCATCTAATGAAGTTATGCCTGCAAATTAAAGTAAAATAAATCAGGCCGCAACCCAAAGAATAATGGATCTGGCTGATGCATTGTTAAAAGAAAAAGAAGCTAACATAACCGCTAGTCTGGTAGCAGGAAGTGGTCTTCGTAAATAATTATAATTTAGATCATATTCATTATAAAATAAAATATTTAAGCGTGAAATTGATACAGCGTTGGATATGGGTGAACCAGTTCGTAAAATCGATTCCCTGGGTGATTATCAATATTATTCTTACGATGCGGTACAACCAAATCAACGTCGAAGAATAGAATTTCAAGTATAAGATACAAGTCGGCATTTCTTACCCGCTGAGGCATTTATGGAAGTCAAGGGGCGACTTATTATAGTAGTCGATACCAATTATGAAGCTGCTACTAATATTGCTTTTGTCATTACTGGCATTATGCCATTATTCAGTAGTGCCACATACATCATCGATGGAAAACATATCGAATCATGTCTGCAACATGTTGATGTTGCTACGATGATATTTGGTCTAGCAAGATACTCTGATGATTATTCAAGATCAGCCGGTCCATCTATGATGTTTGCAAAGGATACGACCGATCATGCAGATCAGACAGATTTATTGGTAATATAAGAGCCGCAGACGCAAATGCAGTGTTATCAAGAAATAACAATTTCAACCTTGGATTTGCAGCACGTAAGTTAATGTTGAACGTTAATGGAGAATTTTCCTGTGTAATTCCATTATCTCATATTTTTGGATTTTGCAAAGATGTTAGAAAGGTTATATTTGGTGCTAAACACACTATAGTATATGTCAGAAAAGACTTAGACAATGATGCAATCTGTCTAGCCGATGGGGTTATTGATGAAGCTAAAATAACGATAAGAAAATTATAATTGTGGATGCCGGTAATGATTCCATCTATCACAGAAGAAAATAAATTACTTTCTTTCATGAATCAAGCTTGTAAATCACTGCATCGTGGAAAACAATGTCTTCAGATAGTACTCAAGGTAATGGTGATGGTCAATTTACATGGCATATATCAGCACAACAGGGGATTTCAGTACCACGAGATATTTTTATCGCACTTCAGGCAATTGCACGAGTAAATAATCAGAAAAAGTACGATGATATTTGACACACTTGATGTTGCCGAGGTTAGTTTAAGAATAAATGGACATCAAGAACCTGCAGAAGACATAAAGTTAAATTTTGAACATAGTAAAGTTGCACGTGCATATCATCGTTTAATGTCATTTATGGGGCGTGATCTAAATATAGATACCGGTTTGCAAATATCACAAAATGATTATATCCGATCTATTACTTTTCACTGGAACATTTAGCTTTATACAGACAATCTGTTGTTGATATATATTTTCGAGCTAACGTACGTATTTTTTCTGCTGATGCTATAGGTCCACTTGTTGTCCGCCGCTGGAATGGCATTAAAGAAAGCATCAGGAAAAAGGTATAAAGAAAGTGGTCTCAGACTTCCGGGAACATATATAGGAAAGGGATTGAGACTTCCAGGAATATAATATCGATGTCAAATTTTTATCTGATAAATGCTTTAAAAAAATAGAAATTAAACATTTTACAGGAGTTTCAAGCGCGATCAATGACCGGAACAACCGCATCACGTAGAAACCGGTATCATCAATCTCGATTCGAATTCCGGTTCAGGAACTCACTGGGTTGCCAATGCGATTGATCTAAGCGGAATTGTTTATTTTGATTCGTACGGATTATCACCACCAGTTGAGTTTTTAAATTATATTAATCAATTACCTGCCAAGATTACCGACACAGACAATAACATACCCACCGATATGTGGTCGTGATTCAATCACTGTACTTGATGCGATATCAAAATCAACTATACCACCTCGTAAAGTTGTACTCGAATATACAAGTAATCGTTGGACAGGTACTTAAAATTGTACATATATACAATGGCTGATATTTCCGGAAGATCTTTGATCAGAAAAACCTACAGAAGAAACTAATAAAGATTTCTACGCATCAAAATATGCAACTAAAGATGACCTTGCTGATATTATGAACCTAGCTGGGGTTGACCGAGATGAAGTTGTCATTTTTCAGGATAAAGACAGTGTTTTGAAAACCAGCAATATTATGTGGAATGATATAGTTCGTATGGTTCGAAAGCGAAGATTTTTTACTTACGCAAGAACACTTAGATAGATTGCAGCGAGAACATATTTCTATGATCACGTGTGACCGAGATCAGATTATAAACTAAAAATATTAAATAGTTCTAAATAAAAATCTAATTTTCAGTTTAAAAAAAAGAATATTTCTTTACAGATTTAATGATATTTCATTTTTTCAAAAATCCATTTTTGTCAATTTTATCGTTGAAAATCTGTCGGATTTCTGATTTTTGTAGGTGAAAAACCCGAGCAATTCTCTAAATGATTTATCGATAAAACGTTAATTTCATCTTTTTCTGTCGGTTTGAGTAGATTTTTTTCGTAGAAATATATTCGATTTTAGTTTAGTTTATTTATGAGCAAAACATGGCAAATTTAAATCATTTAGATAATCACTCGGGGTTTCACCCTATAAATATTACAATTTTGATAGATTTTTCTATGATTTCGACTAAAATAGGTAAAAAAAAAAGAATTAAATTTCATCAAAATTTACAAATCTGGTAAAAAAATATTTTAACAGATTAAAAAAAATATTATAACAGAATAAAACAACAGAACTGTAGAGGAATTAATCCAAGTTGCCAATGGTAACACCTTTTTCATTTATAATTTTTTTTTGTCTCACGCGTTTGTTGATAATTTTGTTCGTTTCATATTCGTGAGAAAGTTTTTGATTTAATATTTTCTACTGCGATAGAACGTGGAACGAACTTATCTACGTCTGTATCGTTTACCATTGATAAGGACTGGAACATTATAGACTGTATGCCCTTTATCAGCTTATACTCCATTGAAAGTGTATAACCACCTTCAAGTTTTCGTTGTTGGATTGACTCGAGATAAAAACATATTTTTTCTTGATCGAGTTGTATATTTATATTTTCATTTTTTATTTTTTACTGCAGATATTATAGAATTAATATTTTTAAAGTTCATATATACAACATATATATTTAAATTGAACAATAATATTGTTTTGGACAGCACAACTTTTAATCTCTAGGTCTGAGTGTTCTAGCAGGTTCAAGGCACTTTAAGGACAGCACAACTTTTAACCCCTAAGTTACTACCGTATCCTAGCAGGTTCAAATGCATATTAAGGACAGCACAATGTTTAACATCTAGGTTCGAGTGTTCTAGTTCAAGGCACAAGAAATATATAACCTTAACTAAGAACAGTACAACCCTTCACCTCTAGGTTCGTGTTCTAGCCGGTTCAAGGAAATTAAGGACAGCACAACCTTTGAAAACCAGGATTACCACCGTATCCTAGCAGATTCAAAGGCACATGAAACACAACATTAAGGTATAAGGCAAAGGCACGAAACACAGATACCCGTTGTGAGTCTCTAATCTGTCAATAAAACAGTCTAGAGCCACAGGAAGATGTGGTAGGTGAATTACGTATTACGATGAAACACGGGACCTCTCTACGTTCAACAGATTATGTAAATCCCCCCCCCGCCCCCGCATATTAAACCCGTGTGAGTAAAACGATCACCCACCATGATTCGGACATGGTGAGATGTATGTACATTATTCTGTTGAATTTCAATTGAGGTCTACATATCATCAATCATGCACCATGGGGTTCGTGGAGAATAAAAAAAGTAAATATACTCAGTTATTCTGAATCAGCCGATGTTCCAATCAAAGATATTTACCGTCGAAATATTCAGATATTAAAACCATCGTCTGCACCATCAATATTTGATCCCGTATCTAGACACAAAAAGATTTATCTCAATGGACCTGGAGGATCAGGAAAGACGACACGTGCGGTTTAACTATTTCAGAATTCTGATATGATTGTTTTGAGACCTACACACAGACTTGCGCGAGAAATGACCCAACGAGGAACTTGTCATAAGTTCTTTCGATAGAAGGGAGACACGTGATCTTCTGATCTAATGGGAGATAAATATATTCCGAAGATCATTGTTTGGGATGAAATATGTACAGTATCATTAGATAATCTAAAAATATTTCTTGATTGGTTGTTGACGAAACACACTGCTGTAATAATATCTGGCGATCATGGTCAACCACCACCCTTTTTTGGACCGTCTCCACACGAATGGCTGAAAAGATCCTTTGACTATTACGACGAAATAACTTACGATCATAGAGCACTTGATTTGACATTGAGGGAATTTAAAAATTTAATCAGATTACAACCGAATAAAATTCAATGACTTTTGGGATACGTGGAGACCAAATGATATGATAGTTGCAAGTAGAAAGATAGCTCGTGACACACTTCAACTGAAATTATTTCTGCTACATAAAGAAAAATTCGCAGAGTTGCCGATACCATTATGTTATCGCCCAGCAGATACGCGACGAAAGAATATTCTCGTTCACATACCAGGACAGACGGAGAAACAAATCTCCTGTTGAATGATATTATTTTAGTTGATGTCAATGTTGTTGATAGCGCGTTATCGTCAGGAAAATATCTCAGCTACGTAGGAGTGTCGTAGATGCGTCATAAACCACTGGCAATGTTGATGATGATATAGTAAGAAAAACATTAGATAGCTATAAACAATGTGATCAAAAATTTAAACGCGACTTCGATCTTGACGTGCAATTTATCATAACATTGAAACAACTTCAGGATAATCACTGTGCAAGCTGTAATTGCAAAATGCTGTATCGATACTCGAATAAAAGTTCTAGACAATTTACCTTAGATAGAAAAGATAACAGTCTTGACCATACATGTGATAATATGATGTTAACTTGTCTTGAATGTTATCTGCGTGGAGGTGCTAGATAAGTGAATGTGGTGGTAATTGTGTATACTGGGGAATTACCTGTGATTATTGACGTTTAAATCCACGTTGAGGAGCAGTTGAATCTAATCTGTATATTGCAGGTCTACTTGTAGATCGTACCACGCTGGATATCTTGTGTGCTGTAATACTCCAAAAAGGATTTGCCGCTCTTCTTTTTCCTCCTTCAAGTTCACCTTGTTTGTATAAATACCTTACGATGACATTACCTAATATTGGCTGCGGTGAAACATTCTGCTGTATTGGTAAATATTTCCTTGTAATCGCATTAATAGGTTTCATGGCAGTTGTTCGAGTAACCTTATTGTTGAATGCAGCTATCACACTTTGTAATCTTGCAACCCATTCACGACATTTTGTATCCTGAATAAATTCCTTCTCGTATTGGTATCCAAATAATCGCTCAGCAAGTGTTCTATTAAATCGTTCTACGATCGCTTGATCACGATAAATTTCAGTATGTCCTCCTCGTATTTTAACATTATGTCATTTCATTAATGACGATACTTCAATAAGAAATTCCTTGCCAGGATCGACTTGTAATTGTTTTGGCAATCGCAAGGATCCTCGTCGATAAATTCGTTCGCAGGCAGATGCAACATCAGTAGCTGTTTTAGTTGATAATGGTTCTGCTTCTATAAATCTACTTGCAACATCAACGACAGTTAATGCAAATTTAAATGTTACTCTACGCATACGATCATGAGGTAAAAACAGAATATCAGCCTAATGAACTTCATTAGGAACTTTGACATCAAAATCTGCGTACTCGATTCGTTTAGGTGGTGGTAGGTAAATTTGCCATATTGCTTGTCGTGCTAACCACGCTACGGCGGTAGAATGTGACATTTGCTGCATTAGCGAGTTTATCGATTGCTGCTCTACCTTTCCAGTATCCTCTTATGCTATAATAAATTGATTCCATTATAATTAATAACCCAGCACCTATTGCTAATTTGGATTTCATCGCAGATTTTACTAACCAATTGGCTAATCATTCCTTGAGATTTTTTATTTATGGAATTCAATACATGAATCTATTTCACATCTGCGATATGTCGTTGTTATAGATATTTACTTTCCTAAGCTACATCATCAACGTGACACGCTTTATCGATTGCATTTACTGGATATTCACCGGATTTTGGTTGATCTTGTTCATCAAGTCTGATGTCAAGTCGAGTGGCAGGACATCAGTAATTATATCCTGAAAGATTTTTTCTCCTGGATATTTAGCCCACGGAGTTCCTGGAAATTTTGACATTAGTGTTGCAATGACACCACCGGTTTTGTTCGGGAGCTTTTGCTAAAAAGGAAAAAAAAATTCTTCCACATACGGAACATTTTTCATCGTATGCTTTTCTTTTATTTTTTCTTGTAACCGTAGATAATTCAGTAGTTGGAGTTTTAAGTTTACAGCGTAAACAATATAAATCCATGATATAATTATACCATGGATGTAATTGATTTTTAGCGACATGAAAACGAGAACAGGTACAAAATCATCCAGCGTACCCAAATTAGATCAGAATGATACTAATAGGCCCGTCTGGATCCGGTAAACCACAATTAATACTAATTTGATAATGAGATTGTTGAAATGGAATAAGGTGCATTTAGTTGCACTATCTGTATATGATCAGAGATGCTACGAAGTACTTACGGAATTTAATGAAAACGCACGATTGCTGAGCGGTGATGATATTATTGACTTTATTACCGACATTGAAGAAGCCACATCTGTCGATGATCTTGAAGGATTCGTTAATAATTTAGTTGTGTATGATGACGAAATGCTAGATAACGAATCAAATCCTGCAAGAAGAATTTCTTGAGTAAGACATAAAAATACTGATGTTATTTATGTAACTCAGCGGTATACACAAATTCTGAAATTAATCAGAGATAATTGTAATATTTTAACTGTATTTAATGGAATTGATACACACACGCTAAGAAATATTAATCAGACCTGGTGTAGCGGAGATATATATATAAATAAATTCAAAAATTTCTTTTCACGCACGCAAGCAACACCGTATGGTTGTATAACAATAAATCTGCATGATCTCAGGACAAGATATCGAGTAGGTATCGATAAAATATCTGGCTAATTTGTAGCAGCAGAAAGGGCGTGACTTCAGTTTGGTTGTCAGCGGGATAAAACGGTTGCATAAAATGTAGGTAAAAATCTCGGTATATTTGGGGGTATTGTTTAAGATTTTTAAAATTATTTCGTAGAAAGGTTATGTTTTATGCAAATGACGATTGAGCCAAGTCTGTTCGCCCTCTCTGCTGCTCTTACTAACTAGTGAGGGCTGAAAACATATCTGCTATTACTTAGAAATAACAAGATATTCAAATTAGTATGTGGCATCCATATTGGACTATAATCGACACCATTTACAGCTAGAACCAACTAGGCAAAATTAGATGTCTGTTGGGAGAAACCCCCGTGTAAGAGTATACAAGTTCTCTAAAAGCAAATATAAACTAATGACAGAGGTGAGATAACAACAGAACAATACCACTGTGGCGCTATCAATTTTTCTCACAATGAACAGCTGATAAAAGGAGACTCTACGTCATTTAAACTCTTTACCAGACACGAGTCCCTCTAAACGGAATCACCCTTTACTTGCCAAAAGACTTTCCCGGGAATGATTACTAATTAATGAGGGCTGAAACCATATCTGCTATTACTTAGAAATAACAAGATATCCAAATTAGTATGTAACATCCATATAGGACTATAATCGACACCATTTACAGCTAGGACCAACTAGGCAAAATTTGATGTCTGTTGGGAGAAACCCCCGTGAAAGATTAGATAAGTTCTCTAACAGCAAATCAATACTAATTCCAGAGGTGTGATCACACCAGAACAATACCACAGTGGCGCTATTATTTTTTCTCACAATGAACATATCAGTATCTCACCATGCGATATATAACAGTAAGGCATTTCCAAATTTCCATACATTTTCTCTGAATATTATGAAAGATATATATACAAACCATATTACTAAATTTATTTGATTGACTTTAGAAACAAAGAGAACGTAGCAGCCATAAGCACTGCAATTGCATAGAACCGTTTAGAAAATTATACGTGGGGTACAGTTAATTTTTGTCTACCTAACTAAAAGCGATTGTGGCATTCTCAAACATGACATGTGGAAGTGGAATGAAACACAAATTGTGCAAATATCTTAAATAGTGTGAACATATTGCTTTCTACTTAGTTACACTAGATTATTACGTTATCTCGGGAACATGATTATGACTTTGTTATTGACTTGGTTATTGAGGTGGCTACTGACTTGGTCCCTTGATTACAAATCTCTGTACCTACTCCTAGTCATCATATCGGACATTTTAATGTGCATCCATGATCCTTTCCAAATAATATCTGGAAGTTAGAAGCATATAATTTACACAAGGGTGTTTGCAAGGATACCGACTTGTCTGAATATCCCGATATGTGATATAACGAAGCAGAAAAGTATTTCTTATTTTAGCTCTGCATATGTTATATATGTTAAATAAAAATATAATGAGTTATAGATCAGTACATCGCCCAATGTTTGACCAAAATATAAGGCTATTTTCTGTGCAATACATACATACATACATACATACATACATACATACCTTGGAGATCTTGTGGAGTTGGGCAAACAGTTTGTGTATGAGGAGGAGGCCTTTAGAAAATTCGTTGAGGAGGAGCAGGCTCGGAAGGAATCAAAGGCTAAAGGAGAGAGATGTAGAGAGGGAAAAAGCAGAACTAGAAAAGCGGGTTAAGGAAAGAAAGATGGCATTTATAAAGGAGAAGATGGTATTTGAGAAGGAGAAGATAGAGTATGAGAAGCAGGCAGGGAGGGAAATGATACGGTGGGAAAGGGAAGCTGAAAGAGAAATAATAGAGCAGGTAAGTGAAGTTGAGGAAAGCATGTTAGAAAGGGAGAAGCAAGTAAAGTTAAAAGCGATAGAGTTAAAAGACAGGAAAATCAAAAAAGAACATTAAAGGTAATTTTAATTATCAGAGGTTAAGAAAGATGGGCAACAAGAGTCAAAGTTAAGAGGCCCTAAATTACCCCTTTTTGACAAAGATAACTTAGTTATTTACATAGGTTTGAGCAATATGCCACCATCCACAAGTAGAAACAAGATGATTGGTCGCTCAATTTCAGCACATTGCTTAAAGGTAAAGCGCTAGATGTGTTTTCGCGTCTACCCATAAACGACGCATTGGAACTATGATGCGTTAAGAGAGGCACTCCTTTAGAAACACGAGTTGACAGAGCAAGGATTCGGCCGAAAGTTTAAATCTAGTAAACCCGAGAAAGGCGAGGTATTCAACAAGTTCATCAATAGGAAGGGAAATTATTTACAGCAGTGGGTTGAATGTGGCATGATAGAAAATGGTGTCAGAAATGGGATGGTTTAAATTAGGCGGAGCAGGGACATAAGTTCGCAGAGGTCTTGACTCAGGTAAGACTTTTCAGTTATGTTTCAGATTGTGACCTTCCTGACGAGATAATTCAGGCTGGTGATTGAATACCTCACTCGTATTCCGTTTTATTTGCCATTTTTTTTTATATATACAGATATACATATTGTATATATTTGAAGAGTGAATATACGGTTGGCTCGTGTAATCCTAAAATTGTATGTGTAATATGATAGTGTACTTATGATTGGTGATCTTATCAACAGTATTTATCATGTTGTCACTCAAAGAGCTCGTGAAGTCGGGTCGCAATGACGCGAAGTATTACAACCGGGGAACGCGAAGTATGAAATTCGACGTGGGTGATCGAGTGTTGGTGTTACTCCCTACTACTAGAAACAAATTATTGGTCCAGTGGAAAGGACCAAATGAGGTTAAACAGGTCAAGGGCGAAATGAACTACCAAATGGACATGGAAGGTAGGTTGAGAATATTTCATGCCAATATATTAAAGCGATAGGTGGAGAAACCTGATCAAACTGTTGACAAAGACGTTTTTAACGTTGTATCCATTGCGGTCATAGAAGATGAGTCAGGTGACGAACCTCAAGTAGACATCAAGACAGAAACTCCCTTTGAGTACCCCATGGTTGTGGGAAAGGAAGGAATTTATAAGATTAGCGTGTGCCCAGAATTACCTGAATGTCAGCGTCGACACGTCAGTGACATTTTTAGTAAGTACCCAGACGTACTTAGAGACAGACCAAGCAATACTAGAATAATAACACACCAGATAGATTTGAATATCTCGGAGCCAATCAGAATTAAGGGATAATCGATGCACTTTAATGCAAGGGATGAAAATCGATGAGGAAGTAGGTACAATATTTGACCTTTGGAGTGATTGCACCCTCAAACTCCCCGTATTCTTTCTCTGTGGTTGGTCAGTAAGAAGGTCAGAATGAATCGATTTTGTATAGACTTTCAACAATTAAATAAAGTCACCGTACTTGATGCTGAACCGATGCCAGGCATAGAGGGCTTCTTTTCATAATTGGCAGGGCACCAGGACATTTCTTAATTAGATCTAACAAAAGGATATTTGCAGGTGCCCATCGCTGAAAATGCCCTCGTATTAACGGCATTCGTGACCCATAAAGGTCTTTACCAGTTTAAGGTTATCCATTTCGGTTTGGTTAACGCCGGCGCGTCGTGCGTGCGTTTTAAGCGAAAATATTTGAAAGGCATGAATAACGTAGTTTCGTCAACGATATTCTTATATATATAAGCATAGCTCGGAAGAGCATTTTTGTTCATTAATCGATCTGTCTGTTCGACAGACTCCGCAAGGCAAATCTCAGCGAGACCCTCCAAGTGTAGTATAGCATATTCTAACTTGGAATGCTTGGGTGATCTAGTAATTGGGTCAGGGCAGTTGAAAACCCACACTGACAAAATTGGAGTGATCAAAGACGCTCCTAAGCCAGAAACCAAGAAACAGATACGATCGTTTCTTG
Organism: Unio pictorum; assembly: GCA_030141615.1. Lineage (NCBI taxonomy): Eukaryota > Metazoa > Mollusca > Bivalvia > Unionida > Unionidae > Unio > Unio pictorum. The sequence continues at coordinate 8,293,517 of JARLTB010000007.1, read as the reverse complement.
GGTCGAAATGTTTTTATAGGTAATTCGTTCCAATGTTCGCTGCTATAGCTAGTCCATTGACGGATATAACAAAGAAAGGGCAGCCCAATAAAGTTTCATGGGGTTCATGCCAAGAAAGAGCTTTTAACGCTCTTAAGGGAAGACTGATCAGTGACCGATCCTAAAGTTGCCAGAATAAATAAATCGTTGATATTGAGAACTGATGCTACTGACACGGGATTAGCAGCAGTTTTGCTACAAGAGCAAGAGGGGGTAACACCATTCTTAGCTTATGCCAGTAGCAAATTGCTGCCTAGGGAACAAAATTACTCCGTGATCTAAAAGGAGTGTTTGACGCTGGTGTGTGGTATAGGTAAATTCCATACCTTTTCAGAAGGGAATTTGTCCTTGAAACGGACGATCAGCCTCTCATTGATTTGAACAAAGAACATGTGCAAATTGCCTGCAGTGCAAACCTAAGTACCTAGGTGCGCATATCTGTCACAGCTAGTATACATATAAAGCAAAGTCTATATAAACAAATTACACTACGACGAGTCTTGTCAGGAAGGTTACATTTTTATGGGAGAGAATCTTCAGCGGTAGTGGTATTGAAATTTAAGATTGTATTCTTTATCATTATTCGTTTTATATGACAGAATTGTTTCATATATTACATGTTTTAGAATCTAATCTTAATTATATAGAGATTCAATACCTAGGTTTTACAGCGCCATGATATTAGAAGTACTATATAGTCTGGTCCGAGATAGCTATTTGTTGTAACTGAACAGAGAAATTGAATTTAATTATACGCTGCATCCATTGACCGATGAATGTAATGGGTAACGAATTCATGTGTGAGCATGCGCAACATATATCAATGCAGAAATACTTAACCATGTCCTACGTACTATAAGGGTTAGTTTGTTATACATTTAGCTGCCTTAGTTATGGTTTGGTGATGTGGTGTCACATAACTCTGTGCGGTTTCTTGTGACGTTTACGCTGTGTCTGGTGACATTGGTTATTAAGAAAGTACTGGTGTTTTCAGTGCGGGGGACCAAGTCTTCGCGACCATCGGGTCTTTGTTGAATGTGAGGGCTCTCCAGGGATCCTTCAACCGACAGGGTGGGTTGGACCATGCGTGGGGTCTCTGTGACCATTGTCTAGAGCGGGTGGAACCGGAGATACATCTTGGACGTCAAACGGGCGCCACGATAGTTATATATATATATATATATATATATATATATATATATATATATATATATATATATATATATATATATATATATATATATATATATAAAGAATACAAATCATATGGCATATAACAGTCCTTTCAAATGCACTGGATCCAGCAAAGGAACACGTGTGTGTCAGGGATTGAATAAGATAAATGCAAAAAACTGACAAGCAACAGTGCAAAAACTAGTATCACTCTAGCCTGCGCGCTTTCGACTCTCAATGAGTCTTTCTCAAAGGCAAATACAGAACATAGACAAGACAGATAATTAAAATACAAAAACCGTGTTTACAGAACTTTACATGCCTGTTTCTACAGTAATTAAACCTTGAAAATTATTATGATAAATCTACTTTCTTTTAACTTGATGCGGATGCTGTAAAATGTGAAATCGATGAGCCAAAGCGACACATCTGTTTTTTGTATGTAAATTTATGTACGCATAAATTATATCCCGGATATTTTATATTAGTAGCAATAAGTGTTATATCAATGAAGGTGTGGCTAGGGGAAGAGAAGTGTTCTGCGACAGGACTTCTGTATAGCTTCTTTGTTATCCAATCAGATCTATGAAGGTTGATCCTTTTGTGTAGCCTCTCAGTTTCTCCGACATACTGCAGGCTACAGATCTTACTGGATAACAAAGAAGCTATACAGAAGTCCTGTCGCAGAACACTTCTCTTCCCCTGAGTGAAAACATTTTGGACTCACTGGAAAGTTTAGCATTTTGACACCTCAATCCCTTTAATAAATAGTGACTGCATTGTTCTACTAGTTCATATATCTTTCGAATCCACACGCCATTCTGCAGATGAACTGTTGAAGATTTACATCCTTCTCAAAGCGTTGTGAACGATTGTTAGTTCCGTGTTTATTGCGTGCTTTTGTTTTAGAATTCAACATGACAGCAAACAATTTGGTCTCACTGGAAAGTTTCGAATTTTCACACCTCAATTCACTGTATACTCAGTGAATGGGATTCTTCTATCTGTTCATATATATTTCGAATCCGCACACATTATGCAGATCAACTGTTGAAGATTTATACCTTTATGAAAGCATGGACAACTATTGTCGGTTTTTTGTTTATGGCGTGCTTTTTTAAACTTCATCATGACAGCAAGCACTTTGGTCTCACTGCACAGTTTCGTATTTTGACACTTCAATCAACTGTATACTTAGGGATCGTATTCCTCTATTAGTTCATATATCTTACGAATCCGCATACCATTTTGCAGATCAGCTATTGAAGTATTATATCTTTATGAATGCATAGGCAACGATTCTTGGTTAATTGTTTATGGCGTGCTTCTTTTAGAATTAACAGGACAGCAAGCACTTTGATCTCGCAGGATAGTTTCGTTAATTGACTCCTCAATTCACTTTATTCATAGTGACCAAATTCTTCGTTTATTTCATATAACTTTCGAATCCGCATACCATTGCGCAGATTAACTTATGAAAGCATAAACGACGATTGTTGGTTACGTGTGTAAGAGTGCTTTTTTAGAATTCAGAAGGACTTCAAACACTTTGATCTCACTGGATAGTTTCGTATTTTGACACCTCAATCCATCGTATACACATTAACTGCATTCTTCTATTAGTTTATATATCTTACGAATCTGCATACCATTCTGCAGATCAGCTGTTGAAGATTTATATCTTTATGAAAGCATTGACAACGATTTCTCGATCTTTGTTTATGGCGTGTAGTTTTTAGAATTCAACATGACAGCAAGAATTTTATACTCACTGGAGAGTTTCGTATTTTGACACCTCAATTCGCTGTATACTAAAAGACCGCATTCTTCTATTAGTTCATATATCATACGAATACCTCCAGCAGATCAACTGTTGAAGATTTATATCTTTATGAAAGCATGTACAACGATTGTTGGTTACTTGTTTATAGCGTGCTTTTTTTTAGAATTTAACATGACAACAAGCATTTTTGTCTGACAGGATGGTTTCGTTGATTGACTCCTCTATTCTCTATATACTTAGCGCATTCTTCTATTATCTGATATATCTTTCGAATCCGCATAGCATTGCGCAGATTAACTTTTGACGTTTTAAATCTTTATGAATGCATGGACGACGATTGTTGGTTCCGTGTTTATGGCGTCCTTTTTTCTTGGATTCAACATTTCAGCAAGCACTTTGATCTCACTGGTTAGTTTCGTATTTTGACCCTTGTGTCCACCGTATACACAGTAACAGCATTCTTCTATTAGTTCATATATCTTACGAATCCGCAGACCATCCTGCAGATCAACTGTTGAAGATTTATGTCTTTATGAAAGCAAGAACAACGATTGTTGATTTCTTGTTTATTGCCTGCTTTTATAGAATTCAACATGACGGCAAGCACTTTGGTCTTACTGGAAAAATTCGTTTATTGACACCTTAATTCACTGTATACTTAGTTACCGCATTCTTCTATTATTTCATATATCGTACGAATCCGCACACCGTTGCGCAGATTACCTTTTGAAGATTTGTATCTTTATGAAAGCATGGACGACGATTGTTGGTTCCTTGTTTATAACGTTCCTTTTTCATAATTCAACTTGACAGCAAGCACTTTAGTCTCACTGGATTGCTTCGTTTCTTGACACCTCAATTCACTATATACTTAGTGACCGCATTTTTCTACTATTTCATATATGTTACGAATCCACATACCATTGCGCAGATTACCTTTTGCACATTTAAATCTTTATGCAAGTATGGACAACGATTGTTGGTTCCTTGTTTATGGCGTGCATTTTTTTAAATTCAACATGACAGCAAGACCTTTGGTCTCACTGGGTAGTTGCGTATGTTTATACCTTTATTGATTGTATACTTAGTGACCGCTTTCTCCTATTAGTTCATACATCTTTCGAATCCGGATACGTCGTTCATCAATAAGTATAGGTCTTTTGACATTTCTTGTAATTATATATCATTGTCAGCGAAGATAGCAGATCAGCGAAAACTAATATCAATAGACGAATACTTGTGTCATATTAGTTCATTTGTATTTTCTTCTGATGACCGAATGCATTAAGATGATATCTTCAATTAAATCTATTTAGCAATAATAAAACTGGGATTGTGTGTAATTATTTGGAATACATGATAAAATAACACTATTAATTAGTAATAAATAAATGATACTATACAAAACATCGTGTATATTGTTTAAAAATATTGTATTGCTACAGTAGGATACAAAGTGATTGGACACAAGATGTAACAGCTCAAATTAGCCCTGCAAAATACAAGTATTGCATCATATTCAATATGAAGGCATAAAAATTAATAAGTTTGAGAGAGAGAGAGAGAGAGAGAGAGAGAGAGAGAGAGAGAGAGAGAGAGAGAGGTGGGTGGGATGGTAATCCTGATTTGAGTTTGTTTTTAAAATCATCCAGTAAGTGGCGGTTATATATTGGCATACATGAAACAAATATATATATATATATATATATATATATATATATATATATATATATATATATATATATATATATATATATATATATATATATAATCTGTTTCTATAGCCTTATTTAGTACAGGTTTAAAAAAAAAACTACAATACTTATTTACACAAGAAAGCATTAAATGGATTACAGTATAGTAAGTCCTTTTCATTTCGGCAAATTGTTGCAACTTTGTTTCCATGCTAGTGTGTAACAATGTAAATATATTATATGTAACGTATTATCATCGTCCTCATCATCATCATTAATCCCTTAATCCTAGAGGTCGTTGGGGCACCAGAGTTGACTTTACAACCAATTCTCTCCATCATTTCCTGTTCTCTGCTGCCCGTCGAGAATCTCTAGACATCATGCCTGTCCTCTCCTTAATATTGTCTACCCACCTCTTTTTCAATCTGCCTCTTCTTCTGGACCCTCGCACTGTGCCTTGTTAGATTGCTTTTGCCAATCCAGATGAATTTGAACATGACGGTACTACCTCAATTTCCTCCTTTTCACAGTGGTCAAGAGGTCTTCATAGGGTCTGATGGCTTTTTGGATCCTGTTGTGGACCTCGTTGTTGGTTACATGGTCAATGTATAAGGTGCCCAAGATCCTGTGGTAGCATCTCATTTCGAAGGTTTCAATCCTTCTTCGTAGATCTGATGCGAGCGTCCATGTTTCACATACATATCATTACAACTACTCTAGGTTGCTTGATGTATGTTCAAGGTTTTCATCCAAGTCTTGTTCTCTCTCACTTCACATATTTCCATGTACATTTGTCCCAGAGAGAGAGAGAGAGAGAGAGAGAGAGAGAGAGAGAGACATAGTGGAAAGCAGGCATGATTTTGACGAATGTGTGTACCACGTCAATGCAATTATATATGGGGATTATTAGTATATTTTTTGATCCTGTGGTAGCATCTCATTTCGAAGGTTTCAATCCTTCTTTGTAGATCTGATGCGAGCGTCCATGTTTCACATACATATCATTACAACTACTCTAGGTTACTTGATGTATGTTCAAGGTTTTCATCCAAGTCTTGTTCTCTCTCACTTCACATATTTCCATGTACATTTGTCCCACAGAGAGAGAGAGAGAGAGAGACAGAGACAGAGACAGAGACAGACAGACAGACAGACAGACATAGTGGAAAGCAGGCCTGATTTTGACGAATGTGTGTACCACGTCAATGCAATTATATATGGGGATTATTAGTATATTTTCTCGTAATATTCGTATATCAATAATAATTACTGATTCGTCACTGATCAGGGATTATATAACAAAGATTATATAAGCATTAGTCTACTGTTGGCACATATTTATATGAGTATTCATACATCATAGGCGAATCACAATTTATACTAGCAACTGAAGATCCTCGTTGATTTGAATATATATATATATATATATATATATATATATATATATATATATATATATATATATATATATATATATATATATATATATATATATATATATATATATATATATATATATATGTGTGTGTGTGTGTGTGTGTGTGTGTGTGTGTGTGTGTGTGTGTGTTAACTAAATAAAATATAGCATGGCTTTAAAGTGTTGGTCTGTGATTTTGCTTTTATCTGTGTGCCTTTCTGTTTCTACTGCAAAAATAGGTGAAAATTGTTTGAGTGAGAGATAAAAGGATCCAAGCTGGATGAAAATCTTGAACTTGAAGTTGCACCAAGCAACCTCCCAAAACATGTGTCCTCATAGTGGTGTGTTTACATGTTCCATGTGATTATCTAGTGTCACACGATGCCAATGATACAGGGTTGTAATATCATGTCGAGACTGTATATATCTTTGTTTTAAAATCTATAATAATGTTTTCAAAAATAACATAGTTTTTAAATAGCAAAATGCCAGAATGCCCCATTGCGCCATAACCCCTTCTCTCTCTCTCTCTTTCTCTCTCTCTCTCTCTCTCTCTCTCTCTCTCTCTCTCTCTCTCTCTCTCTCTCTCTCTCTCTCTCTCTCTCTCTCTCTCTCTCTCTTAAGCTTGATCAGGGGTTGTGTAAGTTTCACTTCAATTAATCCAGAGCATTTGTTTTCATTTTTTCTGTGTATATGTCTTGGTTTACGATGGTTTCACTGTCAGACAAATAGAACAACATAGATACCGAGAGAGAATACAATAATCTTATGGTAAGACCTAGCAAACCCTCTAAAATAATAATGTTCTCAAATATAAGATTTAAATAGCTAAATGTCCGAATTCTCTCTCTCTCTCTCTCTCTCTCTCTCTCTCTCTCTCTCTCTCTCTCTCTCTCTCTCTCTCTCTCTCTCTGTAATCGTCCCACGCTCGAGACGATATGAAAAAAGAGGGATCGGGAGTTTGGTTTTGTTGCATGCAACGATGTCTCTAGACCTATGATGGTCAAATATACAGACTCTCTGACCAAAGGAAGGAGAAAGAATGAGATGGAGAAAAAAATTATCCTTAGTAGGCATCAACGACAAATAAAGAATAATAAAGACTCAGATAAACTGTAGATAATACACAATGCTTGAATAACCCGTGTTGGATATATTTCGCATTCATTTCAACTTACTCGCTAATGATTTGAAGGGCTGCGCCTAATGTTCGAGCAGCTAGCCATTCAACAAATTTAGTTCTCGACTTTCTTCTTTTAAACCAACTATAATATTTAAATCATAATGAAATTCAAAGCCTACACGCCAACCCCTCAAAAAAGATGAAAAATAAATCAAATTGTCAGTTTTTAAAGACGATTGAGAAAAGCTGCAGAACTAGGGTGGAATCATTTTGCAGAGGAGTACAATCCCTCCATCAGCACAGTTTCTTGAGGTCAACCATAACTCTGCTGGAAATGCAAGTATGTGTTTATTACAATTTTAAATAAAAGTAAAGAAGGTTTTCCTTTTCTAGTGGTATATAAATGAGACAACGTACATTATATATATATATATATATATATATATATATATATATATATATATATATATATATATATATAGAGAGAGAGAGAGAGAGAGAGAGAGAGAGAGAGAGAGACAGACAGACAGACAGACAGACAGACAGACAGAGAATACGGACATACACACCAGCAGAGCTAGGAGGGCTATATTCATCGATGACACATTTTTAAAACTTTTAACCCGTATTCTGGTTGTGAGTATTTTGAGGAACAACAAACAAACATCGTCATATATACACCTAAATTGTATTTGGTGGGAGTAGTGTCTAGGGGAGTGGACATAAGACTGCTTGAAACTGCGGAAGTACTTTACCAATCAATTAAAATTAAAACTTTATGCACTTCAGATGTGGAAATGAAATTCGTAAAAAAAAGTAACGAATATGAACCTAAATCATATATTGATTCATCCAGTATGTGACACCCTCACTCCAGTTTGAAATCGAGTTACATTGTATTATACATTGTTCAAAATGCAAGATATATTTACTTACCCCTGCAAGATTTTTTGTCTTTGCACGGAAGAGTCCTAAATGAATGTCCTGGCGGTCTATCACTGCAGACTTATTTATGAGCAATTTAGATGTTTGAGTGGAAAGAAGATATTGACAAGGAAGTAATTTCCTACTATATCATTAAACAAGGGGAGATTCGTGTCTTGTCTGTACTTGCTAATGATAATGATGATAATGAGGACTTTGTATAGCGCATAATCTTTAGAAGCTCAAAGTTCTTTACAACATGTATAATGATATGACAACACTACAGAAAGAAAAAAATCCACAACGAAAACCATGACATTAGAAAACATAAAAACATGCTGAAAACATATTAGGTAGAAAACATTATTAGCTCTCCAAGTTTGTTCCTGCAGTCGAAAAAGGTGATTTTTTGATGAGCACTAGTAAAAGGGACCACTATGTCTTTGTGTCTAGTTTCAATGTGTAATTCGTTCCACTTCGCCGTACACTGGTATTAAAAAGAACGTTGTCCATGTCACTTCGTTTTCATAGTAGGAACAATAAGCATACGATTGTCAGAACAGGTGCGTAAGTATCTTGCTGGTGTATACACATGGGTGAGGACGGATAGGTATGTTTTACTGGAGTCTGTCAGTGAAACGAGTAACACCTAGGTTTCGTACTGACTGTGTGAATTTAATGTTGGTGTTGCTGACATTTATTGTCTGAGGTGAAGGATCAACTTCAGTTGGGTGGCTAGATTTGTATATTTTGGTGTCATCAGCGTACAATTGGTGACACACTGGGTGACGATCTATGACACTTGAGAGCGGCTGAGTGTATAGAATGAAGGGAACAGGTAACAAAATAGACCCCGGTGGAACTCCACAACATGGATCAACTGGGCTAGAGTTTATTCCATTTTCAGATAAAATTTGTGTCCTATTGACTAAGTTGGACTTGAACCACTTGTAAGGCTGTATTGTGAATGCCAAATACATGCTGGAAATGTTGAAGTAATATAACATGGTATATTGTGTCAAATGCTGCAGACAAATAAAGGAGGGTGCGGACCGTAATCTTTCCACTATACACAGCAGAGAGAATGTCATTAAATACTTTCAAAAGAGTAGTTTCGGTACTGTGGCAAGGGCGATATTCAGACTGTTCATTGCTAAAAAGACTGGCTGAATTCAAATGAGATACGAGTTGGGTTAGAACAACTTTTTCTAAGATTTTGTTTTTATATGAACAGGAGATTAGAAACTGGGTGGTAGTTCCTTCAATCGTAATGGTCAAGTGTTGGTTTCTTCAGCAGTGGCTTTTCGATGGCAGTTTTTAAAAATGATGGATATTTTCCCGATGAGAGAGAGAGATATTAATAGCATTAGTTAGTGAAGGCAATATTGGGTTTAAAACACTCAGTCGGCAGTGATGTTGGAATGGGATCAAGTTGACATGACTTTGGCGCATTCTTCATCGCAATTGGCCGTACTAAATCCATAGAGACAGGTTCAAATGGTCCTAATGGTTGTCGCTTAAATTCTGTATCATAACTGTATGGTGACGAGTAAATTGAAATTGTGTTGTCAAGCGAGTCTCTAATGGTTTGTACTTTGTCACGGAAGAAATTTGCAAATAGGCCCGAAAGGTCTACTGGGGAGAAGGTAGTTGGAAGTGGTGTACATTTGTTCCTTGACATTAGTTTGATAGTTATCTCGAAGAACACTTTTCAGCTGGAACTCTCCATGATCTTAGTACTGTAGTGTTTTAAGTTGTCTAAATGGACTATGTTTACGACGTTCTTCTTAGCGGCTTCATAGATTTGTTTGTAAATAATTAATCTGGTGGAAAGTCAAAGCCTCTCTGCTGTACGGTTATATCTTTTAGCAGTGCAAAGCTGCTCCCTAACACTGCTATACCACGGCGAACACGTTTATTAATATTTTGCATTTGGTGGATGGGGCATGTTTTTAAAGCAAAGAACGCAGGCATTTAAATATCGAGTTGTTCTGCTGTAGGATGTAAGTAAGTTGTTAGGTTAGTTTTTTTGGGAGGTCATGCATTAATTTGGTTCTATTTATCATACGGAGGTTTCTATTAGTAGCAAAAAAAGGTGTTAGGGACTGATACGTTGAGACGGTATATAATGCAGAGATGATATGATGCAAGTTTGTTGGATACAAGGGTGGATTGCAGATAATTATCATCAGGTCTATGAAGAAACCAGTCTAAAATGTGACCAAGTTTATGGGTGGCTTGGTTAACTGACTGTTTAAGGTTGAAAACAGAATAGAATCTAGAAGTTTTGACGTGTATGGATTTCCAAGACAGTCAAAGTGAAATTTAAAATCTTCAAGAATAATTAGCTAGGCTGCCACCTATCGAATTTCCTTACTTCATAAGATTTGGAAACTACTCCAAAAAGAAAGATTCAGTCAACTTGTTTTTTCTACTAGGAGGAGGGCGGTAGAGACAAAAAGAATGTACTGACCTTTGTTCCAGTGTGAATGTTGTTTGGACTAGTTCAAACGATGTGTGGCAGAAATTGAAGGTTGTGTTGTACTTATGATGTTTTATCCCGGAATTCTTTGTGATGACAGCAATTCCACCTACGCGAGAGTTGCGGGGGAACGACTTGATGGAGTAAACGGTGGGTGTTAAATCCGCGCACATGGGCTCATTGCCTGGTGTTTCTTAGACATGTTTCTGTCAGGAAGAAGACGTCGATATTCTGGTCGTTGATAAACTTCACTATTCCCGTGCGTTTTTCCCGTGATCCTATTGCTTGGGCGTTGAATAATGCAATACGCAGTGGTATCTCCGGGACACTTGACACAACGGTTGACGATTTAAGATGAATTTGCACCAGGTTATCAAAATTAACGGCCGAATTTTTAAATTGTTTGTTTGATAAGGGCGAAAGGGAGATATCTGGAATTCTTCTTCCTGTTCTACGCCTGCCATCTGTGAAACAACGTTTCTTTTTTTCGCTTCCGTTTACATTTAAGTAATGATGAATGTAGTCCCAGTTCGTTTAGTCTTGAACAGAATGTAGATGAGCCAAGTTTTGGTCATTTAATGCAATTAATAAGGGTGCATCATAGCGAAAGCGGGTTGACTGGCGATCATGTGATGGCGGTTTATTCAAAACAAGGACGTTTTAACAGTGGAACTAGACAGCTGAGAAAAATTATTATTGTTCTCGTTTCCAAAACAAGGAGATGAAGAAATACATACGAACTGAACAGCCAATGCATGATGAAACACAATAATGTAGACGAAGATAGACAACAAGCACACATATCATGAAAAAAAAGAACAAAAACGGATGAGCTGCATCAAGCAGTTAAGTTATAGAGGCCATCTTTCCAGATAGCCATCGATGCGGATCAACGCTCGTATCGTGCTGTGTTTGCGTACTCAAGACCAGTCAGATTAGAACTTTAGTGTGCCATATCATATTTTTATGATTCTTAGAGATCGCTATGGAATGTGTGTTTTAAAACTGCATATATAGTAATTGTTCTTTAATAATATTAAGATGTGAACATGTGTGTGTGTGTGTGTGTGTGTGTGTGTGTGTGTGTGTGTGTTGTAATAGTTCTAGCAAAAATGCTACTGAGGACACCAATATGGTTAGCGCGAACGAAGGTTTGGTCGTGAATATGTGAACTGTAGCATCGAATTCAACGAAATCTAAATAAAATCAATGTAATTATAGATCTTTTCAAATTTCTATTAATTATATCTCTCTGTAAGCGAAGATAGCAGATCGGCGAAAATTAATATCAAGAGACGAATACTTGTGTCAAATTAAGTCACTTGTGTTATTTTCTGATGACCGAATACATTATGATGATATCTTAGATTAAATCTTTTGAGCAATACTAAAACTGGTATTGTGTGTAATTTTTTGGAATACATGATAAAATAGCACTATTAATGAGTAATACGTAAATACTACTACACAAAACATCGTGCTTATTGTTTAAACATATTGTATTGCCATAGCAGGATACAATGGGATTGGACAGAAGTTTTAACAGCTTAAATTAGCCCAACATAATACAAGTATTGCATCATATTCAACATGAAGACATACAAAAATGACTAATTATGAGAGAGAGAGAGAGAGAGAGAGAGAGAGAGAGAGAGAGAGAGAGAGAGATTTGCATACATGAACAAAATTCTATATTTTCATTTTGAATCGCTCTTTTTCCAAAGCAGAATATTTAAGCTAATAGTTGCATATTAACTTGAAATCAAATTTCTCATCAACTCATCTTTTTCTCTGCTGTGCTTGATACAGAACGTTGCTAGATACAATTTTGGGACATAATCGCTTTTAAAAAGCAGTTTAAGACATACTATACTGAGTATCATGTTCGAGATTGTTAAACAACGATACCGTAGAAGGTATACAAATGATTTGGTAGAATTAAGCCCGAAAATGCAAATGACCATTTTGTTGAACCTCGAAGGTTATAATTTGTTTGTTCGGAGACATAGGGAGCAAGTAGTTCAAAAATACAGTCTGTAGTTAGGCTCATTTTAATGATGTAGGGTGTTAGTATTTTTTTTTTTTTTTCTTTAAGACTGCAAACTTTCCAACCCTAATTAAAATAGAGAGATTGCCTGCTAGTGTATGTGTGAAGTCCAGTAACTAGTCTTGCCACTTCGAGCTGTAGTTTTTCCAAAGTTTCTGAATCGATCAACGAGCATCAGTCCCAGACTACACTGACATATTTCAAGATAGGCCTGATATAAGTTATATACTGTTCTGATAAAATTTGCCTACTTAGAGTTTGTGTTAGTTTTCGTAGATTAGCTATTCGACATGATGCTGTTTTTAAAATAATATTATTGTGATACGTCCATTTGGTATTTGATGCAAGTATTAATCCTAGAAGACGGTTAGAATATGCATATATAAATCCGTTATTATTAAAAAAAGCAAGTTCATGATTGTTTGTTACGCGTTTGTTCGTGAAAAAATAGCCACTGTCTTTTCTGGAATAAAATTTAAGAACCATTTCATCGATCAAGTATGCAGTTGTATTAGGTCATTATTCATGACAAGCTTTATTTCAGCACAATAAGGGGATGAATAATGTAGAGATGAGTCATGTACAAAAAGACGAGAGAGAAAGCTCATACCATCGGCAATATAGTTTACATAGATTAAAAGCAAGAGTGGGGCAAGTAAGGATCCTTGAGGCACACCAGCATTTATAATGAATAAGTAATGTGCATCGCTTGTTTTCTACTACTTACATAACTTTCAAATCATTTTATCAGATTACCTGAAATTCCATAATTCTTCAATTTAAATAATAATACTCTGCGTCGGACCCGATCGAAAGCTTTTGATAGATCACAAATACAAGAATTTTGGAATTGTTCTAGTTGAAAAACAGACCAGGAAGAAATCTTGATTGATACTAATAAAACAGACGGTTTGTATCAAAAGTAATTATATACGTGTTTGAAAAAAATGCATCTTTTAGAGATTTTTGCGACACGGCTAAGAGGAGAGATGGGTCTATATTTGGCAATCTCGTGGGAATAACCATTTTAGGAATGACAAGAATGTGCCAAAGTTTACAGTTTTTTGGAAATTTGTTTTCTTTCAATGACTGATTAAAAACCATTGCTGATATTGTTTCACAAACGACTTTAAGCATTCTATGACATACACCATCAGGCCCAGTGGCTTTATTGACAGAAATTTAATTAATGATATCTTTAATTTCTTTTTGTAGTCATAGTGATTTCGTATAGGGTATTATAGCATTTTTTCTGGAAAGTAGGGAGAGAAGCATTACTCTCATCAATAGTTGAAATCTAGATAAAATTATCAATTAAAAAGTTACCCTTTTTTTCTCATCGTAGATACAATCATAAGCATTATTTCCTGTATATGTAAGTCGTGGAATAGAATTTAAAGGATCGATCTCATTTACAAAGGATTTTGTAATTTTCCAAACTGGTTTAGGAACAATTATTTCAGAGTTTGAAAGATGCGCATCAATATTATCCATACATTGTTTATTTTTTAGTATACCTTTTCATGTTGTTTACTTTATTCCTGATTTGTCTGAATTTTTTAAAGTTGATTGGCCAGTCACAATTGATGGTAGATTGCGTGCTCTATCCGTTTTCCTTGTCATTTTTCCTATCTGGCAGTCCAAACACGGTTTATCGTTTTCCTTGTCATTTTTCCTATCTGGCAGTCCAAACACGGTTTATCGTTTTCCTTGTCATTTTTCCTATCTGGCAGTCCAAACACGGCTTATCGTTTTCCTTATCATTTTTCCTATCTGGCAGTCCAAACACGGTTTATCGTTTTCCTTGTCATTTTTCCTATCTGGCAGTCCAAACACGGTTTATCGTTTTCCTTGTCATTTTTCCTATCTGGCAGTCCAAACACGGTTTATCGTTTTCCTTGTCATTTTTCCTATCTGGCAGTCCAAACACGGTTTATCGTTTTCCTTGTCATTTTATCTATCTGGCAGTCCAAACAGGGTTTATCGTTTTTCTTATCATTTTTCCTATCTGGCAGTCCAAACACGGTTTATCGTTTTCCTTGTCATTTTTCCTATCTGGCAGTCCAAACACGGTTTATCGTTTTCCTTGTCATTTTTCCTATCTGGCAGTCCAAACACGGTTTATCGTTTTCCTTGTCATTTTTCCTATCTGGCAGTCCAAACACGGTTTATCGTTTTCCTTGTCATTTTTCCTATCTGGCAGTACAAACACGGTTTATCGTTTTCCTTGTCATTTTTCCTATCTGGCAGTCCAAACACGGTTTATCGTTTTCCTTGTCATTTTTCTTATCTGGCAGTCCAAAAACGGTTTATCGTTTTCCTTGTCATTTTTCCTATCTGGCAGTCCAAACACGGTTTATCGTTTTCCTTGTCATTTTTCCTATCTGGCAGTCCAAACACGGTTTATCGTTTTCCTTGTCATTTTGCCTATCTGGCAGTCCAAACACGGTTTATCGTTTTCCTTGTCATTTTTCCTATCTGGCAGTCCAAACAGGGTTTATCGTTTTCCTTATCATTTTTCCTATCTGGCAGTCCAAACACGGTTTATCGTTTTCCTTGTCATTTTTCCTATCTGGCAGTCCAAACAGGGTTTATCGGTTGGGCGAATTGTTATAGATTTACAAAGAATACATAGAGTTGAAAATTCCAATAGTTTGGTTATGAATATATTAGTTACCACATCAATATCGTTTGGAGTTAGCAACATATATACCCAGTTCGGTTCTGTTATCAGAGCGTTCAGGTTATTAAAATCAGCTTTGTTGTAATCCAAACACGATGCATATGGTACGCTTGGAGGTGCACGTTAACGATGATTGATGTAATAGAAGCAATATGAACACTAATTCTCTATCAGGTTTAAGATGTCTGTGTGAATTATATTTGTACCATTAATTACACAGTTTTGATCAAGCAAGGTTTTGGCAGTTGAAGTAACTCGTGTAGGATTTGTTACTACATTTCGTAGAATATATCTTGCCATTAAACTAACTAAACATACAGTTTCTTGAGAATGTCTTATGTTTTATGGTCATGTAATGATTATACTTTAGTGGTATATTCTTCTTTGAATATACTGCTTTACACACATGCAGTGTTACTGCAGTGAAAACAAATCACTATCGAAAGGTTTACTGCGCAACGTGTTGAATTACGGTGGCGATCTACAGTTTGGTATTTTGCATAGGGCTAGAATTTTAAAGAACAACATTTCCCCTGGTTTCCTCGATATTTATAATGGCTTTTAAAAATACCTTGAATATGTTAAGTATTAAAAAAGAACCTTTGATCTTTTTTTATTTTGGTGTATGATCGATAGTTGTAAAATAGAGTATACAGCTTGGCTTAACATCAGATATGCAACCCTTTCAATAACAAAACACTTGCCAGTTCCGCTAGATCATTTTCACTTCCGAGACTTCAGAGGTAACTTGCAAGAAAAGAGCCTACAACGTTTGTTTTCTCTCACATTTTAAATATTTGGTAATTCATTCATTGTACAGTCAGACTCTATTGTCTAGTCCGGCAAAATTCATTTTCCATGTTTTAAGAGCTGCCAAAGATAGTGTACTTCGACTAATTCTGTCCTATTTTCTTTGCACAAGGGAACAGTCATTTTAGTTAGCTGTTTGGTAATACAGAATAAAATAAACATTTCTTATCACTGTTAACCTATATCCAGATACAAACGTATGCAAACATTTGTAGTAATTATGCTATAACTGACACAAAACGAAGTGTTATTGGGGAAGATGTGATGCATATATGGTTTCCTACAGTCACAAAATCAACAGTCTGACATCAAGGGTAAAAAGCAAAATACGAGCGAAAAAAGCAAAGTAAATTAGATAGTATATTCAGTAACTGTAGCAATTATCTAAACATTATTTTTTCACCAGTCCTTTCTGTCAATTTGTGAAGGAAAGAAACGAGAGAGCTGGTGTTATTAAAAATTACTAGAAACTAGATGATATTTAGTTACTGTCGTGGTCCATGTGCGGTAGACTATGATTAAGGATAACTAATATTGTGAAGATAGCTATTGTCATGTTCTATAGCTTTAGAGATACATTGGAAACGTCTCTCTCTCTCTCTCTCTCTCTCTCTCTCTCTCTCTCTCTCTCTCTCTCTCCTCCTCCTCCTCCTCCTTCTTCTTCTTCTTCTTCTTCTTCTTCTTCTTCTGCTTGGAATATGGTGTGTTTGATTGTTCAGTACTGCTTAGACTAAGTGGTAGTGATTAGCATCAGCAACGTTTTTTCACATCTAAATGGGCATTACACATTCAAAGAAAAGCGTACAATTCGCCAATGAAAGAAAAAGCAGTATATCAAATGTTGTTCTAAAATGGTGACTCCCTTTTGTAAAATAATGTTTTTATTTTCTGTATGAATTAGATGTGTACAGTATTTCTATCAAGTGACATGTGATGATGACGACCATCATACAACCGTTGTACTGTAGGAACTGGCAAGACACATGAAAGAATGTTTTTATTTTATACTTTATATTCGTCATAGTTGCGGACATAAGGACGGAAAATCCATGATTGCGAAATTTCTTCTTTATAATTCCAATCGCATGGATAAACTCGTTGTTTCTGTAAAACTCCAATTATCTGATGATGAAATTCAATGTAAAAAATCTCATATTGTTGAGCAATTACCTGCAGAAAAATGAATGTAAGATGAATTCCATTATAATTGTAGTTATATTATTTCAGCAGTTTCTAAGAATTTCAGTAGCAGTGTTCTGGAAATGCTGAATTTATCTTTTAATTGAAAACTAAAATATGGAATTATTGCGGACTTTGCGAGTTCCCCTGTAGTGTTAGTAGCAGAAATGTAATTAGTTGCTACTTATCTGAGGTATATGCTATTCAGTACATGGAGATTTTGTTTGTTTTATGTTTAGGGTTTAAATTGCGTAACATTAACTTAGGAAAAGCGGTTAGAACAATGTATATGAAGATTTGATTTCGTTATTTTATTTGTATCATGTTTTATTTCTTTCTTTCTTTCTTTCTTTGCATCCAGATATCTCAAAGACGTGGACTGTGCGACAGCGCGCGCGTGCGTACGTGCGTGCGTGTGTGTTCTGTTTTCTACATCACGGGTTATTACGCAACAATACTATTTATGTATTTAGTTCCTGAATTGTTCACTAATAGCAAACATTTAAAAATAACGGAACTTAGGATTTTTAGAATTAAATCCCATGTAACCCCAGCTTTGCACACATAAGTCTGAATGATTACAATTCTGAATACATTTTAGTGGAAATCCAAATTAAGTTATGATGCCCCAGTGCTAGACATCACTATAAACTGCCTCACTGCAGACATCGTAGCGATATGACTGAAAAATTGTTAAAGCTACGTTAAAAATCCTTATTAATTTTTAAAAACAAAATCCATGAATGTAATCTACGTGTCCTGTTACTTGTAGCTGAAAAGATTTCATGTTTCATGAGTGTACTATACTGGTTGTTGTACTAGGGTTAACGCCATTTTTCAGCACAAGATAGGCAATACATGGCGGCCAGTATAAATGGTGAAGGAAGAACCAGGAAAACCCCGGAAAGAACCACCGACCCGCGAGAAGCTACTGGTAAGCATTCTCAAATACCCTTTTACTGGTAGCTGCGAGCAATCGGTTTACTAAGATCATATCACATATAATTCCTAAAATTTTCATAAGTAATAATCGCGGATTGCTCATAAATAAATATTGGAAAGTCTTACCACAATTCTAATATGATATGGGGATAAACATTTAGTCTTTTATAATATAAAATGAAAGGGTTCTAGGGATAAAAGTCGAGTCAATTACTTATTCTAATCATATAACGAATCAAAGTATCCGTAATAACATAAAGTTAACTCATGAATACGAACTTGAAAGATACTCTAATTTATATTTATATTTGATTAAGTACATTTCGCATAACTTCTACATTACTATATTATCCGAAATTTGTATACGTCACCTCTCCTTGGACTACACAACACCCATTTAATTGGGCTCAAATACAAATTGTAACAAAACAGAATTGCCTGGTCTGGATTAATATAGCTCTCGCGTTAAAAGTGATTATATACATTTAAGTATTAGTTCATTCATAAATAAATTAAAATTTAACTATATTGTCACTCCTGACCAGTTTGAATAACTTGATGTCGCGACCCTAAATGTCAACATTGACTAACGGTTTCGCAGTTAGAGTATTTTTTTTAAATACTACTTTATTCTATTTCCGCTTTAGCTGAATTACAACTATACAGTTTATTTTAGAAACGCATTTAGTTAATTACACTAGAATGAAACAGTAATTTAATGATATTGGTGTTATGATTGATTCAATATGTACTTTTGCCACATCCGGCAAAGGCGAAGGAAATTGGTTTATTACATTGGAATTATAAGTTGGGTGGCCATACTTTTTGTACTGAATTTTCGAGGTGGTCCACCAGTAAGTAATGTACAAGTTATACAGGTCATCTATGCATTCGGTGCCTGCTATTTCAGCTGTATATGTTATATCTGAATATTTGATTAAACGATAAACGATTTTCGATAAGGTCACAAGCGGACGATATAAGTGGACGATGGACAATCTGGCAGTTTCTCCTATATACAGCCATCAAAATTGACTGATTTTTTATATCTAGGCACATGAAGCAAAATCAACATATAAATCACAAATACAGATACTAACAGAAAGCCTGATTGGTGTTGTTTGTGTATATATCTTTTTTTAATAAAAATTTCTTGAGATTCAATGAATTTATTTAGACTTTGAAACACCATATAAACTCAATGGTAAATCTGTTAAATCAAGATCAACATGTGATACGTCTTACGGGTAGGACTAATGGCAGTTGATGACATCATCCGGAAACAATCTATACAATGATTCCAGGAAAATAGTTAGAAATACAAAGTGTTGTCAAGGTTGCTATGTATAAATTGTTACAAAAACATCAGATACTCATGATTCCTGCAGTAACAATACAACAGACATAATTTGATTTTTTTTCTTCTGTTTTAGAATTCTTAATGTGTTCCAAATTGGATGAACATTTTTAAACATGAGTATTTGGTTACTGAGTTATGCTATCTTTAATATAAATTATATGGATGTTACATTATGGAGGTTATGTCTAGAGCTGTACCGATTAATCGCCCATACTCATAATCGGGCTGATTATTAGAACAATCGGTATAATCGGTATCTGCAAAAATAATCGGTGCAGATGCAAATAAATTTCCAAAATATAATTTCAATTATAACATTCATCTTGACATGGCTTGAATTTTAAAACAATTAAATAATGGAAATTAAGGAAGAAACATTTGATTTGGGGAATAATTGAAAGACAATATATTCTTAAAAGTAACTACTGCTTTAACACACTTGCTGTAAACTACCACTGATTTTTGCTGAGAACTCCAAATTATTACATTATGTCCTCAATTTTCATTTTCTTCTAAACAAGAAAAGCCCTACATGTTCTGTTGCATCACCTGTGAATTATTGTTGTGACGAAATAATTACTTTTCTATAAAGAATTCACATCTTCACTAAATAGAATGTTAAGTTTAAACATTATTCACGTAATTTAATGATTTTTTTTTACCTATGCAACAATACAAAAATTAAAAATTAACCAGAACAAAAACATAAGCCATAACAATAAAATTGTCCACAATTAATTTAAATCCCAAGAATGATCACTACGATGCTTAACTCCAATGCTACAGCGCCATTCCTACGAAAGAAACTTACACGAGTTAACATCTGGCATTTTTAGACCGTATATACCAATGTTAATTACCATCGTTAAATGTTGTTGTTGTAGAGTTAAATGACATTTTTCAGCACACGATAGGCTAAACATGGTGGCCAGTATTATTGGTGGAGGATGAATCCGGGAACGTAAAAATGAATCTTGTTCCCAGGCTCCAAACACTCTAGCTACGCCTCTGCATCAATGTACTGGTATAGTTGGTGTTCAAAGTTCCTCTTGTCACAAGCCAGTTTCAGGCATTTTAATGATTAACTGGCCTGCACTGCTGTCGCAAAACTATAGAGAAATTCACCGACTATCATTAAAGGAGACGCCGAAACATCAGGCTTTCTATTGTGTGGAAAATTATGATGTTTGTTCAGCCAAAAGACAAAACTAAAATTGATTGATCTTGATCTTAGTCGATCTATATGAGAATTTTTGCTTTTATTTTTGCCCCTGTTCGTGAGCATGTAAATTATGATGGTTACATGCCTTGTACAATCAAACGTGCGTACCATTTAAACATATTGCCTTAATTTGTAGGATTGCTTTTATCATTGAAAATGAGTAACTCATGAGAGGTGATTCATTGTAAATGAAACAACTATTAAGGACTATCTGAAATGTTATCTAGAAGAATGCAATTTGGTTGAAACAACGAATAAAGCAAAATCTGCATCCAATATGTTTGGGAATAAATATGGATTCAAGTGACGCTATGCACGCTTTGCACTGTGTAAGTACTGTACATTATAGTACATGGTCTCCCTGGCCCACAAATTATGAAGTCTGTATTTACCTTTATTTAATTTTGTGTTGGAGAAATCAGAAAATATGCACATGCAAAATAATAACAAAATCAATCATAGTATTGTATAACAATTTAATAATTGTCGGGTCACCGAAAGTTACTTTTTTTAACATGCCTATGTCTTAAGACGCAGAAAAAAGTATTGTTTCATGTTCCAAGATTTATAGCCATTACATTAGTACGGTAAAGTTTAGACATTGGCCCGCAGATAAGCCGACACCCCCCCCCCTCTTCCAGGCCTTTATTTTTTCCTAAATTATTAAGCTTATACGCGAGTATATATACTGTGATAATGAAATAATCAGTCTCATAATCGGTATCAGCAATTTTAATAATTGGCCATACGTGGTATCGGCATAATCGGCAAAAGTGACATCGGCACAGCTCTAGTTATGTCCTTTCTAAAACAATTCATATGATTGATTACATGTAGTAACTTATAACATATTTCATCTAAAAGTATTGATATGTAACACCCATATTATATTAAAGATAGCATAACTCAGTAACCAAATATTCATGTGTAAAAATTTAAATTCGGAAGAAAAATGAGCATATGATTAATAATAAATGATTATCTAATATTTTAATAATTTTGTAATCTTATTTATAGCCATTTTTTTAGGGAATGACTATAATGTCACATTGAAAGCAGTACATATTGAAAAAAGACCAAACTACTTCAATCACTCTATGATTAGGCCCAAAATATTGACCCAGTTTACTGCCAACTTTCCATTTTAAAAGTCTATACCATTAAATTATTTTTGCCTTGAGATCTCAAGATGGCATCTAAGGTGCAGAAAACTTTCATTTTCAGATCATAATTTATTTGGACCAAATTATGTGCTGACACAAAGGTGATTTTGACTGTGAAATACCTTTAAAGAAAAACAATGAACTGATGATTATAAGTTTTAATAGTTATTAATTTTGCAAACAATAGAGAGCGTAAAATGCTTTTTGTTTACAGCTGGTTTTTTGTTCTTAAGTTTATTTTTTCGTCAGTTTTTCCCAAAATAGAAACTAGATTTGAACTATATCATTTCCTTTTTTTTTTTTTAAAGCAAACTAATTTTTAAATGTTTACAATAAAAAAAAAAAATGTATTCTTTGAATTGATATCTTTTCAAACATTTTGAAATCGGGTCATTTTGGTCCATTTTCAATACTTTCAAACAGTAATGCAATTAAATTGACTTGTGGCTTTTATTGATTTCTCATGCAAATCTTGTTCTTTTTGCATTATATTTACCAAATATATATTGCATGCAGAGTTACTGATGTTTAAGACAATATTAAAATATTTTATACTGTTATCATTTATTTTTTATTGTGAGAGTAATACAGATGATAAAAATGAGGACTTTGTATAGCACCTAATCTTTAGAAGCTCTAAGCACTTTACAACGTCTGTACTGATAAGACTACAAAAAGCAAAAACAACAAGTAAAGAGAGTAAAACTTCAAAATCATTAAATGAGCATATTTTGTTGTCATCCTGACACACTGAAATCAGTTACTTACATTAAAATGTGTGACAAGCTTTCTCCTGAGATAGAGAACACTTACTTTTATCCTTTTTTTTTATTATTTGCCAAGCAGTAAGTATGTATCAGTCTCCTGTAATTGTCACATGAACAACAGATCATAAACATTCTTGTGGGTGTTACGTTTTTGGTACATCAATCATGCTTTGAAATAAATCCTCCAGGTGCTTAATTGTTGGAGATAAGTGCCTTTGATTTCCATAATGACCAGACAAAGAGTTCTATTATTAACACTTAACACCTACTCACCTTAAAATTGGCAACAAGCATCAAAACAATCTTTGACATGCCCATTGTTTCGAGTCCAAAAGCTCAAAAACTGTCCGAGGCTATGTTAGTACCTGAAAGTCCCTAAATCCTAGATGCATACAAATATCAGTGTATCCCCTAGGGTTGAAAGACAGAGAGTCAAATAGCTCTTTGGTGACTAAGTGAAAAACTTAACTTTGATATCAAAACTGGGGGTCAAATAAAAAATTTGGGGGTCTCTGAAGTGCAAATAAGGGTAAATGGAAACACTGATTTTTAGAAGTAAAATGTTACAGATTAGTTCAAATATAAACATTTAATCATTATTTGTCTGAACTTGCTTTAAATAGTAAACATTCACAATATGATGTATGCTTGCGAAAATACAAGACTGACCTTGACATTGATAACTAAATTGAAATTACATACTACTAAGGAAAATAGAACTGGCAAATTATGTAATAGAAGTATGTGTTACATATAACTAAGTAAAGATGCCAATATAGGTACTGTGGCACGATCACAGGGTATGAACTTGCAAAACATCATTATAAATGGAACAAGACCTCTTTCTTCTTCTTTTTCTTCTTGTTCTGTCTCTGTCTCTCTGTCTCTCTCATATTTGGACATACCCACAGGCAAACTTGAAACTTGAGCCTGCCAGAGGCATATTTGAGCTTGTCCCTGTAATACAACATGTTGATTTGTAAATCCCTGTTCATGTATTTCAAATTTGTACAGATGATTCTGTTGTGACATCAAATATTGGCGCACACTATCAAAAGAACCCATCTCAATAGCAACTCAGCAGAATTTGACTAACTTTGACATAAAGCTTCCTGGCATAAATACCTTTAAATAGTAAATAAATGATGTTGACATGTCATAGATGAAAATATGAAAAAGAATTTTTAAAACATGCAGTGAACTACATTGAAAGGAATGTATACAGAAAGCACTTTACTGACATTATATGGCAACTTTTTATGCATTTTGCTGTTAAACAGATGTCAGTCATGTGACCATTTCAGGCTCACTTGGGCCTTTTGATTTTGTTGTAGTATTGGGGTCTTGGTAAAACAGCAAAGGCAAATTACATTCAGAAGTTTTTGTCTGAAAATTGTGTTCCCTTGGAATTAAATTTAAGAATCTGTAGCAAACCCAACTTTGGTTCTTTTTATAGGGAACTAAATTGAAAAGAGAACTTCCAGGCATAACCATAAATTTTGTACAGACAGTTTTCATCACATCAGAGCAGACCATTGAAGAAATAGAGGAAAATTTCTTCAGGTAAGGAATAATTTGTGTGATATCTTTTATTGTGCAATAGGTTTTGTATATTAAGACCTCATTTCTATAATAAAATTGATATATTAAGACCTCATTTCTATAATAAAATTAATATATTAAGACCTCATTTCTATAATAAAATTAATATATTAAGACCTCATTTCTATAATAAAATTAATATATTAAGACCTCATTTCTATAATAAAATTAATATATTAAGACCTCATTTCTATAATAAAATTAGATTAAGATTTACAGTTTTGATTAAAGCATGCATAATTTGAAAAAGAATATATTATGTCTCTTAATAAACAATAGTGTACCTATCTGCTTTATGTGTTAAGGATTAAGTCTTAAGATATAATTTGTTAAAACTCAAGTGAACTGAAATGTCATTAACCATATACCAGTAGCTGGATTCTAGATGTCAAGACCTATACCCCTACTGGAAATAATAGCAGTAGATTTGTACATATCTCCATCTGCCTCACCCAGTCTGTCCATTGCATCTTATGGGGTATCTTTATTTTGTGATTGAACCAGTCTCTAGTTTTCAATAATTTCCAGGAAACTTGGGTAAACTATTTGAAAGGTAAATTCTCTTGAAAACATTGTGAATGTGGTAAATTATTTTTATATAAAAAAGCAGTGTTTACATAATTTACATGTTTTCATATAACTATGTCATATCAGGGATTCCTTTCATCTTTCCATCCATATTGTTAGGGACTCATTCCATCTTTCCAACCATATTGTTCATGCAAATTTGACAAAATTGTTTCATTGTGCTCTCAGTGTGATAAAAAAACAAATGTTTTCTTGCTGTCCATCTGTATGTCTGTCCCAAATCAACTTTAGCAATGTAGCATAACAACTATTAAAACTTAGAGCCATTTTACTCATATTATCATTGTCATAAGGGGATGTCTTAATTAGATTTTTAAGAAAATGTATGAAAAGATTCCATTATTTCTGAAAGATTTTTGATTTTATTAACAAAAGCTTAATTAAAATTAAACAAAATCAACTTCAGTTTACTTGATTATAAATCAGGTCAAACTGTAAATGCTATAGACTGATGTGCTGTCATATAATGTACTGTCTTATTATGGTCTATATTATTGTATTATTATATAATGTACTGTCTTATTATGGTCTATATTATTGTATTATTATATTATGTACTGTCTTATTATGGTCTATATTATATATGTAAAATCAGTGGTATAGATCCTAATGTGCTTATTATGGTCTATATTATTGTATTATTATATAATGTACTGTCTTATTATGGTCTATATTATATATGTAAAATCAATGGTATAGATCCTAATGTGCTGTCATATAATGTACTGTCTTATTATGGTCTATATTATTATTGTTCTTCTGGATCTGAGGGTTGATTTTAAACTAGCAGAGCTGAGTGTATGCAGTTTGCCATAGTGTCTGACTTATATGTCAATATATACAGTATATAATTGATATAATTGGTACATGTATAGACTACCAGGTGCAGAATTAGTACAACATATATTCAACAAAAGAAAGTAAATGTGACATACATCTGACATTTCACTGGCTTTTATTCAGTTTTTATATTTAGTTATAACCACATAGGATTTTTGTCTTTTTTATAAAAGAAAAATTTTATACATGGAATCATGAAACTTAAATGTATTATTTTCACAAGCCTTGTATCATGGAGATCATGCTGAAATGTTTATTAGATATAGGAGACTTAAATTTATTAATTAATGTTGTAGTTTATACAATATATCTTAATGAAGTATTCAGAAAACTACATGCATTTTGTTTTGCATAACTTGTTGGATATATGAGAGTTAATTTTATTAATTAAAATATTGTAGTTTATACAATGTGTTATAATGATGTGTGCAGAAAACTACATGCATTTTGTTTTGCATAAAGACAGAGTTTGATAAGACATTGGGATGTGTCAATACCATTGGCCATGATATAATTTTCTACTTTGCATGCTACACTGACATAGAACATAACTTGAGTTTGAGTTTGAATTTATTGCATACCTCCAATTTATCATTTGATTAATATTTTTAGTTGCACAGTGTCAAATTGTGTTCAGAACTTCTGGATTTATTAATATCTGATTTTAGTGCACGTAAGAATATCACTGCTCTAATATTAGTGAAAACACATGCTGTAAATACTAGACAAAATGAACGGCACAAATCTATATCGGCCAGTTACAGTGTACAAAATGATATATTGTGTTGTTCAAATATAGGTCACAGGGAACAAGCAGTATATAACATTATAGAGTAAATGTTGTTAAAGTTTGTCACTGCCAATAAGTTTACATTTGACAAATCAAATAGAATTATATTTTAATTATGATAATAATAATAATAATAATAATAATAATAATGATAATATGTCTGAAATTTATAGGTATCTTGAAATCACAGATGTACATTGTCGAGATGATCGTCGATTGGGAAGCTTAAATGATGGGGGATGGAATGTGTGCTTCTCACCTCCTTTTGCACTAAAACAGCCATGTTTAGTCTACTCTTTTGGGTAAGATTATTACATTTCCTCACAGCTATTATATAAAAAAAAAAAAAAAATTCCATACACTTTAGTTTATGTGAGGTTATATGAGGTTACAGGGCTGTCAAGGACCTGAGGTCCTGGTGATATGTTAAGAAGATACTCTTTTCTTTTGTGATTGGCATATCCCTTCAATGTGCCTCAGTTTCTTTTTGACACACCCTTTTTGGTCATTTGTATTTGCAGATAAAGTGTAGTGCTGTATTGTTAAGTCATGTAAAACAATTTATTTCCCAGACATAAAACAAAACTTGAATGTGGTGTTGTATTTATTATATGCATCCACTTCTACCTTTCTGAATATTTATAGCTTTCATGTATGAATGAAATTCAGTAAGAATTGAGATTTATGAATGTTAGATTCACTGCTTAATTTTTTAAATTTATGTTCAGACATCAAGGATGACACCAAAGTGGTTCTAATCTAGGTGTGTGATACAATATGGATTTAACATCAGAATAGAATGAAAAATCAAGCTTGTATGATTAAATGGATGTGTAATAAATATGGTAGTGGCACAGTCTGGAACTGGATATGAATAGTGTGTCTTGTGGTTTAGAAGTGATTCAGCTTGTTCTTTCATAGTGAAACTGTTTTTTTATAATGAGACTGTCACAGTGGAAAGCAATGGAAAATATATCTACATTAATGACAACAAATTAACTATTATGAGTCAAATACAATGTGGAAACTCTTATGTTGTAATATAAATCTGGTAAAGAATGGTATACTATGTCATGTTGTTGTTGTAGGGTTTAATGCCATTTTTCAGCACAAGATAGGCTATACATGGTAGCCAATATTAATGGTGGAGGAAGAACCTGGGAAAATCCCTGAAAGAACCACCGAACCACGAGAAACTACTGGCAAGATTTCTCACATACCCTCATTGGCCGAATCCGAGACACGAACCCATGCAGACGGAGGTGAGATGGCAGTGATCCATAACGGAGAGCGCTTTAGACCACTCGGCCACTTGGGGCTCCCTAGTATGTCATAGTGTCATAGAAATTAAATCTGTGGTAAGGAATGGCGTATATGTAACATGGGACAGGGACTTCTGTTGTTTGTTTTTTTGGTGTAATTTGTTTTGTCTCTTTTACTGCTTTAGTGTTAAGTAACTGTTGTAGCTTGGGAAGAGTAATAAGTTTCAGGATGGCACTGTTGTCACCTCAAAAATCACCAACCTTACAATGTTGTTGACAAGTTTTAAAAATTGTTGCTTTTTTTTAATAATACAGTACTATCCATTTATCACATTTTCACTGTTACTAAGGTAATATTGTCAACTTAAATGAATCTAGTGATAAGTGGGAGAGGAGCTACAAATTTTTTTTTATACACACAAGCAAAATTTGTAAGAGTTGCATCATGTCTGTGAGGAGCATCGACACTGAGAGAAAATAGACATTTGAATTTTGATCAGTTGAAGACAAAACTAATCTGAAATACACATGTGTTGACAACTTACAATTGTATTGAAGAGTCAATAATGCATAAAGTACTGTATCCATAAATTCGAGTATGGATCACAAGTTAGAAAATTGATATGTCAATTATATGAATAATATAACTCATATGTATTAAACAAAGTTAGTCCTTGTTGAGCTATCCACTGTCAAAAAAATATGTCACTAAACAATTCAGCATTCATGGTTGCCATAGCTTTACAGTTGTTTACATGCCACATGTACATGGCCTAGATTTTGGTCAGCTGGAGACAACTAACATGTCAAGGATACCAAGGGGATGAGGTTTTTAATAGGGAAATGAAAACACATGAACAAAATATAAAGTTTACAAACAAACATCTTTGTGACCAAATATATATAGTTTCAAAGATTAGAAATTTATTTGCATTGTATGCCACCTGCGGAAATCATCATAATCTGAAACACTTTTCCTGCAAAGTAGAAACTTTAACAGCACAATATAAGTGTTTTAATCACTTCGGAAAATGCAACAATCGGTCAGCTTCCAATGCTTTTATTTAAGTTTGGTGCTGACTTTCTTTGCTGAAAGGTGCTTTGTTTTTATTGAAGATTGTGGTCAGCTTGCTGTGATGTAAGTGTTCATGTCTTATTGAAGTCACCACTGAACTCTTGAGTCCCAAACAAATGCTGGTTTGTTATTGTGGCGATAACATAAAATAATTGTAATAGAGCAGAGTTTGAGATCGATTTTTGTTTTATTTTTCATTTGCTTAGTATTTATGCAGAGCATTCAGTGCTTCAAAGGTTATCAGTCTCATCAAAAATATTTTTGGGTACATAACCCTCCCCTCCAAAAATAAATGTCACTTGGTTGATTGCAGCCATTCCTG
The DNA here is from genome assembly GCA_030141615.1 of Unio pictorum. Classification (NCBI taxonomy): domain Eukaryota; kingdom Metazoa; phylum Mollusca; class Bivalvia; order Unionida; family Unionidae; genus Unio; species Unio pictorum. Next base: position 8,264,230 of record JARLTB010000007.1, on the reverse strand, counting down.
TTCCTGTCTTCGGAGGATTGATTGATTGTAGCTAATACACTAGCATGACTATCTGAGTTTATCAGAGTTTACAGTATCCATGCCAGGTGTCTGCATAATAGGATTATGATGTAAAAGTGCTGTGTTAAGATGCAGTTATTAAAATGAACAAATGATTTGTTAATATTACAATAGATAACTCCCAGTGCATTTTATATCCCTGTTTGTGGCTTCCTTTCATGGTGGTTTTGAATTTCTCCACCACAAACCCAAGATTATATATACAAGTTTATACAGCCAAAAAATGTCACAAACAAAATTTCCAGATGTTATATTTTGTCACCAATAAGTATTACAAGAGTCACAATTTGTGACATTTGTGAAGCCCAGCACCATCCCTGAGATTAGATCATATGAAAAGCAGATGTGCCATTGAAAGCTCATCATTCTACTTTAATGGTATGACACCTGATGTAAGTGGCAGTAGATATCAGACTACTTTATTGGTATGACACCTGAGGTAAGTTGGCAGTCTGCTTAATGGTATGACACCTGATGTAAGTTGGCAGTCTACTTAATGGTATGACACCTGATGTAAGTTGGCAGTCTACTTTAATGGTATGACACCTGATGTAAGTTGGCAGTCTACTTTAATGGTATGACACCGATGTAAGTTGGCAGTCTACTTTAATGGTATGACACCTGATGTAAGTTGGCAGTAGATATCAGACTAATGGTATGACACCTGATGTAAGTTGGCAGTAGATATCAGACTAGTGGTATGACACCTGATGTAAGTGGCAGCAGATATCAGTCTACTTTAATGGTATGATACCTGATGTAAGTGGCAGTAGATATCAGTCTACTTTAATGGTATGACACTTGATGTAAGTTGGCAGTCTACTTTAATGGTATGACACCTGATGTAAGTGGCAGTAGATATCAGTCTACTTTAATGGTATGACACTTGATGTAAGTTGGCAGTCTACTTTAATGGTATGACACCTGATGTAAGTTGGCAGTCTAAATTAATGGTATGACACCTGATGTAAGTGGCAGTAGATATCAGACTACTTTAATGGTATGACACCTGATGTAAGTTGGCAGTAGATATCAGACTAATGGTATGACACCTGATGTAAGTGGCAGTAGATGTAAATTTTTGGTGAACTGTGTGTTGATGGTGTAGTCAGTTATTAAAGAAAAAATGCCTTTTTTACTTGATGATGTATGTCTGAGTGACTAAGGGACTAAAACCATTGTGTGAAGAGATTCAATGTTCGCACTGCATGAAGCCATATTTGGAACAGCGAGAGATTAAGGCCATATGTCTAGACAGGTATCAACTTAATCTTGTGTGTGTTGCTTATATTAATTGTTCAGCAAGCCTGGCTGATATTTATAGTACAGACATATGAAGGTATGGGACAGCCTTAACTCAGGACAAGAGACCTACAAGGATTGCCTAATAATGACACGGTTGTGTATTGCCCTTGTTTGTCTGTATGTTATCAGCAAGAGGGGCGATACATGACCCAGACTGCTGAATTCATCATATTATCGCTATATATAATGTATTGACTGTTAAATTCATTCTGTGTAACCATAGCTGACAACCACTTTGCTAGCATTAGGGTGGTATATAGAGAATAGAATTGTGTGTATCGAGAAGTCATCTTCTCGCTAAGGACAAAATGGTGGTGAATGCCTATGTTAAGCCCAAAATATGCAATTCTGATAAAGTCACCATTTATCTACCAGCCAGCTACCCAGCACTGTGCTGACATCACCCATGGTGCAGTAATAAAAACAACATAGATACATTTTGTGATTCTGTTTTTGACAGTCAAGTCAATGGAAAACTTTTCATAACCATTCAGTAACAGGCATAAACATGCATATGATAACTCAGTCGTTCACTAGAGTGTGCACACATAATTTTCCCACATATTTTTTGTTTGTTTTACTGTTAACAGATTCAAGCCTTATATTTTTTCATTTCTCCTTTGAATACGTTCCCCAATCACATTAACATTAGGATATAAGCCTGCTACCTCGCGAATCCAGCCCTACTAAAAGATGAAAATTTGTCTTTTCTATGTCCTATAGATAAAGAGCAATAACTCTTGTCCCTTACCACCCCTTGCCACCGCCAGGTGTCGCTAGTTTTTAAGCTTCGCTTGTACTGTTCACCACGTACAAATACACCTCCATATAATCCAAGCCATCTTAGTGTAAAATCGGACCATCTGAAGTTAAATTTGGAATTATTGTGTTGGACAATCATTCTTCTATAGGTTGTATACATTATTTTACAATATTTTCAAATTTTGAGTGACTTTGTCACCTTGTACGGACTTCGTCTGTTGACGACCACGTTGCAACACGCTAATTGCTGTATTCGTGTTGTCATTTACGAGTTAACGCGTCACTGAATAATTTCGCTTACTCCGTTAGTAACGGTTGTGGTATTAGCGAATTAATAACATGTTGAATTGCTAATTTGTGCTTTGTTTTTCTTCTTTTGTCGTTTCAGTAGAAATGTCAACCAGATGCATGAAATGCAAAAAGTTCAAACAAAAGAAGACAACCATGACACTTGTATTGTATGTACCAAGTGTACATCATCTATACCATGCAGCGTGTGTAATACGTGGACAGAGCCAATGTGGCATTGGAGGAAAATAATGTTGACATGGTACTGCAGTCCGCCTTTGAACAGATGCGTCGTTTGGTCCAGAGATATTACCTCTTTGGGGGAGTTTTCCCCCAATTTTTGGCTGCCCAGTGGGCATAAGTCCCCTGCATGTCCGAGCATGGCCTTCAGTCAGGACGCATGGGTTTTTTACTGGATCCATTGGATCTATTTCATTATACAACCTCGACATCACCGACCGTCCAGCCATCCCAGCATGGGGACCTTATTGCTAAAACGGTCCGACCAACTATGATTTACGGTGATTTTAGTGACAAATCCATCTGTCAAGCTGTGCAGCCGACAACATGCCAATACTATGATGGTGGTTTTAGTGAGAAATCTGTCCGTCCAGCCAGGCCATTAGAGCAGCCGATACCGGTGATAGGCGGACCACACGCCAGACAAACCAGCTGGCAGTGCTGTCTGTCCATATGTTCACGGCTTCTCCACAAGGGAGGATTAATGAAATTGTCAAGGATGATGGAATTGTGTCATCTATGTCACCTGGTATGCTATATACAGAGATGCATGCTGTACCAGAACCAACGTTCCCTCTGAGCGAATGGTAGATGTGCTCGCAGTGCTCACTGCAATACGCAAGCATTACGGAGATAAGAAAAATTTAAAGTTGGATTGAGCAAAATTTGACAATTCAGCTGCGCGGGGATGCCTGAGCAGCTGCGTGCATAGCTTAGAGGGAAAGTTGACCAGAACATGACTCTGCACACAGTGAGTGTGATGAAACACTTGCAAATCAGCCATACACAGATTCAGTCATGGAACGGACGGAGTTAGCTTGAAGGCCGCAGTGGAAGAAATTTATAGGGTGTTGGCAACTTCAGAATGCCCACCACCTCCTACCACCATTCAAGACTACAAAGTTAAGGCGTCTGTAGATCTTGAATGGGCGGAAGAGATGATGTCCTTCCTCTGCTCCTTCCCCAGTCGGCAAAATTCAGAATGCTAAGTACTAGTGTAGCTGGTACAAAACTCAAATCAGATGCCTTCAGTACTGATCTCCAATGCCATGTCAAAGCTAGTCCGAAACGCAGTCGCTACGTCTTCAATGTTAGACTTGGCTTCACTAGCCATTTTTCCGAATCCCAGGCAAATCCGGCAATGACCACGCTTGCGAAGCGACGGCCTGGATTGCTAAAGTTATTAACAGGGCAGCTCACCATTCCATGGCCAATGCGTTGACTGCTTCTGCCAACTTCGACCTGATACGACGTGACACATGTCGGCGGTCCACGTCGCTCAAGCCTCATCCTTTACAGATGTCTCTGTTTGGGTTGTCTTTTTTCTTTGGGGGAAAAAAAAAGTTGAAGAAAATTGGAGGCAGACAGCTCAGGAACTTCCCCTCCAATTTCAGGACCACTGGACCACTTTATTACCTCAGAACATTTGGGTGATTCAGGTCATTTCGGAGTGACTTTGGATTTCATTTATCCATCCCCCTCCTCTGTTCTCCTCTCCCCTCTTCACAGATGTACAGTCAGATTGGGAGAAGGATGCCTTTCTACAAACAAAAAAATCCCGCAATAGCCGTGGTTTTATTCATAGCTGTTTCTTATCCAGAGGCCTTCATTGACCTGAGTCGCCTCAAGCAATACATTTCACCCCTGAAATTTAATGTGGCGATGGCGAGATCAATCTGTCTTTCCATCCGACGAGATGGGTATGCCATCAGTCTAGATATGACCGACGCATATTTTCAAGTCCCTATCCACCGAGTCACTGAAATTTCTCTGTTTTACTTATCGGGACTCGGTTTATCAGTTCCAGGTCATACCTTTTGGCCTCAACATCAGCCCTTGGGCTTTTACCAAGGTTATGGATTGCGTCGTCACCCTGTTCCGCTCTACTTCATCTATAGTGACGGCAGTGTACTTGGACGACATCCTCCAGAAACATATGTTAAGTTATACTCTGCTCAAAGGCAGAAACGATCTTCTATCACTTTTAGATCATCTAGGTTTTCTCATGAACTGGAAAAAGTCTGATCTCTGTCCATCCCAGAGTTTCTCACCGATCTGAATCTGGTATGGCTTCCTCACGTTCAAGATCATCCGGATAGTCGAACTCATCGAGTCCGTTTCCAACAGGATGTGCATTTCAGCAAGAGAGTTCATGCAACTCCTCGGATTATTCAATGTGGCAGCGGACTTGATCCCGCTCAGCCGTCTTTTTATGCGCCCCTTACAAATGACGTTACTAGCATAATGGTGCCCTTTTTTCAAGTCCCCTCATTTACACAATAATGATCACGCCCAAGATAGGATCATTCTTGTGTCAGTGGCACAACCCCTGTTGGCTGTCCACAGGGATTCCTCTGGAGATACCCCAAGTGGAGATAACGGTATGTTCCACCACCAGTACCTACAGTTGGGATGCCCACCTGTTGCCGGACTTCGATACTGTCAGCGGCACATGGGTGCCAGGGGAGAGCCCTCTCCACATCAACCTTTCAGACATAATGGCTGTCATCAATGCCTTTCATTTCTGGAAGGATCAACTCTTATTCAAAACTGTCCTCATTATGTCAGACAACTCTGTGGTGGTGACTTGCCTCCTCAAAAAAGGGGACACCAAATCACCAGAGCAGTGCAATCTGATATGGCAGTTTCTACATTGGTGCTACAATCTCTACATCAATGTACAAATTAGACACATTCCTGGCAGACTCAATGTCTTGGCTGACACTCTATCCAGGAAAGTTCAAGTCATTCACACAGAATAATCACTCCATCAATCGGTCTTTCTTCCACTCTGCACACTTTGGGGGCATCCGATGATTGATTTTTTTGCAACAAGGTGGAATCGCAAGTTGCTCACCTTCGTCTCTCCGGTTCTAGATCCAGAAGCTTAGGCCATGGACGCTCTATCAATCAGCTGGGAGGGGTTGTGGGCATTCTCCTACCCTCCCACGGTCTTGGTACTGAAAATAATCCAGAGGTTAAGGGGTCATAACTGTCAGATGATTCTGATTGCCCCTCTCAGATGGAACAACTCCTGGGTCTCCAATCTACTTGATAGATCTACCCAGGAAGATTACAGTCAGCCCAAATCTTCTCAAGCAACCGCGGTCACAGGTGTTCCACCCCAATCAGGACCATCTTTGTCTTCACGCTTGGCTCTTGTCCGGATGGCCTTGCGAGACAAACAGTTTAAATCTTCGATTGTGGAGAGAATCTCTAGAGCAAGAAGGCCCTCTACTCTGAAGGCTTCCGAGGGAAAGTGGTATGTTTTCCGGGACTGGTACCATTTCAATAACATCGTCCCTTTGAGTGTCTCAATCCCTCAACTGGCCGACTTTTTTTCTCTGGCTTTTCAAGGAGAAACAGTTGGCCCCAATTACTATCAAATGCTACCGCTCCATGATATCAGACACATTCCGCCATCATGGTAAATGTGATATCAGGCATGACAAAGATCTGTCAAATCTTTTAGCAAATTTAGAGTTTAATAGATCAAAATCCCTCACCCTGTTTCCAAATGGAATCTGTCCTGGGTTTTAACATGGCTGAATTCAGACAGTATTGAGTCTTTAGCCCACAATTCGTTAAAGCTACTATCATACAAAACGGGTTTCTTGATAGTCTTAGCTTCAGCATGCAGGGTGAGTGAGTTACAGGCCCTTTCCAGTGACCCAAATTATCTTCAGTTCAGATCAGATGATTCGGTGGTCCTCTTGATGCAGCCAGGCTTCGTAGCCTAAAATAAGTTACGATCCCTTGGCAATCAAAGAGTCGTCATTAGCTCGCTTTCTTCCATAGATAAGTCAGGAGCAGCAGCCATGCAAGATCCTGTTTGTGCACTCAAGCACCATTTTAAACGCACAGAGGTGAGTTGGGTCACATGCAAGCACCTCTTTCTTCTGGTGACAGCTGGGAAATGGGATATCACCCCTCAAGCCCTTGCTTCATGGCTGAAGTGGGTTATACGCTCAGCGTACTCTGAGGTCTCACAAGATCAGAGTCGCCTCATGAAGATTACCAATCATGAGATTAGAGCAATCGCAGTAGCCTTGCATTTGAATGCAATATTTCCATCACAGATATAATAGAAGCTGTTGGCTGGCATGCAGAGTCAACCTTCTCCAGTTTTATCTCAAAGATTTGATCTCACAGAGGCAAACCTTGAATCTAGTAGGTCCGGTGTTGGCAGCAAAGATGCCCACCAGACCCATTTAAAACAATCAGCACAGCCTATCAGCTTTGTTGGATTCTGCAGAAAATTGTTTTGTAGGTAAGAATATTTCAATAACTATCTTCTTAACCGTATGAAAGGGTCACATATCACGTGGCCCTGGGCTGTGTTGCAGATGAAATTAGGAGAACGGGTTATCGTTCACATAGGGAATCCAACCATCATTCCCTAGAGGATACCCGGGGTAGAGGTAGGATGCTCAGCATTCCCTCTTCCTATTACCTATTCTCCTAACGTTAATGTGATTGGGGAATGTATTTGAAAATAGAAAGCAAATTTTTAAAGTAAATTATGTTTCTCCAAGAATATTTACCCAATCACATTACTTAAAAACTCTCCCATCCACCCTGCCATGCGAGCATCCTCATATAGTATATATCGCTCAGCTTAAAAACTAGTGACACCTAGCGGTGGCAAGGGGAGGTAAGGGGCAAGAGTCATTGCCCTTTGTCTATAGGACATAGACAGAAACGAATTTTCGTCTTTTAGTAGGGCTGGATTCGTGAGGTAGCAGGCTTATATTCTAACGTTAATGTGATTGGGTAAGTATTCTCGGAGAAACCTAATTTACTTCAAAAATTTGCTTTTCATTAAGTTTACCATATTGACATTTTTAAAGTTTCATTAAGATTGTCATATGATGTTCTTTTACTTGTACATGAGATATTGATGTATCATTAATTGTACATGATATATTGATGTATCATTACTTGAACATGATATATTAATGTGTCATTACTTGTACATGTTATATTGATGTACATGTTTTACTGATGTACCATTACTTGTACATGTCATATTGATGTACTATTACTTGTACATGTTATATTGATGCACATGTTATATTGATGTACCATTACTTGTACATGTTATATTGATGTACCATTACTTGTACATGTCATACTGATTTACCATTACTTGTACATGTCATATTGATGTACCATTACTTGTACATGTCACATTGATGTACTATTACATGTACATGACACATTGATGCACCATTACTTGTACATATTATATTGATGTACTATTACATGTACATGTCACATTGATGCACCATTACTTGTATATGTCATATTGATGTACTATTACATGTACATGTCACATTGATGCACCATTACTTGTACATGTCATATTGATGTACCATTACGTGTACATGTCATATTCTGCTACTGTTTTTTCAGAGATGTTAAATTCTTTACCAACTTTGGATCAACAAACCCTCTTGCTCATTTGTTTCATATTTCATCTGTAAAACTTTTAAAATATTTTGTTGTTGCATAGTGTGAAGGTATATGTTTGAGTTGTAGATTGTATTATATAGGATCACTTAATTGTATTGGGTCACAGATATTATATGGGGTTGTATTGGGTGAAAGATATTATATTTAGTCACATATATTGTATTGGGTCACATAATGTATGTCCATTACAGAATGCACAGAGATATGTGAGCTACCAAATGAATGCTCTTTAATTTTATTTGCTTTTATCCAATTTGAAACTTATCACAAAGAAAATTGTTAACCATTTCAAATTTTGATGCATGAATAATTGAACAGTATATTTACTGATGGTTGGTTAAAGAAAGTAAGAGGGACAAGGTTCATGGAACAAGTTAAGTATATAAATAGTAAAGCTAGTCTTACATGTAAAAAATGAAATACACAACAGTTTATATCTGTTTTTATGTTTCACATATACTTTATGTGTTTGGTTTTCCAACAAAAATACATGAGGCCACTTCATATTTCCGAGTTGTAATTTATATTGGTACATTTTCCAATGTTTATCCATACATCCTATTTTTTATAAATTTAATTTCATTACAGTAAGTTTTGAAGGACTTTCTGAACTAAAATAAAACTTGTTATGAGTCTTACTATTTAGAAGACCTTGATAATTTTTTTTATGATTTTCTTTTTCCTTAGAATTTCATTGAGTTGGTCTGGAGTTATTGTATGAATACTGTAAATACATTTAGTTTTTTGGGTATCATTTAGTTCATGGTTCAGGAAAAATTATATTTTTGTTACTTTGTAATTCAATTTGTCGGTTCAGGAAAGGACTTTATTGTTTCCAGAGTAAGATCATTTGAAATATCTGATGTGCTACAACCATAAAGGTTTTAAAAATCCACGAAAATTGATAGCCCCCAAAATATACCATATGTACTTGTGTATAATTCAGATCTAACTGTAAATTGCATTGACTTATTCTGCACATTGGCAGTTTGTTAGGAGTAATCACTAAAACAAACAACATGCAGTAATTTGTAAGGACTGCATAGAAATGGTGAATTTAAACTTGGTAAGGGTCTTAAAAAGATAAAAGTCTTTTCTTCTAACTAAAGGTTCTTATATTTTCAAATTTTCTTGTTTAACAGGATTGGAGATGATTGGAGGTTTGAAGATGAAGTATCTACGGTTTACAAGTGTTCAGTACTGGCCTTTGACCCAAGGTAGTTTCAGGGACACCATAACATACATTATCTCAACTTTTCTTTTACAATGTATATATTGTTTTCTTTCTGTTCCAAGATAAATACATATCAGGTAGTTCATGAGAATTTAACTTACTATGACCCCCTCCCCCCAGTGGTGTGCATGTTTGAGACATTGATCATTTTATCACAATTAATATTAAACCCTATTCTGTTTAATATAATAGAGAATGAACTTTTTGATGGTTTACATTTACAGTACTGAATGTACATGGTTTGCTTTTTCTTCCTTTGTACAATCTCCACTGGTATAAATCAAAGAAGCCTGCATTCACATGTTTGGCTCAATGTAATGCTTGTGACCATTGATTATACAACAGTCTGATTCCTTAATTAATCTAATGCTCATGGCCATTGATTCTATAACCGATTCCTTAATTAATCTAATGCTCATGACCATTGATTCAACAACTTATTCCTTAATTAATTTAATGTTCATGACCATTGATTCTACAACTCATTCCTTAATTAATATAATGCTCATGACCATTGATTCTACACTTGATTCCATAATTAATCTAATGCTCATTAACATTAAATTGATTCTACAGCTTATTTTTTAATCAATCTAATGCTCATGATCATTGATTCTACAACTGATTTTTAAAAATAATCAAATGCTCATGACCATTGATTCTACAACTCATTTCTTAATTAATCTAATGCTCAGGACCATTTATTCTACAACTGATTCCTTAATATAATGCTCATGACCATTGCTTCTATGACTGATTCCCTAATGTAATGCTCATGACCATTGATTCTGCAACTGATTCTTTAATCTAATGCTCATAACCATTGCTTCTATGACTGATTCCTTAATCTAATTCTCATGACCATTGCTTCTATGACTGATTCCTTAATGTATTGCTCATGACCATTGATTCTACTACTGATTCTTTAATCTAATGCTCATGATCATTGCTTCTATGACTGATTCCTTAATTAATCTAATGCTCATGATCATTGATTCTACAACTCATTCCTTAATTAATCTAATGCTCATGATCATTGATTCTACAACTCATTCCTTAATTAATCTAATGCTCATGATCATTGATTCTACAACTCATTCCTTAATTAATCCCAATGTCTGGCAATAAAAGATATTTTGTATTTGTTATCTTTAAAAAGAATCTGGCTGACTTTGTTTAGTGAACTGATTGATATTGAGCTTATTAACTTTTAATTGTCTCTTGACAACACATTCAGGTAAACTACATGACAATTACTATAATTCATGATAATTATAGCAATTAAAGCATTTTCACAGACAGATGGTTGACTTCTCATTTACCATAATTTTAGTACTTTAGGTTACATTCTTAACACATTAACCCCTGGTGCCATGTCTATAGGGCAGGAGGTAGTAGCCTGCTTCTAAGCTCTGTAGTGGCAAGGTCATGCATGGTACACTAAAGAGGGTGGACAAAGGTAGACTGATTTAGCTCTACGATGATACCAAATAATCCAGACGCTTAAGTTGCACTACAAAAAACGGGGGAAAACCTTAGTTTTTTAACCATTTTTTCACCCAAAATTTGCCCTAGGTTGGAATTTGATTTTGTGTCCAGATTTTAGACTTTATGGCCTCAGATCTATGGCAGACCTATCTGAACTGCACGCAGATATGTGAACCTGTGCAAAAAGTAGGATAAGGTGTGCATTTGGAATAGAGAGTGGTCTTGATATGAAAATGATGATTCCGTTAAGCAAAGAAACAGAAAAGAAGAAAAAAAAGAACTCCAACTTCTCCCTTTCTGTTCATGCATGAGCAAAATAAACAATGGAAAACAATGTTTCTACCACAACTAGGCATTAGGCTTTTGGAAAATCTCTTGGAAGTAGATGTATTAGGATGTATTCAGAAACATTCCCCAGAATGTGTTTCCTACTTCATGCAAAAAATAAGAAAACCTCCTGCAGTTAATATGTTAATTGGATTTATTTTCATCATTTTGAAAAAAAACTTGCCTGGTGCCTGGAAAGTTTTGTGTACTGTTTCAATATACTACAGATTTGGAAAATATTGTCCAGAAAATAGGAACATCCAATTATTTGGGTAATTATGGTAGTATCAATTATAACACCTGTTAATTACACAATCAGATGCATGTGATTTATATGAATTTTTTTTATCTGCAGTCTTCAGCTTAAAGAACACAATAGATCCAAACTGATTCGGTTCAAGCCCCTGGGTCTTGGAGAGAAGTCAGAAGTGAACAGTAAAGGATGGAAGTTGAAATCATTGCTGACACACATCATGGCAGAAGGTCATCTAGAGGTTTGTACTCTTCAGTCTGTATTTTCTTTGTTACAGTATATAAAGTAATGTTTATGTTTTGTTTAATCCAAGTTATAGATGTATATTGGTGCAAAACAATTTGCACAATCATAAAAAAATGAAATGTTTCTATACTAGTCCAATGCCATAAATTTCTCTTAAAAATTTACTGCAGTTAAAATTTCTAGTGTACAATAATTAGATCATTTTGACATCTCACTATTTAACGCTAGAAATTGTTTCAAATGCAATAGAAATTCAGTAATAGAGTTGTACTTGTCCTAAAATAATTTTCACATCCATGGAGAGATGATACTTTAGTCCAATACTGATGAGACTGATGCTTTATAGTCCTAATTATGAGTTGTTTGCTCCATGGGTTATTAACCAGAAGAGTTGTTTGAGGGCCTCTTATTCATCCAAACAACTCAAGTTTGTGATCCTTAGCCTCATAAATTAATGGGATAGTCCTAAATGAACACAGAATTTCAGAATTACCATCATGGTGGTCATCTTGAATGTCTGGCTATCCCTACTTAATTTGTTTAGTTGACCCTAAATGAAAAAATGGGGCAAATTTGACATCCAATGCTGATATCACAACAACCGTCATTAAAATCTTGTTATCACTACTTCTCAAGAAAGATGGCCATATCAACATATGGTTTTCACTGTAAGATTTCTTATGATGTATAGTTTGTCTTAAAAAAAATGATACTGATATGACATCCAAGGCAGCCATCATGGTAGCCATATTAAAAATGTGGTTATTTTTGCTTCTTCTGAACAAACAGTAATATCATCATGGGGTTCCTAATAGTGACTTTTTGTGATGTGTAGTTGATCCTAAATAAACGTTTAGCGGATCACACCTCAAATATTGCCATCATTGAAATTCTCTGCACAACAGACATTTGGTGACCCACCCCCAACATAAAGGATTTACTGATAATGAAGGTCATAAGAAATTGATGTTAGTTATAACAAAACAGAAAGATTTTAATATGAAAAGACAACAAGGTTTGGTTTTGTCTTGTTTTAGATCCCTTGTCTGATTCTTGCACCCTGTTTCTTCTCCAATTTGATGCCCCTCTAAAATTGGCACTCTGTGCAAGGAACATGATGACAATGAGACCTCAAACACAACTGCCATGGTGGAAAATCCTGATATCGTTTCATCTGTTGAATTGGTCTATTTTCTTAAAAACTTTACTATGATGTCTAGTTGATCCTACTCGAAGTACTACAGTTGGTAGATTGTTGAGTTCGTAATCTATGGTTCACAGGTTCAATACCTGCTTAGGCCAGTCCATGTCTGCCACCTTGGTATGTTCTTATGAAAGTCAAGATATAATCAAAATGTGCTGCTAAAACAATCCAAACCTAATGTGTGAAAAGTAGATCTTTAATATGGTTGTCTTGTTGGCATCAGGAAAATTATTTGTTTGGTACTAATCCAGAGAGTCACAGTGTCAATATGTATTTCACTGCATGTATAGTTTTGCTACTTCTGTAGATGGTAATAGAAACATGGGATACTTGAAGATTTTTTGTGAGATCTAGTTTGTCATTAATGAAAATGTCTCTCAGCTGGCAGTATGATGGCTACACTGTTTACACTTCTCATTTTGAGGGTATGATGATCACTAAAATATTTCTCTGTATGTAGCTAGTCCTTAATGCAATTGATGTCAATTTAATCTGTACAAGATCTCAATACAGCTTTTCCTGATTTGCTGGCCATACCAACATGTCTTTATATGCCTGTTATTTGATGGATGGTATTAAGCTAGGACCCATTCTGTTTCCTTCACATTAACTTTACCTTTTCTGTATGATGACTTATATTCATCATCATCTACAGCTACCAAATTCTTAGGTTGGCTTGGGGTAAGAAAGAAAACTTATTATTTTGGGGTCAAAAGGTCAGAAGTCAAGGTCACTGGTGTGAAATAGTGTCAGCACAGAAACATAAATTCCAGGAGAGCTTACATTTGGGGTATAGCATTTTACAGCAAAAAGAGGCGGTGTATTGCCACTTCAAGGAAAAGTTAAAGAATGTCAAAATACACAAATATTTGGAAGATAAACCCTTTCAAATAAATATAAATATTTAGTACTGTTACAACACGATATAAAACCTACGAATGTTATAATTCCATAAAATGCATATAAAATGACAGATTACATGTGTAAAAGTTTTAAAACATGATTAAAATTGTGTTGTATAAACTGCATTCCCTTTAAAAAAAATTAAAGTTTCTTAAAGCAGTTCATGTCAATACTCCATTCTTACAGAGAGGAAATTTCAGATTACATGAAAGTGGCATTGATGTATACCAACATTCTCTAGGCTGTGTTTGTTGCAAATGCACACAACTTCATCTTATATCATTCTGTCCCTATTTCTTAAGAACTTAACAGCTGTAGAGTGGATACGTTAAATTACCAGAAATTAGGGGGCCCCAGTTTGATGAGTACAGATCACTGTCATCTAGCTTCTATCAGCGTAGTTTAGTCTTGGCACAGCCAGTGTGGTCTTATGGAAAACTTGCCAGTAGATTGCTGCTGATTCTTCAGTGCATTTTAATGGGTTTTTGTTCCACCAAATGTATTGGCAGCCTTGTGTAGGCTATCATATGCTGAAAAATGGCATTGAAGCCACAGAATCACCAATCAGAAATCAGCAAATTTCATTACAATTTGCAGAACAACAGACAAAGTTTTGTCTTTGTGAATCAGTAGTGTCTTATCTCGATGTTAACTTACCAAGCATCTACTCATTCCGCATACTAAATGTTTTAGATGGATGTTTAAGCATTGATTTTTAGGTGGACCAAAATCAAGCACACATAACTCATCTACAAGAATTGTCACTTTCTATGTTCATTTTCCCTATGTTTTGCTTATATTATATGCTGTGTGTTTGCTATATCAATGCCTGGTTCGTGCAGACCTGGACAGTGTAGGATCCTGAACCAAACTTGTCGATTGTTATTTTCTTCACAACAATGCCCATCCATAAAATCAGGCTCAAGGAAAAAAAAGCCATGACAAATAGAATTTCCTATTGCACTTACAGATACCATGTGAATATATAAATTCAGATATATGTTCTGCTGAAATATTTCACATAAATTTTGATACATTGGTTTTTTTTCAAAAATATCTGAAATGGTGTCAGGGCTTTGCAGTTCAAAAGAATAAAAGAACAGAGGAAATGGACAACTTATGGATTTCTGTGAATTTTCTTTGGAGAGCATCAGTCCCTTTTAAGGAATATTATTTTTCATTGATGGCTCAGTCTTCATTTTACAGAAAAATCTGTTATGAATGACCTCAGCTTTGAGTGACAAACTGTCATTTCCGACCACACATGTAATGCACAGATCGATTTTATTACATAAATGCTCTGTCATGAGTCACTACCTGCTGAACGTGACCAGACTGGCTTCAGATATCTTAATTAGTTTAGGTATGCTTCTAGTATAATTGATATTTTCTATTCAAAATCAGATTGAAGTATATGTAGATTATTCCAGCACTAGACTGGTTCCTGGCTTTTCGTTGCAGATACTCATATGTACGCATTAGACCCAGTATCCCTATGAATGACCTTATCACAAGAATAGAGACAGACACCACTGATCTTTATTTAATCATTTGTAACAGATTGAATAGTAAATTATTTAATCATTTGTAACAGATTGAATAGTAAATTATTTAATCATTTGTAACAGATTGAATAGTAAATTATTTAATCATTTGTAACAGATTGAATAGTAAATTATTTAATCATTTGTAACAGATTGAATAGTAAATTATTTAATCATTTGTAACAGATTGAATAGTAAATTATTTAATCATTTGTAACAGATTGAATAGTAAATTATTTAATCATTTGTAACAGATTGAATAGTAAATTATTTAATCATTTGTAACAGATTGAATAGTAAATTATTTAATCATTTGTAACAGATTGAATAGTAAATTATTTAATCATTTGTAACAGATTGAATAGTAAATTATTTAATCATTTGTAACAGATTGAATAGTAAATTATTTAATCATTTGTAACAGATTGAATAGTAAATTATTTAATCATTTGTAACAGATTGAATAGTAAATTATTTAATCATTTGTAACAGATTGAATAGTAAATTATTTAATCATTTGTAACAGATTGAATAGTAAAGTAAAAACAAACATTAAAAGAAAAAAACAAAACAACAAAAAACAGTCTGGCTACCGGTTTGTATATAGTGACAGATAGTACAGTCCAGAAACTAGGCTGATGTACATATTGTGAATTGCCATTGTAGTGTCGAAATTAACGTAGTGATCGCGTATATTGTTTTGTCTTTATAGTTAATCCATATTGCCTAGGGATGAATAAGGTCATTGGCTGTTCAACTGGCAAGTGAGAATCATTTGAAAGAATTGATTGTTAAAGGCTTGTTTTGTTCTCCCACCTCATGTTAACTTAGTGGTTATATCCCAATCACCAAGCTGTCATCTACTCAAGTTGGTGTGACCAGATTACACACTTTGCTTATAGAGTTAATTCCAATATGTCTTCTTTGAAATGACCGTTGACGTTTGTCCCTAAGTAAATGATTCTGTTTCTGGGAGAGATTGTCGTTTCTTTTTATTTCATTAATTGTTAGATATAGAATGTACATGTGTAGATTTTTAATATTTTCCCAAATCCTAGTCAAAACCATCTTTATAGCCCAAGTTACATCTGAGCACAAATAATGTTAACTCTTAGTACCTTAATAACAATGGAAGTACATCCAACTAAAAGATAACCAATTTTAATGCTCTGGGGAAATTTTTGTATTGGAACTGAAAGAAGTAAAAAAGATCAGACCACTTACAGAAAAATACAAATTTAGGGTGTTTTATGGGAAAACGAGTAAATCAGAATTTATATGCTAATACATGTACATGTGTTGTTAAAATATAAGTATAGCTTTGTTGGTTTAAAATTTGGTTTTCAGATGGGTGCAATGATTGTGGCTATCTTTCTTTAAATTGTTCTGAAACTGGAACTTGGAAATTGGTCTTTTTGTACATAGCTGTTCAAAAGACTGCTTGAGAGACCATTTTTTTTGGCCGGTCTCTCATAACATGTTTTAATGTATCTGCAAATTTAGATGGTTTTTCACTCTCTTTCAGGCCATAATAGACTATTTGAAGTTTGATATAGAGTATTCAGAATGGAGTGCCTTGGAATCCATGCTATCTGACAGAATCCTGAAAAATGTGAAACAAGTGGTATTTGAAATTCACTTAAAAGAGTCTCTCAGAGCTATTAAGCCAGAGTTACCATCAACTGAATTCTTTACATCAAGGAAAGATTTTTTAAAATGGTACAGATTCTTGTCCTGGCTAGAGTCCTTAAATTTCAAAAAATTTTATTACCGGAGAAATCTTTATTGTGATTATTTGTCAAATATTACCAAGAGGGTGAGATGTTCATGTTACGAGTTGCATTATGTAAACTTGGATTTTATAAAGGAGGAACATTTTGAAGGTATAGATAGAAAAGTCACTTTTATGTAGGTGGAAACAAATCTTCTGGGGTTTTACAGGGATTTGATTTTTAAAAAATTGCTTTTTTAAATCTGGTTGTGGCTTAGGGCTGTTTCAGTAAAATGTACATGGGACCCAGATAAGGCATTTTTAATATAGAATATACACTCATAGATGCAATTTAGAATTTTGTACCATTTTCAGATGGGCTTTATGGGTAGCATGTATGTTTAAATGGAATAGCACTTACATATTTTTTTATATTCTTAATCAGTTTACAGTTTATAATTCAAAGTTTATATTTAATATGAAAGAATCGTAAAGTGTAATTGTATATTTTTATCAACAATTCCATATCGTATGAAATTACTTCTGAAACATAACTTGTATGAATCATTCTTTTTCTGCAGTGATTGGTGAGAGAAATGGGTGGCTATCTGTTTTAGCTGATGACATATATTAATAATTCTTGCTGCATTTCCTGAATCTATTTAGCATGGTAGCACAAAACCTATAAAACTTAAGTCAAAACTTTTATACACTTTACTATGACCTAATTAGATTTTCAGACAATTTTAGCAATTGATTTACTCATATTTTAGCTTCTATGTCTTCAACATTCAGTATGGTGTAGAAAGAGTAAAATTTGGAAAGCATGTTTGTAGTAATATATTGAAGTATTAATAGATTTAATTTTTAGTGCATTACCATCAATTTTCCTTTTTAAACAATTTTGTTGGATTTAAATTTAAAAGCCATAAAATTGTGCAAGCACAAATAAGTAAAAACCATTATATATAAATACAATTATATATAAATACAAAGTGACCTTTTACATTGAATTTTCAGTACTTCTGGTCATAGATGGGAAGAGCTTGTAAATTGGTCTGTTTATTTATTTGATTAGGATTTTTAATGTAGCTTTAACAATTTTTCAGTCATATCGCTACGATATCTGCAGTGAGGCAGTTTATAGTGATGTCTAGCACTGGGGCATCATGCCGCAGACAAGTAGCATGATGTCCCACCCAGTCACATTATCCTGACACCAGGCTGACCAGTCCTAACACTAACCTCTTAATGCTGAGCATCAAGCAAGGCAGCAGTTGGTAACATTTTTGTAAGTCTTTGGTATGACTCGGTCGGGGATCAAACCCATGACCTCCCGCTTCTGCAACAGATGCTCTAACCAGTAGGCCACAGGAGTGGTTTCCAGATCTGTCTGTTAAGTCTCAAATGTCTTTCCATTATTACAAATTTGTTATCACTATTCCTCATAAACTATTTGCAGGATTGCCTTCAAACTTTACACACACATTGATCCAATAGTCTAGTTAGTCCTAAATGAAAATGATGCTACTCAGATATCCAATATGGCTGCTACAGTGGCCATCTTGAAAGTCAAGGGCTGTTCCATTTAAGCATTCATGATACCCAGGGAAGTTAGTTTTTAAGAAAAATATATGCCAAGGTACATTGATTTCACAGAGTTCTTATTAAAATGATAAGAAAATTCTAAATTGCATCTATGGCTGAGTACCTAACATTAAAAGTGCCTTCCCTGGGTCCCATGTATGTTTAGGTGGAACAGCCTTGAATGGATGGTCATATCCATATTGGGATTTCTCTAAAAGACTTATGATGTTTATAGGGTCCTCAGTATAAATAGAACTGACCCAATTTGATCTCCATGGCAACCATTTTAAAAATCTTGTCATCACAACTCATCTTGAAGGAGAAAACAGTATTGACATGGGGGTTTTCACAGGAAGACTTTTCATGATGCTCAGTTGATCTTAACAAAATTGGAGACATCTGCCATCCAATATGGCCAGTACAGCAGCCATCTTGAAAATCTTTTGATTGTTACTTTTCCTAAATGAAAGGTCTTGTCTTTAAAATATTGTTATCTCTACTTCTAAATGGATGGCTATATCAATATGCTTCTTAAGATATATAGTTTGTCCTATATGAAATTTTTTTATAGTCATACATGGCTGGTATAGCCGTCTTTAAATTCTTGTTGCTACTACCATTAATATATGACAACTATGAAATGGGATTTTCGCCAAATTGTAAATGAAAATTGTGTTAGTTGTACATCGCACAAATGTTGTTACAACTATTCCCACTAAATAATATCAGAAATAGCATAAAAACTCACCAGTTAATAGTAAGAAATGGTCTTGTCTTGAATTCATACAGAATTCTTTTTTACCATTATAGAGCATCAGTCCCTTAAAGGGACTATTTTTCAGAGCAGTCTTGACCAAAAGCATTGTTTGCACAATTTAGCAAGAAAAAGAGGATTGATTAGATTATGTAGATGAGTTGATTATAGTGTCATATCATTATTATAGCAAATGTTGTACTTTATACATTTTTCAGTGTTTTGGACTCAGTCTGCAGTAAAGAGAGATATGTTTATAAATACAAATCTATTTTTTAAAATTATCCTTCCATTGTGATTCATAACATTCCATAAGTCATATATTTCATATTTATTTAATAAATTAAGTTAATTTTTTTGATGTATTTTACACATCCTTTATCACGATGATTTTGTATTGCACCATTGTTGGTTGTTCAATGGCATTCACAATGTCTGCACATTAATGTGCACTTTCTTGCTTCAGTCATAAACAGTATATTAACTAAATCAGTGTACTCACTAAATCTGGTAAAGATTGCTAAAACGTTTTAATTGTCAATAAATTCATTTATTCAGAGTTGTTCCATTTAGATGTACATGGTATCTAGGAAAGCCACCTTTAAAAAATACCTACCATGGTATTTAGGCTGCTCAAAGGATTGTCATACAAATTTCTGAATTGAACCTAATGATAACTACTCTAATGATAACTACTCTAATGGTAACTACTCTAATGGTAACTACTCTAATGATAACTACTCTAATGGTAACTACTCTAATGATAAATACTCTAATGATAACTACTCTAATGATAAATACTCTAATGATAACTACTCTAATGATAACTACTCTAATGATAACTACTCTAATGGTAACTACTCTAATGGTAACTACTCTAATGATAACTACTCTAATGGTAACTACTCTAATGGTAACTACTCTAATGGTAACTACTCTAATGATATAAGTGCCTTTCAAGGGCACCTAAGAGGTTTTACTGGAATAGCCATCACAAATATGTTTTCCCAACTTTTTCATTCCAGAGCATTATAGTATATGCCAGAAAAAGTGTATACTTGTAATGTAATCAATAATTTAAGTACATCAAAAGAATATGAACAATCCTGATGTGTTTATGTCTTCAATGTGAAGCAGTTTACATCATGCGTATTTGAAGTAATAGTTCAGTGTTTTTGACTGTAGTGCAGTTTGTAGGATCCATTCAGACTTACTTCTTTATGATGATGTTGGACCCAACAGTCTTGTAGTTGTTCCTTGCAAGCATCAGCACTTCACAATTGGAAACATCTCACTGTAGTTCTTGGATATCAGTGCCACATCTTCATGGACCAATCTCTGCCCCATCACATGATGGCTACTTTCTCATTGTAAAATTAGTATTACTCTATCACAGTTTTAAAATATGACTTTTGAACTCTTAAACTCTTTTCCTGAAGTTAACTGAGTACACTCAGGGAAAATATTTCAAACAGAACACTGTATAGTCCATTAGTTTGAAAGGATAATAATGTTGCCAACAGCAAGAGAGAAGTTTGAAAGTTGATTATGTAGAGATACAATTTGTAATATTTCCATTTTTGGATTGGTATATTATTAATTCATTGTGTATGGATAGAGAACAAGTCTAGAGTTGCATGATCAACACACCACAGATGATTTCCAATTTCATTTAACATTTTTCTTAAAGGTCTGGATTAACAATACAAACAAAAGGACAGAAATTTAAGTAATCTGGTAAATAAATATTAGGTAAATAGTTAAAAAGAAACTTTAGCATGACCATATATCTATGAAATCTCTCATTTCTTTTCTTTAGGTCAGTATAATAAAACTACCATGAGAGACCATATGTTTTATGTTGTCAATTCCATGAAAATTGAATGATTAAAAAAAATAGTCATTACCTATCTTAAAGAGATGAGTTTTTGAATATGTTTATGGAGGAAAATTTCAAATTTATTACTTTATTGTTGATTTTAGCAGAAGAAACTCCAACATATGAAATGTCACCATTGTTATATCAGTAAGCTGACTGGTTACTAGATGTTAAAATATGTTAGCTCTAGAATCTGTTTGGTGTGACCAGTCTAACAAAATGGAAGAAAAAGCAGTTACCATGTGCATACTATGACAAAGAAGTAACATGTTCTAGGTTGGATTATCTTTTGCAGATTTAACAGATCAGTCTGAAATTAGAAATTTTCTTCAGCAGTTATATCTTCAAGGTGATTTGTTGTGACCACAATTGTAAATGAGGAACCATTATTCTAGGTCCCTTAAAATAAAACACCAACAAGAATTTGTTTCCAAATTTAATCCTAGGACTTACACTATGAAGAGAAGTTTGAGTAATGGGTATCAGGTATCAGGTAAATCATGCAGTAATAGTAAACTTAAATTTCATAGAATTTTTCTTATTTACTTAATTCTATTAATCATTACTAATATTGGAAACTTCATTCCATATGCCCCACACCTTTCTATTATAGATTTACTTAAGTTTATACTTTTGTTTTTCATTTCAGTATCTGAAGCAGTAAACACATTATTATTTATCGAGTTGTTTAACCTTCTTAGACTTGAATTTATTAAATGCTGCATATGACTTGAATAAGTCATCTGTTTGTTTTACTGTCCGTATTAGTGAAATATTGTATATTAATGATAATCAGTATTAAATATATGATATCATTATATTCAGTACTATAAATCATGTTACAGAGCCGATTTTACCATTGTTGATCCATCAGTTTAATTATATATTGTGTTTTGGCTAGTCTACAGGCACTGGTTGTGGATTCATATTCCATGAACACATTTCTAGTTACCACATGTAAGTACAAGTCAGATCAAACTGAAACATACATAGACAAAGATTTGTTGTCATATTATATGATGGCAGATCTTGGTCTATGGAGTTTGTTGGGACTATTTAGGAAAACTAAAAGTATACCTTATTTGATCATGGTAGATCTCTATGTAGTTTATTCGGACCATTCAGGAGAACAAAAATCATACGCTATGTGATTGCAGATCAGGATATGTAATATTGACAGTAACATTTTACTTTTACATGGTATATACAGATGCATTTACATTCAAAAGTTATTTAAATTTGTCTTAGTTGATGTCTTTAGCAACTTGATTACTCTCCCACCAAGTTGTCAAGTGGCACATGGTATTTTATATAAGTTAGTGGGGTGTACTGTTAGCTGACTCTAAATATTAGTCATAAACATTAACATTGCTGCTGCTGTAAATTGTATGTTTTTTTAACTGTGTGACTTTAACATACAAAGGTAATTTTAAGATCAATCTTAAATCAACAGATCTACAAAATACAGTACATCAAATATGTGACTTTCTCCCAGGTTTTTATTCTTAATTTTCCATGTAAAAGAATGGGTTAATTTAATTTTGTATCTTATAGTCTAATGCCATATGAGGGAAGTGGAAGGGTGAATGTGGAAGGAGGGATAGGATTGGAGCAGAAAGCAGGTGTTCTTGACTAATTTTATGCCTCATTGTTTGGTTTGCAATCCATGTTGTTTGTTTTTTGTGGGTATTATTTGCATTATTTTTCCAGTTAACCACGTTATGAAATGATGCAAGTTTCAATAAGCAGTTTAACATTGGCCATTAAAAAATAGATTTTTTTTTATGAGGAGGGGTGGCTTAAGGATCAAATATTGATCCTAATCCTTTTTGGAAATAGACTCGAATCCCAAATAAGGTCTTTCCAAAATCATTCAGAATACACAAGTTTTGGAACTGACACCTAAAAGGTCAATAAGACAAATATGTGTCCTGCACTAAATGCCCAGACATGGAAACCTGAAATTTATTTCATGTTTGTGTCTTAGGTTACATATATCCAAACAATCTAGTCATGAAATTTGTTTTCATTGTTCAAAAGAGAAAACAGGTAACAAAATGGACACAGCTCATTGGTCAAATTCTTGTAAAAATATAAATATTAACAACATGTATTTAGAGATAATTTTGGACATACTAACTACATGTCAATGATAACCTAAGGGACTCGCAAAATAGAACATAAAACACATGAAACTGCAATCCCACCATTACTATCAGTAGATTAAAAAAAACAGGTATTTGAAATCACTTTTAAATTTAAATAATTAAAGATATATTTCCCCTTATAAAGATCTCATTATTCGATTTTCCAAGTGAACTTTCAAATCTGAAAATGTATACAAATTTGCATTTCACTATCAAAATGATGCTTATTGCCTTGCACATAATACCACAAGCAGATGAAAAACCACAGCATTCCAGACTATGTACCATTTCAACTGCAAAGATCATAGAACCAGACTCGCCATTGCACTGGTAGATCTGGGTTTATTTGGTTTGTTAGGAGTAAGCAGTAGAACATCAATATAAACCCTGATCTGCAGATAAGGGTCTATGTTGTTTGCATTTTGACACTACTTATTCAGGAATATGTACAGTACATACATGTGGAACTTAACATTATCTTCTCACATATTAACATGTAAGAATGAAGAAATTTATTCTGCTTTTCCAGTATGAATTGGGATGGAGTTGGTAGCAAGTGTAAATCAACCTGCTTTAGTCCATTCATGTTCTGTTGTTTTATCTGAATGTTGTATATATCAAGATTACCTTTGTAAAATAAACAGGGCTCAACTGTTATATTTATGCAACAGACAGGTAGTAAATTTTAAATATATTTCATTTGTCTTCATATTATATACCATATCAGGAATTGTGTTCTATTTTTCAAGATTCAGAATTATTAAATAAAAAAATTGAAACTTAATGGTGCTTAATTAGTTTTTTTTCACCTCATTTTCTTAAACCCTATCTCATTCTAGTCAGCTTGCCCTCAAGTCTATAGATTTATTTATATCAAAAATTACATTTTCAGATAGGATGCAAGTTATGTCCCTTTCAGATAGGATGCAAGTTATGTCCCTTTTGTAAATCATTAGATGTTCTTCATTTGGCCATACACCACAATTAATTTTACTATATGTTCTCTACATATATTTCTCAGCACTGACCTTTCCACAGTGTGACAATCAATACAAATCATATGAAAATCTAAAATACCCCCAAAGATGACTTCACCGTGAAATTCTTGTCAAGGGTTGACTGGCATTTTTTTTGAGTGGCTGCACTGTAAACAGAGCAGCATGTACACAGAACACTGATTTCACTTCCGGATCATCACTAAGGCCTAATTACACAGTGTGCACTGTCGCCAAAATACATACAGACAGCCACTCTCAGAGCTCCTATTCTCAAGAATAAACAATTAACTTTAAATCCATACCAAAGATGCATCAATATAAACTCTTCTATCACCACCAAACTGAGAGAGGAAAAAATGTTCTAAAAATAGACTAGAACTACATTCGTGGGTACTGAACTGGAAGTATTAATTGTGATGTGATTCCTGACAGGCCCAACTTTTTGGGGCAAATTTTAGTAAAACTTTTATATTTGAATGCCACACCTATTTGAACTTTATACATGAAGTCTTTTTGAATTTCCTTGCATACAAGACATGTGACACCTGCTGGAAAGTGTGTAGTGCTGGTGTTCCACAGGGTTCACGTGCTGATCCATGTGCTCTTGAGAAACCAAAACTAAATTTGCTATATCTTTCTTAATTATAGGACTTTTTCAATGCTGTAAAAACCTAATTGTACTACAAGATATGGCCTGTCTGAAAATATGTTTAAAGTTTATACATTTTGATCAATTAAAATTTTAATGGAAATTTAAATAAACATTTAAATTTATTAACTAAATTTTATGAAAAATTAAATTTTCATAAAAATTTAAAAACAGATTTTGTCAAAGTTTAGACAGAAAAGTTGGTCAATCAATGGTCTTTAAAATAAATGGTGGTTTGGGTCTGTGTAACTGAGAACATTTTTCCCAGGGGTAGTGAAGTAGCATGACTCATAGTGATTTTGGCAACAAACCGCAATATGCCTTTCAAGGTGCATATAGGTGTACACACTAAAGAAGCAACAACAGGTGCTATGTTCCATATTTATTGTGTCGGGTATTTAGGCAGTTATTTGTATAACTAATAGTGCACTCAGATTTAAACATCTGATGGGACCACTTCCATGTTTTATAGGAAAATTGCATTACATTTCAGTGTCGATAACTGCAAAAAGCGACAATAAGATAGGAAAATACATTTTTAGGCAGGCTTTACCTTACTGAAGAATGGTGCTAATCTCTCTCATGAAGATCTAAGCCATGTCCTTGAGGTGCTGTATATTAGTGTGGTGATATCATGATCACTTACAGCAGTACACTGCATATGTCCTTATGTAACATTGCTATCACCACCAGACTACTGGAGAGCTTCCAATCTGATCCACCACTAACACTTTGTTCCAGATACCAGCCTAGACCTGAAAAGATATAAAATGTTTCACTTACTTCTAGAAAATAGTTAGATGTATACAAATGAAGTTAAAATGTGTTAGATATAGTGATTTCCAAATAACATTCAGGCTGCAAGCATAGGAAATAAATATTAAACTTGACAGAGTGACACTCAGAAATGTGAAGTAATAGTCATGTATTAAAGTAATAAATTCATCCTAAAAGTATATGAAGTTTCTATAAGCATATCTGGTCATTTACAGGTTAAATAACTAATCAGGTAGACTATGCATCACAAACTTTAAGGAAATGCGGGAACGGTGAGGTTTGATCATTGGTGGAAACATTAGTACATGCCAGTATACAGGATAGTCAAGCGACAATGTAGTAAAAAAGAATATATTACTATAAGCAATCTTATTCATGAGGGAAATAATAATTCTGGATATTGCAAGAGAATACAGCCAAATGTGGCCACACATATCAACTACAGGTACCAATACATCCTATATCATAAACTAAATGTGAAATTCTGATCCCCAAAACTTGTAAACAAGAATGGAAATTTGCATGTGTGGGACATATACAATGTAATTGTTATGATCAAATGTGCAAAAATAATTCCAATGATCTGTTTGAATATTTAAAGTGTATTTTTAAGGGTGTTTGATACCAATTATTAATCTCAATGGTTCAATAGAATCAGATATCAGCTGATATTACAATACCGCACTCTATCCAAGTACTGAATTGAAATATGTTACCATACATGGGCATATTAATGAAGAAAATAACATTTTGGGATACATTTAGTGCATACAGCCAGAAATGTGTCTTACAGATTCACTGTAGGTACAATGTCAGCCTATATGATATACTGAATGTGAATTGGATCCCAAACATTCTAAAATATGTGAATATTTGTTCATGTGGGATATGTAACCATGCTAAGATCAGTTGTACACAGTTAAACTCAAACTATCTGTTTGAATATATCTTATGCAATCTTTAGAGTGTCAGTTAACAAATATTATTAGTAATTAACAATACATAAATTAAGATGGATCATTAGAATTCACATAACATCATACAGGCCACAATGCCACACTTCACTAATCAATATCTGAACCAAATTGAACAATAAAATTGAATGCATTTTGTGTTCAACTTACATCATTTTGATGTTTTCTTACATCCAAGGGTAAATATACATGCGGAAAGTATATTTTATCCCTTCAGCCTGCATTTCATTCTCAGAAAGTTTAAACTGATTTAGTAGAGAACTTGAGTAGGTTCTAGTATAAAGTTTTCATCACTATCCTCTCACTAAGCACCCTGTAACTATATTTGTTAACAATTACTAAAGGCTATATAAGCAGATATGTGTTACTCAGGAAGTCACCCCATCATAAACACATAAATTAACTGATTGGACCCCTAATAAATAGTTTGAATGATCAATACAAAATAGAATCTGTCTTTCATACATTTTAAATGTATGTCTCATTTTGACTTACAAAGATATTTTCTCTGATAAAATTTGACAAATATCCATCATTGTAGCTTGTATATGGTGTAGGAGTATAAACATGCTGATATCATTTGATATAATTTCCCAAAATATTATCTATGTGCATTTCAAGGGGCAAATTTTATTTTTTTTATTTTAAAAAAACAAATTATTAAAATTTAAAAAAATAAAAAAAAAATTTCAATTCTAATGTCATTTTTCTATTTTAAATGTTAATATATATAACACCTTCAAATTTCATGTGTTTATCATTAATAATAAAAATTTTATAGCAATTTAAAGTTTAATAATAACTGCCTGTACAGGCCATACACCACAATTAATTTTACTATATGTTCTCTACATATATTTCTCAGCACTGACCTTTCCACAGTGTGACAATCAATACAAATCATATGAAAATCTAAAATACCCCCAAAGATGACTTCACCGTGAAATTCTTGTCAAGGGTTGACTGGCATTTTTTTTGAGTGGCTGCACTGTAAACAGAGCAGCATGTACAAAGAACACTGATTTCACTTCCGGATCATCACTAAGGCCTAATTACACAGTGTGCACTGTCACCAAAATACATACAGACAGCCACTCTCAGAGCTCCTATTCTCAAGAATAAACAATTAACTTTAAATCCATACCAAAGATGCATCAATATAACTCTTCTGTCACCACCAAACTGAGAGAGGAAAAAATGTTCTAAAAATAGACTAGAACTACATTCGTGGGTACTGAACTGGAAGTATTAATTGTGATGTGATTCCATTTGTGCAAAAAGAATTTTATCATGTAAAACACAAAATCTACAAATGTTTGGCCTCAGTATGCTAAGAAATAAACTTTAACAAAACAGATTCAGACCTAATTTCGTTTAATCTGAGATGTTTACCTCTGACCATAATAGGTCATGAGTATGTAAAAATAAAAGTTTGCAATAGTGGTATTGGAAAGAGTACATGCATTTTAAATACACTATAGTAACCAGAGTTTTGGATAAAGGAGGATAACTTCACAAACAGTTTTTTGTTACATTTGGCAAATTATGACCAGGTCATAATTTATTAAATTAAAGGAGGATATCCGAGACAGTAAAGTTTTTCACCTAGAATATAGCCCTTGTATTTATTATCTGATTGCAATATTTCCAATAAAGATTATAAAAGAGACATGATTTTCTCATTGGGCTTGAAATATGCTCACAGCAAAAGGTCACACCACCTCCTTCTTCATTAATTTCCAAAACTTGGCCCAAGTCATTTAAGTGATATTAACCAATTTATACCAAGAGTTGTCTGAACACAGTCAAAAGCACAAGGTAAACTGAATACAATACAAAATAACAAATGCTTATAGTGGTTTGGCTGTTTGGTTGGATTTTAACATGACAAGGTAATACCATATGCCCCTTGTACATTTGTGACAGACAATAAAAACAGCTATTTAAGGTATAATTCAAGATCTGATGTGATATTATAAAAATATTAAAATTATATTTAATTATTTCATTGCATTATAAAAATATTAAAATTATATTTAATTTCATTGCATTATAAAAATACTAAAATTATATTTAATTTCATTGCATTATAAAAATATTAAAATTATATTTAATTTCATTGCATTATAAAAATATTAAAATTATATTTAATTTCATTGCATTATAAAAAATATTAAAATTATATTTAATTTCATTGAATTATATGATGAGAGATATAGGGCTAATTTAAATATTTTCTCTTCCAGTGATACATTTGCCAGACTTTTAAGTGGAATTCTGATTGTACATAAGACATCATAAACCAATTAGCAAACTGTAGTATATTTATCTTACCTGGAATAACATTCTTAACTTTTATTTACATTTACCCTATTGGTAGTTAATTATCAAAGGTAGAGTAACTAGTATAGACAAGTCAATTTTGATTTTAAACATAGAGATTCATTCTGAACTTTTTATAACACATGTTAAGATTTTTTGTCTCATTAATGAAAGGTAATACATAGCATCACTTCTGCTGTGACAAAATAGTGGTATGACATTGTATTCAACAAGAAAGTTGATAGAATATTACTAAAACAAGCTATAACGTGATGTTAGGGGCCCAAAAGAATAACATTGCGATATAAACAGGAAGAAATGTTTTTGAAAAACTTCACCATAGTAAATGTGTATTGAAATTTCAGTGTCATCATTTTAAAGTAATTTATTGATCATGTAACCTGCTAAGGGTACAAATAATCAGCTTTTCTGAGACTATGTATTTAGGATGTTAAACAGAGAGGACACCTTAAATTAAAAAATGGGAGCCATTCTGCCATCACATTTCAAGCAAAATTGTATTATATTGAAACATGTTATAAAGGGTTTTACCTGTTAATGCTTAAAGACTAAAACTTAAAAATATGGAAAGAGCATTTTGGGTAAATTATATCAGAAAACAAAATGATACCAAATCCCCATACCTCTGCCTTGTTGTTTGGGATTTTCTCTGGTGTCATGGCAAATCGATGTTAAAATCTACCGAACTCTGCATAGTACCCATCACAACAAAATCTTACTGTTCCACAATCTCAAAACCCTTTCATCACCATGGTTACAGGTCAATATAAAGATCTGTTCCACATTCTGGCAAACATACACTTGTCATGACTCACCAGTGTCCAACCGCTTCAGTGGCCTAGTGGTTAGAGAATCCGCCACAGAAGCGGGAGGTCGTGGGTTCGATCCCCGGCCGAGTCATACCAAAGATTTACAAAAATTGTACTAACAGCTGCCCCGCCTGGTGCTCAGCATTAAGAAGTTAGTGTTAGGACTGGGCAGCCTGGTGTCGGGATAATGTGACTGAGTGGGACATCATGCTGCATGCTACATGTCTGCAGTATGATGCCCCAGTGCTAGACATCACAATAAACTGCCTCACTGCAGACATCGAGGCGATTAGACTGAAATATTATTAAAGCTACATTAAAAATCCTCACCAGTGTCCAAAATGAAAGTTCCATGAGTTCTAACAGCTGAATAAAACACTATTTGAACCTTTAACCGGAGTATCTCTCTTATAATAATAATATTAATAATACATGTAATAATAATGATTAGGGCTTTGTAAGCGCTTTATATCTACAATATGGGGCCCCTAGTGGCCGAGTGGTCTAAAACGCTGTCCATTACAGATGACTGCCATCTCACCTCTGTATGCGTGGGTTTGAGTCTAAGATTCAGCTAATTTAGTTATATGAGAAAGCTTGCCAGTAGCTTCTCGTGGGTCAGTGGTTTTTTCCGGGTTCTTCCTCCACCATTAATACTGGCCACCATGTATAGCCTATATTGTGCTTAAAAATGGCGTTAAACCATAAAAAACAAAACAAAAAATATCTATAATGACATGATTACAAAATCAAAAACAAAATCAAACACCCTGAAAATAGAAAACAAAATATGCTGAAAATATTTAAGGTAGGAAACATTATTAGGTCTTTCAATTTGTTCTTGCAGTCGAAAAAAGTGAGTTTTAAGAGCACTCTTGGAAGGGATCACTGTGTCTTTGTGTCTGATTTCAGTAGGCAATTCACTCCATGTTACTGGGCCCTGGTATGCAAAAGAACTTTGTCCATATGACTTCATTTTCATAGTGGGAATAATGAGTATAGTATACTGTTGTCAGAAGAGGAGTGTAAGTATATTGCTGCTTGCTTGATAGTCATTCTAGCTATAGCAGGCAGAATCAATAAGGTAGTCAATCCAAACTGTGCAGTTTCATCTTGATAGTTAAATTTCAATCATCACAGCCTGTATTATCAGTGCTAATAGCATGGTTCATCTTGATAGTTAAATTTCAATCATCACAGCCTGTATTATCAGTACTAATAGCATGGTTCATCTTGATAGTTAAATTTCAATCATCACAGCCTGTATTATCAGTGCTAATAGCATGGTTCATCTTGATAGTTAAATTTCAATCATCACAGCCTGTATTATCAGTGCTAATAGCATGGTTCATCTTGATAGTTAAATTTCAATCATCACAGCCTGTATTATCAGTGCTAATAGCATGGTTCATCTTGATAGTTAAATTTCAATCATCACAGCCTGTATTATCAGTACTAATAGCATGGTTCATCTTGATAGTTAAATTTCAATCATCACAGCCTGTATTATCAGTGCTAATAGCATGGTTCATCTTGATAGTTAAATTTCAATCATCACAGCCTGTATTATTAGTGCTAATAGCATGGTTCATCTTGATAGTTAAATTTCAATCATCACAGCCTGTACTTTCATTGCTAATAGCATGGTTCATCTTGATAGTTAAATTTCAATCATCACAGCCTGTATTATCAGTGCTAATAGCATGGTTCATCTTGATAGTTAAATTTCAATCATCACAGCCTGTACTTTCATTGCTAATAGCATGGTTCCATTGCTGTGAAACCTCTTCCGTCAT
This sequence comes from Unio pictorum, assembly GCA_030141615.1. Taxonomy (NCBI): domain Eukaryota; kingdom Metazoa; phylum Mollusca; class Bivalvia; order Unionida; family Unionidae; genus Unio; species Unio pictorum. Next base: position 8,232,477 of record JARLTB010000007.1, on the reverse strand, counting down.
TACTTTTCACCACAAGGATGTCTGCGAGACTCTGTCAGGGCTTTGAAGTTGTACCTAAAATGTGAGTGTGATATGATTTTTTTAATGTAGCTTTAACAATTCTCCATATATTTATGATGTCGCTAGTGTGGAAGTTGATAGTGAGGTCTAGCAATAGGGAATCATGCTGCAGACTTGTAGCATCATGTCCCACCCAGTCACATTATACTGACTCCAGTCCTCCAGTCCTTACACAACATTCTTAATGCTAAATTCTATTGAACAGTCTATATTTAATCCACACTGAAATGATCAAGGATGAATAATATTAACATGTTTAATAAAACAGATAGTCCACCACCATTGAATGTCTGGCTGCATCAAAGACATAAGCTGCATAACTTTAAAATGTTTGTCTAGTGTCCGCTAAAATTGAAACGCTGACTGAACCCAATCAAACAGATTATGTATTAGACAATTGAGGTTTCACCTACCCATTTCCTATGTATATGTAATTTATCAGTAGACCTCCCCCACCCACCCCCATGCAAGCAAAGGAATTTGTGTTAACTCCCCTTTCCCCCCTCAATGTGTACGTACTAAATGGACAGCCCCTAAGGGCAGTTGAGATGAATACAAGATTCAAGAGAAACAGTCCCCTAAGCAAATTTTCCAATCAGTCTGTTGAATGGCAATAACAACATCACAAAGGCTGTCTGACCCAGCGGTATGTATAATAGGAGCACAACAGGCTATTTTTCCAGGTTTCACAGCTATAAAATGCTGCAGGCTATTTTTCCAGGTTCCTTACCTATAAAATGATGCAGCCACTTGACTTTTGCTTAATTTGCTGGGGTGGGAGGGCAAGGTAGGATTCTTTCAATAATAATTAACCATTATCTAGACATTATAGTGTCATTAATTGAGACCATCTGTTTCTGCAAGATGTAAAGTTGGTTTGTGTAGCTGAAAGGATTGGAAACAAGACCACCTTACCCGTTCTCCCTAGGAATTATGATAAGGTACTAGGAATTATGATAAGGTACTAGGAATTATGATAAGGTACTAGGAATTATGATAAGGTACTAGGAATTATGACAAGGTAGTGCATCTGAAGAAGAAAGCAATTTAAAAAGTTTCTTCCATAATACTTATCCAGTCATAATATGGTTAAAACATCCCAATCACAAATTACCTCTGTTCAAGTGGAGATAACTCTTGATTTTTTATGCTTTTGTAAAGTCTAAAAACTAGAATGGGAAGGTTTGTACATTTTTGTGGAGCACTTTGCCTTGCCTGCTTTGATGTTGCAATACAACCTTCAGAAATGCACAAAACAAATGATAATATTACTTTGATTTTGTAGCTGAAATAGGTGAGTTTTAAGAGCCCTATGAAATGAGGTCATAGTGTCCTTGTGCCTAAGAAATGTGAATAATTCATTCCATATAGCTGGCCTTGGTATGGAAAAGAATGTTGTCTGTACAACTTCATTTTAACAGTGGGAACAATGAGAATATAAGTACAAGTGTCATAAAAGGAAGAATTTAAGGTTGTAGATGGGGGAGTTCAGATAGTACCTACCTTCAAGGTTACAGAGCAAGGGGTAAGTGTACTTAGCAATACTATAAGGATGATCCAATCATCCATGTTTTGAAGTATAATAGTAATAATAATAATAATAATAATAATAATAATAATAATAATAATAATAAAAGGAATAAAAACATAAATAATGATACAAATAACTGATATTCATTGCATGGCATTTGTTCAACAATATATTTTATATGGTGAAACTGTATATGGCAGTCACCTGTGTGCAATGGCCAGTTTTGCCTTTTTCCATGACTGACTCTTATTGACATGCTTTACTGTACAAATTAAAGTTTTGCCTTTTTCCATGACTGACTGCTATTGACGGGCTTTACTGTACAAAAATAGATTTTCCTTTTTCCATGACTGCTATTGACAGGCTTTACTGTACAAATTAAAGTTTTTTCTTTTTCCACGACTGATTGCTATTGACAGGCTTTACTGTACAAAAAAGATTTTGTCTTTTTCCATGACTGACTGCTATTGACAGGCTTTACTGTACAAATTAAAGTTTTGTCTTTTTCCATGACTGACTGCTATTGACAGGCTTTACTGTACAAATAAAGTTCAAAACTTATCATTTCAAACTGACATCATATAAACATCACAGTAAAATACACCCTAATTTTGTTTTAAAAAAGAACATTTCAGAAAGAAGAGTTTATAAAAAAAATGCAAAGAAGTTTCAAATCTTTTAAAACTTTTATTGAAAAAAAATTCTGAATAAACAGTAACATAATTACTACTGAGAAAATACCTTTACAAAGTCATCACATTTCACTGTATCATAACAATCTATAGAAAGGCATGATGCCATTCATGTGAAAAGTTTATTCAGAAATTGTAACTAGTAACATTAATTGTGATGGTTTTCTACATCATGTCCAACATATCTGGAATGATGTTCTGCTGACTAAACACAACCATCAAATTAATTATCTCATTCTCTCTGGTGGCTCATTTAGGTACATGTACATTACAGTTCTTAGTTGCTGATGAGGGGTGCATTTATTTAAGCTGATGACATGCACCTTTGAAGGAGACAGAATATAATAATCGATATCGGGTAAGAATATTTATGCAAACAATATCCCAATTGAACAGATAATTAACAGAATAAATAAAAACTACAAGAAGTATTACTTCAATAAACATTTCAAGGAGGATTTGCTAATATCTCATTATGGACTAAATTTTTTTGAATCTAAACGTTGTGTAGAAGTAAATCAGATACAACACATACTAGGAAACAGTTTGTATTCATGTTTGTAAGCAGCCTTAAATATACAGAAAGGCAACAAGAACCTTTTTATTTTGTGGACAGTTTATATTTTGTGTATGTTTCATTTCACTATCATCCAGTATTTGCACTGAGTCTGTATCATGATGCACTACTGCCTGAATAAATATTGATTATTACAATAATGATCACAATCATTAATGGTATAAAACTACTGCTAATGATTACTATCATCAATGGTATATAATGATCACTAATGATTACTATCATCAATGGTATAAAACTACCACTAATGATTACAATCATCAATGGTATAAAACTACCACTAATGATTACAATCATCAATGGTATAAAACTACCGTTAATGATTACAATCATCAATGGTATAAAACTGCCGCTAATGATTACTATCATCAATGGTATAAAACTACCACTAATGATTACAATCATCAATGGTACAAAACTACCGCTAATGATTACAATCATCAATGGTATAAAACTACCGTTAATGATTACAATCATCAATGGTATAAAACTACCGTTAATGATTACAATCATCAATGGTATAAAACTACCACTAATGATTACTATCATCAATGGTATCAATATCAAACCACTGCTAATGATTACAATCATGAATAAACTTATCTCTATGCTGTACCTGTAAAATCATTAGCACAGTCAAACTTCTGTGCTTTAAATAAATGGAGTATGTAAGAGTGTAATTTTCATGAATGGAAAAGTTTTTGTGACAAACATCTGAAAAATCTTCTGAAGTATGATAATGTTAAAACTTTAAATTTTTGGGACCTCTCACCGGACAGTAAAAGTTCTGTAAATAGAGCAGCTGAAATTTCAACATATATGGCATTTTTTCCTTCATTACAGTTCATAATATAGGAAATGAATGTGAAAAAATAACAACTAACCACATAAAGATGTCGCAAATTTAACATGAAAGCTGAATAAACACAAATATATTAAAAAAACTTTTAAGTTTTCATACCCTATGTGATAGCAGTGAAAAAAATGTGAACAATTTATGTTAAAAAATATAATGAACTGACAAAATATGTGAAAATTTCATAATATCAGAATATTAAAATTTACATCATGACCAATATAGCATTCTGTACACTTATCATCAAACCACAGGTATTTAAAGATTGAGAAGAAAAAAATTTGTGAGAGCAAGTTATATGTAACAACACTGCAAATCCCATCACCTGTTTTTTTTTCTTTTTTTTTTATTCGAATCAGAATATTATCTTTTTGACAATCCCAAACTCTCCCTCCTCCCCATGGACAGTATATCAAAGAATTATGACATAAAACAGTACCATTTTTGACACTCAATAACTCCCCTCAATGACAGTACATGTAAGACAAAGGTTATGACATAAAACAGTACCATTTTTGACTCTCAAACTCCCCTCAATGACAGTACAAGACAAAAGTTATCACATAAACAGAATCATAGTTGACATTCTTAAGTCCCCACCTTCACTGACAGTACACTTCTTTCATGAGGACATATTTCCTGGCAATAAACATTAAATTTGGTATAAGTCAAACATTATAAATCAATTGCCAAACCAATATTTTGTTAGTTTTACTAAAAATTGAAAGGTTATGTCCATGGTAAATATTTCAAGCAAAGGAATGGCAGCTTGAAGGTAATGGTCAACATGTCTAAAATTAACTCCTATGTACAAACTACCTGTATATTATAACTCATACATTGTGAACAACCCAGATTTTGTAGGTTTTAAAGTGTTTATTTTTGTGGTAGAAAATGTATATTTCTGGGTTCTTAATTTCTGCTTTATCATTTGAGAAAAAAAAACAAAAACCAAGCCAAATATTGAAGGACAATGTATACATCTCTTTAACGTACAATACATGCAATTCTGAGCAAACAAAATGTCTACTGTGGTAATAACTTAGCTAAACTGAATAACTGTATTATTTCTTTTCCTGTTACTTCATACTGTATAAACAATACATCAAGTCCTTTGCGACTTGAGTATATATCTATGATCTTCAAGACTAAAAAGTATTGCTTGTGACAGAAAATTACATCTTACAATGAACAAAATACACTTGTACACTCAAGTCTATAATTTGATATACTGTAAGGGGCTGAAAAAAAGAGCATTTAAAAGTAAAAATTACTTCAATAAAAAAAAATCAACCCTGAATCAGATCCTTGTGATGTCACAGTCAAACTACTACAAGCACAAGAAAAATTAGATGTGCACAATGAATAATGTACAAAGATGACCCCCCCCCCCCCCCCATTATGTCCTATTTCTGTCTGTATCGATATTTTATTTTTCTCTGATACTGATAGTTTCTCCGCAGGTTCTTGGTCATTAATTTATTTTTCTCTTTTTTTTCTTGCAGTTTCTGTCAAATTCGACTGGTATTTATCAATATTGTTTGTAGTCAGCATGCACAGACGTATATCACATGTTTCCAGTAAAATTCTGATACAGAATATTTTTTTCAAAAACAAAATCCTGAAATGGAATGGATGATGAGGATTTTATTTCTTTTCTGGAATGCATATATTTGCATCTCCATGTGTAATGCACATTTTGAGGCCAAAATGCATATAGATTATACCAAAATCATAGAGTTAAACAAGTCTGGGTTTAGCTATAAAAAAAAAACTCAAAAAGATTAGCATGCTTCAAATTTAAAGTGATTCAGACTGTGTATATATATATATATATATATATATATATATATATATATATATATATATATATATATATATATATATATATATATATATATATATATATATACACACACACACACACACAAAGTACAGAAGCTACAAACTATACAGTAAAAGATAATCTTTCTGAATTTAATGGATCTTCAGAAATCATTTTCTTTTTCAGGAAAAAATAGACAATACTAACAAGAGAAAGCATGGTGCATATAGTTGAAGAACAGTTAAAGGCTTTTTGATATTTTATTTTTCTTAGATTTTAGTTTTAACCATAACAAAATTAATATTTAATTTGTTTTTGTGTTTGCATTGTTCTTCATATGTGTTGTCCAGGCTGAAAAATAGATCCACAGATCCTGAAAATGCTTGGTCAATTTCAATGACTTGCTGCACTATGCTTTATCAGTTTTGTTATATATAAAATACTAGTTTACATTTCTACTCAACCAATATCACACAATTATGCTTTCATTTATCACCTCACCATCAATACTTTCATTTCTTGTAAAAAAATAAATTAAAACAGTAATAAAAACATTAATCTACAGACACTTTTTTCTAACTTGAAATTTTCCTGAGCAACACTTGTGTTTGGAGACTAGAATCTAAAATCATAAAAGCAAACATCTGGAACTAAATGATTTATATTTTGAATTTTTTTTAGTTAATCAATACCAAAGAAGGAACAGTTGGACTGGTTTATGTTTCTTTAAAAAAAATATACATACCGAGGTTTTTTTAAAATTTTATTCTTAACATCTTTCATTGTCAGAGGAAATTTGTATGTTCAGATTTCCTTGGTGTTTGAGGTTCTGTCTAAAATTATATTCTAACATTATTCAGTGTCACTGGCAATGAATATCATGTTCAGATTTCCTTAGGATCAGAATAAAACAACCTCACTTCAACCCATCTCTGCTGACCTAGTGTAGCTGCACATCAGGTAAAACTATCACTAACAATTCAAGTTAGGTAGAGTAAATTTATAAATGGTGCAAATCATCGTTCAAAAGCAACTGCCTTGGTTATACAAAAACTTTTTCAGGAGTACTGGTTAGGATAAGGATTTAATTCAGATATGCAACACAAAATCATGTGGGTCAAAATTATCTTAACTTTTATAATAAAAAATATCATGGTAAATAACTGTAAAGCAGAGATACTGGAAGATATTTTATGAACTGAACATGTCAGTAATTCTTGGGCACATATAACATGCCACTACCTTCCACAATCAGCCAGTAAAAGCAATTATTTCAATTACCTACAGGTTCAACACATCTTCCATAAAATATGTAATGTATGAAATTAACACTTTACACTTAAAAATGCATCATGAATACACATACACAAAAAAAAATGTCTCTAATATTGTAAAAATAGAAAACTTAATGGAATTAATCTACATTTCTCCAGCATAGATCAAAATAAGTAAAATTGTCAACTGATAAAATAAACTCCCACTCAAAAGAAAAGCTGCGCAATTGTCATTTTCAAGCACTCCAGAAATACATTCCAATAGCTAACCTTGTTTTGGATTTTAATAGTCTTCAAAAGAAATGGTAAACATTATTTATCACACAAAAAAAGCTGGCCCATTTTCTAACATATTTATATATAAGTTTGCAACATTATAGTTTTAGAACTTTTAAATTGCATTATATTGCTGTTATTGTACTAATCCTATATATTCATAAAAACACACACACACACATACACTATGACAGGGCATGATAGACATTCAACAAAAACATTCTTTTATATCTCAAATGACAATGTACTAAATTGTGCTGATCGAAACCAAAATTATTCTTTTATATCTCAAATGACAATGTACTAAATTGTGCTGATCGAAACCAAAACGTTCTTTTATATCTCAAACGACAATGTACTAAATTGTGCTGATCTAAACCAAAACATTCTATTATATCTCAAACGACAATGTACTAAATTGTGCTGATTGAAACCCAGATGAATTGTTGGTGACAGTGACCTAGATGAATTGTTGGTGACAGTGACCTAGATGAATTGTTGGTGACAGTGACCTAGATGAATTGTTGGTGACAGTGACCTAGATGAATTGTTGGTCACAGTGACCTACATGAATTGTTTGTCACAGTAACCTAGATGAATTGTTGGGCACAGTGACCTAGATGAATTGTTGGGCACAGTGACCTTTGGTTGCCAATGTTTGGTGCTAACAGAGATGCAAACAAACATCAATGATGATAATTATAGCATGAACTGAGCTGAATAAACAAACTGAACACAAGTTAGTGATGCAATTAATGTTGGTCATGATAACACTTTTGTGATGAGGGTATATTTTAATGCTCAAGATGCATCCCTTCCATCTACAGTTTTCATGAATCCAGGTATACAAGCAGGCTGCAACCTCCCCCACCCATCCCCCCAAAACATGGTCACAAGTTATATTTGACCCTAAGCTATACAAATGTGAAATGTTGATCACAGTGACCTTCTTGTGCTGTAACAATGTGGTAATAACAGAAATCTATACAATCACTTAAAGTAATGAATTTTGCTTGTGCTTGAACGAGTGCTTGATAAATAAAATGTATAACACAAAAGTTAATCCAAATTAATGAAGCATAAGATATAGGTCAAAATGACTTAACTTTTGTGATGAAGGTATAGTACCCATCAAGCTCACCTTGTTTCCTGATTCTAGGTATACCAGTTATGTTCAAAAGGTATCATATATTTTGATGATTTAAGCATGAAGAAATTGAAGAATAAAAGACAAAACTAAACCCAAATCGGAGAACTCAACTATTTGTTCGATTAGCATGCAGGACATATTCCCTCCCTAAGTTCATGCTACTAGGTATGATAATAAGTACAGACATAAAACCCCAAAAGGTCAACAGTCAAATTCAGAAACTTAAAAAAAGGCAGAATAATAAGAAATGTAGGTCACAGTGACCCTTTGCTGTAAGGATGTGGTACTAATAGTGATCCACACAATCAATTAGTTTGATGATTCTAGTCACAACAGTACTGAAACCAAGTCAGTGTGGCATGAAATATGGGCCACAGATATCTACTTCATATCCTTTTCCTATGAACAAAGAATAGCTACGAAGCAGTGATGAAGCTGTACATATGTACATTTTGTATGCGTGTGGACCCCGACACCATTGCTGATGATTGACCAATAGCGCTTTTCTACTTGATGGAAATGAACTAAGGAATTAAGTTGTACTGACATAACAAATAAAGTTTAATTACATGCATTCAAAATTTCATTTCATAACAATTAACATATACAGAAAAATGAATACCTTTATTTATTGGGTTTCAGCAAAAAGATTGAAAAGTTACAAATGTAATTCCTTCTCTACAAATTCATCTCTTTTCTCATTAATACATATATTAAATTAAACATATTTACAAAATACAGTTGAAAAAATGAATGAATTATTCAAATATTTTGAGATACATGTATTTGGAAACTGCTAACTGCAAAATTGAATGAAACAGTAATTTCCCAAGAAAATGTTTCACTCTGTAAACACTGTTTCAAGGTAAAGTCGACAATTCTAAAGAGCTTGGAGAATACAGTAAACTATTTACCTCTTATGTGCCATATTTTTTGTGGCCACTTAAGTGGTTGGGAATAATTTCTGTACTACTCTGATTAAAAGTAAACATCAGGTTGCGATCCAGAAAAACATGTGGTTGACATCATTTAATGTCAAGTCTTGTGGTATAGATATCCCTGGCTTTTGGAAATGATGCAGGGCCCACACAAATAATTCCTTTTATTTTACCACTGGTTTATAATCGCATGTAAAATTAGCTGTAATTTAAATTAACAACCTTTTGTAATATTTCCAAAATAATTCAGTTTTCTCAGACATCCTTATTCTATCCAGAAATTTCATGTCATATTAACCTCAAGCAACTATCATATTACCCTGTATTTCCTATTTTGTATGTTCTTATAACATTACTTTTAAATGTGCACCATACAGCTATTATCTATGCATGCATACAGATATACATCCTATCCATCTATCCATACACATACATGTCATTAAAATATAACAAACTGCTTGAAATGAAATTTAAAAAATGTTTTACTTCTCAGAATATAATGCCCACTAGTTTTATCTTGCTTCATATTTTTTTTAGCAAAGTAAACATTATTGGTCTTGTCTGACACTAAATAATAAATTAATCACCCAAGGTTTATGTCATATTATCCAAAATGCAGTAGCTGTTGCTGGGCAATCTGTCATTTAGATTGAAAACTGGCAATAATTATATATTATATACATAATGCTACTTCAGACAAAGCAATCATAAATACACTCCAAAGTTCAAGGTATCAAAGAGATCCCAAAATTATGTAATTATCCCCCATCAATAGTTTTAATAGTTGATAATACCATGGCATCTCCAATATGGTCACCTCCCACAAAGAATAACCTCACATCCATCCACTCATTTGCTACTCTAATTGCAGTTATCAATAATATCTTTAACCTCCTTTCACAACTATAAACCTGTCCATAAACAACTTAAAAACTGATTCATTATGTGGGGTGGGTGAGGCTATCAAATGGGACCATACATCATAATAATCTACAGCTGTATACAATTCCTAAAAAAATGTGTTTACTTTATATGTGACTTTGTGGACATAAATTAAGCACATGTCTAAAATTTCATCATCACAGAAACAACTCCAGCAAGAGATTTTCTCTAGTAACAGACCAAGACACATACTGTACATATATAATAAAGTTACAATCCTTTTACTTTCATCTATGACCTGTTTTGTCATTCTAGTTAATTTCAAATTAAATAGGTATGTACATTTGTCAACAATAAAAGATGCAAGAAAAACTTCAGTAAAATTAATTACAAAAATGCCTTGTTATCTTAAAATAGACTCCTGTAATTTTTTAAAGAGCGCAAAATTTGAAAGATGACTAAAGTTGCTTTCATCAATTCCATGTTGGATCATATTCTTTCCATGATACAGGGGGTGCCACATGTACTCGTTGTCCATTGAACATAAAACTAACAACACCTCTATATGCTGCTCTGGGTACCCCAGCCTGAAAAAGAGATTGTTATGTTAAGAAACTAGGTTTCTGCAGAATGCAGCATCAGCTAAAAATTATATGTGTATCACTCATATGCAAATATGATGAAGTAACCCACTGTATATCACTCATATGCAACTCTGATGAATAACCCACTGTATATCACTCATATGCAACTCTGATGAAGTAACCCACTGTATATCACTCATATGCAACTCTGATGAAGTAACCCACTGTATATCACTCATATGCAACTCTGATGAAGTAACCCACTGTATATCACTCATATGCAACTCTGATGAAGTAACCCACTGTATATCACTCATATGCAACTCTGATGAAGTAACCCACTGTATATCACTCATATGCAACTCTGATGAACCCACTGTATATCACTCATATGCAACTCTGATGAAGTAACCCACTGTATATTACTCATATGCAAATCTGATGAAGTAAACCACTGTATATCACTCATATGCAAATCTGATGAATCACTCGTATGCACACCTTGAGAGGTAACCGACTGTATAATCACTTGCACACACACTTTACAAGATAACCCACTGCATATCACTTAACATAAAAAAACAATCATAAAATTGTTGATGGCTATAATGCTGTCACTGCTTAGAAATATGATTACGCTGTTTCAGCAGTTATGTCATAGTACAGATTATGATAAGGAAAAACAAACAGCAATTGGAGCCTCTCTACATGCACTTTGATTTTGCTTTAATCATTAATTTAGTTATCCAATGAGGATTACCAAAATATTCAATACGAGGATTTCCAGAATATCCATTAGGAGATCTACTAAACTATCCAATAGGAGGATTACCAGAACATCCAAAATGAGGATTACTAGAATATCCAATATGAGGACTGCTAGAATATCCAACTTGATGATAAGGATTACTAGAATATCCAATATGAGGATTGCTAGAATATCCAATATGAGGATTACCAGATCATCCAATAGGAAACTTTTTCAGATTTATCCCATAATATGCTTTGGACTACCAGAAATATGAATATTTACCTGTAACTTGAACTTTTAATACTTAAGTATATTTAATTTTTAAGACAAATGAAACATGATATGCTTAGGGACCTGTTCACATTTTAATTTTAACACAATTCTTCATATGCATCAGTGTAGGATAGGAAAATTACACATGAAGATCAGAATTTGGCATCATATACAACACAATGGTGGACTTGTCTTATCCAACTCTAATGTGTATTCAAGGATTCATTTTAGCCCATTTCTAAACAATAAGTAAGGATGCACATGTTAACATGGTATGCTGTGAATACTAATACAACTTTAAAACAGGAAAACACCAATATCAACCTTAAGAGACAGTCAAACACAAATTTGCTTTCAAAAAATGGTTCTTGAGACTGACAAAATAATGGTCATTCAAGGCATACAAATTATTTACTGAAAACAGCTTGCGCAATGATACAAATGTGATCAAGTCAATAAAAAAAGTCCAACCTTGCTGGCATGATTAAACGATATGTTAGCAAGTTAACATGATTAAATGACATGTTAGCAAGTTAACATGATTAAATGATATGTTAGCAAGTTAACATGATTAAATGATATGTTAGCAAGTTAACATGATTAAATGATATGTTAGCAAGTTAACATGATTAAATGATATGTTAGCAAGTTAACATGATTAAATGATATGTTAGCAAGTTAACAACATAGTTCTTGATTTAACTTGGATCTAGACGCAATTTTCCTTGATGTACAATAATTGGTAAATTTATAAAAAAAAACAGTTATGTTAACACCTTGATATGAAAACCACACTATACTATCTGTACCTATGTAAGGTTAATCAGTGAAGATTGTCCCATTTGACAGATGCAACTGATGTAGTGAAAAGAAATTTAATGTTCATGTTAAATGAATGCTCCAGTTATCATGTAATGTTAGAAAGAAGTTTTGCTACCTCTTGCATTTAACACACACTGTAAGACAAAAACACTTGCCTTGCCCATTGGTATTTCAAAAAGGTAATGAGAAAAACTCTTCCTAACAATTCCCTTTACCTCAGCTCACTACTGAGATCATTGCTTTCTAGTTTTAGCAATACCTAAATGAATAGGCTTATCATTGTGGGAAAGTGTGTGAGTATTTATTTGTAATGTGATAAGGTAAATATTCTTGTTGAAACATAATTTACTAAAACATCAACATACTTCTTTGAAGACAGTCCCTGATCATATCAATTGTACGATAAGATCACCCTCAAAAGAATAAGGATTCTACCCTGTATGATGGTACAGCACACTGCTAATTTCAGATCAGAACAACTGACAGTCACGTAAGCCACAACAACAGCACCGGGGTAAGAGAAAAGGAATCAAAATAGTTTTTCTTATCAAGTCACCAGGAGAATCCAATGAAAGGGCAGTCATATGCCAGAAATATGTAGACTTCAAAATGGTGTGGTAATGATCCAAGATGCAACCACCAGTCAAACCAGATTCAATTATTCTCTCTGAAAAGCTTGATCAAGCAGATAGAAGCTTGAGAAGATGTATGCCACCCAACTGCATCTATCGCATTTCCGATCAACAAGTTCTATTCAACATGAGGTTTAATGAGATAATTCTGATTTCATGAGCTGAGATTTTCCTAGATCTCTTGTTAAGCTTATTATTTAGCAACGATGGTGGCCTGTTCTTCACCATTAAGCCTGGTTACATCACCACAATGGAATCATCGGATCTGAGCTGTAGATAGTTGTGGTTTGATAAATTGGCAATTCTGTATGATAGTAGCTCCGATGCTGGCTAAAGTGTTAAATTTTTGTTTCTACAGCAGTCCATAAAAACTTATCACTTCCCCTCAAACATCTTCAAAGTGGAAGGCCTTCAAGCTTGTGAGATTCTCAATATGGTATATGTTTATTGTCACAAGGCTCTCTTGACAAGATCCAGGTGTGAAGGACTAGCCTTTCTAGGTATGGATGAAACATCTGTAACTGTGACAGTTTGAGCAAGTTGGGTGTGGACATATACCTTAAAATCCCTCCCAACAGACTGTGAGTGCATCCATGGTCCATGTATCTCGATCAAGGTGGACAGTTTGTCATTCAACCTTTGCAAACATATCACACTGGATGGCCTCAAATCTGCTGTAAGACCAATGGGCCAACATATCTCGTGGTGTGATGGGTTTGACCCTTTCTAGATGATAAAGCCATATCAAGGGCCTGCAAGGAATATGTCTGATTTGAGCTGTTGTATTCATCTGTGACTTGTCCGAAACCCTAAAGGGAAGGAAAATCATTTCTGCCCCTGACCACAATTGCTGCTGATAAGGTTGACTAGAAGAGACACAGCTGATGATCTTGGTGAAAGAATGTTGGCTAATATTAAGACTAAACGGGAAAATGCCAATTTGGTAAATAGTTCCTCAAACACCATAGGAAAGAAACTTGTGTGAGGATGTGTATGGGAATATTGACATAAGTGTTGGTTATGTTTAAACTTTTAGTGACTGTCTGACAGATCTTGCTGTCTCCATTCTGAACCTTGACATGTGTATTTGCTGAGCAAGCTGATGTCAGAGATTCTGAACTATTTCCACTACCCAAGTAGCGATCTGATCTCCGTCTATAAGATTTTTGCCTTCTCCAGATTTGACAGCAAGTCTGTCAAGGAAGAAGAAATCAAAAGAGTAGGCAGCTGAATAAAATGACATCTGAAGGCCCTCAGAAACAACTTTGATTACCAATTCATTATCTGGGAAAAGACGGATCCATGTGGTCACGTATTGAATTACTATTACTGTCTATTACCATAAGGGCTGTCTGCAGGTGGTCAGGACAACAAATCAATGTTGGCTGTTAGGAGGCTTGGAGAAAGAAAAACTTTGTTACTAAACTGGCTTTGGAATTGAGGGTCCTGCTGCTACCTAAGTTGGATATGGATATAATTTTGCCTGGAAGTGTTATTCATCCTATATCAATTTGCCAGTGATCAACTCTTTACAGGCAATGAGGTAAGTTCTTCTTATGTGCTTCCTAAACGTTTCTGCCAAGCAGCAATAGCATGCCAAAAGTGTGTGTGTGTGATTTGGATTTTTAATGTAGCTATAAAGAAATTTCAGTCATATTGCTACAATGTCTGCAGTGTGAGCATTTATAGTGATATCTAGCACTGGGGCATCATGCCACAGACATGTAGCATGATGTCCCACCCAGTCACATTATCCTGACAACAGCCTGACCAGTCCTAACACTAACATCTTAATGCTGAGTGCCAAGCGAGGCAGCTGTTATAACCATTTTATAAGTCTTTGATATGACTTGACCAGGGATTGAACCAATGACCTCCTGCATCCGAGGTAGATGTTCTAACCATTTGACCAACGGAGTGATCAGCATGTCAAAAGTGGATGACTGAAGGGCCAATGCATGATACAAATGTTAGGCTGACAAAAGTCATCTTGTCTCATGAAATCCATGTTAGCCAAAGCTGTCCAATCATATGATGTATGATCCATTTAATTTACCTTAAGTTGGATTACAGAACCCTGTGCAATTTTGCTTTCTACTTTCTTAACCAGTTTAACAATTGCTAGCAAAACCAAATCTAGCATTAAGTATGAAATACCGGTGTGTTGACTGGTCAGGTTGGCTTTCATCTGGACATACAGCTGGCTGGTCAGCCCAGTTGTTGGCTGGATGGCCTGTTCAGTAACTGCCATGAATGACTTGTTGGAAGTTGGAACGTTATTATTAAACCTGGTGGCAAAATGGTTCATCAATGTTTAATACATATCAGTATAATGAATCTATGAGGCTAGTGTCAAATTAAAGAAACCTGTCTATTTCTTGGAAACAGGCCATGTACTGCTGCTAAGAATGGAGAATAAACAGTACATGTTGGTCCAGGAGGGACAAATGAACTTGTATGCTAATCTTAAACAGCTGTCTGTTTTTTTCTAGAATATTCTCAAATTTATGAGCTGGATTAAAAAGGTAATAATAAAAATGACAAACACATTACTTTTTATGTATCAGAAAAGCCCTCATCTATATACAGGTCAGTATAAGACATAATTAGATGAAAAAAAATGTAAGGATTACCGTATTTTCGCGCATATATCCCGCACACGCAGATAATCCGCACCCTCATATAGCCCGCGGGTTTTGGGGTTTTGTGTAAAAAATCGTTGGCATAACCCGCACCTTTGTATAACCCGCAACCATAGATATATTTATACAGCTACAATCGGAAATGAAATCAATTACTGGATCACGGGGCTTCGCTGATGTAGCAAACTGCGATTCTGTTTTCCGGTGATATTTGTGGCGACACCAATTTTGGCTGATAAAAACCGTATATACAGTCTTGCGTTTGGAGTAGAGAAAATCAAAGGCACCATGACAGGAAACAATGTACTGGAATATATTGTTAAAATAACAAGTCCTTGTCCCATACTGACAAACCACACTAACAGTACAGTGTTATATCATAATCCGCTAATGATGATATCTGGCCTTATTACTTTATGCAACTGACTAGTTAAAATCCGAATCCACAGAAGGCGGAAACGTAAAATGAGTACAGTCAAGCAGATGACACTAATTTAAAAACAAATACCAGATGGAAGAAGAAAAAATACGTTTGCTGACACTTCAAAGAGAACTGATTACCTTTGAAGCACTGATATATACTAAACAAATAAAACAAATCTGTTTCAATGTTCTACAATTATCTGAAGTTGCCGCAGCAATAACAAACAGGTATTTGATTGACCCTTCAACTGGAGCCTTTAGCGGCGCCATCATCAAAGTAAGCCGACGACCTTTGCTCAATAAAAGTCAGCAAAAAACACGGTACACAGTGCTTGTGTGCGTAGGCTGTCTATAGGAGCTGTGCCTCAACTACAGGCTACATAAACACGGACATTTCTAAATAATCTTGTATTCTTGTGAAGTGTAGATTCGAGTTTAAATAATTTCTTTCTGTTTAATTTAAAAAATGCCGAAACGAAAGTCTTACACAGCCGACTTAAAGCTAACTGCCATTGCGTATGCTGAAGTGCATGGCAATAGAGCCACAGGCAGAAAATTTGATATTGATGAGAGTGTAATCCGAGGTTGGAGAAAAGAAAAAGGAACGTTGGAGAAGATGAATCCACGAAAACGTGCTCGTCACGGACCTAAAGCAAAGTGGCCTCACCTTGAAGCTGACCTGAAGCAGTGGATCATGGCCCAGCGGTAAAATTAGGTACCGTAGTTATTTCGATTGAAAACAGAAAATATTGATTATGAAAACGTGACGGATACGAAATTTTAAGTTTTTATCCCGAAATGTTGATTTGGTCCCGATACCGTAAGTTGTTGTAAAGTCACCGTAGTAGCCATAATATCCAACCCTATCAAAACAAAACTAGAACAATATATGTTATGTAGTTACGTTTTTCAAACAATATATTGAAATATTATTATGTGTAAAAAATTTGTGATATAGCCCGCACCCTTATATAACCCGCACCCCCCCCCCCTTGCGGGGTTTGTAAAATCTGGTATAACACGCGGGATATATGCGGGAAAATACGGTACATCAAAAGTATAATAATTGGCATGTATTAATACCCAATGCACCTGGACATATAAGCCTTAAAACCATGATGTGGGGGTAATTATGCAGCTTTGAAAAGACAATACAACCTTGCATAAGCACCAAATCATCATTGGAGAAATAAGAGAAATGTGGGGAAGAAATTCACACAAGAAAGTGACTGGATAATCACCTCTTGTATTAGTCACTGCAACATGGAAAAAGCATGAGTAAGAACCTGCTTTAATTGTTACTGTCAGCACTGGATGCATCTCTTTTGATTCCACAAAATAATGTTTGAAACATGTGGTAAATACCTTTCCACTCACTACTATAATGACAATGCTACTGCATGCTGAATAATGACTAATGTAGACTGTGTCTGAGGTATGAGATATGACAATGCCATATTGAGTAAACAACCACAGCCATCAAGTAGTGGTGAAGGGAGGTAAAAAAAAAGAAGAGTTGGGAAGAGTTTCTTCCTTTATTCTTACATCAACCTTCTGGGATTGCTGTATTCATATGGTAGTGGAGCATCATCCTAACATTAATGTGATATACGAATGTACTTAAATGAGAAGCAAGATCAGGCACACATAAGAATGTGAAAATATGACCATTTCATTACTTGAACAAATTACCGATGTCATACTTCAGAGAGAAATAGATCAACTATTTCCCTTCAACACAACAAGTAAACACTAAAATCCATCATTAATTTCCTATTGCAACATGTAATCGGATTAATGCATACAAATAAATGGAAAATGAATTTCAAAGATGTTCAGAACATGGCCTTGCATTGATATATCTCTGTCAGGCATCAATTTTAAAAAAATCATAGAATATTTATTTGAGCTCATGTAATTATAAATACAAGGTTATCTTTATCTACATTACAAATGAAAAAAAATTACACATTACTTCCATTGTCAAAATGAAAGCATGCAATACTGCACAGTCAATCAACTAGAGTCTGGAGCAATGCTCTTTGCTGGCAAAACCAAGTCAGCATGATATATTTCATGCTCGGATTCACAAGGCACAATCTTTTCTGGGGTTCTGAGAGCAGGTGCTTGCAGTGAGATTCATGGCTATGAAACCTTGAATACAAGTCAATGAAATGCTGGCAACCAGTTGCTACAGATTTGATTACCTGGGATTGGCTGCCTAGCTATGGTAATTCCCTTGTCAGTAGTTTATTTATATTTGTCCAATTTTTTCCAGTGCAAAATATGAATTTATCACATCATGAAAGGATCATACTGGATATAACGAATGAAGTTTTCAAAAAAATAAAAACAGTTTAAATAAATGATTTAAAAGTACAGGGTTCCATGGTCATCTGTATAATAAGATGGTAACTCTTACAAACCTAAGGGAAAAGCTTACCTTTAGGTCCTCCATGATTCCCAACCTTCTGGCAATATTGCTGAATTCATCTTTTGTCTGATATGTGATTCTGACCTCTGGTAGATTGAACTTGGACTTGCTAACTACATCATCGATGGTAACATCTGGCAATTCATATATCTTCTTAGTAAATACTGGATCATATACATCCTGGAATGCAACAACAGGATAAGATGGGCGTGTACACCATTAATTTAGAATCATGTACAGAAGATAACAACTGTAACAATTGGATAAGATGGCATGCTAGTGGACATCATTAATTTAGAATCATGTACAAAAGATAACAATATGATAAGATGGCATGCTAGTGTACATCATTAATTTAGAAATATGTACCAAAGATAACAATAGGATAAGATGGGCATGCTAGTAAACATCATTAATTTAGAAATATGCATGGAAAATATCAATAATAGGATAAGATAGGCATGCTAGTGTATATCATTAATTTAGAAATAAGAAGATAACAAAAGTTTCCAATGTTTCGAGCTTGAGCTAGGTTTTTCTCAGGGAACAATAAATAACACACATATGGTGTACTTATTTAGAAGCATATAATGGCATGTCAACACAATAAAGGCTATATTGTACCAAATTCTAAAAAGGTGAAGAAATTATTTTTTTATATCCAAAAATGCTTTAAGAAGAAAAACCTTTGTAAATAATTGTAAAATGAAGTACTTCAAGATGAAAAATAAAAATTATACATGTTAAAAATCTGCCTGATGCATAAAAATTGCTATGATGTTTGCAGTGTGGCAGTTAATGATGTCTAGCACTGGGTCATCATGTTAGAAATATAGCATGATGTCCCACCCAGTCATAATATTCTGAAACCAGGTTGATCAGTCGTAACACTAACCTCTTAATGTAGAGCACCTAGCATGGCAGCTGTTAGTACCATGTCTAATACGTTTTTGGTATTACTTGGATGGGGTTCAAACCTGGGACCTCTCACATCCGTGGAGAAAAGAGCCGGGTAAATATAATTCCAAGTCCCTATTTAGATAATCACTATGGGGCTGTTCTCATCTACCAAAACTTCCATGTCCATGTACTACATCCAAAACCTCCATGTCCATGTACTACATCCAAAACTTCCATGTCCATGTACTACATCCAAAACTTCCATGTTCATGTACTACATCCAAAACTTCCATGTTCATGTACTACATCCAAAACTTCCATGTCCATGTACTACATCCCAAACTTCCATGTCCATGTACTACATCCAAAACTTCCATGTTCATGTACTACATCCAAAACTTCCATGTCCATGTACTACATCCAAAACTTCCATGTTCATGTACTACATCCAAAACTTCCATGTCCATGTACTACATCCAAAACTTCCATGTCCATGTACTACATCCAAAACTTCCATGTCCATGTACTACATCTAAAACTTACATGTCCATGTACTACATCCAAAACTTCCATGTTCATGTACTACATCCCAAACTTCCATGTTCATGTACTACATCCCAAACTTCCATGTTCATGTACTACATCCAAAACTTCCATGTTCATGTACTACATCCCAAACTTCCATGTCCATGTACTACATCCAAAACTTCCATGTCCATGTACTACATCCCAAACTTCCATGTCCATGTACTACATCCAAAGCTTCCATGTCCATGAACTACATCCCAAACTTCCATGTTCATGTACTACATCCAAAACTTCCATGTTCATGTACTACATCCAAAACTTCCATGTCCATGTACTACATCCCAAACTTCCATGTCCATGTACTACATCCCACACTTCCATGTCCATGTACTACATCCCAAACTTCCATGTCCATGTACTACATCCCAAACTTCCATGTCCATGTACTACATCCCAAACTTCCATGTCCATGTACTACATCCAAAACTTCCATGTCCATGTACTACATCCCAAACTTCCATGTCCATGTACTACATCCAAAACTTCCATGTCCATGTACTACATCCAAAACTTCCATGTTCATGTACTAAATCCAAAACTTCCATGTCCATGTACTACATCCCAAACTTCCATGTCCATGTACTACATCCCAAACTTCCATGTCCATGTACTACATCCAAAACTTCCATGTCCATGTACTACATCCAAAACTTCCATGTCCATGTACTACATCCAAAACTTCCATGTTCATGTACTACATCCAAAACATCCATGTCCATGTACTACATCCAAAACTTCCATGTTCATGTACTACATCCAAAACTTCCATGTTCATGTACTACATCCAAAACTTCCATGTCCATGTACTACATCCCAAACTTCCATGTTCATGTACTACATCCCAAACTTCCATGTCCATGTACTACATCCAAAACTTCCATGTCCATGTACTACATCCCAAACTTCCATGTCCATGTACTACATCCAAAGCTTCCATGTCCATGAACTACATCCCAAACTTCCATGTTCATGTACTACATCCAAAACTTCCATGTTCATGTACTACATCCAAAACTTCCATGTCCATGTACTACATCCCAAACTTCCATGTCCATGTACTACATCCCACACTTCCATGTCCATGTACTACATCCCAAACTTCCATGTCCATGTACTACATCCCAAACTTCCATGTCCATGTACTACATCCCAAACTTCCATGTCCATGTACTACATCCAAAACTTCCATGTCCATGTACTACATCCCAAACTTCCATGTCCATGTACTACATCCAAAACTTCCATGTCCATGTACTACATCCAAAACTTCCATGTTCATGTACTAAATCCAAAACTTCCATGTCCATGTACTACATCCCAAACTTCCATGTCCATGTACTACATCCCAAACTTCCATGTCCATGTACTACATCCAAAACTTCCATGTCCATGTACTACATCCAAAACTTCCATGTCCATGTACTACATCCAAAACTTCCATGTTCATGTACTACATCCAAAACATCCATGTCCATGTACTACATCCAAAACTTCCATGTTCATGTACTACATCCAAAACTTCCATGTTCATGTACTACATCCAAAACTTCCATGTCCATGTACTACATCCCAAACTTCCATGTTCATGTACTACATCCCAAACTTCCATGTCCATGTACTACATCCCAAACTTCCATGTCCATGTACTACATCCCAAGCTTCCATGTTAATGTACTACATCCCAACTGCTCTGGTGGCCTAGTTGCTAGAGCATCTGCTGCGGAAGCAGGAGGTCGTGGGTTCTATCCCCGGATGAGTCATACCAAAGACTTACAAAAATGGTACTAACAGCTGCCACTATAAACTGCCTCACTGCAGACATCGTAGCAATAGGACTGAAAAAATTGTTAAAGCTACGTAAAAAATCAAAATCATAATCATAATCAAACTACATCCCAATCTTCCATGTCCATGTACTACATCCCAAACTTCCATGTCCATGTACTACATCTGAAACTTCCATGTTCATGACCTACATCCCCATGTACACGTATCACATCCCAAGCTTCCATGTTCATGACCTACATCCCCATGTACATGTATCACATCCCAAACTTCCATGTTCATGTACTACATCCCAAACTTCCATGTTCATGTACTACATCTAAAACTTCCATGTTCATGTACTACATCCAAAACTTCCATGTTCATGTACTACATACCAAACCTCCATGTCCATGTACTACATCCAAAATTTCCATGTTCATGTACTACATCCCAAACTTCCATGTTCATGTACTACATCCAAAACTTCCATGTCCATGTACTACATCCCAAACTTCCATGTCCATGTACTACATCCAAAACTTCCATGTTCATGTACTACATCCAAAACTTCCATGTCCATGTACTACATCCAAAACTTCCATGTTCATGTACTACATCCAAAACTTCCATGTCCATGTACTACATCCAAAACTTCCATGTCCATGTACTACATCCAAAACTTCCATGTCCATGTACTACATCCAAAACTTACATGTCCATGTACTACATCCAAAACTTCCATGTTCATGTACTACATCCCAAACTTCCATGTTCATGTACTACATCCCAAACTTCCATGTTCATGTACTACATCCCAAACTTCCATGTTCATGTACTACATCCCAAACTTCCATGTCCATGTACTACATCCAAAACTTCCATGTCCATGTACTACATCCCAAACTTCCATGTCCATGAACTACATCCAAAGCTTCCATGTCCATGAACTACATCCCAAACTTCCATGTTCATGTACTACATCCAAAACTTCCATGTTCATGTACTACATCCAAAACTTCCATGTCCATGTACTACATCCCAAACTTCCATGTCCATGTACTACATCCCAAACTTCCATGTCCATGTACTACATCCCAAACTTCCATGTCCATGTACTACATCCCAAACTTCCATGTCCATGTACTACATCCCAAACTTCCATGTCCATGTACTACATCCAAAACTTCCATGTCCATGTACTACATCCCAAACTTCCATGTCCATGTACTACATCCAAAACTTCCATGTCCATGTACTACATCCAAAACTTCCATGTTCATGTACTACATCCAAAACTTCCATGTCCATGTACTACATCCCAAACTTCCATGTCCATGTACTACATCCCAAACTTCCATGTCCATGTACTACATCCAAAACTTCCATGTCCATGTACTACATCCAAAACTTCCATGTCCATGTACTACATCCAAAACTTCCATGTCCATGTACTACATCCAAAACTTCCATGTTCATGTACTACATCCAAAACTTCCATGTTCATGTACTACATCCAAAACTTCCATGTCCATGTACTACATCCCAAACTTCCATGTTCATGTACTACATCCCAAACTTCCATGTCCATGTACTACATCCCAAACTTCCATGTCCATGTACTACATCCCAAGCTTCCATGTTAATGTACTACATCCCAACTGCTCTGGTGGCCTAGTTGCTAGAGCATCTGCTGCGGAAGCAGGAGGTCGTGGGTTCTATCCCCGGATGAGTCATACCAAAGACTTACAAAAATGGTACTAACAGCTGCCACTATAAACTGCCTCACTGCAGACATCGTAGCAATAGGACTGAAAAAATTGTTAAAGCTACGTAAAAAATCAAAATCATAATCATAATCAAACTACATCCCAATCTTCCATGAACATGTACTACATCCCAAACTTCCATGTCCATGTACTACATGTGAAACTTCCATGTTCATGACCTACATCCCCATGTACACGTATCACATCCCAAGCTTCCATGTTCATGACCTACATCCCCATGTACATGTATCACATCCCAAACTTCCATGTTCATGTACTACATCCCAAACTTCCATGTTCATGTACTAAATCTAAAACTTCCATGTTCATGTACTACATCCAAAACTTCCATGTTCATATACTACATCCCAAACCTCCATGTCCATGTACTACATCCAAAATTTCCATGTTCATGTACTACATCCCAAACTTCCATGTTCATGTACTACATCCAAAACTTCCATGTTCATGTACTACATCCCAAACTTCCATGTCCATGTACTACATCCAAAACTTACATGTTCATGTACTACATCCCAAACTTCCATGTCCATGTACTACATCCCAAACTTCCATGTCCATGTACTACATCCAAAACTTCCATGTTCATGTACTACATCCCAAACTTCCATGTTCATGTACTACATCCCAAACTTCCATGTTCATGTACTACATCCCAAACTTCCATGTTCATGTACTACATCCCAAACTTCCATGTCCATGTACTACATCCCAAACTTCCATGTCCATGTACTAAATCCCAAACTTCCATGTCCATGTACTACATCCAAAACTTCCATGTCCATGTACTACATCCCAAACGTCCATGTCCATGTACTACATCCAAAGCTTCCATGTCCATGTACTACATCCCAAACTTCCATGTCCATGTACTACATCCAAAGCTTCCATGTCCATGTACTACATCCCAAACTTCCATGTCCATGTACTACATCCCAAACTTCCATGTTCATGTACTACATCCCAAACTTCCATGTCCATGTACTACATCCCAAGCTTCCATGTTCATGTACTACATCCCAAACTTCCATGTCCATGTACTACATCCCAAACTTCCATGTTCATGTACTACATCCCAAACTTCCATGTCCATGTACTACATCCAAAGCTTCCATGTCCATGTACTACATCCCAAACTTCCATGTCCATGTACTACATCCAAAGCTTCCATGTCCATGTATTACATCCAAAACTTCCATGTCCATGTACTACATCCCAAACTTCCATGTTCATGTACTACATCCCAAACTTCCATGTTCATGTACTACATCCCAAACTTCCATGTCCATGTACTACATCCCAAGCTTCCATGTTCATGTACTACATCCCAAACTTCCATGTCCATGTACTACATCCCAAACTTCCATGTCCATGTACTACATCCAAAACTTCCATGTCCATGTACTACATCCAAAGCTTCCATGTCCATGTACTACATCCAAAACTTCCTTGTCCATGTACTACATCCAAAACTTCCATGTTCATGTACTACATCCAAAACTTCCATGTCCATGTACTACATCCAAAACTTCCATGTCCATGTACTACATCCAAAACTTCCATGTCCATGTACTACATCCAAAACTTCCATGTTCATGTACTACATCCAAAACTTCCATGTCCATGTACTACATCCCAAACTTCCATGTCCATGTACTACATCCCAAACTTCCATGTCCATGTACTACATCCCAAACTTCCATGTCCATGTACTACATCCAAAACTTCCATGTCCATGTACTACATCCAAAACTTCCATGTCCATGTACTACATCCAAAACTTCCATGTCCATGTACTACATCCAAAACTTCCATGTCCATGTACTACATCCAAAACTTCCATGTCCATGTACTACATCCCAAACTTCCATGTCCATGTACTACATCCCAAACTTCCATGTCCATGTACTACATCCAAAACTTCCATGTCCATGTACTACATCCAAAACTTCCATGTCCATGTACTACATCCAAAACTTCCATGTCCATGTACTACATCCAAAACTTCCATGTCCATGTACTACATCCAAAACATCCATGTTCATGTACTACATCCAAAACTTCCATGTCCATGTACTACATCCAAAACTTCCATGTTCATGTACTACATCCAAAACTTCCATGTTCATGTACTACATCCAAAACTTCCATGTCCATGTACTACATCCCAAACTTCCATGTCCATGTACTACATCCCAAGCTTCCATGTTCATGTACTACATCCCAACTGCTCTGGTGGCCTAGTTGCTAGAGCATCTGCTGCGGAAGCAGGAGGTCGTGGGTTCTATCCCCGGCTGAGTCATACCTAAGACTTACAAAAATGGTACTAACAGCTGCCACTATAAACTGCCTCACTGCAGACATCGTAGCAATAGGACTGAAAAAATTGTTAAAGCTACGTATAAAATCAAAATCATAATCATAATCAAACTACATCCCAATCTTCCATGTCCATGTACTACATCCCAAACTTCCATGTCCATGTACTACATCTGAAACTTCCATGTTCATGACCTACATCCCCATGTACACGTATCACATCCCAAGCTTCCATGTTCATGACCTACATCCCCATGTACATGTATCACATCCCAAACTTCCATGTTCATGTACTACATCCCAAACTTCCATGTTCATGTACTACATCTAAAACTTCCATGTTCATGTACTACATCCAAAATTTCCATGTTCATGTACTACATCCCAAACTTCCATGTTCATGTACTACATCCAAAACTTCCATGTTCATGTACTACATCCCAAACTTCCATGTCCATGTACTACATCCAAAACTTCCATGTTCATGTACTACATCCCAAACTTCCATGTTCATGTACTACATCCAAAACTTCCATGTTCATGTACTACACCTCAAACTTCCATGTTCATGTACTACATCCAAAACTTCCATGTCCATGTACTACATCCCAAACTTCCATGTCCATGTGCTACATCCCAAACTTCCATGTCCATGTACTACATCCAAAACTTCCATGTCCATGTACTACATCCCAAACTTCCATGTCCATGTACTACATCCAAAGCTTCCATGTGCATGTACTACATCCCAAACTTCCATGTCCATGTACTACATCCAAAGCTTCCATGTCCATGTACTACATCCCAAACTTCCATGTCCATGTACTACATCCCAAACTTCCATGTTCATGTACTACATCCCAAACTTCCATGTCCATGTACTACATCCCAAGCTTCCATGTTCATGTACTACATCCCAAACTTCCATGTCCATGTACTACATCCCAAACTTCCATGTTCATGTACTACATCCCAAACTTCCATGTCCATGTACTACATACAAAGCTTCCATGTCCATGTACTACATCCCAAACTTCCATGTCCATGTACTACATAAAAAGCTTCCATGTCCATGTACTACATCCCAAACTTCCATGTCCATGTACTACATCCCAAACTTCCATGTTCATGTACTACATCCCAAACTTCCATGTTCATGTACTACATCCCAAACTTCCATGTCCATGTACTACATCCCAAGCTTCCATGTTCATGTACTACATCCCAAACTTCCATGTCCATGTACTACATCCCAAACTTCCATGTCCATGTACTACATCCAAAACTTCCATGTCCATGTACTACATCCAAAACTTCCATGTCCATGTACTACATCCAAAACTTCCATGTCCATGTACTACATCCAAAACTTCCATGTTCATGTACTACATCCAAAACTTCCATGTCCATGTACTACATCCCAAACTTCCATGTCCATGTACTACATCCAAAACTTCCATGTCCATGTACTACATCCAAAACTTCCATGTTCATGTACTACATCCAAAACTTCCATGTCCATGTACTACATCCCAAACTTCCATGTCCATGTACTACATCCCAAACCTCCATGTCCATGTACTACATCCCAAACTTCCATGTCCATGTACTACATCCAAAACTTCCATGTCCATGTACTACATCCAAAACTTCCATGTCCATGTACTACATCCAAAACTTCCATGTCCATGTACTACATCCAAAACTTCCATGTCCATGTACTACATCCAAAACTTCCATGTCCATGTACTACATCCCAAACTTCCATGTCCATGTACTACATCCAAAACTTCCATGTCCATGTACTACATCCAAAACTTCCATGTCCATGTACTACATCCAAAACTTCCATGTCCATGTACTACATCCAAAACTTCCATGTCCATGTACTACATCCAAAACTTCCATGTTCATGTACTACATCCAAAACTTCCATGTCCATGTACTACATCCAAAACTTCCATGTTCATGTACTACATCCAAAACTTCCATGTTCATGTACTACATCCAAAACTTCCATGTCCATGTACTACATCCCAAACTTCCATGTTCATGTACTACATCCCAAACTTCCATGTCCATGTACTACATCCCAAACTTCCATGTCCATGTACTACATCCCAAGCTTCCATGTTCATGTACTACATCCCAACTGCTCTGGTGGCCTAGTTGCTAGAGCATCTGCTGCGGAAGCAGGAGGTCGTGGGTTCTATCCCCGGCTGAGTCATACCTAAGACTTACAAAAATGGTACTAACAGCTGCCACTATAAACTGCCTCACTGCAGACATCGTAGCAATAGGACTGAAAAAATTGTTAAAGCTACGTATAAAATCAAAATCATAATCATAATCAAACTACATCCCAATCTTCCATGTCCATGTACTACATCCCAAACTTCCATGTCCATGTACTACATCTGAAACTTCCATGTTCATGACCTACATCCCCATGTACACGTATCACATCCCAAGCTTCCATGTTCATGACCTACATCCCCATGTACATGTATCACATCCCAAACTTCCATGTTCATGTACTACATCCCAAACTTCCATGTTCATGTACTACATCTAAAACTTCCATGTTCATGTACTACATCCAAAACTTCCATGTTCATGTACTACATCCCAAACTTCCATGTCTATGTAATACATCCAAAATTTCCATGTTGATGTACTACATCCCAAACTTCCATGTTCATGTACTACATCCAAAACTTCCATGTTCATGTACTACATCCCAAACTTCCATGTCCATGTACTACATCCAAAACTTACATGTTCATGTACTACATCCCAAACTTCCATGTTCATGTACTACATCCAAAACTTCGGTGTTCATGTACTACATCCCAAACTTCCATGTCCATGTACTACATCCCAAACTTCCATGTTCATGTACTACATCCCAAACTTCCATGTTCATGTACTACATCCCAAACATCCATGTTCATGTACTACATCCCAAACTTCCATGTCCATGTACTACATCCCAAACTTCCATGTTCATGTACTACATCCAAAACTTCCATGTTCATGTACTACATCCAAAACTTCCATGTTCATGTACTACATCCAAAACTTCCATGTTCATGTACTACATCCCAAACTTTCATGTCCATGTACTACATCCAAAATTTCCATGTTCATGTACTACATCCCAAACTTCCATGTCCATGTACTACATCCAAAACTTCCATGTTCATGTACTACATCCCAAACTTCCATGTCCATGTACTACATCCAAAACTTCCATGTTCATGTACTACATCCCAAACTTCCATGTTCATGTACTACATCCCAAACTTCCATGTCCATGTACTACATCCAAAACTTCCATGTTCATGTACTACATCCCAAACTTCCATGTTCATGTACAACATCCAAAACTTCCATGTTCATGTACTACATCCCAAACTTCCATGTTCATATACTACATCCCAAACTTCCATGTCCATGTACTACATCCAAAACTTCCATGTTCATGTACTACATCCAAAACTTCCATGTTCATGTACTACATCCAAAACTTCCATGTTCATGTACTACATCCCAAACTTCCATGTCCATGTACTACATCCAAAACTTCTATGTTCATGTACTACATCCCAAACTTCCATGTTCATGTACTACATCCCAAACTTCCATGTTCATGTACTACATCCAAAACTTCCATGTCCATGTACTACATCCCAAACTTCCATGTCCATGTACTACATCCCAAACTTCCATGCCCATGTACTACATCCAAAACTTCCATGTCCATGTACTACATCCCAAACTTCCATGTCCATGTACTACATCCAAAGCTTCCATGTCCATGAACTACATCCCAAACTTCCATGTCCATGTACTACATCCCAAGCTTCCATGTCCATGTACTACATCCCAAGCTTCCATGTTCATGTACTACATCCCAAACTTCCATGTCCATGTACTACATCCCAAACTTCCATGTTCATGTACTACATCCCAAACTTCCATGTCCATGTACTACATCCAAAGCTTCCATGTCCATGTACTACATCCCAAACTTCCATGTCCATGTACTACATCCGAAGCTTCCATGTTCATGTACTACATCCCAAACTTCCATGTCCATGTACTACATCCCAAACTTCCATGTTCATGTACTACATCCCAAACTTCCATCTCCATGTACTACATCCAAAGCTTCCATGTCCATGTACTACATCCCAAACTTCCATATCCATGTACTACATCCAAAGCTTCCATGTCCATGTACTACATCCCAAACTTCCATGTCCATGTACTACATCCCAAACTTCCATGTTCATGTACTACATCCCAAGCTTCCATGTTCATGTACTACATCCCAAACTTCCATGTTCATGTACTACATCCAAAACTTCCATGTCCATGTACTACATCCCAAACTTCCATGTCCATGTACTACATCCCAAACTTCCATGTCCATGTACTACATCCAAAACTTCCATCTCCATGTACTACATCCCAAACTTCCATGTCCATGTACTACATCCAAAGCTTCCATGTCCATGTACTACATCCCAAACTTCCATGTCCATGTACTACATCCAAAGCTTCCATGTCCATGTACTACATCCCAAACTTCCAT
Organism: Unio pictorum; assembly: GCA_030141615.1. Classification (NCBI taxonomy): domain Eukaryota; kingdom Metazoa; phylum Mollusca; class Bivalvia; order Unionida; family Unionidae; genus Unio; species Unio pictorum. The sequence goes on along the minus strand of JARLTB010000007.1, from coordinate 8,201,894 downwards.
GTTCATGTACTACATCTCAAACTTCCATGTCCATGTACTACATCCCAAGCTTCCATGTTCATGTACTACATCCCAAACTTCCATGTCCATGTACTACATCCCAAACTTCCATGTTCATGTACTACATCCCAAACTTCCATGTCCATGTACTACATCCAAAGCTTCCATGTCAATGTACTACATCCCAAAGTTCCATGTCCATGTACTACATCCAAAGCTTCCATGTCCATGTACTACATCCCAAACTTCCATGTCCATGTACTACATCCCAAACTTCCATGTCCATGTACTACATCCCAAACTTCCATGTTCATGTACTACATCCCAAACTTCCATGTCCATGTACTACATCCCAAGCTTCCATGTTCATGTACTACATCCCAAACTTCCATGTCCATGTACTACATCCAAAACTTCCATGTCCATGTACTACATCCAAAACTTCCATGTCCATGTACTACATCCAAAACTTCCATGTTCATGTACTACATCCCAAACTTCCATGTCCATGTACTACATCCCAAACTTCCATGTCCATGTACTACATCCCAAACTTCCATGTCCATGTACTACATCCCAAACTTCCATGTCCATGTACTACATCCAAAACTTCCATGTCCATGTACTACATCCAAAACTTCCATGTCCATGTACTACATCCAAAATTTCCATGTCCATGTACTACATCCAAAACTTCCATGTCCATGTACTACATCCAAAACTTCCATGTCCATGTACTACATCCAAAACTTCCATGTCCATGTACTACATCCCAAACTTCCATGTCCATGTACTACATCCAAAACTTCCATGTCCATGTACTACATCCAAAACTTCCATGTCCATGTACTACATCCAAAACTTCCATGTCCATGTACTACATCCAAAACTTCCATGTTCATGTACTACATCCAAAACTTCCATGTCCATGTACTACATCCAAAACTTCCATGTTCATGTACTACATCCAAAACTTCCATGTTCATGTACTACATCCAAAACTTCCATGTCCATGTACTACATCCCAAACTTCCATGTTCATGTACTACATCCCAAACTTCCATGTCCATGTACTACATCCCAAACTTCCATGTCCATGTACTACATCCCAAGCTTCCATGTTCATGTACTACATCCCAACTGCTCTGGTGGCCTAGTTGCTAGAGCATCTGCTGCGGAAGCAGGAGGTCGTGGGTTCTATCCCCGGCTGAGTCATACCTAAGACTTACAAAAATGGTACTAACAGCTGCCACTATAAACTGCCTCACTGCAGACATCGTAGCAATAGGACTGAAAAAATTGTTAAAGCTACGTATAAAATCAAAATCATAATCATAATCAAACTACATCCCAATCTTCCATGTCCATGTACTACATCCCAAACTTCCATGTCCATGTACTACATCTGAAACTTCCATGTTCATGACCTACATCCCCATGTACACGTATCACATCCCAAGCTTCCATGTTCATGACCTACATCCCCATGTACATGTATCACATCCCAAACTTCCATGTTCATGTACTACATCCAAAACTTCCATGTTCATGTACTACATCCAAAACTTCCATGTTCATGTACTACATCCCAAACTTCCATGTTCATGAACTACATCCAAAACTTCCATGTTCATGTACTACATCCCAAACTTCCATGTCCATGTACTACATCCCAAACTTCCATGTTCATGTACTACATCCCAAACTTCCATGTTCATGTACTACATCCAAAACTTCCATGTTCATGTACTACATCCCAAACTTCCATGTCCATGTACTACATCCCAAACTTCCATGTTCATGTACTACATCCCAAACTTCCATGTTCATGTACTACATCCCAAACATCCATGTTCATGTACTACATCCCAAACTTCCATGTTCATGTACTACATCCCAAACTTCCATGTTCATGTACTACATCCAAAACTTCCATGTTCATGTACTACATCCCAAACTTCCATGTTCATGTACTACATCCCAAACTTCCATGTTCATGTACTACATCCCAAACTTTCATGTCCATGTACTACATCCAAAATTTCCATGTTCATGTACTACATCCCAAACTTCCATGTCCATGTACTACATCCAAAACTTCCATGTTCATGTACTACATCCCAAACTTCCATGTCCATGTACTACATCCAAAACTTCCATGTTCATGTACTACATCCCAAACTTCCATGTTCATGTACTACATCCCAAACTTCCATGTCCATGTACTACATCCAAAACTTCCATGTTCATGTACTACATCCCAAACTTCCATGTTCATGTACTACATCCCAAACTTCCATGTTCATGTACTACATCCCAAACTTCCATGTTCATGTACTACATCCCAAACTTCCATGTCCATGTACTACATCCCAAACTTCCATGTTCATGTACTACATCCAAAACTTCTATGTTCATGTACTACATCCAAAACTTCCATGTTCATGTACTACATCCCAAACTTCCATGTCCATGTACTACATCCAAAACTTCTATGTTCATGTACTACATCCCAAACTTCCATGTCCATGTACTACATCCAAAACTTCCATGTTCATGTACTACATCCCAAACTTCCATGTTCATGTACTACATCCAAAACTTCCATGTTCATGTACTACATCCCAAACTTCCATGTTCATGTACTACATCCAAAACTTCCATGTTCATGTACTACATCCCAAACTTCCATGTTCATGTACTACATCCCAAACTTCCATGTTCATGTACTACATCCCAAACTTCCATGTTCATGTACTACATCCCAAACTTCCATGTCCATGTACTACATCCAAAACTTCCATGTTCATGTACTACATCCAAAACTTCCATGTTCATGTACTACATCCAAAACTTCCATGTTCATGTACTACATCCCAAACTTCCATGTCCATGTACTACATCCAAAACTTCTATGTTCATGTACTACATCCCAAACATCCATGTTCATGTACTACATCCCAAACTTCCATGTTCATGTACTACATCCCAAACTGCCATGTCCATGTATTACATCCAAAACTTCCATGTTCATGTACTACATCCCAAACTTCCATGTTCATGAACTACATCCAAAACTTCCATGTTCATGTACTACATCCCAAACTTCCATGTTCATGTACTACATCCAAAACTTCCATGTTCATGTACTACATCCCAAACTTCCATGTCCATGTACTACATCCCAAACTTCCATGTCCATGTACTACATCCAAAACTTCCATGTCCATGTACTACATCCAAAACTTCCATGTCCATGTACTACATCCAAAACTTCCATGTCCATGTACTACATCCAAAACTTCCATGTTCATGTACTACATCCAAAACTTCCATGTCCATGTACTACATCCAAAACTTCCATGTTCATGTACTACATCCAAAACTTCCATGTTCATGTACTACATCCAAAACTTCCATGTCCATGTACTACATCCCAAACTTCCATGTTCATGTACTACATCCCAAACTTCCATGTCCATGTACTACATCCCAAACTTCCATGTCCATGTACTACATCCCAAGCTTCCATGTTCATGTACTACATCCCAACTGCTCTGGTGGCCTAGTTGCTAGAGCATCTGCTGCGGAAGCAGGAGGTCGTGGGTTCTATCCCCGGCTGAGTCATACCTAAGACTTACAAAAATGGTACTAACAGCTGCCACTATAAACTGCCTCACTGCAGACATCGTAGCAATAGGACTGAAAAAATTGTTAAAGCTACGTATAAAATCAAAATCATAATCATAATCAAACTACATCCCAATCTTCCATGTCCATGTACTACATCCCAAACTTCCATGTCCATGTACTACATCTGAAACTTCCATGTTCATGACCTACATCCCCATGTACACGTATCACATCCCAAGCTTCCATGTTCATGACCTACATCCCCATGTACATGTATCACATCCCAAACTTCCATGTTCATGTACTACATCCAAAACTTCCATGTTCATGTACTACATCCAAAACTTCCATGTTCATGTACTACATCCCAAACTTCCATGTTCATGAACTACATCCAAAACTTCCATGTTCATGTACTACATCCCAAACTTCCATGTCCATGTACTACATCCCAAACTTCCATGTTCATGTACTACATCCCAAACTTCCATGTTCATGTACTACATCCAAAACTTCCATGTTCATGTACTACATCCCAAACTTCCATGTCCATGTACTACATCCCAAACTTCCATGTTCATGTACTACATCCCAAACTTCCATGTTCATGTACTACATCCCAAACATCCATGTTCATGTACTACATCCCAAACTTCCATGTTCATGTACTACATCCCAAACTTCCATGTTCATGTACTACATCCAAAACTTCCATGTTCATGTACTACATCCCAAACTTCCATGTTCATGTACTACATCCCAAACTTCCATGTTCATGTACTACATCCCAAACTTTCATGTCCATGTACTACATCCAAAATTTCCATGTTCATGTACTACATCCCAAACTTCCATGTCCATGTACTACATCCAAAACTTCCATGTTCATGTACTACATCCCAAACTTCCATGTCCATGTACTACATCCAAAACTTCCATGTTCATGTACTACATCCCAAACTTCCATGTTCATGTACTACATCCCAAACTTCCATGTCCATGTACTACATCCAAAACTTCCATGTTCATGTACTACATCCCAAACTTCCATGTTCATGTACTACATCCCAAACTTCCATGTTCATGTACTACATCCCAAACTTCCATGTTCATGTACTACATCCCAAACTTCCATGTCCATGTACTACATCCCAAACTTCCATGTTCATGTACTACATCCAAAACTTCTATGTTCATGTACTACATCCAAAACTTCCATGTTCATGTACTACATCCCAAACTTCCATGTCCATGTACTACATCCAAAACTTCTATGTTCATGTACTACATCCCAAACTTCCATGTCCATGTACTACATCCAAAACTTCCATGTTCATGTACTACATCCCAAACTTCCATGTTCATGTACTACATCCAAAACTTCCATGTTCATGTACTACATCCCAAACTTCCATGTTCATGTACTACATCCAAAACTTCCATGTTCATGTACTACATCCCAAACTTCCATGTTCATGTACTACATCCCAAACTTCCATGTTCATGTACTACATCCCAAACTTCCATGTTCATGTACTACATCCCAAACTTCCATGTCCATGTACTACATCCAAAACTTCCATGTTCATGTACTACATCCAAAACTTCCATGTTCATGTACTACATCCAAAACTTCCATGTTCATGTACTACATCCCAAACTTCCATGTCCATGTACTACATCCAAAACTTCTATGTTCATGTACTACATCCCAAACATCCATGTTCATGTACTACATCCCAAACTTCCATGTTCATGTACTACATCCCAAACTGCCATGTCCATGTATTACATCCAAAACTTCCATGTTCATGTACTACATCCCAAACTTCCATGTTCATGAACTACATCCAAAACTTCCATGTTCATGTACTACATCCCAAACTTCCATGTTCATGTACTACATCCAAAACTTCCATGTTCATGTACTACATCCCAAACTTCCATGTTCATGTACTACATCCAAAACTTCCATGTTCATGTACTACATCCCAAACTTCCATGTCCATGCACTACATCCAAAACTTCCATGTCCATGTACTACATCCCAAGCTTCCATCCTCAGACCTACATCCCCATGTACAAGTATCACATCCAAGCTTCCATGTCCAACTACATCCCAAACTTCCATGTTCATGACCTACATCCCAAGCTTCCATGTCCATGTACAACATCCCAAACAGCACGGAATTACATTTTCCCACTGACAAGGCTGTTATTCCCTCAATAGATAAACAAAAGCAGGGCAACATACATTACATTTTCTACTGGGACAAAATGCTGGAAAGATGGCTCTGGAATGATCAGCTATACTGGTAGCTGTATGGTTCTGTATACAACAGGTTGGTACACGACCCATATAAAGGACATGCACATACACCAAACTGTTCAACCAGAATGATGATGACCAGAATATGTAGCAACAACTGGTTGCATCGTTATCGTAACCCATATCTTACTGCCCACAATGCCTTACTCAGGTACGCAGACTGAATGTGATACCAAATATTGCAAGGATACTCTCTCAGCTATTACAAGCAGTATTTGAAGGGCACAAAGAAAGGGCAAAATCTACCTGTAGGAAAGAAACTACAGTCACCTCATGCATTAACCTCCTTATTCAGAACTCCATAAAGGTTTTAGAATGGTGATGAATGAATGAAAGCATCTGGCATCAACCAGCTGCCTACCTCTAGCTCCCCAGATTTGACCTGTGTAATAACAATTCAACTGTTGCCTGCAATACACATACAGCTGTTTCATTTACAGACATCACATGTAACTTAACAAGTGTAAAAGAACCCAAGCCAATAAATTCTGAAATAAATAAAAAAGTGCAAGATTATGCACTAAAATTCACGAACAAGGTTACCAGTCCTTGAAGAAAGCAAATTTTTTTAGTAAATTATGTTTCTCCGAGAATACTTACCCGATCACATTACTTTAGGGATATTAGCCTGCTACCTCGCGAATCCAGCCCTACCAAAAGATGAAAATTCGTCTTTCCTGTCTATGTCATATAGACAAAGGGCAATAACTCTTGCCCCTTACCTCCCCTTGCTACCAGCTAGGTGTCGCTTCTTTAGTTTTTAAGCTGAGCGGTATATAAAACACGAGGATGCTCGCATGGCGGGGTGGTTGGGAGGGTTTCTTCGTAATGTGATCAAGTAAGTATTCTCGGAGAAACATAATTTACTAAAAAATTTGCTTTCTCCTTTGAATACGTTCCCCGATCACATTACTTTAGGAGAATAAGTAATAGGAGGAGGGAATGCGGAGCATCCGACCTCCACCCCGGGTATCCTCTAGGGAATGATGGCTGGATTCCCCATGTGAATGATAACCCGGTCTCCTAATTTTCAATCAGCAACACAGCCCAGGGTCACGTGATATGTGACCCCTTTATACGGTTAAGAAGATAGTTATTTAAATCTTCTTACCTACGAAAATTTATCTGGCAAATCCAGCGAAGCTAATAGGCTGTGCTGATTGTTGCACATGGGTCTGGTGGGCGTCTGGGCTGCCAACACCGGACCTACTAGAATCAATGTTTGCCTCTGCGAGTACAAACTTGAAGATAAAACTGTAGAAGGTTGACTCTGCATGTCAGCCAACAGCTTCTATAAGGTGACTGATTTGCGAATTCTCAGAGTACGCCAAGTGTATAACCCACTTCAGCCATGAAGCAAGGGCTTGAATGGTGATATCTCATGTCCCAGCTATCACCAGAAGAAAGAGGTGCTTGTATGTGACCTGACTCACCTCTATGCATTGAAATGGTGCTAGAGTGCACAAACAGGATCTTACATGGCTATTGATCCTGACTTATCTATAAAGAAAGCGAGCTAATGACGACTCGTTGATCGCCAATGTATGGTAATCTATTTTGGACTACAAAGCCTGGCTGCGTCAAGAGGACCATCAAACCCTCTGATCGGAACGGAAGAGAGTTCGGGTCACTAGAAAGGACATCTAACTCGCTCACCCTGCATGCTAAAGCTAAGACTATCAAGAAACCCAATTTGTATGATAGTAGCTTTAACTAATCGTGGGTTAAAGACTCAATACTGTCTGAATTGAGTCATGTTAAAACCCAGGACAGATTCCATTTGGAAACAGGGTGAGGGATATAAGTCGATAGAATTTTTAAAGTGTCTAAAAGATCTGACAAATCTTTGTCATGGCTGATAGCACATGTACCAGAATGGCGGAATGTGTCTGATATCATGGAGCGGTAGCATTTGATAATAACTGGAGCCAGCTGTTTCTCCTCGAAAAGCCAGAGAAAAGTTGGCCAGTTGAGGGATTGTGACACTCAGAGGAACAATGTGAATGATATGGTACCAGTCCCTGAAAACATGCCACTTGCCCTAGTAAACCTTCAGAGTAGAGGGCCTTCTTGCTCTCGAGATTCTCTCCGCAATCAAAGATTTAAATTGTTTGTCTTGCAAGGCTGTCTGGACAAGAGCCAAGCTTGAACATAAAGATGGTCCAGACAGGGGTGGAACACCCCTGGCCGCGGTTGTTTGCGAATACTTGTGCTGACTGTAATCTTCCTGGGTAGATCTATCACCTAGATTGAGTAGATCGGAGACCCAGGAGTTGTTCCATCTGAGAGGGGCAATCAGAACCATCTGACAGTTCTGACCCCTTAACTTCTGGATTAATTTCAGTACCAAGACCGTGGGAGGGTAGGAGAATGACCACAACCCTTCCCAGCCGATTGATCGAGCATCCACGACCCAAGCTTCTGGGTCTGGAACCTGTGAGATGAAAGGTGGACAACTTGCGATTCCACCTTGTTGCAAAAGATCAATCATCGGACGTCCCCAAAGTGTGTCAATTGGAAGAAAGTCCGATTGATGAAGTGACCATTCTGTGTGAATGACTAGACAGAGTGTCAGCCAAGTGTCGGAATTGTACATTGAGGTGGAGATTGTCGAACCAATGTAGAAACTGCCAGCTCAGATTGCACAGGTCTGGTGATTGGTGTCCCCATGTTTTGAGGCAAGGCAACACCACAAAGTTGTCTGACATAATGAGGGCAGTTTGTAATAAGAGTTGATCCTGCCCGAAATGAAAGGCGTTGATGACAGCCATTATTTCTGAAAGGTTGATGTGGAAAGGGCTCGCCCCTGGCACCCACGTGCCACTGACAGTATCGAAGTCCGGCAACAGGTGGGCACCCCAACCATAGGTACTAGTGGCGGAACATACCGTTATCCCCGCTTGGGGTATCTCCAGAGTAATCCCTGTGGACAGCCCACAGGGGTTGTGCCTCTGACTCAAGAATGATCGTATCTCTGGCGTGAGCATGACTGTGGGATCGAAGGGACTTGAAAAGGGCGAAATTACGCTAGCAACGTCCTTTGTAAAGGGCGCATAAAAGGACGGCTGAGTGGAATCAAGTCTGCTGCCGCATTGAATAATCCGAGGATCTGCAACTCTCTTGCTAAATGTGCATCCTGTTGGAAACGGACTCTACGAGTGCAATTATCTGGATGATCGCAAACTCGAGGAAGCCTTACCAGATTCAGATCGGTAGAAACTCCACACCCAGATGGACCAAAAATCCGGATTGGACAGAGATCAGACTTTATCCAGTTCACGAGAAAGCCTATATGATATAAGATCGTTTCTGCCTTTGAGCAGAGTAGAACTTGACAGATGTTTCTGGAGGATGTCGTCCAAATATACTGCCGACGCAATAGATGAAGTCGAGCGGAACAGGGTGACGACGTAATCCATAACCTTGGTACTAGCCCAAGGGCTTAAGTTGAGGCCAAAAGGTATGACATGGAACTGACAAACTGAGTCATGACAAGCACAACGGAGAAATGTCCGCTACTCGTGGGATAGGGACGTGAAATGTGCGTCGGTCATATCTAGACTGACAGCATACCCATTGGATGGTTTGATCACGCCATTGCCACATTGACTTTCAGGGTGGTTGAGGCGGCTCAGGTCGATGAACGGCCTCTGGATAAGAAACAGCCATGAATAAAACCCCAGCTATTGCAGCTTTATTAAGATATAAATATATATATATATATAAAGGCATCCTTCTCATGGTCTGACGATACATCCATGAAGAGGGGAGAGGAGGACAGAGGAGGGGATGGATAAATGAAGTCCCAAGTCCCTCCGAAATGACCTGAATCACCCAAATGTTTTAAGGTAATAAAGTGGTCCAGTGGTCCTGAAATTGCAGGTGGCGGCTGCCCACAGGTAGGCAGTCCGCTGGCGGTGGGCAGGGTCTGTCAACGTCTAGAGTTAGGAGGCGTGAAGGCGGAGAAACTTTGGTTCTTGAAGCCTCTGTATGGTTGCCGTCTAGCTTGATTAGACTGTTGACTCCCAGCATTGGGTTGGGATCTATATTACACATTTGATTATAAGGATCCCTTTTCCCCGGTCCGCCCATCATCCCTCCGCTGTGTCAGGGGATGATTGTTTCGAAACGCCTGCGAAAGTTGGGCGACGAGTTGGAGGGGCAGTTCCTGAGCTGCCTGCCTCCAAACTTTTTCAATTTTCCCCCAAAGTGTAAAGGTGTCTCAAACTGACTGGCGAAGAAGCAGGAAGGACATCGTCTCTTCCTCCTCATTCAAGATCTACAGGTGCCTGAATTGTGTAGTCTTGAGTGGCAGTAGGAGGTTTTGGGCATTCTGAAGTTCCCAACAACCTATAAATCTTTTATTCTGTGGCCGTGGCGCTAAGCTCACTCTGGTCCATGACCTGATCTGTGGACGGCTGAAAGTGTTTCGTCACACTCACTGTGTGCTGAGTCGTGTTCTGGGCAACTCAAGCATCCATTCGCAGCAGAATTGTCATCATTTTTAATATAAATCTCCATAATGCTTATGTAGTGCGGCCAGCACTGTGCGCCCATCTACCATTCGCTCAGAGGGAATGTTGGTTCTGGTACAGCTTGCATATCTGTACAGCATACCATGTGACCTAGATGACGCAATTCTGTCATAATTGACACTTTCACTAAATCTCCCTTGTGGAGAAGCCATGAACATATGGACGGCCGGCACTAACGGCTGATTGAACTGGCGAATGGTCGGCCTGAAAGTCCTGTTCTGGTAAAGCTGCCATATCTGGGTAGCGCATACCAGGTGGCATAGATAACTCAATTCCGTCATCTCTAATAATGTCACTAATTCTCCCTTGTTTTAAAATCACACCGTCACGTATTTGACGTGACGGGAGGTGTACACCGGCAATACCGACTGATTTGTCTGGTATATGGTCGGCCGGAATGTCGGCGAAGGTCCGGCTATGACCGGCACCTGCCTCTCGAATGGTCTGATTGGACGGAGATTCATCTATAACATCTCTCTCATGGTAGTTATATGTAACCAGTAGTATAGATTGACTGACGGGTACATCACTATAATCTCCGTAAATCCGATGTACAGCCGGTGCAGGTTGATGCCGGCTGGAAGGTTGGCTGGACGACCGGTGCCATTTGGGCTGAACGGTCGTTGCCGGATGGACGGCCGGTGCCGGTTGATGCCGGCTGGAAGGTCGGCTAGATGACCGGTGCCATTTGGGCTGAACGGTCGTTGCTGGATGGACGGCCGGTGCCGGTTGATGCCTGCTGGAAGGTCGGATGGACGACCGGTGCCATTTGGGCTGAACGGTCGTTGCCGGGTGGACAGCCAGTGCCTGTTGATGCAGGCTGGAAGGTCGGCTGGCCAGCCGGTGCCATTTGGGCTGAACGGCCGGTGCCTGTTGATGCAAGCTGGAAGGTCGGCTGGCCGTCCGGTGCCATTTGGGCTGGAAGGTCGGCTGGCCGTCCGGTGCCATTTGGACTGAACAGACGGTGCCGGATGTACGGCTAGTGCCAGTTGGTGCCTGCTGAAGTGCCGGCTGAACTGACGGTGTCGGCTGGACGGACGGCTGGCCGGCCGGCGAAAGTGCATAATAAAATGGATCCAATTGATCCATGCGTCTGGACTTACAGGCCCGAAAGCCATGCACGGAACTGCGGTGAAATTTACACCCACTGGGCAGCCTAAACCATGTCAACATAATTTCCTCCATTTCCACATTGCCAACACCCATTTTGCCATTCATGCCTTCGTTGTCGACTTTGCTAGTGAAACAACAAAAGAAGAGAACAAAGCACAAATTAAAAAATTCAGCATATTATTAATTCTATAATACTATAACCGTTACTAACGGATTAGTCAAATTATTCCGTGCCATGTTAACTCTTAATGACCACACTAGTTATCGCCGTGAGCGTGTTGCAATGGGTCGTTCAAGACGAAGTCTACTGAAACGAAAAAGATGATAAACAAAGCACATTTAGCAATTCAGCACGCTATTAAGTCGCTATTACAATAACCGTAACTAACGGAGGAAGCGAAATGATTTAGTGTCGCGTGAACTCGTGACTACAACACGAATTTCGCCATTAAATAGTCGCAACTGGTCGTTCAGAGACGAAGTCTACTGAAATGGAAAAGAAGATAAACAAAGCACAAATTAACAATTCAGCACGCTATTAAGTCGCTATTCCATAACCGTAACTAACGGAGGAAGCGAAATGATTAAGTGTCGCGTGAACTCGTGACTACAACACGAAGTCCGCCATTAAATAGTCACAAATTGGTCGTTCAAAGACTTTTTTGAAGTCTACTGAAACGTCAAAGAAGATAAATAAAGCACAAATTATCAATGCAGCACGTTATTAGTCGCTAATATCGTAAACGTTACATACGGAATAAGCGAAATTATTGAGTGCTACATGTATTACATGCTAGTACTGCCATAAGCGTGCTTTTTGACCACGTTGCAACCTGGTCCGAAGTCTAGAAAAGGTGACAAAGTCACTCAAATTGGAAAATATTGTAAAATAATGTATACAACCTGTCGAGGAATGATTATCCAACACAGTAATTCCAAATTTAACTTCGGATGGTCAAAATTTACACTAAGATGGCTTGGATTCATTGGAGGTCTAATTGCACGTGTTTTCACGTACAGCGAAGCTAAAAACTAAAGAAGCGACACCTAGCGGGTAGCAAGGGGAGGTAAGGGGCAAGAGTTATTGCCCTTTGTCTATATGATATAGACAGGAAAGACGAATTTTCGTCTTTTGGTAGGGCTGGATTCGCGAGGTAGCAGGCTAATATCCCTAAAGTAATGTGATCGGGGAACGTATTCAAAGGAGAAACCTTTAAATTCCAAATATCACCTAGCTTATTTGAAGAATGGATATAAATAACAAAAATCAGGAAGGATTTGTATTATTAGGCAGTATGAGACAATGCTGCTCTTTCCACTATGAGAACTGGTAAACAACCAGTAGCTACCTAGAGACAGCACGAGGTAATGGGCACAAGTTTCGTCCCTTTGTCTATCTGATGTAAGATTTGAAGGCTAAGTTTTCATCTTTCCCTGGTTTAGGGGTTTGAAAGGTAAGAACTTATTTCCTTAATGTGAATATATTCAAAAGAGAAATATCTTTAGGCACTTTTCAGCTTTACAGAAAAAACTGTGACACGATGTTTCTCACAATGAATAAATGGTTAATGTCCAACCATGTACAATAAATATGAACTAACACGGACTTCATATTTCATCAAACATAATAGCGCAAGTGTTATGATATCATATGATAAAAACTGATCTATCAAACGTTTATATGTTCCTCTTCCATTAAAAATTTCATAGCATTATCAATTAGCTATGAGACTCATAAACCACTATTACATTTTCAGTTATTAGAAATCATGGCGATAAATTTTCCTTTAAATTTCATACACAAATATATTCTGTTCTAATTTGAAATGTTCTAATTTGTCATCAACTACTGAATATAAATAGTATTTGCCCAGCTTAAAGAATCACTTTCAAATGTTGCATTATTTATACTGGAGGTGTGTATTATGCATGGTTGTTAAAGGAACAATAATATATTTGCCAATATAAAAGGACTGCCATCAGAGACATATCCATGAATTTAATTTTAAAAATCCATTAAACCCACTGTCTGTGCAATTATGTATTCTCCCTGTATGTTAAAAACTACAACACAAAACTCAAATATAAAACTTTAACATAATAAAAATCTTTAATACTTTTATTGATTCTTCTACTGGCAGGAAAAGTTATATCTATGTCCATTTGGGTCAGGCAAAACATCAGTCCAACAGCAAAAACAGATTTCCCATATAAACATCACATAATAGTGAGATCAGGAAAACTGCAAACAAACACAGTTTAATAATAACAGAAATTGAAAGTCTATGTAGAGACCGTACATTTTATAATTATTCTAAACCATGCTCTGGATCAAAATGCACTGAGATTTACAACTGATTCGCATAATATATAGTACATATATGTAGTGGTCAAAAGAAATAACTCACCTTTTTAAGATAAGATAAATCCATTTTAGTAAAAGGCACAGATTTTTCATTCAGCTTGATAAATTTCAAATGCTTCTCATAGAAAAGACCCCTGAAAGATGGACAATATTAATAAGAATTTCAGTATACATGTGAAAAAAGAAATCACTGTTGTACATAACAAGCAAATATACACATCATCTACAGAAATAACATGAACACTATAAATAAATAATTTCTGCTCTTAATATTTATCAAAAGAGGCACTAACAAAAACAATAATGTTGTTTGTGTTGTGGGGTTAAATGCCTTTTCAGCAGAAGATAGGCTATACGTGGTGGCCAGTATAAATGATGGAGGAAAAACCCAAGAAAGAACCACCGACCCATGAGAAGCTACTGGCAAGCTTTCTCACATAACCACTTTGGCCAAATCTGAGACTGACACCAAGGCAGTTAGAGGTGAGATGGCAGTAATCTGTACTGATGAGTGCTTTAGACCACTTGGCCATTAGGGGACCCTAAACAATAATGATAATAATATTAATACATAACATTACCAAGTGTTTCATGAAGCTAAGCAATTACTGTGTATAGTTGTGTAATAATGTACCTCTCCTATATCTAAACATAGGCACAAATTCAATGCAAGCTAAAACACAAACATAGGCACAAATTCAACACAAGCTAAAACACAAACATAGGCACAAATTCAACACAAGCTAAAACACAAACATAGGCACAAATTCAACACAAGCTAAAACACAAACATAGGCACAAATTCAACACAAGCTAAAACACAAACATAGACACAAATTCAACACAAGCTAAAAAACAAACGTAGGCAAAAATTCAACACAAGCTAAAACACAAACATAGGCACAAATTCAACACTAACTTTCCAAACAAGCAAAAACAAACTCCAACACTAACAATGACACAAACTTTGACACAACAAACTTTGACACAAAACATCAATACAAAGCTTGAACATACATTAACACAAACCTTCTTCAAAACTAAGCATGATGTGTGTGATTTGGATTTTTAATGTAGCTTTATCAATTTTTCAGTCATATCACTATAATGTCTGCAGTGTGGAGGTTTATGGTTATTTCCTGCACTGAGGATTCATGATGCAGACATGCAGCATGATGTCCCACCTAGGCACTTTATCTTGACACCTGGCTGACCAGTACTAACACTAACCTCTTAATGCTGAGCGCCAAGTGAGGAAGCTGTTAGTATCATGTTTACAAGTCTTTGATATGACTTGGCTAGGGATTGAACCCATGACCTCCTGGATCCAAGGCAGACACTCTAACTACTAGGCCACCAGAGCGGTAAAACTAAGCTTGAACACACAGCATCAACACAAAATTTAAACACAAAGCTAAAACAAACATCAACACAAAACTTGAACACATGACATCAACACAAAACTTCAAACAAAGCTTAAACAAACAAACATCAACACAAAACTTCAACACAAACCTTGAACAAGCATAAAAACAAAACTTAAAACACTAATCCTGAACACATGACATCAACACAAAACATAAAAATCTAACTTGAACAAATAAACCTTAATGTTGACAATACAACTTCCACCAATGCCACAGTAAAATTGATATATCCGATCATGCTCATGTTGGAGAAACAAAAATGGTCCAAATGTTTGAAGTAATTTTCTCCTTTTAAAGACCCTTGTATGGTGCATGTAATATATTATTTTCTGGGACTGAAATATCTTTAATTTTTTTTGTTCAGTTTGAAGTAAAAGTTACAATAAAGAGACTGATGTTTGTTTATTTGTCTGTAAAGACAGAAACTTCATAACTTACCCAACTCCCAGTCACCAGGTCAAGCAGAAAAGAAACTTATCGTAACCAAGGTGATAAATTTAGACAAAATACTCAAATCATTAACATCTAGAAACTACTTAATTATAATAAGTTGAGGATTGGAGTGGGGGGGGGGGTGGAGAGAGAGAAGGTGTACGAGGTGTAATGTTGGTGGGGATTGTTGTTGTTGTAGGGTTTAATGCCATTTTTCAGCACAATATATGCTTTACTGGCAGCCAGTATAAATGATGGAGGAAGAACCTGCAAAAACTCAAAAAAAAACTACCAACTGATGAGAGGCTATTGGTAAGCTTTCTCCCATACCCACAATGGCTGAACCCAGACTCAAACCCCCAGAGGTGAGATAGCAGTGATCCATAATATTGAGTGCTTTGGACCACATGGCCCCCTGTTGGTGGGGAAGTGAGTTCTGTAAGATGTGATGGTAATGGTGATTGTTGGTACAGAACTAGTTTAAATTTTGTCATTATGGGCAATAATGTACATATCACTCCAAATCCAAAATCACAGAGAAGAAACTAGTATTTTAGACCTGAGTAAAATATTTTGTCTAATTCTGACATTCTGACTTTTCAAATAATTTACAAATTATATTGAAAGATACCAGCTATAAAACTACAGCAATTTCTGTGATCAGAAACAGGAAAGACAAGCTGCTTTTAACAAAGGTACCAGTATGCAGATCTGAGTATTTTCTTATTTGACAGGTACATGTGGTATTAAAAGATCATTTATTTTGAAAATGAATCAGTTTGGTAAATATACATACCCATCAAACAATTTACAGTACACAAGTACACTTCAGTACAAAGAGAATTTTACTTGATACAAGTGCATAATTCTTCTAAAGTTATTTGCCCTTGTCCCGTGAGAGAACACTAAATTACTGGGTATGACCATATAGGAAACTATGTCTCACCTATAAATCATGATATGAGATATATGTTTACATCAGCAATTATTAAATGGACACCACAAAATGATACTTATTTGTCTCTGACTGATGATACTGGTGAAATACTACAATAATTTTTTTGGATTGAAGTCTTACTTGCTAACCCCCTGTTTCCCAAATGTGCTGGTTCTACAGATCTCTGGTCGTATACAAGATCTGCCTTTCCTCTGATCTGGATGTCTCATCCAGTCATCCCAAAATCTGAAATAGACCCATACAAATAACAGGTTAAGTGATGTCAGCAAAATATATTTTCATTTATATATGTTATTGTGTGTCTTTTATCATCGCAAAATGCATCTGAACTCTGAAAGCAAGAGAGATTCCTACTCATTTAGCTGAAGTCAAATCTTACCACAAAAGTGACTCATCAGGTAAGAATTTGTCCAAATTACTTTTACTCATGCAGTAACAAGGAGCAGCAGATACCCAGTGAATCTGATGTCAATCCAATCCAGTCTAATCTCCACTGGGCTGCACTGAAAAGGTATTACACTTAGTGATGTTTTCGACAGACACAAGGCAGTCTGGTTCTGACTTGGTCTGTTTATAGATTTTACAACACCCTTAGTGAGCTGCAATGATAATGCACATACAGTGGGACCCCGCTATAACACGGTAGTTGGGAGCCATAGAATCTGACCGGGTTATGAACCGAACCGTGTTATAAGCAACCATGTACAATACCAACACATTTTTGGATTTAATTTTTTTTGGGGGGGGGTACATAAAGACGGGTGTGAAAATGCATGGCACAATTACCATTTTTGATCAATATATATTAAATGAGAAAAACATTTGCTGTGGTAACAGAAATTGCAGATATAATATATTACTTTATTCAGAGAACCATGCATTGGTACATACACGTGTCTAATTCATATATGCATGTATAATCTATTGCATGAATAGAGTATCAACACTGTGTACTCACCAGCGAATCTTGTAACATACATTGAATCCATAATACAAATATTTCCATCGAAAATATCCACACACAGATGTAAAATATTCAATAATTTTGTCACAGATCATTATGTGACTGAATTCAATGAAAAGAAAATAACAAAAATTACTTAACGGGTGTACGTAATGAATGATGAAATAGTACATGTCCGTATATTAAATAATAGAAGCTAAAGTGTATTCTTATAATAACTACATGTACATCTCAGGATCTTTCTGTCTCTGAATTCAGTCATTGTAAATTTCAGAACATTTTCCCACCCAAGCTGCTAGTCAAAGTCCTTTGAACTTGCCGCCCAGCTATTGCGTCATGTTCTTTTGATGTACTCTAATAAATACAGCAGGCAGAACTGGCTGTATTTTAACCACTGAATTATGTCACTGTAAATATTAACACAGCTAAAATGATAACGTAATCAACACTAACTTTGTCTTCAGCTATTTGCATGCGTACGGAGGACTCCTGCATGGAGTGATTTATGTGTTCCAGATCAAATATTTGCATTAAAATACTCGTAATTAAGCGTTTCCGAGATCTCAGTGTCGTATACATTTTATACCATTATATTTCTCATCTGTCAACTCTGATTTTTAGCTGCTTTCTACTAATGTCACGTTTGCTCTTGGCAAAGTCAATTATAGTTCTCAGTTGCAGAATTCGAATTTACTAGTCAACAGCAACAGATTGCATAAAACAACACTGCTAAGCCATACGCACATGCCGGCGGCTTTGTTTCTTTGATGCTGTATAAAACCGTTGCCCCATGAATTGAACAAGTTTAGCTCGGCAGTTCACTTTGATGATAAACAATGTACATAAATTAATTGATTTATATATTCTGGTGAGAATCTTTTATCAACCGCCGCATTGGCTGTTGCTTAGTTGTGTATGAAATTAAGAGAACATATATCGGAGATTATTAGAGCAACGATTGTATTCGGAATGCATTCAAGACAAACACAAAGTAGACACGATGGCTTCATTATTCAGGAATCAGTAATTATAATATTGACACTTATGAGCTGTAATTTTTCAACAATAAACAAAGATCAAAGTTCTCAGTAGGCCCAGCAATTGGTTCGTATTTCCGACGTTTATTTTGGCACAAAACTTGAAGAAATGTGATAATACATTTTCTACACGTTCTTTTTCGCACTGTTTAGACAAATATGAGAATGATAATTAAACTCTTGACGTATTTTTTTTCTTCATACTTTAATTTTTTTTTTTTTTTTTTTGGTCTTTGAGAAAAATACCTGTAATAAATTACCCGAAATTTCGGGAGCCATGCCACGACCGGGTTATATCCGAATTCGTGTTATAACGGGGCGGGTTATAGCAGGGTCCCACTGTATATCTTTACAAAACTGTTTACTTTTCTTAACAGAATAATAAATACAAATTACTTTGCCTTTACAAAATGTAAATTCGTACAATTTATTGGATGAATATACCTGACTCAACTTTAGGATATTTATGATGAAAGGACGTTTTCATCCAAACAGTGCCTATATGTATCTCTATAAAATCTATCTTCCCTAGGGTGATGGCATCATTTAAGGTCAAGGGGCAAAATATTCTTTGTCCAAAGCCCAAACCTTTCAGTGACTTACTTTCTAATGAACTGATGGAGACAGCAATATACCATCTCTGATAACTCTTCAATGTAAACAGTTGCATCTAAACTTATTTTTTTACATCAAGCTATTTCAATACAAAAGGTTATCCAACCTCAAAAGTATTTTCCCATAACTAGTTTCAGTCAATCTGCAATAAAGTTGCAATTTACATTTTCAAAAACAGCCATGTGGCATTAAATACATGCAACAATTGATTATATTGGTTGATATTAGGCAGTATTAAAATAAAAGAGTGCTTTGAGAAGAAAAACAGAAAATGACTGAAATGATTAGAATTTTTTTAAGTACTTCAAACAACACATTTTTCTTTGTGAAATTAAACAACACAGAGCTTGTTTAAAAGTAATTCATGATGGTACTCCTTATGTATTATACCTCATTTCACCTTAAATTTAAACTGGTCTCGGAATTTGTCAAGTCAGCATGAAAAAATAGTAAGATTTTAATTAAAAGGCTGAAATTCTTTAATGTCTGGTACAGTACAGACTGATACAAAAAGCACTTGATCACTCAAATGACCTATTTTCTGTGACCTCAAAATGCTCAGAACAAAACCATTTGTCCCCAGTGCTTGAAGCTGTTCAAGTTCTATATGTAAATAACACTAGTACTAACTTAGTTTGATTGTGTTAGGTGTTATTTCATTAAATGCAAATGTAATGTAACATTGTAAGCTAGACTTAACTTTGTCCAAACTTTAGTTCATTTCAGCTTGATCTGATTGACTTTTTAAAATTTCATTTTATAAATAACATAGCTAAATTATTCTCTATGTGTATGGTCTTAATATCAAGATATTTTTTAATAGATCAAGTAAATACATTTATTTGGGTCAGTGTTTTGGACTTTTCTAAGTAAATTTGACAGGTTATGGTTCTAATATTGTAAACATCAGGATCCTTCTAGAAGGTTATTTTCCATCAGGTAATTTTTTTCTAGAAATTGCTAATTGTGACCTGAGATCAAGAAAGAAATATATAATCTTGTGATTGTGAGGATTTGGTCATTTCTCTTTTAACATCTAGCTCTATCAAGTTGTATAATTTTAAGTGAATAATTTGTCTGGAAATACAAAAGTGCTCTAATAAAACTCTTGGATATTGACATTCATTGGAATTTATACTGAATTCAAACCTGGAATTATATTTCTGTGATTAAAATAAAGACTATTGACACATCAACAGCTGCCACAGACATGTCATCAACTTCAGTTTGGGATATTTTCTGGACTTAACATTTTATTCAGGATTTTAAATTACTAGGACTTGTGTCTGTAATTCTTGGGTTATTCTGGGATTTAATTTGCATTACCATAAGTTTTTTTTTCTTCTCATTTTTACTTTGTATTCAAGAGAAGTAAATATATGTTAAATTTTACAAAGCTTGTTCTTAATCATATATGACAATCTCAAATCAAATGTGTATAATGATGCTAACAAGATTTGACAACTCAGTTGTTATTTGATAGTTTATGAGAAACAAAAAGCACTACTTTGATGGCATAAAAATGAAACCAGATATGCTTATAGATACAAATTCTTGCAAAATTTGAGTTAACTACAGTAGTTTGTACACAACAGTGCTAATGATATTGCAGGGATGGACATTCATACAGACATTCTGGATTATATCAAGATGCCAAAGCTATCATGAGTAAGGGCAATAATCAGCACTCCCTGATCTAAGTTGCCAGTCATTTTCGCTACCCTGCATCAGGAATCGCAGTAATAATTAAAAAAATAAACTATTGCCAAAAACCTACGTTTCTGGCCATTTGGGTCCCAACTCTAACCATAGTTCCCTTGTCAGCATCCAGCCCAGCCCAGGGAAAAAGTCAGTTCTGTGCAGGAGTTCTGTAAATTGAGAAGCTTCTTATATATTCTTTTCATTTTTCAACATTTCTTTCATAAAATACAGTGCATGTGTTATAAGTTCAGATGCTCTATATAAAACAAGGTATTGTCACAATTTCATACAATATGTTAAATAATATAAGTTTATAATGATGTGTTGAATTTATTTGTTTTAAATTTATACATCAATTTTCCGTGAGTTTGGAAGCTAAGGGTTTGCATGCATTTGTCTTGAATGTTATATAAATCAAGTATTATATGATATTATTCAAACTGATACAAATTTGTTCCAATTACCTAATTCAGAAGTAGTAGAAATTATGTATTATAGAAATTTCATGCATAACTCTGATATGAATTGTGAGAATTCATTTCCTTGTCTTAAATTATAAGTAGCATGTATGCTAGGAATTAATTTTAGTATGTCTATGTTAATGAATCATTAATTAGCAAGTACTGTAGTTAACACAAGACATGAAGCCAATTACTTCATGGGTAAAGCAGACCTGCCATCCCTGATGAGACTGCATCAGTGAGACAGTTGATCTTTTTCCCACCGTTAAGTTTGATTAGTTTTCAGTAAGGTGCAACAAAATATCATAAACTTCTATTGCAAAGCTGGAAAACATATTTAAAAGTTTGGTAATTGAAACATGCAGCAATGATAAACATTATGTTCAACTGAAAAGATTTTAATGTACACAAAGACCTTATTTACCTCTGGCACAATTGTACAAACTTAAGTTCCAAACCTATTGCAACTCAATGGCTTTCTCTCATCTTGACATACTTCTTGGATTCAAATGAAGACAGCAATCATATCTCCTGCCATGAGACATACTCATTGTGATGTCCAATAATGTCATTGTGTCCCTTCCTGTTTATTCATTTGTCTTGATTATTAGCACTTTTTAAGACGCTTATTTTCCTGTCTGTCTTCAACAAGCATCACTTGCTGGACACCATTTAAAAAAAATACTATAATCAACAGTGTGATCATGCAGATGTTTGAAGTAATATAATGCATCTTATGAATGCATCTGAGATAGTGCTGTAAGGTTAGTCTAGTTCCCTGACTAATTCCACTATATCAAATATAAAACCTCGATCCATATCAAATATGTGATTTTTCAGCAAAAATCAATTTTCCTTAGTTTTGGCTTTTTTTTCGTAAGTTCATATTTTAAGGATCATTTTCATAAGACTTACAGCAAAATCATAATAGTTGGCAGGTCTAGTATAGTTGTAAAATTCTCTTAACTTGATAAAATCGATGTTTGTTGACAGACACTAATAGTTCCCAAAGAGGTCTAGTTATGTCATGGTTCCATTTAAGAATGAAAGTAGTCACTAGAAAGACTTAAATTAATGATAATAGGATTTTATGTATCAATATCAGGTTGTCAACTGACCCCATTAGTTTAGTTCTGCTGTGTTAGGATAAGACAATATCTAATATAGCATGAATGACAAAATTATTCGGCATCATAAAAGAAAAACCTGATAAATATCCATATATGCACCACATAGTGGAAAAAAGCAGACAGCTAAGTTACTTTATCATTCACTCATTTCTATGATGAAATTTACTGGTAAACAAGAATGGTTAATTGCATTTCACATAAATGGTTTAATTCCCTATCTAAGAGAAAGTGTATCAATCAAATGCAATGTTCAATTTCAATTTGTTATGGCAATTGATTAAACTGTTATATTTTACATATACAGGGGTTCATGATGTTCTATTTTATATCTTTGCTCAGATTTCTGTTACTCAGTTGATTTATTTCATATTTTATTTTATTGTTTGCTAAATTCTAGCAATAAGACCATGGTCGATCATCTCCTAGATAATGATAACTGAAGAACCATAGAGGTTGTTGTTGTTGTAGGGTTTAATGCCATGTTTCAACACATGAAAGGCTATACAAGGCGGCTAGTATTATTGGTGGAGGAAGAACCCGGGAAAACCCCCGGAAAGAAACACCGAACCATGAGAAGCTACTGGCAAGCTTTCTCATATAGCTACATTAGCCGAATGTTAATACTCAAACCCATGCAGATAGAGGTGAGATGGCAGTGATCCATAATGGAGAGCGCTTTATACCACTCGGACACTCGGGGCCCTGAACCATAGAGGTGAGAGATCATATCACTGTCAACTACTTCACACTGCACACATTATGGAAACTGCAATGGTCACATCACTTGTATATGATCATCTAAGTGCATATGTTGCATCATTTTGTTTATTGTGATGACCAATTTATTATCTATATGGAAATTGGCAAAGGTTTTGTGTATTGACACTTAATTAGTGTGACTGTCCAAAAAACAATCATATTTATGACTGATGAATTATACTTCTATTAAAAAACTCTGACCTGAATGCCTGTAATATTTAGCAAAAAATCTAAATATAAAATAAAATATACAGTACATGTATAGTGCAGTAATTATGTTTTTTTCTTTTGGAAATGAGCGGAATGTTGACTATGAAAATTGGCTTTCCTGCCCAAAACTGTTAGGAGAGACCACCTTTCTTGAGAGACCACTTTTTGTTGGACGAAGGGGAGGTCTTTAACAATAGGTTTTTAATATCTCATCATTATTGCAAAAATCGTTAATCTGTATGGAAATATCTGCATTTGCCTCTGCCAGCTAAAAATCATACTTCTAAGCAAATCTGAAGTTCATTTATTTGTAATTTTGTGTTTTCAAGGCTACAAAATATAAGATATAGCTTTCAGCAAAGATGAAGCATGTTAACTACTCGATCCTCTGACACAGGCTTCACAACTACAAAAAATTTATGATTAGCATGGAGTAAATCCCACATCTGAAGATGCATAATATGTACAATATTGCTTTTGAAAGATGCAACAAAGTAATTTTAGTGGTCCTGTGGGATTCATTACAATGTAATTAGATGCTACATAAACATCTTGGTATTCAATACTAATGTATGTCAAGGGATCAAATGTGGTCTTCAGTCAGTCCAGGAATTCATCATAATGCAAAAGATGTGCTAAACCATAAAACATGGGGAAAACAAGGTGACATTTGCACCTCTGAGGTTCCGATGTTCAATTTTAGACGATCAACACTGGCAGTAATCATCTGCATCAAATCATTTTAACAACTACAATAATTTGTTATTTTGTACTTTGCAATAATATTATAATATTTCTATCGCACCTGCAAGAAACATACAAGATCACTTTTCTTAAAATGTTACTGTTATTGGTGGTGGAGGTATTAATGTTAAGTTTATGCATTTAGCTTTTAAGTTTCAATGACACTGATTCATTGATACAATTATGTGTTGCTCCCAGACACTAGTATAGGCAGGTCACAGAATCCATACCAGCGCATTTTGAAGCATGGTAAAGTCTTTTTTTCTGTGGGGCACTCCATTCATAAGAGAGGACATTGTTATGCAATCTGCTCATGTATTAAAGACAATAATGGCAGTGCAAGTGAAAAATTTGAGTAAATGTTACCCAGCTGATGCTCGAGACGCACATGCAAAATATTACCTTTAAATTTCACTAAACCTCAGATGGGTTATGATAGGGTAATCCCTCATGACAGCAAGGTGTCACTTAGCAACTAAGATGCAGCACCCTTCCATAACAGGATTGAGACAACACTGACAGTCATACAACTTGATGAGTCTGTAATCAAGAAGGGTACTCATATGCAAAAGGAGATCACAGTGACCTACTTTTCATAATAATTTACTCTGCTGGATATTTTAATATAATTCAGTGCAGTAGGTGAGACAAAGCATTCTATGAAATTATTCTTTTTCATAAGCTAAATCATTCCTTTTTATAAACTAAATCATTCCTCGCTAAATCATTTTTTTCTATAAGCCAAATTATTCTTTTTTATATGCTAAATTATTCCTTTCTATAAGCTAAATTATTCCTTGGTAAATCATTCCTTTTTATAAAGTAATTCATTCTTTTTCATGATCTAAATTATTCCTTTTTATAAGCTAAATCAATCCCTTTTATAAGCTAAATTATTTCTTTTCATAAGCTAATGAATTACATTTTCTAAGCTAATTCATTCTTTTTTTACAAGCCAAATTATTCTTTTTCATAAGCAAAATCATTCTTTTTTATAAGCTGATAATTGTTTCATAAGCTAAATCATTCATTTTCATCAGATAAATCATTCCTTTTTATAAGCTAAATAATTTTTTTCATCAGATAAATCATTCTTTTTCATCAGCTAAATTATTCATTTTCATAAGCTAAATTATGTTTTTTATAGGCCAAATCAATAATTTTCATAAGCTAAATCATTCCTTTTTTAAAGGCAAATAAATTATTTTTATAATCTAAATTATTCCTTATTAAGCTAATTTGTTCCTTTTTATAAGCTAATTCATTCTATTTATAAGCTAATCATTCTTTGTCATAAGACAAACTTTTCTTTTTCATAAGCTAAATCATTCTTTTTGTAAGCCAAATTATTCTATTTTATAAGCTAAATTATTTCCTTTTATAAGCTAAATAATTCATTTCTATAAGCTAAATTATTCCTTTTCATAAGCTAATGATTGGTGTTTATAAGCTAAATGTTACCTTTTTATATGCTAAATCATTCCTTTTTACAAGCAAAATTATTTTTTTTTATAAGCTAAATTAAATCTTTTTGTATGCTAAATCATTACATTTTACAGCTAAATCATTCCTTTTTATAGGCTAAATCATTCCTTTTTATATGCTAAAATAATAGATTTTAATAGTTAAATCAGTCTTTTCATAAGCCAAATTATTATATTTTATAACCTAAATTATTCCTTTTCAAAAGCTAAATAATTTCTTTCTATAAGCTAAATTATTCCTTTTTATAAGCTAAATTGATCTATTTCATAAGCCAAATCAATTATTTTTTTATAAGCTAACATTCTTTTTTATAAGGTAAATTATTCCTTTCTATAAGCTAAATCATTTCTTTTTAAAAGTTAAATTATTCCTTTTATAAGCTAAATCATTTCTTTTTTATAAGCTAAATTATTGTTTTATAAACTAAACTATACCTTTTTATATACTAAATCCATATTTTTACAAGCTAAATTATTCATTTTTATAAGCTAAAAAATTCATTTTTAAAAGCTAAATCATTCCTTTTCATAAGTTAAATTATTTCTTTTTATAAGCTAAATTATTCGTTTTTATAAGCCGAATTATTCTCTTTCATAAGCTAAATCATTCTTTTCATCAGCTAAATAATTCCTTTTCATAACTTAAATCATTTTTTGTCATATAATAAATCATTCCATTTTATAAGCTAAATTATTCTTTTTTTATAAGCTTAATCATTCTAAGCTAATTCATTCTTTTTCATACCTTTTTATACGCTAAATTATTCCATTTTATTAGCTAATTTTTTATGTATATAAGCTAAATCATTCTTTTCCATAAGTAAATATTAACTTTTTCATTTACTAAGCTAAACATTCTTTTTTTTACAAGCTAAATTATTCCTTTTTTAAAAGCTACTTCATTCCTTTTTATAAGCCAGTTACTCCTTTTAATAGGTTAAATTATTCCTTTTTTATAAGCTAAATTATTCCATTTTATAAACTAAATTATTCTTTTTCATAAGATAACTTATTCTTTTTATAAGCTAAATTATTCCTTTTTTAATAGCCAAATTATTCTTTTCCATAAGCTAAATGATTCTTTTTTATAAGATAATCAAGGAATCTAAGTTTGCATCAGAAATGTATGTTTTCTGAAGAGTTTGTTCTGGTGTAGGAATGTCAGGTTCTCATGGAATGGATAGGAATTTGATTGTGGTTTCATGATCAATTCAAATTTGCTGTTTATCTTAAAGTTTGGAACTGAGAGAGAAAAAAAGTAATGGAAAACAGAACTGTAAATGTAGAACTCATAAAACAGGTTTGCCTGAATTCTCTGAAATGATCCAATTATTTTTTTCTTGTCAATGCAAAATATCTTTAAATTCCAGGTAAAATTCTTTGAACAACTTCCAATTCAGCTGACAACACATAGCTGTGTCAATGAACAGAACTGCACCCTCTGCTAATGTAGTTAACAAAGAAATTTTGCCAAAGTTGACATGTCATCTGTATGATTTCATACAGAGACCTCCATGTCTTATTTTGCCCTTGTAAGAATAAAACATAATCCATGTCTCTGAAAAAATCAAAGACAAGCAATCACCAGTGTCACATG
The DNA here is from genome assembly GCA_030141615.1 of Unio pictorum. Classification (NCBI taxonomy): domain Eukaryota; kingdom Metazoa; phylum Mollusca; class Bivalvia; order Unionida; family Unionidae; genus Unio; species Unio pictorum. The sequence continues at coordinate 8,174,400 of JARLTB010000007.1, read as the reverse complement.
TTTGTTACCATCTGCCTACTAAATTTTATCAACTAGACACAATGAAATGAATTTCTAATGATTCACTATCAACTGCTCAGAACTAATATAAACATATGACTTTCTTCAAAATCCCTTTTCTGACTAAAGGACAAGTTGAACATGTTTGTGGGAAAAGTAAATTGCGTTTCTTTTTCTAAAAACCATACCAATAAGTCCATCAAAGATAAAGACAAAGTATATATTAGTGCAATCACATGAATTCTGGTTCATATAATTCTGGTGAGATTTTCTTAAGGACTTTTCAAAGACATCTAAACCTTTCAAGGAATATATTTTCTTTTTATAGCTGAACTTTCCCCATAAAGTTACTTTGCATAAAAATGTACACAAGTAGAAGAATAAAAACCTAAACAATTAGTTAAATAAAAATATATCAATGGGATGCTACTCCATATCTGTAAACTACCTATATAGTGTCCCATTTGATCCATCCACCTTTAACCTATTTGTTTTATAGATCAATATATTATACTTTTTAATTTTTTTTTTACAAACTGAAATATTTTATTCAGTTTATTAAGCAGTTTTGTATTCTCTTAGAAAAATTAAAGGAGTTTTTCAAAGAAATTCAAAGATCTTTTAAAGAAAACCCAATAAAATCAAGAAAAGTTTTAAGTTGTATGAACCATAATAAAATATTTTGGACACAAAGACAAGTTTAAGATATTTTGGACACATGGACAACTGTAAGATTTTCCCAGCCCTGCATTTAAACCATTCACAAGCATTATGTAAACTGCATATTAACAAACCTGGTTCTTCTTTGACATTGCCTTTCTTGCCATTATCATTCCATGCTGAGACACACCATAAAGATGGGTCAGAATTCAAAATCCTGAATGTAGCAGCAAAATACTCATAAAAATCTGGAGAAATATCTAAATCATCTGAAAGAAAGTCAGACAGAAACAGGTAAACATCTTTATTTGCATGTACGATTTACACTTGCTCATAAGTTGAGTCTAAATGCAAACAAAACTGACCCTAATATCACATCACAAAGCACCTGGTAATCTGTGTCCATATTGTCTGTTTTACTTATTACTTCCAGCAAACTGCAAAGATCGTTATCTATCACTGTATTATGTGATGACAGATATGGCTCAGCACAGTTTGCAGTTCAACTCTAATTACACAGTAAGCAATAATAATAAACCAGTATCAAAACACCTGAATCTGAACTTTTTAATGAACTGAACCATATGTGTTCTAATTAAAAAATGAAAATAATTTATTTTGAACTTTACTATGTGTGCTCTGAACATCCTTTCGTGTCATGAATGAATGCTTCTCTGGCACTACAACCCAAAGTTCAAAGAAAAGGAAACAAGAGTGAGCTATACCTGTAAATCCACAATTCATCATTAATCCCAATGCATTATGATATAATGCGTGAACACAAGTAGTGACCATTAAACAACTGAACTCAAAACCTTTAATGTAGCAGCAAACTTTGAAACAAATCTGCAGAAATATCTAACATGTCTAAACTAAAAAATCTGTTCATAATTTTTTATATGCCTAGACTGAATTTGTAGTACTGTAGTGAATAGAAAGGGGGTTCAATAACAAAGTGGCTCTCTTTGTCCTTCAGTACAAATATGAATGATCTACTCAATTACAGTTAAATCTGTTACAGGTTGTCATCAGGTATTAATGGGTTGATTATGACAGTAATAGTAATCGAATACAACTGATTACAGTATGAGTTGTAATCACAATCAATGATTTCAGAAACTCTCTAATTTTATGTCATTCATTGGCAGTATAATGGCATAGTGTAATCACGATTACAAATTACGATGAAAAATATTCACTGAATGCAAACAGTGTTAAGCAGTGATCATTTAACATGTTAATATATATGTAAATTAATTGTCAATAAACATTTATAAAAAATTAAAATTGTTTTTCAGCTATACAAAATGTATAACATGTGCACAGAACAAAAAATGATAACAAGCAAATTCAAAGCAATCAGAATCATCTCCCTGTAATCTTAATAATGGATTTCAAAAAAAGTGCAATCGTTGTCATAATCATTAGTGCCAAACAACATGTAATCATAATTGTAACTGAGTACCTGTAATCGACCCCACGCCTGGTTGTGATGGCTTTATGGGGTTTTTGTGCTTATCTCCTCAAAATACGTACACTAAATATTTTGTGTCCCATTTCCACAAATGTTTATAACTATATACTGACTATCAGCAACTGGTTCCATTGTAGTATAATATAGCAAGTTTGGCATCAAGTAAGACAATTTAGCAAGTCTGGTACCAATTAAGGTAATTTAGCAAGTTTGACACCATGTAAATTAATTTAGCAAGTTTGGCACTAAGGTAATTTAGCAAGTTTGACACCATATAAGGTAATTTAACAAGCTGGCACCAAGAATGATAGTTTAGCAAATTTGGCACAAAGTTAGATAATTTAGCCAATTTGGCACCAAGTAAGGTAAGTTTGCATGTTTGGCACTATGTAAGGTAATTTAGCAAGTTTGGCACCAGGGTAATTTAGCAAGTAATGTAATTTGGCAAATTTAAACTAAAGATGGTCATGCTAAAAATAGAAAGGATCAGGAACCAGACTAATAATGTATGTGTGTGTAATTTGGATTTTTAATGTAGCTTTAATAATGCTTCAGTCATATCGCTACGATGTCTGCAGTGTGGCAGATTATAGTGATGTCTACCACTGGGGCATCATGCTGCAGACATGTAGCATCATGTCCCACCCAGTCATATTATCCTGACACCAGACTGACCAGTTCTAACACATACCTCTTAATAAATTTAGAATTCTAAGAATAAATAATTTAGATAAAATATGTCTGTTTTCATTTACAAAATTCTGACCAAAATATAATGAACCCAGTCCATGCTTTTGGAACCAATGACAGCTACTACTGACCACATCTAACAGGGCATCAATACAAAAAGATATGCAATGAATGAATCCAATCCTTCTGACCATGTGATCTTCATTTGGAAGTTAAAGGTAATACAGCGTAGATGATATCTCATGATATTACCCATGGAAAATGCAATCAATACAATTTGAGTGCCCTTAGGTAACTGATACACATATGTGTGATTTGATTTTTAGTGTAGCTTTAACAGTCCCAGCCAGTCACACTATCCTGACACCAGGCCAACCAGTCCTAACACTAACCTTTAAAGCTGAGTGCCAAGCAAGGCAGCTGTTTGTACCATTTTTGTAAGTCTTTGGTATGACTCGGCAGAGGATCAAACCCACAACCTCATGTATCTGAGGCGGATGCTTCAATTACTAAGGCACAGGAGCGGTGAACTGATACACATACATGATACCATAAGAAAGTGCCTGAGTCAAAGCTGTGGCCAATACTTGGATGCAGCTCATACATCAAAAGTCATATAATACGTAAAACTCTCGTCTAAGACTAAAAAAAAATTATTTATTGAAGGTAAACTGGTCATATGCAGTAAAATTAGCAACATGTAAATATCAATGCATTTATGAATTAAATAGATCCAGTCAAATTGAAATCTGTAGGCACGTAACTTTATCAACATGAAATCTTTGGTCCTCTTTTGCTCATAAATGCTTCGTCAAAAATCTTTTCAATAAAACATTTTCTAAAAGTGTCATACATTTATAACTTTCATGCTACATACCTTCAACAATTATCACAGCTGAGTAATTAAGGGTATGGAAGACTTGGTTTAGTGCCCATTTATAATGGCGAGCAATTTTATAATAGCCCATAAACTTCTTCTGAGGCCAGGGCAATTTTAAATCTGAGAGATCTGGTTGCTGAAAAAGATAAAATATGTAAACTTAAGTTACTTTGGAAGCACAAATATAGACATTTCTAACCATCTTTAGGAGCTGGGCAAATGTAATGTCTTTTTCTGGCTTCAAAATTACTGCAAAAATTTCCAGGTCTGCATGTTAGTACTACATGATAAAATCCAGTTTAAAATTAATCATATTTTTAGTAACCCAGTAAAACTTTAAACTCTCATGTTGCTGAATGAATGACTTATTCAATCCTGGTCATTTTTTTAATACAGTCAAACCCACTTATCTCGACCTCGGTTATCTCGACAACCCGCTTATGTCGAGCGTTTTGGTCCAGTCCCGAAAAAATTCTTCTTTGTTATGCTATTTTTTACCCGCTTATCTCGACCTCTGTTAAGTCGATAACCCGGTTATGTCGGGCATAAGTTTCGGTCCGAAGTAACATGTGGACCCGCTTAATTCGACGAAATGCAACTTTTTAACGTCAATCTCACAGAAATTGTACAAGAAATAGTCAGCAAAAGCGATCGATTTTCAGGCACAATTTTGGTCCGTTACGGCAGTAGTCACATGTTTATTTCATATTCTTTCTATTTTTGCTTCGTAAAAGTAGCTTAATCGATTAGTTTATTAAGAATGTATCATGTTCACTACATAAAATATTCAAGGATTCACAAAGACAAGAGTGTGCACAAATTACAATGTAACTTTATTTTACGAAAACGCAGAATCTTAGATGTCAGCTACATATGCATTTTATCATTTCCCTTTTATTTCTTAAGGTACATTTCAGATATGAAATATGTTCCGAAGTACATGTATACAAGAAACAACAATCAAGGAGATACAAGTAATGAAATATTATGTACATGTACACATTAATAATCAATGTGCAGATGGAAAAGTGCTGATCGGCTGAATATTCAGGTCATGAAATTGCTCCGTTTTTAAACCATTTTAGTGTTGCCTCGTCGACATCATCGAACTTTGCGGAACGCATTTTCTTTCTATCGGGACCAAATTGTCCAAGTTCATAAGTAGTTTTGATTTTATCAGCATTTTTCTTCCAGCCTGAAATTATCAAATAGTGTTTGATGGAATGTTGTACTTTTTTTGCCAAATCAGCACACTTTTCGCCTTTTTCAAGTTGTAGCAAAATTTCATACTTCAGTTCAATGTTTTGGTTTTAAATCTTTCTCTTTTGGAACATTTTTTTCTCTCTCATGAAACAGCATATACTGTACATGTACTTGTCAACAGAAAATAAACAGAACAGATATATTTCTAGGCAGAATATCACCCTATATATATGCTTGTATATATGCACGCGAATGGATAATCTCAGGCACTTGGCTTCTATACAATGGCAGTCGAGGCCCCATAATTTAGTTCTCATGCTTGAGGTCTTCTTAATTTTGTTTTGTTTTTTTATTTGTAATATATCTTATTTAGGTCTGGCAGAAAAATTGGCTTCCATTGTTTTAATTTATTTTCAAAATTCCTGTGAATACCAGTAAAGGGGAACCCAAGACGGAAAAAAAAACAGAAAAGAAATTGAATCGGCACACTTGAAAGAATCAAAAGTCAGTTTCCAGGGTCGGTTTGCTTTGCAATAAAATAACCTTTGTATTTGATATCCTGCCGGTAAGTTCAAAGAATTAGTTTACTGCTCACTACCGGATGTGTTTATTCACCACCCGTGCATCTATTTATTTGCCATCTGGAATCATAATTGATACAAACTCGCATTGATGCCTGCGGGGTAAGTAGTCTACTCAACATTAACTTGCTTTAATAAATACTCTTTGTAACCCATGCTAGCGAAAGGAGTGTCATTTGCACCCACAGTCAATGTACATGTACATGTATTTTCAAAAACATTTATTGATCTTTATCTGCGAGATACTGTCATATATTAACCTGGATATAATACAATCTTGGTTATTTTGCACCTAACACCGTGTTATGCGTGAATGGCGGGTGCCTGAAAGCAATCGGTGGATGTTTCTCTCTCACTCTCTCGTTTGTGATTTTCTTTGATCCATTTTTCAATCTGATAACATATTCAAACCTCTGAGTACAACCAAACATGATTTGTTTTTCAATATTCACATCAATTATAAAAATGTGTCGTGTGTTATCTGACATAAGTGATGCACACTACAGTAATGGATGCATACGCTACATGTGATATAAGGAGTTCATAGATATATTTTTTCTTTAATAAATTACTTATGATGATAAAAAAGGAATAAATGATAACAACACCAGGTTAGTTCATTTCATTTTATTATCAATTAAGCATTTTGTTTATTTTATTGTAACATGCAGTGGGAGGGGATTCCAGTAAACACCAGCAAGAGACAGGAGTAATGCTCATGGACATTTTTAAAATTACCGGTTTTTATGAACCCGGATATCTCGGGACCCGGTTATCTCGACGATTTCTTTACACCCCCGACGTAATCAAGATAACCGGGTTTGACTGTACATATTTTAGATGGGAGGCAAGATCTACAATGTCATGAATGACCTTAAGGCAATAAAATTCAGATGGGATGCAAGATGTAAGATGTCATGAATGACATTAAGGCAATACATTTCAGATGGGAGGCAAGATGTAAGATGTCATGAATGACCTTAAGACAATACATTTCAGATGAGATGCAAGATCTACAATGTCATGAATGACCTTAATGCAATACATTTCAGATGGGATGCAAGATATACAAAGTCATGAATAACCTTAAGGCAACACATTTCACATGGGAGGCAAGATGTAAAATGTCATGAATGACCTTAAGGTATAACATTGTAAATGGGAGGAAAGAACTAAAATGTCATGAATGACTTTAATGCAGTACATTTCAGAGATATACATATAGTAGGTGCATGTATAGATATCTCACCATAAAAACAGCTGACATATTTACATGAACCTGTCTCATTGCTGAAGGATAAATTCCAAAAAACTCTGTATAAACTTATGATTTTAAAATCCAGTAAATAAATTTCACATACTATTAAATACTTTGTATGGTAGATAACATTTTTCAGATTAATTACCAGCATTACTGTTGTTGTAGTAGGGTTTAACACCATTTTTAAGCACAAGATAGACTATACATGGCAACCAGAATTAATGGTGGAAGAAGAACCCGGGAAAACCCAGGAAAGAACCACCAACCCATGAGAAGATACTGGCAAGCTTTCTCACATACCCATATTGGCTGAATATGATACTTGAACCCACACATGTTTTAAGACAAAACCTTCCAGTTAAGATCAACACTTGGCTTTTCAAATAAGTATTGGAGAAAAATATGACTGTATTATAAAATAAATAAGATTATTGCCAAAATATATTCCAGGGGTAGTTGCAACAAGTGGATTTATTAGGTAATAAAGTTGTATGTAGTTTGTGGATCCCAATTAAGATGGCATTTTGTAATAATGTCCCGGCATACCTGTTCATATTAATAAAATAATGAACCCAAGTGTAATGAAAAGAAAATCACCACTTTTATAAATTTTGGCAATACTGACAATGGATATCTTTTATGAGATAATATGTCCACTCCCTAAAGTGTTTCTAGCATGTTAAAACTATGGAGTCAGTCTGACAAGTTTTGTTGTAAAAACAACAAAACTTGTCAGACTGACTCCATAGTTTTAACATGCTAGAAACACTTTCTGTTTTCCCTTTTTTAAAGAACAAAAAAGGATACTGAATGAATATTTATAATGAAAGTGGAGTGAAGAATGCATTGAGGAAAGAATGGATCAAGGAAAGAAAGGTGAATATAATATTTAAATCATGGATTAAACAATTGTGAATTTATACTAGCAATTTTACATTTACAGCAACAAGTGATTTGCAAATGCATATTCTAGCTTGCACAAAGTCTTGGAATCCTTACAGAAATATTGCCATAGAAGGTTAATGAAAATCTTAGGCTGCTAGTGCTAAGCAAACCACAAAACCAACTAAGCAATTGCTATGATTTGCTGTATTTCATAAGGAACACAAAAGAAAGTATTGTATTTCATAGTTTCCCTTGCTTATAAAGAACACAGAAGTTTTTTTTTGTAGCTTCCCTTGCAAAATGGCCTCTACTCTATAACCATTGTATATCTGAACCCATAATGAATTGTCTACTTGTAATCTTTTGGGTTTCTCTAAACGTTTTGCCAACATGGGGCATGACAGTCCAGCCAGGATAATGGTAATATTCTTCAGTCAAGAATTTGCACCACTGTTCTAGCACACACAATGGCATCTAATTGCTCATCATTATAAAGATATCCAACTTTTGTGTCAAGTTTCTTCAAGCAGGGTTTAACAAGCGTTCCACATGATGACACATTACACTGTATCTGACTTGTGAAAATGTTACAACACTATCTTTATTTCCTTTTTCTGTACGAGACTTGCAAGAGCTTAAACATAAAAGGATAATACTGATACAAAAAGGATTACTCCAGTTTCTGCCAGTAAAAAGTAAAACCTACATTGTTTGTATTTCTGTTTTTTAAGGACAGGTGCTATATAAAATGTAAACCTTCATATTTAACAACACTCAAATGATACAAAAATATATTAAGTTCATGATGGCTGCCAGATAACAATACAACATCATCTTAACATTGCATACTGTTTCATATATACTAGGGCATAACCGACTTTTGATCCGGAAATCGGATTCCACCGGATAGTATGAACTTCAGATTAATTGGAGTCGGACAAGGCAGGAAGATGAAATTTTTTAGAAAAAAAATACGGATTTAGTATTTCCGATTAATCGAATCGTATCCGGAATCAGAAAAATTTCATGCCCAAAATCCGGAATCGGAAGAAAAATGCTAATCGGTTATGCCCTAATATATACCATAAATAAAGATTTTAGAAAATCGTAATTATTTCAATAATGTCAAATGCTTTGTCTTCTATTACCTGTATATGCTGGATTTTATACTTTTCAACATAAGATTTAATGGTCTGGGCTGTCTCCTTATGGCCACAGTCTTGACTAACAATGACTGGAAAATGCTTTGGATCAGGCCGGTATCTAGGAACATTTGAAGAAAAAAAGGTATTTTTAGTATGGTAAAACATGTCTTGAGAGACCACCTGTTTTGGAAGACCAGAATCTCAATGCAAAGATGTACTGATTATAGAGTGCTATGACCTGGTATGAGTGACCAGATGTCTTGTGAGACCATTAATATTGGCAGAAGGGGTGGACTTTCAAGACAGCTTCTACTGTATTGGATTAATATTTGACTAGGTATCAAACCTCCATTAATGGATTTATTAGTTTCTCATGTCCCTTTCATCCCATGGACTTAATAGAATAATAATACCTCCAATAGAAATAATCACCCACCCACCAACAGCAAATTAAAAAGATGTGCTCATTGTTTTAGCATTCTTCACTACTCATAGATTATAGACAACATTTTTGAGACTTATCTCAATAACCGCAACCATACATACGAGAATTGTTTAGGTACAGCCAAAAATGATCTAGGAAGAGCTGTGCAACATTACAAAAGCACATGGCAACCAGCATTCTGTAATCACAAAATTCATAGCCATAATAGACATAATTTCAGTCAGTCTACTGGCATTCTACAATAACCTATCTATCATCCAACTTTTAACAATTTCATGTTCATTTCTTGCAACTATCGATTTTATTGCAATTTACCTGAGATTAATTCTTATAGTCATGCCTTTCAGATGCATGTAAAACATGTGTCACAGAATTTGAATGTATAATTAAATATTCATTAGATGTAGCAAAACTTAAACAAATATTATTAAGAAATGAAATATAGGCCCTGAAATGGCTAATTTTACCAATGAAAATACTAAACGATTGCCAAATGAGTGCAAAATCAATGCAAATGAAAAGCAGAATAAAATAAAAAACAGAATAAAAAAATGAAAAACAGAATAAAATGAAAAACAGAATGACAATCAAATAAAATGATGAGCGCAATAATGAGAAAATGGAGAATGCAAAAAGAAACAGAATGATATACAAAAATGGAATGAAACATAAATGCATTTCATTCATCAATTTGAAAAAGATATTTTCAGGCTTCCACTAAATCTGCTTAGTCCAATGCTCTTTCATTATGTCAGATATTACAGGGTTACATTATTATTATGCAAATAGAATGTGTATGAAATGCAAATAGAATGTAAATAAAATGCAAAAATAATGTATATGGAATGCAAATAGAATGTCAATATAATGTATATTGAAATACAAATAGAATGTGTATTGAATGCAAAAAGAATGTGTATAGAATGCAAAAAGAATGTGTATAGAATGCAAATAGAATGTATACAGAATACAAAAAGAATGTGTATGGAATGCAAATAGAATGTATATGGAATAAAAATACAATGTATATGGACTGCAAATAGGATTTATATGGATTGCAAATACGGAATGCAAATATGATGTATATGGTATGCAAATAGAATGTAAATGGAATGTGTATAGAATGCAAAGAGAATGTTTATAGAATGCAAATCGAATGTATATGGAATGCAAATAGACAGTGTATGGAATGCAAATAGAATGTATATGGAATGCAAATCGAATGTGTATAGAATGCAAATAGTGTATGGAATGCAAATATACAATGTATGGAATGCAAATAGAATGTTTATAGAATGCAAAGAGAATGTGTATAGAATGCAAATAGAATGTATATGGAATGCAAATAGAATGTACATGGAATGCAAATAGAATATGTATGGAATGCAAAAAGACAATATATGGAATGCAATTAGATTGTGTATGGAATGCAAATAGAATGTACATGGAATGCAAATAGAATGTACATGGAATGCAAATAGAATGTGTATGGAATGCAAATAGAATGTACATGGAATGCAAATAGAATGTACATGGAATGCAAATAGAATGTGTATGCAAATAGATAATATATGGAATGCAAATAGAATGTGTATAGAATGCAAATAGAATGTATATGGAATGCAAATAGAATGTACATGGAATGCAAATAGAATGTGTATGGAATGCAAATAGATAATATATGGAATGCAAATAGAATGTATATAGAATGCAAATAGAATGTACATGGAATGCAAATAGAATGTATATGGAATGCAAATAGAATGTGTATGGAATGCAAATAGATAATATATGGAATGAAAATAGAATGTGTATAAAATGCAAATAGAATGTATATGGAATGCAAATAGAATGTATATGGAATGCAAATAGAATGTACATGGAATGCAAATAGAATGTGTATAGAATGCAAATAGAATGTATATGGAATGCAAATAGAATGTACATGGAATGCAAATAGAATGTGTATGGAATGCAAATAGATAATATATGGAATGCAAAAAGAATGTATATGGAATGCAAATAGAATGTGTATAGAATACAAAGAGAATGTGTATGGAATGCAAACAGTTATTGTTGTTGTAGGGTTTAACGCCATTTTTCAGCACCCTATAGGCTTTACATGGCGGCCAGTATTTTGGTGGAGGAAGAGTCCGGGAAAACCCCCAGAAAAAACCACTGACCCATGAGAAGCTACTGGCAAGCTTTCTTACAAAACTACATTAGTCGAATCTTAGACTCGAACCCACACAGACAGAGGGGAGATGGCAGTGATCCTTAATAGAATGCACTTTAGACCACTAGGGGCCTATATGCAAAGAGAATGTATACATAATGCAAAGAGAATGTATACAGAATGCAAACAGAATGTAAATGGAGATGATATATATATATATATATATATATATATATATATATATATATATATATATATATATATTGATTTTTTTGTTTGATTAGGATTTTTAACATAGCTTTAATATTTTTTTTAAATATGGAATGCAAAAAGAATGTACATAGAATGCAAATAAAATGTACATGGAATGCAAAAATAAATGTAAATAGAATGTACATGGAATGGAATGTAAATAGAATGTACATGGAATGGAAAGCAAATAGATTGTACATAGAATGCAAATAAAATGTATATGGAATGCAAACAGGATATATATGGAGTGCAAATTTAATGTAGATGGAATGAAAATAGAATGTGTATGGAACGTGAATAAAATGGAGATTATGGTAAGACAGTTACCCATTTCAGGATCTGTAAAATGTCAAAATGATTTAAACCAGATCTCCACAGCCCTACATGTAAATCTTACACACACCAAAATATTTTTAGTATCCTATCAGATAAAAAAGATTGCAAATTCAAGTTAGGGAAAGCTATCATTAGTAATTATATGTTCCAAATGATGTGCATCACTTTCACATATGTCAAAGTTGTGATTTCGCCAGTGAAGCAAACGGTCAACAGAACATGAACTCATACTGTTGTTCATCACATTTACACTTAGGGCTGTGAAGATGGAATTTTTATCAGATTTGTAGATATGTACAATGTACTCAACACCTGCACTGACACAGTACGTTTCATGCACACCTAACATACCAAGGGCCAAAAGATATGAGATCCGTATAAATCAGCTTACATACTGTGGGTGTAGATTGCAAATTTGATAAGAATAATGTATTGCCTCATGAAGCGATATTGCTGAACATTTAAACAATTTGTAAAACTAATATGACACTATTATAAATCTTAGTTTAACTCCAGTATTCTTGCTGAAATTTTGACTGCAAAACATTTGCTTTTTTGTGACATTCTTCAAAATATTTCCAAGGGATCATCCATAAAGGACATCCACAAAGATGGGTGGGAGGGGGTGTTCAAATGTGGACAACTGTAGACAAGGGGTGAGGGGTTGTAAAAGACCTTGTGAATGTCCGCAAGCTATTACTTTTTGTTATAGCATTCTGTGTTGAACAGTTGCTTTAGGACTACGGCTGTATGTTCTGCCGACATCCTTTATAGGTATAAATTATTTGTTAATTTCAATTAGTACGATTTGTGCCACAAAATATATATGAATGGGTTGGCATTAATACATAGGTCTGGCTCACAGTACCTGAGGATGATTACATGGCCCACATATCGACCCTGCCAACCTAAGCGAGTATACAAATAGCCAAGTAAGATGCACCACGGCCTGTATAACACTCTCAACTCAGACCATAGAGCAGTGTATAATGATAGATGCGAAAATCTACAGCTCAGAAAAGGGGGGGGGGAGACACATGCAAAAAAAAAGCAGACAATGGGGGTAGGAAAACAGGTATTATTTGTTGACGTCCTTTATGGACAACTCCCAAGCTCCTTCTCAAATAAGACCAGCTGATTAGCAAAGTCTCTTAAAGAACACTGAGTATTTTTTGAATAACTGTTGACAAATTATTTAACTGCTCCTTGACAATTGCTCCTAACAGTTATGAAATAATAGCTAACTTATCTAAACTTAACTGAATAATCTGGATTTACTGATCAACATGTACTGAATATTTCTGAAAATCTTCTGAACAAAATCTGACCATTTGTTGATGTGTGAAAGATAACTTTTGCTGATTTGTGAAAGATAACATTTGCTAAAACCTTGCTGAAAAAGTATCAATTTTGGATATAATTATACTACAAAGTGTATACCAAAGATCTGACTGAATTTCAGCAAAATATCTCTTAGCAAATTTTCAGCAAGTAAGTTATTATTTTATAGGTAACAATAATCAAACTACAAAATATTTACTTCAGGACTTGATCCAAGCTACGACTAACTTCTGTTCTATCACAAGCAATCATTAAAATAGGAATGACAACACCATCTACATCTCCTTGGGTATTTTGTAAATGAGCTCTGCTAAGATTTCCAATCTCACCATGGACTGGGTTGGAGTCAGCTGTAATCTGGGCTACAACTGCTTTACTTTCCTCTGTAAAGATGAAATCATTGCAAAAACAATAAAATAAAGCTATAAACTCTTCCTAAAAGAATCTGAAGCTCTGAAAGTCTTATGGTCTAATCCAGTATAAGAAACCTTATCAACATGCTCAAAGGTAATCTAACATATTTCTTGATCAACAAAATGCTTCTGTCATAAATGAAGTGAGAAAAAGAAAACATTATGTATATATTAAAGAAGTTCCATGACGTATGCTTGTTAAATGCAAGAGGGCCAAGTATGCCTGAGATTGCTCACTTCCTTAATTGTACGAGCAGTGGGCTAAAAAATCTTGATTTGAAGATGCTTACTGGACAAATTTCCACCAATATTGTTGATTGTAAACATCATAAAACAGTGGTTTCTTTAAGCTTTCTTTAGTTTGTATACATTTATCATTATCTACATAATCATCTGTCTAATAATTAACTAGGCCTTTACACTTTGCTTCTATGATTTTTCCAAATAGGTCCAACTTCATTCCTTTTTCCAAAAGTGATCAAATTCTAAATTCAATGGGGAAAATTTGGCCCTCTCACTGCAAAAATATAGGTTACATAGAAGAATATATTTCAAGTGATTGAATATTATACAGTTAACAAGTTCCTAAATCTATGCTTGAAGCAAAAATAAACAATATCAAACTCAAACTTGGCATGGACTTCATTATTTCTGTAAGTATCAAAGACCTTCAAGTTGATGTTTTCCATACCATTTCATCAAATTATGTTAAGCAGTGTTTTAGAAGATGTTATTGAAAGATTGTTTTAGTATTAGTAGCAATAGCCTATCTAATACCAAATGGGATAATTTGTACAAACTTACATGTCATACATGCAACAATGCTTTCCATCAAATGTTTCAAATTTTGCTTGGTGGCTCAGTCATTAAAAAGATTGCAACTTTCTTAGAAATTGCAGCCATATTATAATGGCAAATAAATGTCATCTGGATATACCTGAAAGCTATTAATGCTAAAATATGTCATCAGATTCTGGATAAACCTGAAAGCTCTTAATACTAAAATATGTCAGCAAATTCTGCCAAGCAAAATCTAAGATACAATCATGTAAAGTTTTTATCTATTTTTAGAAATGTTGAATATTTCTTTGAAGGCATCAATTTAAAAGGCTTCACGCCAGGAAGCTTTCTTACAAATGGTTTGGAAATTATGAAAATGATGTAAAACACTGCATAAAGCTGATACATGTATCTCAATGTTAATGAATGAGAAGACAAAAAGCAGGATTCATGGATTATTTACCAGCCTGATCCTTGAGTTTCTGAAGATTTTTCAGGATATAATCATTTTCCTGAAGTTGGAACTGTATCACCTCTTGAAGTTCATTCAGTTTCACTTTTACATCCATTCCACTACCATGCTGTAAAATGAGAATTTTACACAAGTGTTCAGTTGATATGAAATATTATAGATCACAACCTGCTTGCAGCATGTTACACACATTTCTAAAATAAACACAGATATGGAGATTATATTTATCACATAATATTAAGGAATTAGCATTACTCAATGACAATGCCATGTCATGTGACTGAATGCTGCACCAATGTAAATGTAACACAATATGATGTCTTCATACAATGCCCTCATGTTATAATGCCACAGAAGAGACCTACATTGTAAATGAGAGTGCCTTTCTTCGAGGGATGTTCTATTCTAAGACAGAATGTCATGATTGTGATACACAATATCAAATTAATTATCAATAATATAAAATCACATAAAAACTGGTTCACATAAACCAGGTACAGAAACAAAGTGAAATAAATTAAATGGATAAAACAAAATTCAAAAATTTCAATAGGATCCATTGTCATATCCACATAATAAGGGTTGCAGTACACAGAGGGGCTTTTATAGTGTACAAAGTGGGATGCAGTACACTGAGGGACTTTGCAGTGTATAAGACTGCTGTACACTGAGGGATTTTTGTAGTGTGTATAATGGACTACACTATACTGAGGGTTTTTTGTAGTGTACAAGATGGGATGCAGTACAATGAGAGCTTTTAATAGTGTATAAGATGGGTTACAGTATACTCAGGGGTTTTGTAAAGGATGGGCTACAGTATACTCAAGGATTTTGTAGTGTAAAAGATGGGCTGCAGTACACTGAAGGATTTGTATTGTATAAGGGCTGCAGTATAATGGTGGGCTTTTGCAGAGTATAAGAAGAACGACAGTATAATGAAGGACTTTATAGTGTACAAGGACTGCAGTATACTCAGGGCCTAATAGTGTATAAGGGTTGCATTATAATGAGGGACCATAGTGTATAGGGCTGCAGTATACTGAGGACATAATAGTGTATAAAAGCTGTAGCATATTAAGGGCCTAATAGTGTACAAGGGCTACATCATACTGAGGGCATAATAGTGTATAAGGGCTGCAGTATACTATGAGCCTAATAGTGTATAAGGGCTGCAGTATGCTGAGGGGCTGAATAGTGTATAAGGGCTGCAGTATACTAAGGGCCTAATAGTGTATAGGGGCTGCAGTATACTGAGGGACTTAATAGTGTATAAGTGCTATCTTACACTAAGGGATTTAATAGTGTATGAGGGCTGCATTATATTTAGGGGCTTAATAGTGTATAAGAAGGGCTTGAATACACTGAAGGGCTTTATAGTGTATAAGAATGGCTGCCAAATACTGAGGGGTTTTATATTGTATATAGTTTATAGGCATATATAGCTTTAAAAGTTAAAATAAAAGATAAAATCTAAATCGTAATACTGAACATGATGAAGATGACAACATCACCAATGATACACCACCAGCACCAACAAAGGAGATACCTATGTTTTTCTAGTGGTTTATGTGGCCAAAATGGAAACCTGTTGTAGAGTTGATTTACAAAGGTATAATGTGCCTGTTGGTCTGTGCTGCATTCTTCTACTTTTACTAATGGTAGATGTATCTGATGGCACAAGAACTTATTTTGTATAAATCTGAAAGCTATTCAAGACAGGACACATTTAGTCAAATTTAGTCAAAGTCTGTGAGGTGATGTTTTGTACAACATTCTGAAAGGAATATTTTTAATAACAATTGCCATATTTGAAGAATGGCATCGTTTGTGTAAACTGAAAAGTCCTTCATATTAATGCTTTCTATAAACATTTGGTTACAGGAGTTTCTATTTTCATAATTGTGGGCATACTTTAATGGCAAACTGGTGCCATTTGTATAAATTTGAAAGCATATATTACCAGAATGCATTCTGACAAAGTTTGATTAATTTGTTCTGATCAATTCTAAGAGGTCCATTTTATGTTTATATTTTTTTTTGCAATGCCAGTCTTAATTGATTGTGGAATGGCTTCATTGGTATCAATATGAAAGCCATTTCTGATGGGATGCTTTGTGTCAAATCTGGTCAATTTCTGCTGAGCGGTGTTTTTCTATATTTTTTAATAGTGGCCATACCTGATGGCATATCAATACTAAATGAATAAAACTGACAACTATGCCTGCATATATTCTATCAAACCTGATCAAATTATGATGGCAAACTTTTGGTAAAGATTTCATTCCAAGATTTTTTTGTTTTGTTTTTAGTAATTGTTATGAATAAATTGGGTTGTGTTTCAAAACCCTTTGAAAACCCATCATGCCAGGATGGATTTGTAAGCAGTTTTAGACAAGACATGTGAAAGGTTTTCCAAGTGTTATAATTTGTGGCAATATCTAAATAAATTGGAAGACCTTCATGCCAAAATGTTTTCTGTTAAATTGGTCAAATTATGTTGGGCAGATTTTAAAAAGTCATTTAAACATTCTATCACTTTTAGTAATGTCTGCCACATCTAACTGTGGACCTGCAATATTAAGGCAAATTCAAATAACTTCAATCAATGATACTTTCTGTCAAATTTTTAAAAAACTTCTGAAGAGCAGTTTTGGATATAATTAATGACTGACTGACATCATATGCTTGCATGTTATCTTATCAAATCCAGTCTAAATCTCTTTAGTATTAGTAGCCACATTTGATAGTGAACTGGCTTATTTGAATATATATTAAATAAGCCTTTACACCACAATGCTTTCTGTCAAGTTTGATAAAATTATGCAGTGCAGATTTTGAGAATATGTTTTAATGGTTTGTCTAGTTCTAGAAATAGTAGCCATATTTAATGGATAAAAAAATAATTGCATTCCAGGATGCTCTCCATCAAATTTGGTCAAAATTTTCTGAGTTGTACTTAATAAAAACTCAATACAGTTTGTGCATTTTTAAATTAGTTTGTTTGTTTGTTTGTTTGTTTGATTAGGATTTTTAACGTAGCTTTAACAATTTTTCAGTCATATCGCTACAATGTCTGCAGTGAGGCAGTTTATAATGATGTCTAGTACTGAGACATCATGCCGCAGACATGTAGCATGATGTCTCACCCAGTCACACTATCCTGTCACCAGGCCAACCAGTCCTAACACTAACCTCTTTATGCTGAGCGTCAAGCGAGGCAGCTGTTAGTACCATTTTTGTAAGTCTTTGGTATGACTCGGCCGGGGATCGGACGCTCTAACCACTAGGCCACCAGAGCGGTTTTTAAATTAGTAATTTTGACTATACTTGGTAAATGATTGACATCATGTGTATAAAATTGATATATATTCATGCCAAGAAATTTTCTATCAGTCTGCTTAAATTCTGTTAAGCAATTTTTTGAAAAGATGCTTGCTTTAAGATTTTTCAATATTTGGTAATGGTCGCCATATCTGAAGGTGGATTGACATGAAGTAACAAATATGAAAGCCTTTTACACAAGAATGCTTTTCATCATGATTTGTTAAAATGTGTGATTAGTTTTGGAAAAGAAGTCATTTAAATGTTACAAATTTTCAGTAATGGTTGCCAAATCAGATTACAGACTGGCATCATTTCAACAATTGTATTCCTAATCCAATTGCATGCCTTCTACAACACCATTAACCCCTGACCTTTTCAGCCCTAATTTGATAAAACTCTGAATCCATACTCGAAGCACAAGCCATCCTCAAAGTTTGTAAATGAATGAGAGTTTCATTTTTCCATTGCAGTGACCATGACCTTATATCTTTTGACCTTGAAATTAATAGGAGTCTTGCACAAAGTTTGGAACAGCAGATGGTAGGGAAGTTGAATTTATGTATAGAAATGAAACTAGTAATACAGATGGACAAAATGACATTATCATATAGCATGTTCCACTTTATGGAGGGTGCATAAAATAACAGCTGTGGAAACCAAAGTCAAAGGATGGGGATATCCTAGAAATTCTGTTGTTTATCATATGAATAAAATTCACTCAAGGTTTCATTAAATATACAACTAATTTGGTTGAAATCCAACATTCCTTACTATATGTATGCTGTGGAGCCCAACTTAGACATAACTCTTGTATACACAAAAATGATTAGAATTGTAAATTAAACTCATCCAAGGCCTCATCAAAACTACATGCCAAATCTGGCTGAAATTCAATAATTGTTATTAAAGCAATGCTGCACAAACCCATACCAGAACGCACACCATCAGAGAGCATTACACTTATATATGATGTCATGGAAAGCTGAAAAATTAATTTGTTCAAGGACTGATCGATATTAAAGCCTTGAACCAAATTTAATTTAATTTTAATTTTTTTATTTTAATTTAATTTAAATCCATAAAACATTTGTAACGTTTTACTGCACACACCAAAGTCAGAGGTCAGAAAGTGGGCATATCTCCTGCAAATGATGTCATTGAATGTTAACACTTTAACTTATTCAAGATTACAATATAACTGAAGTCCTATACACAATAAAATGAACCTTGTTAAGATTATGCAGCAATATAAGTTAGGTGTCAGGCTACCAGGTGGACATAACTCTTGTAAATAATATTGCATAGTAGTGATGGGAATCGGTCAGAAATTCATAATCGATAATCGGTTCACCTTAACCAACTGATCATCGATTATAATCGGTTACTAAGAGCAAATTAAATTTTTTGTTACACAGTTATATCTTTGATCAAGAGTTCAATATGTTTATAAATATACAGGAGTAATCTCTTTAAATGACATGTATACTTTAACCTGACAATAATATTATATTGTGTGTTTTGTTCAATGACTTTGTTAAATGAACGCAACCTTTTATGGCTGATCAGTCATATATCACTGAAATACTGACAATCCCCCAAAATTCATTCATATGTGATGTGTCTATAATTTAAAGTAAAGAAGGACATGATTTTCTTGTTTGTCATTGTTTATAAATACTACAAAAGATGTTGCAATTTAACTGAAACAAATCAACAAATGTGTTTAAATTTATTAACTCTACAATTTAACAACTTGAACATGTAATAATAACTATATGTTCCTAATTATGAATCATAAGATATTTTATTTGTAGTTGTGAAGGGATAAATAAATTTCAGGTCAACGTTAGCGGCTGGGAGTTTTACTAACCTTTGTTCTATGCATACACCTAAAAGTTGTCTCCCTTTACACACAATCGATTATGGAGTTTCACAATCGATTATCTTATTGGTTTGCTCAACCAACTGATGATTGATTATAATCGATAATCGGAACAACACTATTGCATAGTGTTTGAAATCAAACTTATTCAATATATCATCAATACAAAACAACATAAATTGGCCTGAAATAAACCTGACCTTAATATTAAAGTTATGCTGCAGAAAACAAACTATGTAAATGATCTTATGAGACAAGTGAAATCACTTTTGAAGACTATGTCAATACAAAGCTGTATCACTAATTTAGTAAAGGCACTCAAACAAATGGAAGAGGAATAGGCAATCAGGGGCCATAACTTAAATGATGACTGCAAATGGTAAAACTCAAACTGTTCTAATGCCTAATTAATCTAAAGTATCAAACCAAGACAATTCCATCAAGTTATCTTGCATAAACTAAACTGCTGATTGGCAAACATACAGACATGATTAGTATACAGTTTTATAATAATTCCACATTTAAAATTTCACCAAATATGCATTACTTTTATCAAGATTTACCTTTCCTGAGGTTCTGTTTACTAAGGTGTAATACATGATGGCATTCCATGACAGGAACACTACAACCACGACGGTGACTAGATGCTTTCTTTTCATTCTTTCATCTGATACCCATCATCTTCGGTGACACATACTAGCAAGATATCTGAAACATAAAGTTACGTTACATAGCGGTCCTTTGTTATAAATAGCATAACATTGCCACTCTTATACACAAGTACAGGGTCATCCTCACACAAGGGGGACAAAATTGCAGAAATATATTTCATTTGTGCCTGAAAATGTGGACTTAAAAGGCAGCTGATTATTAGATGGACAACTATATCCTAATAGAGCTCATTATTATTCATGGTAAATTTAATTTTTAAATTACTGCTACTGTATAGATTTGTCTCAGTCTAAGCTTATGAGACAATAACCCATTATAATTATGTTCTTTCGCATAAAGTGGTCCGCTAAAATCCCCTGGTTTTATAAGCTACAGTTTTTTTTACAGCCATACTTGTCCTCCTAAGCCTCAATTATAATATCGTACACTTGTATGACCCCCACTGAGAGCATTATAAAAGATTAAGAATAAGTTACTGACTGATAAAATAAATCTGAAAATATTTCTTCCTGCATCTGACTTATCCCATCCAATATCCAATATCCGTTATAAGCTGATCACAAAAACTATTACATCTTATCATTATGTCATCTCATAACCGTGTTAACCTTTCCATACTGCCAAACATTAGTAGTCATTTATGCCCAATGAACCAAGTTTTAGTAAACAGTGGACATGTTTGAAAGAGCATGTACATTACTGGAAATGCTGGTAAATGCTACAGCCTCAGGGAGTGTACTTATATTGTGTAATCAATAATTCATACTTTTGAGTACATCAATAGAATACATCAAATCATATACTTCAAACCTACTTAGAGTACATCATTAGAATATCATCAAATCATATACTGAGTACATCAATAGACTACACCAAATTATATATTTTATAATTACTTTGAGTACATTAATAGAATATACCAACCGCTCCGGTGGCCTAGTGGTTCGAGCGTCCGCCGCGTAAGCGGGAGGTCGTGGGTTCAATCCCCTGCTGAGTCATACCAAAAACATACAAAATGGTACTAACAGCTGCCTTGCTTGATGCTCAGCATTAAGAAATTAGTGTTAGGACTGGTCGGCCTGGTGTCAGGATAATGTGAGTGGGTGGGACATCATGCTACATGTCTGCGGCATGATGTCTCAGTGCTAGACATCACTATAAACTGCCTGTTTATGTTCCCATAGAAATTGTGCACAAAAATTTCAATATCATGTGTTAACTAACCTCTTGATCATATATCATTTGTTTTAGCCACCAGGTTTCATTAGACATCCAATATACTTCAGTTTTGATCTGTATACATGCCAATATGGTGGAAACAGTGCATGGTGATGTTAAGGCAATATTAAATGGAGTGCTGTGATTATAAATCTACTAGGGATACAAATAATTGGCTTTTCTGAGACCATGTATTTTGACTGCTAAAAGGATAGGTCACCTTAAAATTAAAAAATGGAAGCCATGCTGCCATCACGTTATAAGCAGAATCACATTATAATGGGAAAGATTATATTACATACATGATTGTATAGGGCAGCTTAAAGTAAACATGGACCAGCTTATAGTACATATGGGGCAGTTTATAGTAAATATAGGCCAGCAAACTGTACATATGGGGCAGTTTATAGTAAATATATGAAAGCAAACTGTACATATATGGCAGTTTAAAGTAAATATAGGCTAGCAAACTACATATGGGGCAGTTTATAGTAAATATAGGCCAGGAAACTGTACAAATGGGGCAGTTTATAGTAAATATAGGCCAGCAAACTGTACATATGGGGCAGTTTATAGTAAATATAGGAAAGCAAACTGTACATATATGGCAGTTTAAAGTAAATATAGGCTAGCAAACTACATATGGGGCAGTTTATAGTAAATATATGCTAGCAAACTGTACATATGGGGCAGTTTATAGTAAATATAGGCCAGGAAACTGTACATATGGGGCAGTTTATAGTAAATATAGGCCACCAAACTGTACATATGGGGCAGGTTATGCTGTTTATATTTCCCATGGGCCAGCTTATAGTACACATGGGGCATGGAACATATGGGCCAGCAAAAAGTACATATGGGGCAGTTTATATTTTATATGGGGCAGTTTATATTTCATATCGAGCAGTATAGAGTATACATATGGCAAAAAAAACAAATTCATCAATGGTGTTGATGAGTCCCAATATTCCTGATGATTCAGTATGGAGATAATTAAAAGATATAAAGTACATTTTACAAATCTTTACCTATTTAAATGTAAGGTTGTTAGTGTAATAGTTTACAGTTATAGTGTGTGTAGCATATGAGGTGCTTTGTATGTTTTAATAGTTATCTAAAACCTGCTAATAGCTTCTCCTGCATGTAACTAAAGAATCAAGTTTTCATCTTGAATAAATATAGGACAGATGTGAAAAGCACTTACTTATAGGAATCATCTATTTGAGCTGTGCTTAAACAAACAACCCAAAAAGAAACCAAACATTACTATGTTTAGACATATTTGTTCATTTAATGTTTATATATTCTAAATTTTTGCCAATATTATGTGATTGGTAATGTTCGTCTTTCAAGCTATTTGGTTTATTATCACTTGACCTTGTAAACTGAATCCCAATATAACTACGGGGGAGGGTAATCACATTTGTTAGGGTGTACATTAACAGATGACCTTGTCAACTGAACCCCTATATACCAAGAGGGGGGGGGGGTGTCACATTTGGCAGGATGTACATCAATAGATGAAAAAAGGATTCAGACCCTGGAAGAAATACCTTGATTTGGTTGTGGACTAAATGTCACATTTTCACATGTATTAAGGTCTCTTTCTTGTACCCTGAAATCCATCTGCTAAGTTGGGTTAATCATATCTGGCATTGGGTTTCATGAGGATAAGCTGATGAGAGGTTTCTAACCCTCTGGAAGATAATCAGAGAGTAAATGCATTTGTAAAGCTTTCCATTGATCCTGTTCCCTCACACACAGCCCACCTCTTTCTCTCCAACTACAAAAATAATTTTGCATGTTGTCAGCATGATCAAAGTTTTCTCAGATTTCTATTTCCAAGAAATCTGATCAGCACTTCATTTAGAGCACAAGAGGGAACCTGAATTCTGATATGCATAACCTATAGAAAACATTGCTCACATCTCTCCAAAACATCACTGAACTTTAATAATAAATTTGTTTATTACAGGATCATGTCAAGTCCAAAAGATGTATCAGCCATTTAGTCTATCATACAAAGCCAGTTGGTAGAAATACTGAAATAAAGTTAAGAACCAAAATACACTGAAATACACAAGTATTTACATGTTTTCAGTGTATATATCAGTGTACACACCAAAATTATCATTTGCATACGTTTGAATAATAATGCTCATCAAAATAAACTTTGATGGCAAATAAAAAATTAATACACCAAATGAAAGAGAAATTAATCAAAATACCAAAAGTATTTGCCAACATTATGTTTGCTTAAACTTTTGATGATATAGTTTTTGACAATTAAACAAATTTTCAAGGCATAAATTCTATCTTTCTGATAGTTCCAAACAAAAATTATAAGATAACATAAGCAAGCCAGACTGTGATAATTGACAACACCTCGGGAAGGGATTTTTTGTATATATATATATATATATATATATATTGTTACGGCTATTGGATTTAAATTATTTTTTTTTTAATTGTTAAATCCAAATTTATCATTTAGGGTTTAATATCCATTAATTGGGAAATTGTTCTAGAAAGTTCAGCTTAATCACTTTAACTGTAAATAGGCTGACTTAGATTGTAAACAAGTTTTGACCTTGGCTTGTTTGACCTAAATCCTGACCTTACTTTAGACATTGTCAACAAGCCTCTAAAATTATTGGTCAATTTCAAGGACAACACTTTTATTGAGGGTGGGAAGTGAATGATTTCCTTCTAGAATATTCCATTATTACATGACTTGGAGAAGGTAGCTTCTTTTCCATGACCTTCCAGAATCACATGATTCCTCTTGTTTACGAGGGAATTACAATATATATAGCTGTGTTTTAGAAGCTAACTTTAGTAGATTTTGGGCTTATTGTAAGTTATTGGTTGTGTATTATCTGTTTGAGTTTAATTATTTTGGACTTTGTGTCAATTCGTTGGAAAAGAAGAATTATCTGGAAAAAGGACATATGTTTATGATATTCATTTGGATGATTAAAAACAAGAACTGTACCACGTGACATTGTCAGCCATTTTGGATTACATCGTCAGGATTCGAACCTGGAACTATTAGAACATTTATTTATTAGGACTTGCAATTCCATTAGTGGATTATTTTTGTGAATTCTATATTGGATTAATGTTGGATTTGATTCTCTAAAACTGTAAGTTTATTTATTTTATGAAAATAATTGTACTTAATAAAATCATTGTTAAAGTTTTACAAGCTTGTTAGTTTTCACTCTTTCTGTGTTGCTGCTTATTCGAGCCAAAGCACGTAACAATATATATATATATATATATATATATATATATATATATATATATATATATATATATATATATATATATATATAAATGAGAGAAAGAAACTGAAAACTATGTTTACATATTATTGCTTGTTATATTCTTGCTCATTGTCTCACTCTTGCATATAATACAGTGAAACCTGTCTTGAAAGACCACTGCTATGTGAGACCACCTGTCTTGAGAAAACATTTTCAACACACAAATTTAATAATTATATAGCACTGTGACCTATTATGAGAGACCACCTGCCTTGTTGTTGTAGGGTTTAATTTTTCAGCACACGATAGGCTATACATGGTGGCCAGTATTAATGGTTGAGGAAGAACCCGGGAAAACAACTGAAAAGAACCACTGACCCACAAGAAGCTACTGGCATGCTTTCTCATATACCCACATTGGCCAAATCTGAGACTCGAACCCACACAGACACTAGAAAAGATGTGAGATGGCAGTAATCCATAATGGAGAGTGCTTTAGGCCACTCAGGGCCCCCCACCTATCTTGAGAGACAATTTTAGGGCAGAAAGGTGGTCTTTCAAGACAGGTTCTACTGTCTCTAAAATTTTAATCTTGGAACAATTCACTGTTTATCATACAGGTTGAATCAAGTACCAACAAGTGATGTTATTACAGGAATTTTGCAGTAAAATGTAAATAATCTATACCAAAATCACTTAAATCAATAATTAAAAAAATATTTTTTGCTTTATATCATTAATAAACAATTACATATTATAATTTATGTCTGTTCAAGGACTCATCAATATAAAGCCTTGAACCACGATTCACCCAAAACAACCCAAAACATGCCCGAATCCACTAAAAACATGATGCAAATTAACCTAATCATACTCAAAACCACAAGAAAACAAAATTACAATACAGTAGCATGTAATGGAATAAAAATAAATGTATTTTTTATTTCTTCATTGCATTTGTTTTAAGAATTATATGAGGCAAATAATTGCCTATCAGTGCCATAACTGTCAAATGCAATTAACACAACATTACAATACAACAAACTGAAAGTACCAAATAATTTCTTTATAACAAATTTTATAGATTTCTATCAAATGTGGCATGTCTCACTGCTGATTAAAAATGCATAAATATGTACTATGATTATTGTTCCAAGTCTTATCAAGCACAGTTTGAAAACATGAAATAAAGTGTATCAACAGCAAACTAATGAAGTTCAACTTAATTGTATTTTGCTTATTTTAACGCAAAGCATTAATACAATCAAAATAATACATGTAATGCGTAGTTATATCTCGACATTAGACAATTGTATTTCTAAATCAATTTAAATATCCTAGGTCACTGATTGATATTATTGCCATTTCATTTGCGATGTTCGTTCTGTCTTTGCATTCATTGTAGAAAACCCTATGTTTATCTACTCACTAATTTGATATGTACCGCTATCTGTAACATCCGTGGACTGCCCCTTTGTCACTTCATGTGATCAAATTTTGCCTTACATTTATATGTATGTATTTATAGATCTTCCCATCTGCCTCACACAAATGAATCACATGCGCAGAAGACTGCTTTATCATTAGCATTCAATTTTAACCAACGACAATAATATTCTTAAATGCAGTGACATGAAGTATAAAGAAAATAATGAATAAAAACTTAGTTTCACTTCAATTTAAAAATATAGAATCAGTACCTTTACATGATTTAAAATTTTTATTTTGATTTAAAATGTCAAGAAGAAACATAATATACTGCTATAGCCCTTAGAGACAACAAAATGTTAATAAAGATACATGTACAAATACATGTAAACATATTTATAATATCGTGCATATGTTACTGTTGTCATTCTCTTTGATTCACAATTAGGCCGTTTGAACATACTGACTGGGTTCGCCTCTGACTTGATAACCAACAATGGGGATGAATCCAGTAACATTTGTCTCCCTTTTGTCATTTCCATCCAATGTAAATAATAAATGCAGCATAATTTGTCATATGTTTCAACAAGATAGTACTCTTTCCAATGTTTTTTGTGGTTTTGAGTATGTTTCATTTGAATTACATAATGTTTGTGGTGGATTATAGAGCAGGTTTCGGGCAGTTTTGGCTGAATCATGCGGCCCTGTTTGTATACCAGTATATACAATGAAACAATTAAATACTTGTTTATTTCAGTTTTTGAGTGTATTTTGGTATTTCTAGTAACCATTAAAATGGTTTATGCTGCTTGCATAAAAAGTGGTTTCAGACCCAATGTTCTGCCAAATTTTAACAATATTGTGCTAAAACTGTTATAACAATACGAATTGTTCTGACTTTGAATATTGCAGATATCAAGATACCAGATATCAAGCTGAAAATATAAGGAACCTGATTAACTGCAACCTTTGCCTGAAGTCTTGTCAAGCCAAGCGACTGGAATTATAAACCCTTGCTTGAAGAGTCGTCAAACCAAGGGACTGGAATGATAACCCTTGCTTGAAGTCTCGTCAAGCCAAGGGACTGGAATGATAACCCTTGCTTACAACCCATTACTCCTTAAAGGCTGAGAAATACCGAATTGAGAAAACCTTTATGAAAAAGAATATAATGGAGGTCTTAAAGGAGGGTGGGGTAGGGTAGATAAACTGACAAATGTATAGAAATCAGACTATTTCTAACATAGTTCACCTTAATGAATGTTTCGCTTCATTAAACCACAACGTCATCATAGGAATCCATTCCGAATATTAATATTTACTGGTTGATATGCCGTAACGATTATTTCCACCCTATAAAAAAAACTTTCCTAGGCTATATAAAACTGTTAGACACCGGCTACGTTGTACTTTTAATAGTCTTGTCCAAATTTATTTTTCCACCGCAAAAAAGCAAAAATTAGTTATACAAGAGCACATATCCAGTCAATCGGTGGATTCACTCGGAATATCCTACACTGAGTGTATAAAACGTTTCATGAGAAAAAACAGACATGCACAAATGTGGTAAAGATTATAATAAATATACAATGAAATATATGACAGATGCTTTCTGCGTATCATTTTTCAATGATCGTGCAATAAAATACCTAGTGAAAGGCAAAAAAAAAAAATCGTTACGGAAACACAGGAAATTGTCCAAATATGAAGACGGTGTTAATGAATATTTATTTCCTGCAAATGTGATCCAGGACGTAATCACAAAACGTAACAGTACACACACAACTAGAGATACGCAGATTAAGAGATCGAGAGATGTATTTAAGTGTACATTTGTACGTAATAGAAAGAGATAAAAAGCTTGTAGAATATGACAAGATCGCAAATGTTTGGTAGAATCGTTGTATGGACCCATTACCCTGCATACTGCGTAGATGATAGTTTTCTTAACATAGTGTATGTACCGTTACAATATACGAGTGGAACATTTTTATAATATCACTAGCTATTTAATTACATATTTTCTACTGGTGCGTCAATAACTCTCATTTTTCCACATGTACCTTCAAGTAACATTGCTTTATCGCTGAGAATAACTGAAATTGCTCTGTAATTAACACCAGCTGGGGTTACACGAGCTTGGAAGTGTATATCAACGACAGATTATCTAACTAAATCAAGATGCTCCAGCAAAATGTAATATATAGTAATAATAATTTTATAAAACCGTGTTGTGATATTTGTAAACCAGTATCTACATTTTGAAAACATCCCATAAATGTCATCATACGATGATATACACGCGCTAGATGACTTTGATCAAAATGTATTAATATATCTCCAGATGGTTATTGATGTCCGTTTACCCTTAATGAAACTTCAGAGACACCAAGTCTATCAAATACATGACTACGTAATTGTGAGTTTAGTCATGCAATATCTTGTAAAGCAATACAAATATTACTTGGTGTATAAAGAACTTGCTGTGGTGCAATATTCCACGCAAATAAACCATTAGCATCACTTTGAACGCTATTTGTGGTCATCTTCAACCACGATACAATGATTTACCGTTTTGATTCATGAAAGAGGAGTCATTACTGGAGCAGCAGGGCGGGTTTGCCCATCAATATATTTTTTTAGACAAATATATTATCGCGCAATGATTTCGATTATGAAAAAAAAATCGGCTGCGATAAATTAATTCGTCGTTGAACGCAGGGGGGTTTGCCTACCAACATATATTTCAGACATATATATATATATATATATATATATATATATATATATATATATATATATATATATATATATATATATATATATATATATATATCGCGTTGTGGTGTCATCATGTGCTAATTGGCTGCTATTAATTAACCAAATATTTTATCGAGTCCGATTCAATGTCGTGTCCTAGGGTCGTTTATATTTATCGTCACAAATCCATGAGGGATAGCCTAAGCACGACTAAAGAAATTTCATAATTTCTTTATATCCATATCCACCACGATAATATTACAATTATCTCTGATCAGCTTGGGAATTTGAGTATACCGCTGGGTAATATAAATCACGGTGTTTTTATGTCGTCTGCGGGAAAATATCCTAAATGGTTATGTTTTTTTTTTTTGTTTTTTTTTTTGGGGGGGGGGTTATCCAGCATCACATCATCATATAGAACTAGATTATTAATATTCCCGTCATTATCATCAACGTTCGGAGCTTCATCAATATCGGTAATAAATTCAATAACATCCTCGCCGCTAATTGATTTCGCATTTTCGTTTAAGTCTTTTAATACCTCGTAATATCACTGATCGTCTACGCTCGGATCTACCAAATATAATTTATCCCATTTCATCCACTTTATTATCAGATTTAATAACTGTTTTACCGCTTCCAGACGGTCCAATTATAATAATCCGAACATAATTTGGTAGCATCGCATGATGTTTAATATGTTATGTTCGTCGTGTTGCAGAACAGTCTGTAATTTCCATTAGATATAACATAAATAAATATGGATTTATATTGTGTGAAATGTAGAACTCGTACGCATACGATTGACCCGATCCCTGTTGGGCAAATGTACACAGTGTGGTATCAAAAATATAGATTTTTCAGTTTAAAAAGCGGTGATATCGCCGCCGGGTTAATACAATTTCCTGGGGGCTCCTTGGGCTAAATATCCAGGGGAAAAACACCTTCCAGGATATAATTACTGCTGTCCTGGAACTCAATTTGATATCCGACTTGATAATCAAGATCAACCTCGATAAGGTGAATATCCAGTAAACGCTATGAATAAAGCTTGTTACGCGCATGATGTCGCATACAAAAGTAAAGATCTTCAATAACGACACATCACTGATGTAAAATTAATTCAAGCATTAAATTTTATCCCTAATGAAACGTTCAAAGAAACATCAGCTAGTTGGTTAATAAAAACTTCTATGAAAAGTAAGCTCGTAATAGGTCCTGCTAATTAATATTAATATGAAATATGAATTATTACTTTCCGAGCGGATACGAGAAAGGTAACGCCGCGATTAGTAAACTCGTCAGCGTTGCAAAGGTAAAAATTACTACCGCGAAGGATTGGTTATCTCGAGAAGCGATATGGCATATTTATTTACCACCTCCTAAGAAGATTCAATTTGCATCCTTTGATGTTAGCGTCCCTAATGAAGTTCATCAAGCTGATATATTATTTCTACCTCATGATACTGTCAATACGCATACTTATAAATACGCATTAATCGTTGTTGATATTGCGAGTAGATATAAAGTAGCAGAACCATTAACTACTAAGACTTAATCTGAAATTGCCTCCGCGTTTAAAAGAATTTATCATCGAGGGCCCGGACCACGATGGTCTGCGGTGACCGAATCTCCTGCAGGTTGATCCCGGTAAAGAGTTTCAAGGTGAGATATAATCAACGATGAAACAACATAAAACCGCTATTAGACGAGGTCATACTGCAATTCATCGCGATCAGGCAATTGTCGAGCGGTTTAATCGAACGCTTGTAGACCGGATATTTAGATATCAATACGCGAGGGAATTCATCGAAGATAAACGACCACGTGAATGGGTTGTAAGATTACCTGGTGTGATAACCGCGCTCAATAATGAAATAACTCGAATGATCAATATGAAACATGTCATCGCGATCACAAAAAAATATTTAAATATACCCCAGCGTGATTTTTCATCGCAGCCGATATTAGGTAACAATCTCACTGTGAGATATTTATATGAACCCGGTGAACTTTAAGGCGGTAGGAAAATATCAACTGATCCTAAATGGAGTGTAACCGCGCATAATGTATATAGCGTTGTCAGGTATAAAGGTAGACCAGCAATTTATAGATTAGATTCAACCGCTCCTCAGCGTGGATTTACACGTGAACAATTACAGGTTATTCCCGATGATACTCAATTACCACCGCGAGATCTTAATTAATGTTACGATTTCGATTACATTCAAGGCAGGTTAATGTTACATTATCTAGGGTATGACCGCGATTATTATCTTTTCTATCCATGGTAAATTGTTGTGGATCCTTACCCAACCATAAAATTAAACAATTACAGCTCGCATAGTGGTTATATTGCTCTCGTTTTAATTTTAAAATAAATTCAACGTCGATATAAAAAAAAATTATTGTTTTTTTTGTCGCTGTGTTTATGTCCGGCTAGGTTTTTCTTATTGTGGTATCATTGACCACATCACCGATATTTTTGGTGTTGTTGAAATCGACGAAAACTCTTCGAAGTTGACTTATTCTACTTACTCTGGATACCGCTAAATAAACTAAATTCGACCATTGAATGAAATCATCGATGATCCAAACAATTGTATCTGAGATAGCTAATCCTTGAGATGAATGTATTGTCATTGCGTATCCTAACCTCCATGGGGATTTTTCAGCGTTTATTGTGTCTCTGACAGCAATGATATCAACCAGTACAATATCATTCAACACGAGGAGTTTTTGTTATTCTGATGTCCCAAGAATATCAACGTTGATGTTCTGTCGTCGTGCATCAGTGGGTCTATAACATAATGAAACCGGATCCGTCGGAAATATTTCTTCATGTAAATAATATAATTTCATCTGAAGTAGATCCCTGATTTTCTTTCTACTCTCAATTATCAAATCGGTTGGTTTCCATGTTTCCCTGAAATCCCTGATGGATGTTTCAGGAATTGTTTTACGCATTATTTCACATTGAGTTTTATTTAATTGTAATCTTATTGACGATTTTAATATTTTTAATGATTCATCAAGCGATCGGTGATCGGTATTTATTTCTTCGTAATAATGTACAGTTCTTTTTAGCCATTCGTGAGGGGATAATCCGGTAAATGGCGGTGGTTGACCATGATCACCGCACATTATCACAGCGGTGTTTTTTGTTCGCAGCCATTCCAAGAATGTGTTTTAGTATGGTCAACGATACTGTACATATGTCATCCCAAATGGTAATCCGAGGAATATATTTTGTTACCATTCTATCAGGAGTCCAAGCGTCACCTTTAAACTGAAAGAAGCCATGATACGTACAAGCGTTTACAACTCGGGTTGTCATTTGTCTTGCAAAACGATGTGTTGATGTTAATACCATCATGTCAGAATTTGTTCCAAATAATTCGATAACTCGAGATGTCTTACCCCATCCTCCTGGTCCATTCAAATAAACGGTTTTATTTCTTGCTACTTGATCGTAAACAGACGGTGACGATTTTAATTATATTATTGTTTCTCCACGGTAATTATCCTGGATGGAAACATCAGCCGATTCGCAATATTCATGTAATATTTCTTGTTTTATTATACATGATCCCCATTCATTCAAGATTGTTGTAAATTCCTCGACGATTTCTTATGTTCGAATAATAAAATGAAATGAATCTGTGGCAACTCTGACCGCGATGTTAGAAAATCAATTTACCATTGTTAATAAATTTATCAAAACATAAGCGAGCATCGATGATCTTAAATGAACTTACTGTGGTGATTTACCTTTAAAATATTTAACGATGGTTCCTGATTTTTCCATGTTGGTCAAATAAGCATTCTTTCGCGATGTAACTACATTATTTTTTGTCGCATCTGCGATTATAAAATCTCGTTCAGCATTATCTAAAATTAATTGTGTACAACGCGGTTTGTTATCGCACGCTCCACCTTGAGTAAATTTGCCAATTATTTTTCTTCCGAGATCTTTTGAAGTTTTTTCCTTGAAGGAATATGTATCCCAATCATCGCAAATTTTAGGTGTCGGTAACCAAACCTCGGTTTGTTTTCGATACGATATAATCGCCTCGGAAACAATCATCGATGTCAACATTTTACAATCAAGCATAAGTTGTAATAATACTGTCGGAGCCCATCTCAATGTTACAAAATGTCTACCAAACAAGGCGTAACAGATCGGATGAAGATTTCAGCGAGGGTAAACGATGTCACACGAGCGAATCCTGTTAAATCAAAATCAGGTAAAGGCCCGTTTACGGCAACACTGGTCATTTTATGGGTAGGATGACCGAACCGTGCAAAATATTCACTACATTCACTGCGCCCAAGAAAACTTCATGGGTAACATTCGACCATATAAACGGAAATAACATTCTTGTGATCATATTTGGTATTCCACAATACACCATGGCCGTATTCTACACAACTTAATTTTACATCGAGGAAATCAAATCGAGTTGGTTTTTATTAATTCTTTTTCCTGGCAAAATGAGAGCGACAGATGGAACAGTAAAACAATTACTCGTTATTTCTTCTGCGTCGCTCGAGTATCCCATTGCGAGACTATTTATATACATTTTGAGTTCTTCTGTTCGATATAGTTCTCAGGTCTTACAAATTGATCGTATCCTTCATCCTCGACGCTTTTAAGTAACCATATCGACACCGGATTGGTTTTATTTATCTGGTAAATATAATCAAACATATCCCCGGAATAATATTTTACTACTCGATCTCGTGGAAATATTTTTTTACAGAATTGGATCACGCATGTGAATTATGATAGATGATTTAAATCGGGGCTCCACCTTTTTGTATTGTTTTGATTCGTATAATATTTCTTTGTTGATAGTTTTTACGATTATCGGATTTTTTTCAGCAACATTCCTTATTGAAGCTCCTGTGTCTTTAACCAATTCAGCCCATTTATCTATTTTGAATTGTCTCAACACGGTTAAACCGTCTCCTCGTTTCACATTCCTGAAATGTTTGACAACTCGTTCAGCTACACAATTCAGCATCGATGAAACTTTCATCCAGGGGAGTTTATTTATATCTGGTGTTTGTATCAAAAAGATCCCGTAGATCGCTGTGGTTATCGGATATGCTTGATTGTAATACAGTTCATCAATCCCGGTTAATTTTCCAAGTTTGGTTTTATCGTTGATGATCGCCGGTTTCTTATTTGAAGTTAGTACACGCTCACGTTTATTTTAAACCATCCAATGGCGTCTTGAAAATTTACTGAATTTTACTCAAATATAATATTTTCGATTACGGCGATTTATCTTTGATAATATTTCAGCCGCTCGTTTATCGGTCATAATGTATTATCATGTTGTGTTCGATAGGTCGACCACACATAATCAGCGCCATTTATAAAAATTCATATTTTGCCTGCTTGATACTATTTATGAGTTTTGATTTCCACATCCGCGGTTGTATTCTACCATCAAGGTCAAAAACCCTCCGTGGCGGGTATAACGTTATGTCGGTAATATTTAAAATGTCTCCCATTTTTATTAGGCAAATTATATATTCAATTAAATGTATCAAATATTATTGGCATAATAATGGAGCAAAATTATTGCAAATGGATATTTAAAGGAAACGTGGGTAAGTGTTAAAACAAATGCATAGGAGAATACTGTGCTGTTCATAATCAGTAGTTTAAATGATGTTCTCGAGGTCTTGTCAATTGCATTACATGTGGTTACGGTATACGAGGCAAAACTCGATTATGTTATGATTGCAGCGGTAAAAGATTTCGAGAGCTTGTTAGGCATTATGCGAGAGATATAATGTTGTAATCGATGAACAAGACTATATTACGGAGAGTTGTCTTGAAAAACAATTAAATAGTTATTTTGCTTAAGAGATATAATGAATCAAATTGAATTCGTTTCTCATCCTATTCGCGACAAATTCGAAGCTTCGCATTTTGGAATCGTTAGACATTATAAACGAAGGGTAAAAATTGGTTGGACTAATAACGTGGGGTATATGGTAGTTAATATCAATAAGAAAATACATCTCGTTCACAGATTCCTTTATGAATTTTTTAACGGAGTAGTCGATAAGGGTCTAATTGTTTATCACATTAATATAGATCCTTTGAATAATCGTGTGGAAAATTTGAGAGCTGTTACACCGAGTGAAAATTGTTTTAACTCAAATCCGAGAATTAAATCCCAACAACGACGACCTATAACCGCGTTCATGGATAGCTCGATTATTGAATTTCCATCGGCGAACTCCGCTGGTAAATATTTTGATACTTGTCAAAGATTTGTACAGTTTGCCGCGGAGGATATATATTTAACAGTGTTTTCAAAAAAATACAAAAGCGTGTATCATTTATTTTCGGAATTATTTGCCTGATAGATATAATCCTTTAAATATTTGATTAATATATATGGACAACAAACGTGAATTAATCAATACAGCTCGACAAAACATCTATGGCGCTTTCGATATATTTTCGAGGAAATTTAGTGATTTAACATCAGCTCATTGCCAGAACAAACGATGGCTTTCGAATCATTATTATCGAGCGGCGCAAGAATTTGAATGGGGTGTCAAGTTTCAACTCAATATCCTCGCTGAAAATTCTATCGAGATATCATCGGACGATTTTCATGATAAATCTTTAAACGCGGTTTATCAAATGTATGACGACGATGGTAATTTTCAACATTCTGGTACGATGTATGTGGCGATAGGGACCTCGTTTAGCAAAGTATATAGTAAATTGTCTGAGAGATATCATAATTTAAACAAAAAATTTCCTAAAGTTATATGAACAACGAAAATATTGCCGAATTGATAATTGAACTTGACCGAGTAAAAGATTTAGTCGGTAGGAGCACAATATTAACCAGGAAATTCATCGCTGATGACTACGAGGGTGTCAAATCGATGCGAGATAATGGTATGCTATCATAGAAAAATAAATACCAGATCATAAAAATAATGTCAGAAGAGCGAAATAAAATTGTTTATCGAAATTATGATAAATTCAAATTGCTAGTACCGGTTTCAAAGCTTATCAAAAAGATATCCGATGACATCAGTACAATTTTAGAAGAACGACGACGAGAAAAGGTTATAATCGCAGAGTTCAAAAAGATGTTGCGCGCTTAACGACGAATAGGAGGAAATACAGGAAACTTGTTAAGAATGTTTCATATTTATCTTTTTTCTTCTCTACTTTATTTTTTAATTTTGTATTGTTATCACTAAAAATTTTATTAAGATCCGATAACCTCTTATTTTCGTTTTTAAAATTTTCAATCACGATGTTGTATCCGTCTTTCGAATTTTGAAATTCCGTCACCGTTTTGCGATACCCTTCGTTAGTATTTTTTATCGTGGAAATACCACTGCTACTGTGTCGTAAATATGGTGATTAAATGTGCCACCGAGAAGAAACCTCGTGCCTTGATGTCTGTTTCACATTCAATTTTCAGATTGCATACTTTACTTTCTTTTCTCAACAATGTCTTTATTGCAAACAATGACGATTTTTTCCCCCCAATAAGTAGGTGGAAAAAAAAAATGCAATTCTTTTATGTCTGATGGTTTCGCGGTACCAATTGTTTTTCCATATACCTCAAGGCTAATGTTTTGTGAAAAAATATGCTTTCTATCCTACCTCAGCATAGAGAACAATGTTAGATTATCAATTTGACCAGGAAAGCACCAGATACTGCATTTTTAAAGAGAGATAACTCTGCTAGAAACAGTAGGGGAAGAGTTATCCAGTTACAACATGCATTTTCAATGAAGTGCATGAAAAATATTTTTAACAAATACAAAATATAAAATGGACATGAATTAATATAATCTGATATGCTTCCAAGAGGCTCAAAATTGCTTAAACCTGATATAAACTACAACGCTTGCACAATGCACCAATGACAGCTAGTTATGTTGATAGCTACGATGTCGTAGCCTCAACTTAATTTGTAGTGGTTGAGTCTACGAACTGATCCCATATCATGTAATGGAGCAAACAAGTCATCACTAAAGTCAGAAAAATAAACAGTGTAGAAATCTACTATATAAGTATAATCATGATATGAAAGAAGTTTTGCTTATTATGAGTTTATTAAGCCCTTATCTTATACGATAAAAATAAACTGGCATTGTTACATTAACATCACAGTGTCCGCCATGACAAACAACGCGAAAACCTCGCCGTGGCACCTTTTCTAAATAAGGCTTGCGAAACCATATTTGAATATTCTAAGCTATGATTTTAATTGTTAACGACATAACGCGCGAAGACGGAAAATGGATACTTGCAATAATGTTGGAAACAGGTTTGGTAGAGAAAAGGCAAAGTCCAGGACTTTCCAAATCCAGTAGGTATCAGAACAAATACATCCGTTTTATTAATCGAGTGGCGAATAATGGCTTCTTGGTGGAATTTAAAAGTCACTGATAAACCGTATATTTTGTAATGGGTAGAATTTCCGACTCGAACCGCGCCATATTTTCTTTTACTGTGATCTGTTTACGTTTCCAAATAAGGCCTCAATTGCCTTATATGGCACATAAACAAATCAGACTGAGAATGGAAGTAGTCATTATTTGGACTAGTGTGGTAGACGATCTAAGCGAAAATATCGGATAAGAAATGTAAACGAGATTTTACAACTATTTCTGCAATGATTTGCGATAATTACGAGATAAAATCAAATGACTACTCAATTTATGTCATTATTTGCAAGGAACATGTTCAAAATTGTTGATATTAGGCTAAATAAGCGCCGGGTGTAGATCAGACCCGCCTTGCTCATATAACAAGCATAGGCTCATGTTATTACCCCGTCCACACGAGGTAGGAATAATAATAATAATAATAATAATAATAATAATAATAATAATAATAATAATAATAATGAAGACTTTGTATAGCGCTTAATCTTTTGAAACTCTAACGCTTTACAACATCTATATTGATATGACTACAAAAAATAATAATACTATGACATTAGACAATATAGAAAATGCTGAAAATATTTAAGGTAGGAAACATTATTAGGTCTTTTGAGTTTGTACCTACAGTCGAAAAAGGTGCGTTTTGAAAGCACTCTTGAAAGGGGTCGCTGTGTCTCTATGTCTAATTTCAATGGGCAATTCGTTCCATGTTGCTGGGCCCTGGTATGCAAAAGAATGTTGTCCATATGGCTTCGTTTTCATAGTGGGAATAATGACTATACGATTGTCAGAAGAGGAGCTTAATTATCTTGCTCGTGTATAAACATGGGTGAGGCCACATAGGAATGTTGGACTGGAGTCCGTCATTGAAACGAAGCACAGATAGCAAATTTTGTGTTTGATTCTGGATCGAATGGATAGTCAGACTAGAGTACAGAGCAGCAGCGATGTGTGCTCTGATCGTGGTACTCTTAGGTGATCCGAGCAGCTGTGTTTTGAACTTTTTGAAGTTTCTGGAGTAAATGTTGAGACAAACCAGACAGAACTGAGTTACAATAGTCAAGTCTTAAAAGTACTAATGAACACACTAGTGTTTTATCGCATCAACTGAACGATATTTGCGAATGGGGCTGATGTGTCTCAGTTCAAGATATGCATATGTTCATGACATGTTGGTGCATTGTGAGAGTACTGTCTAGAGTAACACCTAGGTTTCGTACTGACTGTGTGAATATAATGTTAGTGTTGCTGATATTTATTGTTTGAGGTAAAGGATGTGAATGAGAACGTCTTTATGTTGTGATAAGAATGGCTGTAGTTTTATCATCATTCATCAGGTGCTTGTTACACGTTATCCATGATTTCACATCAGAAATGCACATCTACTCAATGGATGGTAGCATCATCTTCAGTTGGGTGGCTAGACTGGTATATTTGGGTGTCATCAGCGTACAATTGGTGAGACACATAATGATGATGATCTATGACACTTGAGAGCGGCTGAGAGTATAGAATGAAGGAAACAGGTCAAAGAACAGGTACCTGTGGAACAGCACAACATAGATCAACTGTGCTGGGGTGTATTCCATTTTCAGATACAATTTGTATCCTGTTGACTAAGTAGGACCTGAACCACAGTAAGGCTGTATTGTGAATGACAAATACATGCTGGAGACAGTGAAGTAATATATCATGGTCTATTGTGTCAACTGCTGCAGAAAAATCAAGGAGGTTGAGGGCTGTAATATTTCCGCTATCCAATCCCGAGAGAATGTCATTAACTACTTTCAGAAGAGTAGTTTCAGTACTATGGCATGGGCGATATGCAGACAGACTGTACAGTGCTAAAAAGACTGTTTTAATTCAGAAGAGATACAATTTGGTTAGAACAACGTTTTCAAAGATTTTTTTTTAATGAACGGGCGATTATAAACTGGGTGTTAGTTCTTTAAATATTTTATGGTCGAGTGATGGTTAATTTAGCTGAGGCTTTACAATGACAGATATTATTAATAGTTACGTTGATTACAAGGTTCCCTACATCTTGAGCTCCGCCCGCCTGCGATTGTACAATTGGTATTGTTATACCTGATGATGTACATGGCTGCTGACATCATAACGTAACACGCGATATACATTGCAGTATACCAAGAGCGTCACAATGAAATGCATCTCTGCGCTCATTCTCAACTTCGAGGTTAATTTTATGGGTCACACTTCAAATGTAGGCCTAGAA
Organism: Unio pictorum; assembly: GCA_030141615.1. Taxonomy (NCBI): domain Eukaryota; kingdom Metazoa; phylum Mollusca; class Bivalvia; order Unionida; family Unionidae; genus Unio; species Unio pictorum. Next base: position 8,134,163 of record JARLTB010000007.1, on the reverse strand, counting down.
CTGTCATGCAAACCTCTTCGGCTAATGCTCGTGATTGTACAATGTATGAATGTTTTTATTCGATATTTCTGTACAGGTTTAGAAATACACGAGTTGATTCAAATAGGAGTGTAATTTTTTTGAAGAAAAATTTCCGGCGAACAAATTGGATGATGTTTTTAAATATAAATTGCTGCATCCACCTACATCCGAGACATTATTGTCTCACAAACACAAAGGATGTTATTATAATTGTTCTGCGCCTATTTCCCTCTGTTTTTGTTATTTAGTTCTTCATTAGTTTATTTTAATATCAGTTGCATGTATTAAATCTTGCCATTCTCCGTTTTACTGTTTTCTGAATTCACTTGTATCTACTTTTGGTGTTCTTATGTTTTGATTTGCTCGTCAAACGGTGCATATTGTATAGTTCAGTCATACTTGCATTTAAATCGTTCGCCAACAATTACGATATATAAAACTTAGCCGCTGAATAGCTACGATTATTTTTAGTATCTTGGGCGCCTCCCCCCCCCCCCCACACACACACACACGCCATTCACCTCTCAACATGTTTTGGCATACATCAGTTAAACTTACTAGCTGACCACTACATGTTTGTCGACCACCACCACCCACCCTCCATCCCACTCCCGAAACAAAATCTAACGGCGCCCATAGTTTAGTATACATGTACGCAGCTAACATCATTGGTATCTTGTTGGGGGAGGGGTTGTTTCTTTCTTTTCGTTGTTTATCATTTCTACTGGGTACCTTTTTCTCGTTTATCATCTTTATTTTCCTCAGCTATCATAATTTAGAGTGTTTTCTTATTTATCAGTCTATCTAAGTGATTAAAGCGTCCGCCTAGAATGCGGGAGGTCGTGCGTTTGAAACCCAGCAGAGTCATACAAACAAAACTTCTAATAATGGTATGGGCTGCATCACTGGCGCTAAGCATTAATGGGCTAATGTTAGGACTGGTTGGTCTGGTGTCAGGATAATGTGACTGGGTAGGATATGATGCTACATGTCTGCTGCACGATGCCCCAGTGCTAGACATCACCATAAACCTCTACATTGCACACACATCGTTGCGATACGACTGAATTTTTTAAAAGCTACTTTAAAACTCTAACACTCACACACACACGCACGCACGCACGCGCGCGCATGTACCCAGTGTTGTTTTTGGAGTCTACTATTAACTATCGGCATAAGTAGGCAATGATCGCCTATACCTATATTAAGAAATGACACTAAGTGTTCTAATTAAAATTAAGAAGGCTTTCGTGTTGGCAGAAGTATACACGTATTGGTAGAAATTATATACATGTGTTGGTAGAAGTTATATACATGTGGGTTTTCTACACTCTGTTAAATATTTCTTACTAAAATGGCCATACTAATTTATACGATTGTGTTCCAGTGAAGGAGGCGAACGGATCATTTGATATAATTTCATGTTTCTTCTTAGCATAAATTCCACATATTTTGTCAAATATATGTGTAACAAGATAACCGGGTGGAATTTCAGATTTACAACGCAACACAAGTTAAGTTGATACAAATACAGTGTTTAATGACAAATGATTTCAATGAAAACTTAATTATGATTAATTAGTGCGTGTATACGATCCAAATATTGGATCTATTAACATAAAACGCACGAACTTAATGAAGATACAAACAAATGACCTGACACGGTAGAAGAACAATGGGTAGATGATTCACAGTGGTTTCTCCACGAAAAGAATGATTCGTTTTACTCAAAACAGGAAAACATGTAGCATTTTACTCACAGTAAAAAATGTAAAATGTATTCGCTCAAATACTGATATTATGTAGGCCAAAAATAACAGATATGCGAATTTTCTCTCACGTTCCAAAACACACTGGGTTTTAGGAACCCCAAAAATTAGCCCACGGCTAAAATATAACACAGTGACTATGGAATTATACACTTCGTCATCAATACACTCTGCTACCATTCACACTGGCCAATCAAGCCGTCATTATTCCAGGCTGGTCAATCAAGCAATCAGCGCCCACCAATCTCGGTCAGCAACGACCGGTCATCTGCAACTCGACCGGCAACAGTGTTCAACTTTACTACTTTACGTTTGATATGGTCGACTTCATAGTTAGCTCTGCAGCTAATACTACGACGACTCCTGTCACTCTGGTCAAATGAAAATATATCTAACGCAGTGTACTATGCGTGACACGGGCAAATATGATTAAAACATAACGACGTTACCTACGGTACGCTATACAGATTACGGGGATCATGAGGAGTCGTTAGCAATTTGCTAGAAGCAGACGTCGTAATTTACAGTCTTCATGATGATTTATGACACTATGGATTAGTGACGTAAAATAACCCCTCTTTCCTTTACATTATGGGGAAATTCTATCGGATCATTTGAGATATAAATTATTATGTGTTTGAGGTGTTTGAGCAACGTTTTATATTACAATGCAAAAAATACCAATCTGCAGCTTGGAAAAGCGTACTGACATATCATACGAATGCTAAATACGAAAATTCACACAAATAGTAATAAATGGTCTCGTAAATGCGTTGACGTTGATTTGAATAAAAACAAGTGTGGCATTTGCGTGTTAAAGAACCCTACAGTTGACAAAAGCTCAAGCCAGAATTACATAAGACTTCAACATTGCTCGTTTAACTAGATATTAAGACGCTGATCGACACTTTGAATGTTATTTATGCACACACACACACACACACACACACACAGAAACAGTCCAATTGCCTAGGTACTCAATGACCAACTTGTTTCGATATGTCCATACAATACTACTACCCGACCCCTTCATTTATTTTACTGTACATTTGTGTACAAAGAAAGGGTTCTTGTGTTTATAGTATGGAACATCTTCGTTTCATTATGTTAAATACTTTTATGAATTCGACTGATTATTATCATGGATAATAAAAGTTGAATATAAACGGTCTGTGTAAAACTTCTTGTACTTCTTGCGCATATAATTATTATAATAAAGTTGTCCCAATTGTATTAAGCAGATCTTTAAATAACTAAGAAATAGGAGATTTTAAAACGCTGCATGTTTCTTAAAAAGGGAACGAACACTTTTAATTCCTGTTGAGCAACTATAACAATCCAGTAGTGCGAAAAAAAATCAAACCAAAACATACACATGTACACACACATTATCGCCAAAACTGGCCGGCTACATTTTAAGTTGGCTAATTATGTGTATTTACAAACAACTGACAATGTTTTAGTGATTTTTAACAGCACAAAATAACTGTTTAACTGTTTAACAATCCGTTTGTGATTGTAAGATTTATATATATATATATATATATATATATATATATATATATATATATATATATATATATATATAATTGCTTTGTTTGTTATTTATTTTTTACTGTATTTCAATTCATGCTCTTGTTTTGTATCATTGTATGTTGGACTTGACCTTGTCCAAAATTGAGTTCATTAGTTCTGCTTGACCCAAATTGAAATTTTTATTTAATTCATTGTAAACAACTAATGGAAACTAAATTATTCTCTTTATGTATGGGTTTAAAATCAGTTTAATAGAATATGTAAATTTGTTTATATGGGTCTAGGTTTTGAATTTACTAAGTGAATTATACATAATCTAGGTTATTGTCTTGTAAACATCAGGATCATTTAGAAGGTTATTTTCCATTAGGTATTTTTTTTTTGTGGAAAGAAATGCCAATTGTGACCTGAGACCAATTAGAGAATTATATATAGCGTAACTGAGAGGATGTTATCAGTTGCTTTCAAATCTAGCACTTTCAGAATCTATATTACGTTGTGTTTAGTTGGTCTGAATTTTATTTCTTCAAATTATTGAATTCAAGTGATTGTTTTCTCTCGAAATACAAAACGTTCTATAGTAAAATTCTTGGACAAAGACATTCACTGGAATTTATAGTGACTTCAAACCTTGAATTATATTACTGTGATTCAACATATGACTGTAAGCACATAAAACACTCTTGGAACTATAAGATACATAATAGTTTTGGATTTATTGGGGACTTGTACCTACTGAATTTTATTCACGACGTTAAATTACTAATACACGTGTCTGTAATTCTTGGATTATTTTGCAATACCGTTAGTTGTGTTTCCTCATTTTTACTTTGCATTGTAGGGAAATAAATTATTTGAACCATTTTATGAAGCTTGTTGTCTTTCATTCTTTTCTGTTACTTATTTTAAGAACATAGACTCGTAACAATATATAAATACATATATATGTGTGTGTAGTATGTACGCTGTATCAATGATATACCACGAGTTTCCTTTTAATAACAAAATGTATACGAGTGAATGAACTCCTCACATCTTCGAGTTTGTCCGCTACAAAATGTAGTTCTTTTCTTTCTTGGCTATTCACAATCACATTGTCATATTCATAAGTTGATTGTTTTCTTGTATTAGTTTCCATTTTTTCTGCACATGAATTAAATCAATATACTACATCGTTATGATTTAAAAATGGTTTTAACGACACAAGTAGAGCACTACCAACACATGGTTAGCTATGCCATTGACATGCACGCTGTCATTCACGTACCGGCGCATTAAATTAAAGTGGACTGGGAAAGAAGTGAAATAAGGAACCAAGAAGAGGTAATTTCAATATTTTAATATATTTACAGTTGATCAATGTAAGTCCGTATTCTCTCTCTCTCTCTCTCTCTCTCTCTCTCTCTCTCTCTCTCTCTCTCTCTCTCTCTCTCTCTCTCTCTCTCTCTCTCTCTCTCTCTCTGACCTCTGACTGACTACCTCTGTCTCTCTCTGTCTCACTCTTTATCTGTCGTTCCGTCTGTCTCTGTTTTTTGGGTCTCTAATAATGGCGCACTGGACCTATCACACACATCAGCATGGAAGTAGCGATTACCAAGACAAGAACTAGTACAGAGTAGAGACAATGAAGAAACCAACGAGAATTAATGTAACTATATGCTTAGCAGAATATATAGAATAAAGTTTCTCAGCGCTTTTTATTTACTACCTTCTGTTATATGAAAGGCTTACCCCTTTTATTTTTGTTTAGCAAATTTGAAAAGATACCCTTCTCGACATTACGTGTATAAGTCTACGGACTGAGAATTTTCTCTTCTGAAAGTTACGTTCTGTATCCATCTTAACTCTCTCTCTCTGAATTCTGACTGCCTGCCTCTGTCTCTCTCTGTCTCACTCTTTTGTCTGTATGTCGTTCTGACTGTCTGTCTTTTTGTCTCTGTCTGTCAGTATATCTGTTATGTAATAAAAAGTAGTTGTGGTACGGCTACATCTTTGAGAGAGAGAGAGAGAGAGAGAGAGAGAGAGAGAGAGAGAGAGAGAGAGAGAGAGAGAGAGAGAGAAAGAGAGAAGGCTCTCTCTTAAACGCGTGCCGTCACGATGTTAAACCAGCTACATCTGTATTCATGATGTTGTCTTCTCCAACTTTTATGAGAACTGTTGTTGGAATGTCAACTCAGGAAGATAGGAAGAAGAGAAAAATGAGTTCCTAATAAAAAATGTCACATGATGATGGAATGTCTAGGGAATCAGGTACGGAATCGTATGAGACTCTTGCTGGTACGGAAAACTTTATGAAGATGTTAGTCCACTAATGTCATTTTTTCCAAGAATCTTCTCCATAACTTTTCAAAAGAAATAATCACTCGAAACGGTGTAGATAGGCTACATCTTGGGGACATTGGCTTTGCGAGAGGGTCCAGAGATCTGTAACATTCTCCATCCACTTGTTATGTAAGAAAAGTTGTTGTAGTATGTCTACATCTTTGAGAGAGAGAGAGAGAAAGAGAGAAGGCTCTCTTAAAAGGTGAGCCGTCACGATGTTAAACCAGCTACACTCAAATGATAAGGTCGCCAGCTACCAGCTATATCTGAAATGATAGCCGTCGCCGCGATGATAAACCAGCTGCACTACATCAGCTATATCTGTAATGAGAAGGCAAACATCTATTTTCTTTGTCGGTACGGAACTGACTTTTATTTAATTAAACAACACAAATATATTGACTACATTCTAGAAACACATCTAAAAACTTTATAATAAAAGTTCATGCAATACATATTATATTTTCCTTTTTCCAGCTTTCCATCTTCATTTATTCGTATAACTGCTACTTTTTAGAATATTATACAAATAGTTAATTTCAATCATTTTCAAGATAGCCAAGATATAAAAATGTAATGACCATAATTAGTGTAACAATTAATTTAAAGAAATGCATTTTACTAATTTCAAAATAGAATATTGATTTAGAATATATTGCTAGATAATATTCTTTCTTACTTAAAGAATACTTTATTTCAATATTAAATCTAAACATGAAGTTGGTAGCAATCTCAACCTTACAATAAAAAGTACATAAATATAATTAAATATAAATTATTTAGAACATTTAAACATTCCGTTACAATATATTATAAATAAAAGAATTCAGTAGCAATGTTGCACACAAAACAATTTTACCATTAAAATCTCAATCATTAAAAATACTTATTCCTAAAATAAGTTATAGCATATACAATTATTTTACCTGTAATGAGAAGGCAAACATCTAATTTCTTTGTCGGTACGGAACTGACCTGACCCTTAAAATGCGTGGTCTTTTATATGCATCCTGTGTCAGGTTAACGTACCGTTGGAAATAGATATTTATTCTCATCAAGTTAAAATCAGTTTCTCCTGGTCAAAACCGGCTTAATTTGACGTCATCTGACATAAGGTACAACTCAGATTTGTAGTTCGTTTGGCATTAGTTACGTCCGAACATGATAATCCCTAAATATTCTAAATCAGCAACATGTTTAATATATTAAGCCAGCAGCAATGTCCGTCAAACATTAGATACTGTCCAACATTAGACAAGAACCATTCTGTATTTACGTCAGTACGGAAGTTTGTTCTGTGTTTTACCGATAAGACTTTAGGGGCTGACTGACTTCAGTAAGATTTTTGCCAATGCCTGGTTTTACAAAATATATGTTTCACTGATAAGACTTAGAAGCTGACTGACTTTTGCTTTATAACCTATTTCCACACAATAATGTACATTCGTATAGCTAATGATTTAAGTTGCCAACGTTTTGCTATAAATGAATAAAACATTGCTTTAATAATACAATTTAAAGAAAATATCAATCTTATTAATTTTACTAAAAATTCAATCCTAACATATCTCTTTCTGTTTGTCTGTCTGTCTCTCTGCCTAACTGACTGTCTCTCTCTCTGTCTCACTCATTTTTTCTGTCTTTCATACTGTCTGTCTGTCTCTGTCTTTCTGTCTCTGTCTGTCTCTCTTAATCTTGTATAATTCAAGAGACATCGCAGGAAGACTCAGACGAAAATCTTTTATACTGTCATACTACAGATTTTATCTCGTAATTTGCTGACCTTGCTGCATGCACAGAGAGATAGAGAGAGAGAGAGAGAGAGAGAGAGAGAGAGAGAGAGAGAGAGAGAGAGAGAGAAAGAAAGAGAAAGAGAGAGATTGGACATTTACATATTTAATTTATATATTGCGATATTTAGCTTTTGTGAGAATGATATTATCGTATTTGTGATAAAAAATAAAACTGTTATTCTTCTCCTGCCCTGTTCTAGATCGATAGTCATCTGTTCTAGATCGATAGTCATCTGTTCTAGATCGATAGTCATTATCTATTCTAGATCGATAGTCATTAAAGAAGCGAATAACACGAAGAGTGGGGGATTAGCTAGGGTAGTGGCATAACAGATACTATTTAATTTTTATTATTGGAACACTTATTGATCTCCTGTTTTGTATAAGCATTTGAATATGCTGAAAAAGTTAATATGGAACATTTCTGTAAACTGACTGCACACTTCCAGGCACTGCCTCACGATTGAGTTATATATTGGTGTCGAATATATGTCCGTCAGTCTATCTCCCATTTCTATCAATCTTTGTAAATGCACAATCTAACTGGTTGAACTAATGACAATTAACAATTGTCAGAAATAAGGAGCCATTTTGACATATTTGGTGGTATTATTAAATAATTGTGAGCCCTTTTGTTGGCAACTGTTAAACGTACACTATTTTTCATCTGGAGTAGACTAGAGTATTTCCTGAGATTGGAGTGGTAATGTCGGGCTTAATTCATTTTTCATCTGGAGTAGGCTAGATTATTCCTCAGACTGGAGTGGTAATGTCGAGCTTTATTCATTTTTCATCTGGAGTAGACTAGATTATTCCTCAGACTGGAGTGGTAATGTCGAGCTTTATTCATTTTTCATCTGGAGTGGACTAGATTATTCCTCAGACTGGAGTGGTAATGTCGAGCTTATTCATTTTTCATCTGGAGTAGACTAGATTATTCCTCGGACTGGAGTGGTAATGTCGAGCTTTATTCGTTTTTCATCTGGAGTGGACTAGAGTATTTCCTCAGACTGGAGTGGTAATGTCGAGCTTTATTCGTTTTTCATCTGGAGTGGACTAGATTATTTCCACAGATTGGAGTGGTAATGTCGAGCTTTATTCATTTTTCATCTGGAGTGGACTAGAGTATTTCCTCAGACTGGAGTGGTAATGTCGAGCTTTATTCATTTTTCATCTGGAGTGGACTAGAGTATTTCCTCAGATTGGAGTGGTAATGTCGAGCTTTATTCGTTTTTCATCTGGAGTGGACTAGAGTATTTCCTCAGACTGGAGTGGTAATGTCGAGCTTTATTCATTTTTCCGTATGATTTAATGCAATGTGAATAATTGTTTCCAATGACTTAAGCATGATAGCTTTCCAAATTTCATAATAATTACAGAAGGTAGAGAATCAGGTAGAAACACTTTAAGTATAGTCAGTGCGACGGGATAGCTTTGTATAGCAATATTTCGTCATATTTCGTCATATTACTTGTTTGTGAAAGGTGGTTGTACAAAGCAGCAGTTGGATATAATTCAAATACAAAAAGTAAAAATGATTGTCCTTTGTAATGTGACATTATGGCAATTCTTTCCATCTTATTGTCTTTTAGCATACACGTGGTTCAATATCTTAGCGATATTGTTGTATCAGCTGTTTTTTTAAAATTCTTCTTGTTTCTCGTTTGGTCGATTAAAAAATGTTTTGTTTTCGATTTTTTATGAAATTTGCATCGACCCCAACACTTACGTCTATTATTTAGGTCTCGGGTCTTAGGTGTAAAAGTTTCCCTTTAATTAGGTTGGGTGGGGTGCTCTCAATATTATTTAAATTATTACCGAAGACCCACCGAGCTCGTTTTTGTCAGAAATTTTTATAGTGATAGAGAAATGCAAAGCTTCGAGCCCCCAGTCAACGGAGCCGATAGTTAAATTAACGAATACACAAAATGTGAAATTCAGTAACAACAATTTAATATAATTCAATAACAGTCATCTCTAAAATACAATTCAAATTAAAATCCTAACACTCGTCTTTCACTCGATCAAGTGGCGGCCTATTTCATCATCTGACTTAGTGTGATAGATGTTCTTCATGTCCTGTGTTCCTTCTCATCTGTATGATCTTTATCTGGACTGGTAATCAAATTCTCTAAAGACCGTCTAACTTCTGCATCCGTTCCAGCGGCGTCGCTAGGGTTGGTGTCACCCAGTGCGGTAAACTCATGGTGACACCCCTCCAGACTTCCACCATGGATTTCTTCTTTTTAAAATAAGTCCATTTTTATAAAATGACAAGAACAAAAACAAATTAATTGAAGGTCAGAAGGTAAAATTATTTAAGAACTGTAGCAACGTTAAGTTATAGTTATTTTTACATTAAACTTACTTTACCGAGCAGTGTGTACTCTGTAAAATTTGCAACTTTTCAAATTGGTGTCACCTGGTGCGGTCCGCACCCCCTAGCGACGCCAATGCTCCGTTCTTCCTTTTTCTTTTGTCTCACATACCCAGACCAGCTCCACTAGGTTATTTCCATCTGACCCCTACAATTCCTCCGGTTCCTAAAAGCTTCCTATATTAACAAACAAGAACAGTAGCATAACATATTCCCCTAGCTATCTAACTCACACTAAACAATAATATCATCAGATAAGCCATTACCTGTTTTGGTCACACATTTTTACCTATCGAAATACACGGTCTCCCTGATATGTGTATTTTATTATACAGAACAATATCATATAATCATTTCTGTTGATTGCACTTTCTACAAAACGTACACAGATATCCACATATCCATGCGCTCATATATCCTTACACATGATACTCCTACAAAGTATACACATATGGGCAAATCCCTATTAAGTAATGTTGCACACTGCAACAATTATACAAAGTTTATAATTCAATTCAACATTTGCAAATCTTTAATATTAAATGAATAAATGCACGAGGTTACAACGAACTAACCCAAATAGCGAATTACAATATTGATTCTATACATAAACATTGCTCATTTTTCAAAATATGCATGTATATCAAACCCTACGAATGAATCAAACCTTACAACTGGTAATTATACGTACTAAAGTATGCATACTGCAATAATGAAAGGAAAATTACTTTGCAGCAATATATTACCACAATCGATCAAATAGTCACTGAAGCTACTTGAAATTTCCAGAATACAAGTTTTCCTCCAATTTCGAATGACGTCGGAGTAGCTTATCTTCTCTTATAATTTCCGCAAGCTGCGGTTAGCTACTACTAATGTTTAGTTCGCAAGATAATCGATTTAAGCTTGCGATTCTAATGTTGGCCACGCCTTGTTCAATTCCGAGTGGATGTTGATTCACATAATTATCAGACACAGTCTGTCAAGGCTGGACTTACGACCACCACTGGATGTTCCTTTGATCAGAACACAGAATTCCAAAATTATATGTGAAACATGTGATGATAATTATTACGTAACTGGCTTTGGCAAAATAAAGCTCGCGTCACTAGTTTTATGGCCATGTCAATTAACTGGCTTGACACCTCGTGTTCGCCGAATTGACCTTCATACATATTTACGGCGCGAAATTATTAGCCTTAGGGTTTAACATATACATGTCGAATTCTGGTTAATCCTTGCAACGTGACAACCTGTCGAAATATATACCATTTTTTGGGGTTGATATATCCCTGCAGCAATATAATTCAAAAAACGATAATTGTTTTTGGTTTTTTAAAAATTATGTTTCTGATAATCTTAAGCCTTAATAGCAATAAGGCAACACTTGGTCAATTTATGAATAATTAAAACAAATTTTATTGATAAGTAGAATAAGTCAAACAAGAAACGTTAGAGGTTTCTTTTCATTACTTTAAACACTGACATACATTAAATTGGTTAATAGTATATACAAAAAGCATATAAACAATTATAGGACTGAAAACAAAGTTTTGTAATTTTCCTTAGTAAGTTGTTGTCTGCGCAGTTACGTCATTTAAACGCATATATACAGACGAAATAACGAAGAGGCCAAAGGAACCATGTGCAGACAATTTCATTCCGTCAGTGATTTCACATGCATCACGCAATCTCTAGTAGAAAGTGCATGCTCCGATACGGTATACTAGCGATAAGACATGTTTGCCGTTGAAACGTTACATTATCCTCTCATGCGCATGTGAGAGTGCTTTAACGTTTTGGCAAAGATAGCATCTTGCGATTTAACTAAACACAATACAGCTAACTTACTTGTAGGATGATAAATCATCCGTTTATCTTATAATGGCGGATATTTGATATAACCGCAATTAAAGGCGAGATAACCTTCTTTATCCTATCCGTATTTAGTTTATTTTAAAAGCAAACACTGTTTAACTTTCCCTTTGATGATAAATATGTATCCGTTTCCGTCATGGCCTTTTGTATTTCCGAGTTTCTAAGTACAATCAACTGGAATATGGCAAGTTTTCAGGTGAGTTCTCTTACTGAGCAAATATGTATTTAGAAGCATATGCGGCTGTTCCAATTACATATCACCAAAAGGAAGTTAAATACAGTATTAGTCAACGAACAATAGGTCAGTAGAAGGTAGTAGGTCAACAAGCAAAAGGACTGTTGAAGGCACATGCAGTTTTATTCGTAAGTATTTATGTGTTTGTGTTTGTGTATTTTGGATTTGTAACGCACCTTAACAATCATCTCGTTACAATGTCTACAGTGTCACATTTTAGAGCGATGTCTACGACTAGGGCATTATGCCTCAGACATGTGATATCATGCTCCACCCAGGCCGACCAGTCCTAACACTTATTTTTAATGCTAAGCGCATAGCGAGGCAGCTGTTAGTACCATTTTTAAAAATGTTTTTGCTATCGCTCAGACGACCTACCGCATTTGAGGCGGATGCTCAAACCACTTTGATTGACAGAATGGTCGTAAGTATTTATGTGTTTGTGTTAAAATGTATGGGTAGATGGACTGTCGATCGAAAACGAAATACGGATGAAAGTTTATTTATACACAAGTGGATATATGAATGAATGGATACATGGACGGTAAAACGGAGATAAGAACTTTATTGCTTGTGTCAAAAAGCAAAGTTGTTATAGGATGCACTTGAATTTCTTTTCATAAATAATACATATATCCACAAGAACAAACAAAATACAAAATACAAGAGAATATATGGGGTTTTGTGGGTTTAACGCCAGTTTTCTGTACGTGATAGACATTACATGGCAGCCAGTATATCTGGTGTAGGGAAAACCACGAGAAGAACCGTCGACCCACTGTCAGGCTTCTCATATGCCCAGGTCGGCTGAGTCCACTTTTTAAGCCCGGTGACTCGCGCCATGAGAAAACCCTGACTACTGAACTACATGGAGTATCTACAAACAAACGTTAAATTATATAAGGATGATGTATACCATGGGCTACACCATTTCGCCTTTTGCAGACCTTTGTTTATATATATATATATATATATATATATATATATATATATATATATATATATATATATATTCGTAAAGGTGCGACGTAATCTACATCATAATATTTTATATTCATAATATTCTTGGTGAAAGTTACAATATGTGAAGCTCGTCTTAATGTGGAATCGAATCAGGCTCCTACATTGTGATCGCACATCAGACCTGCAAATTGTCAATGTTGTCATGATACGTATCAAGACTCAGATTCCCGATACGCTGTTTATCACAATAGAGATACGATCGGTCGTAACGTTGCATTATTAAAACCTATAATATGTCCCATAATGCAATACTGTTGGTTTTGTTCAGTTATTAGCTATTTGTTTTAACCTTTCGAAAGTACGAATTTGATTGTAAGCAAATGTACAAATTGTTCTGGGAGTCTTAATATTCTTAGAAAATATAATTTTGCTTTGCACTCTGTTATCGTACATTCATTTTTATCGCCTTTTGCATGTCATATGGTAGCGTGGGCTACAAATGTCGCCTTTTGCATGTCAGGTTAAAGCGTGGGCTACACCACGTCGCTTTGAGTGTCATGTTGTAGCGAGGGCTACACCACGTCGCCTTGCGTGTCATGTTGTAGCGTGGGCTATAAAATCTTTTTTTTTTTTTGTTTAATTTTTGGCAGAAGTATATTGTTGCAAGTTGTAGCATGCAATTTCCTGTCATTAGTAAGAATTTCCCAGCGTAAAGGAACAGAACAGTCTTAGGACTTAGTAAGTATAAGAATAATTCAAGACATTATAATAGATTAGGAAAGTATTCATTATTCGCGGTTTCTTTGTTTCACTGTACACCGTATAAATACATTAAGAGTTGTCTGTCTTCCATATCATCCACAATTTCAATTTTAAAATAAACAAAACAAACACTAAACCGTACGCAACTGGATGTAACCGTTTTCATCCCCCCACCCACACACCATCGTGTTGCGATCCGAGAAAGAGTCAAATCGCATATTCCTAGATGAGTAGCTCCTTCTGTACCGAAAAAATACTGAGACTAGGAAAAAGTCAGCCACGGCCAGTTTGGACATACAAGGGCATTAATTTGTTCTAAATCATTATACACGTCATAGGAGAAGGACTCGTGGTAATGACTATTAAGAAAATAATATAAGAGTTGGCCATAATGGCTTGTAACTACTATATTTTGAACTTAATTTTGTTCGCGTACTGTTTAATTCTGAGGCTTTAGTCAGGTGTACCCATTCACGCAACCAATCGTTTGATGTTGGGAAAAACCGAAATGTACTTATGGTCTTCGATATAAACTCATGAATATTTTATCGTGGACGATAAGCATTGTTAACATGAAACATTTGCTACAGTACAATTGTACACATAATAATTAAAGTGACTTACATATCATCATGATGTCCCATGTATTGCAAATATAACAATGCGATATATACGTTTAATACAGAATCTGCATTTGAAACATTCAACAATGCTAAAAGCATAAAATTAAACATTTCTTTGATATTGCATATAAATATAAAATGATACATTGTCGCTATTGCTATTGCATTAGCAATCAGATTCTATGAGCAAAATCTATACTTAATAATTAGATAAAGTCTGATATTCTTCCTTTTTCAGGACAATGGAACTATGCAAGGGAAACCCACACGAAAGTTGCAGTGTTCATGATGGACGTAGCAAAGAATTCTATTGTGCAGATCACGACGCCTTTTACTGCTCAATATGCGTCTTCAAACAACATAAAGATTGTTCTAGTATTCTGGCACCAGACGAAGTCAAAACGTTTATCTCAGAGTTCAAAGTAATGATGGATTCTGATATAGAACGTTTGCAAAAGGAAGTTTCTAAGCTACTGAACGACAAGATGGGCGCTTATGACAGAGTTGTATCAACGAAAACAAAAACAGAGGCAGATATCAAAGCGTTAAGAGACGCCATTGATAAACAGCTCAATCGTCTGCAGAGGAATACCTCAACTACAATGAATTATGCTTTGAAACAAGAATTACCTAAGTATCGAAATGAGATAGATGACCTCAGGTCCATTCAGAATGATCTGTCTGATTCGGCTGGATTGTTTTCTAAAGCTGCGCTAAATGATCAAAATGCTTCACAACAGATGAGATCGTTGATTTTACAGAAAAAGAGATATCAGGAAATAAACACCAAAGTGAAAGCAAGAGCCGAACGACAAGCAATCTCGAAGCAAGTAGTATTTAAGGTGTCCGTACAAGTCCAAGAAGTTTTGAAAACATTAAGCAAACTGGAACAGTTGGGTACGATATCTATTTGCCAAGTGGCAAAGTCAAAGGAAGATATAAAAGTGGCAACTCTTTCCATTGAGGCAGAGGAGGCTAAATTGGAAGTAATGTTGAATCCAAATGGCACATGTACAAATGATGCAGATAATGCATTGAACAATGTGGTTAATCAGGGTGAAGGAGAAGATGAAACTTACATGGAGATGAAAGAACCTAAACTTTACAGCGAATATAATGCTGTTGATTCTGTTGCCGTAGGGAATCTGCCTCATTTGGGTGAAAATCAATGGAAATGCATAGAATCTAATTTTAGTGTTGGAGTAGAGACTAAAAACGCCTCATTAGTAACCGTAGGTACGCTAAAAGTACACCAAATACATGACGAAGAACTCAGAATTAAAATTACAAATGAAAGTGAAATTGATAGTGAGATTCATCCGACTGGTTTGGACGCGAATTCTGAAGCTTCAGAAAGTCTTCTTCATCTGGGTGAAAGAAGAGGGAAATACACAGGTTCTGAATCTGATGTTACAGGTGCGCACAATAATGCCATATTGGCACCAGTTGGTACGCCAAGTGTACCAACACCATATGTTGATGAAACCATAATCAACGCTAGCGACAATAACCAAGTCGAAGAGGAAGAAACCATGGGCTGTTTCTCACTGAGACAAAAGTTGTATACGATAGTGGGAAGAGGAGATAGAACTGTTGGTAATTTGAACACAAAGAGGTCACGCTCATTGCCAGTGTTTCATAGCAGAACAAGACGACAAAACAAAGACGTAGTTATAATTGAAGACGACGGTTCTGTTCACATTCTAATGACAGATTAGTACTGAGTGAATATTCCTGTGTTGTTGAAATGTAAATATTGTTCGTACACGAGCTTTGTTTCTTCCAGCCCATAAAGAAGATTGTTATAAAATTAAATCAATCAATAAAAGAGGTCAAACGGTGGTTCTGTACATATATCGAGGACGACAAGATCTATATTTTGTTTTTCATTGTGGCATGTAAAAACCACTTCACTTCATATCAAAATAACGGAAGTCACACTATTATGTATATTTAATTTGTATTGTTTGTTGTCATTTTTCTCCATGATTATAATGCTTAATTGTCTTTTGTAATCTACCTTAGTCCAGAATCACGTTCACTGTGTACCTCATTAGGCACATTGATTTATTAAACAACATAATACATACTTCGTATTTCTTAGTGAGTAAATATTAAATATTATGATCATTATCAATTTAGTTAAACATGATTATCTTAATCTGAATATAGAACATTGGTATACCCATGGAAAAACCTGTTGTACCTTATGTTTGCCTTCTTCCTTATTATAATTGTAATAGTGCTTGTCTTGTTGACAACCTAGAATGTTCTAGAAATGCAGTTTTGACCCTCATTTTGGCCTTTATAGCCTTTATAGCCTTCTATATAATGTTGCTTATATGAGCAGTTACTCTTTCTTGCCTTAAAATCATCAAGCATAATAAGTATGTTTGTTGTGTTCATTCTTTCATTTTGGTGGAATTAGTTATTAAAATTATTAATCACGGGAAATAAAAGGTGCTCATAAAAAATATTCTTTGACATAACTTTTATTTGTAATTATAGAGAATTCAGACAAGGACAATTTTGGATCATATTATTGTGATATGTCAAAGAATTCTTAATTCATCATCACAGTGCAGGATACTGACACATCAGCATATTCTAGACTTCGTGCATATCAACATTGTCAATATTGGAATAAATTTTGGGATACCAGAGAAATTTAACTGGGACCTTTTACATTTGGACTTGTGATAAAACTTTCAGGATTCGTTGGGATTTAATTCACAATACGGTAAGTTCTATTTACATTTTCACTTTGTATTCTAGGGAAATAAATTATTTGTTTACTTTTTACAAAACGTGTTTGTTCTCGCTCTTTACTGTCGTTGAGTTTAAGACCGCATACTCGTAACGATACTGATTCGTGATAATTTTAATTGCGCATATTAAGTATGAAGTAAACATTGCTAAAACGATATCATTCTAGAGACCCATCCATACTTCAGAGGTTCTTAGTTTGTAGAGAGCAGCTTTGGTTTTGTGGGTAGCGTATCTGACTAGCGAAGAAAAATGGCTCGATTTATATTCCTGACCACACCAATCTAGTTTGAACAAATTATACATCTGTGGCAAGATACTTTATTGCAATTCCATGCGTATGATATAACATTTTAAGTTTTGATGAGGTGTTAAGCTCCAATCAATCAGTCAACCGTCTTACTCTTCCCATAAGGTATATGTAAGTTTTAGATCATTTGAAAACTCGATGCGGTCAGATATTAACATGATGTGAAGAAACATCAAATATGGTACAGGTTGTTACATTTACACGAGAAAATGAGAATCTAAATGGGTTTATGAATCTACCATTCAAGGGTTCTCTCCGCACATATTTGTATGTTAAATATTTGCCTTGGGTTACTATAAAGCTTAATGCTCAGGAATGTTTTTTTGTTTTTTTTTACAATAGCTAGTGGATTTATAATAGTGACGTGTTGATATATGTGACCAATGAATACTTAAATAATGATATATGGGCTTCAATACGTTCCCTCACGGTTCTTAACAGGAACATAGGTTCAGAGGTTTTGATTATATTGTTTTTCTCTCCATACGTTATCATCTAACTACCAAATGAATATCTCTCTGTACATCTGTAAGTCTCTATGCACGTGCATATGTACGTATATAATATCATGTTATCACGTTGGTGATAAAACATTCTTCTTTTTGTACACTTTTCTGTAACGATATAATTTGAGGAAAGTGGTAACATTATAATAAGGAGATATATTTGCATTTTTCACCTCCTGGTCATATTAGTATGAGTACAACATTCTTTTATTGATAATATTGCATTGAATCATTGTCCATTGTACAATACTTGAATAATATTTCGAAGGTATCCTGTGGAACCATTCGATAATTATAAACACAATGGCATGAATTTGTGACACTTATCAAGCACTTACAAAGCCCGGTAGGTTAAACAATAAACAATCCCAATAATCGCATAGTCATTAGAAGCGGAAATTTCGTTTTTAGTTGCTATTGTTTACACTGAGTAGGTCAGACCGATTCACAAAACAATTATATCTACAGATGAATAAAACGAAGTGGAAAAGTAATATATAATGTTACGTATATCTGATTTAATATATATTTAAATGTTTGTCAGTTTTAAATTCATTTTATATTTCATTGCATGCTGTTGTAATGCAAATTTATTCATTGGAGATGATGTTTAGTGTTTCAGAAAATTGGTTGACCTGAATTATTCTTTGGTAAACAAGTAACGTTGACCTAGATCCTGACCTTGATTCAAGGTTGGTGGAAACCACTTAAACATCAAGTTTAATTTTAATTTTAAAATGATTGGTTGTTTCAATGGCAAGATTAGACTAGGGAATTAATATATATATATATATATATATATATATATATATATATATATATATATATATATATATATATATAAAATTTTACTTTTTGAATTAAAGTTGTTTACTTCTTAATTCCCTAGTCTAATCTTGCACTTGAAAACACACACACGTGTGTGTGTGTGTGTGTGTGTGTGTGTGTGTGTGTGTGTGGGTGTGTGTGTGTGTGTGTGTTAATTAAAAAAATGTACAATACAATTTATGGCACAATAAATGTACAATACAATGAGTACTATTAATTTACGTTGATACATTGAATAGTTAAAGTAATACTTATGAGAATACTAAAGACGTAGATGAGATATACTATTCCATAACAATATCAATTATAATAACAACAAAATCAATGATTTTAGTTAAAGAATCGCATTTGCTTAACAAACCAATTTTCTAAGAAGCTTTCTACAGTTACCTATATGTGTGTAATGCAAACTATTTTGCAGTTGTGATGTAATTTGACGACAATGTTATTAAATTAGCTAATTGAACTTCTACTACTATCAGAACATACATATATGAATAGGCTGTGTTTGGTTTAATTGTAGTACTGAATTACATACAATCATGCCAGTGATTATTTCTGAAGAAGTAGAGTCATTTGTTCTTTCCATATCCTTTGATGAAGCAGTTTACCTTATACAAATTTTAAAGGACTCCAGAGTTAGGATCCACAACAGCTAAACCTTCTTTATATAATTGTCAATTTGATTTAGAAAATACAGAATGATGTTTTAGATTGATTTAAAACTACTTTGACGCATAAGTCAACCCATTCAAGAACTACTTTAACTGTAATCCATTATAATGTATATTTCTCAGCTAAAATGCTTTCCAAGGGTTAAAAAGATACTATGAATAAACATCACACAAATAAATAAACAAAAACATTATCAAGGTTCATCTAAATAATCATCAAAATATCCAAAATTAGAAATTTAAATTTGAATAGTCTATATTGTTGATTTTAATCACTATAACAAAATATATCATCATTCCGTTAGATGTGACATTAGTGATAACAATTATGTTATGTTCAAGTGATAAAGAAATGAGTTTTTAATGACAACATGTAGTTACAGTTTAAGGTTATTTTTTAAAATTAATTATGCCAGGTACACTGTTCTATATCTAGTCGTTTGAACATTTGTATGGAAGATGTATTTGATGCCTTTATCAACTTAAATGTAGAATGTATAATATTTTAATGATGACGCCAGGTGCACTGTTTTATATCTAGTCCTTTGAACATCGCTATGTAAGTTGTATTCCTCAGCTTTTACTTACGCTTGACTACCTGTGCTCGAAACGTTTGATTTAATTTAACTTCATACCGTAGAGTTTGCACTAATTGATAAAGTTAACATAGTTCGTTATACGGTAGCTGATGCTTGATTAAATCGTAAAATAATATAACTATTTTCTTTCGATTTGGTACTTGACATAATTCTAAAACTTGAAAATTAATTTATACAGAATGTTTATTTAATCAAAAATAATAATACAAATGTTAAAAGTCACGAATACAACTGATCCAAAAGGTGGTGAACTGTATATAATGATAATTTTCTGGAACCTACTGGCATCATGATAAATACCATATGTGCATTATATTGACAAAGGTTGTTCTGATCGTATATGTGCTAACATGTTTCAGCAAGAGAGCTTTTGTCATAAAGAAGCTAGAGTTGTTAACTTTAGCGTTGTACTGCTCACATGACTGGTTTTAGTCATCGTTGACACCTACAAAGTTAATTTTAGCTCACATCGTTTACACTTCTCTGTTTTGTGATAATTATATGATAAATTAGACAATAATGATCCCCGTAACGCGTAAATCTATGTAGATATTATGTAAACCAGGCATTCATAAAATCAATGTAGATAGGATGTAAATATTATGTAAATCAAAAACATTCATTCAAGGGAGTGTTTCATATCAACTAGTATTGATGATAAATAATAAGGAAGTTGTAATGCCAAGTAGCGACGTTAAAATAATAATAAAATCGTACTCACTAGCTAGATCAATAAAAGATCAATGTCAAGGAAAA
Source organism: Unio pictorum (assembly GCA_030141615.1). NCBI lineage: Eukaryota > Metazoa > Mollusca > Bivalvia > Unionida > Unionidae > Unio > Unio pictorum. The sequence goes on along the minus strand of JARLTB010000007.1, from coordinate 8,113,445 downwards.
GAAAAGACTACCTAAGTTTTTCCACCACTAAAACTGAAATAGAACACATTAGATAAGTTACAAATATTAAATGAATATCACTGAACATAGAGTTCTTACAAAGTAATTTTGTATATGAAATATTTACCACAGATGACGAATTATGAAAAAATGTTGTCTTTTTAAAAATGTACCGAACATGAAAAACAAAACTGGAAACCAATTATCTTAAGAACGAAATCGTGTCCATGAAATGTCTTTGGGTGGTCTATGAAATTAAATGTAGTACATGTAAAACAAACCAAATAAAATATGCCGACAAAGAAGACACAAATAAATATTTTCCTTAACTTTATCAAGGCATAGGTAGTAAGTCGCAAATTTTATGCCCAACCGTCTTCAGTGAGCAAGGCTTATCGACATCAACTTCACATAACTCTATTATGCCACATGTATGTATGTAGTATGTATGTATGCTTGTATTGTATTGTATTGCTTGTATTGTGCGTGCGTTCGTGTATGTATATGGTTTACGGTACAGAACAAAATTTCCGGCTATGTTATAAAAAAAAACAGGAGTGATTGATCGCCACTATAGATCTGGTGATTGCATAATAATGATTCATTTACTAGTCAATATACTAATCAACTGGGTTCTGGGACAATGCGTCGGTACCTATAGTGTTTGTCCAAGCTATTCAATGTTCCTGCAAAGCCAACGCCTATCGCATAAAACGCAGAACCATCTAGCTGCTTTAAGCCAGGTAAGTTAACGATCTGTGATCTGTCTGGATACAAAATTCATCTCCCAAAGAAGTACAGAATTAAATTTGCTACACCTCAGACTATGAAAATAGACTCTTTCTCAACAGTAGCATAAGCGTCTCGCGATTATGAAGTTCCTACTGACATACTTTCCCAGGTTTCAACTCACAGTTCCCTACAGTGTGACCCAAGAAGACCAGCTCTTTGTAAACCTTTTTAATGATCTTACATTATGGGTACCAGTAGATTCGATTTTCTGGAACATGTTAATTAGATAATTTAGGGCAAATGTTGTAAACACATTGTACGCTATTTTGTCCTTTTTTCAAAAGTATTCTTTCTTATATTTATTTATGAGCATTGCAGGTTAAACACTTTCTGTCTGCTGATCAAGAATATTTTTTACAATCCCTTTTCTGGAGTCTAGAGTTAGGCTTTGTCTACAAAGCATATGAAGACTGGATTCGGCAGCCTGCAAGGAGGAACCACCAGCTGGTCAACGGGCAGAATGTCGATTCATAGCAAAGCGCCGTGGATCGCCAAGAGCAGGACGAGAAATATAGGACGTCCTGGGCATCCACGGCACTCAACTCTGTCTCCAGCTGTCTTGATATTGTCGTGCTGCTGTACCCAGATGGTTTTGGGCGAGAGAGAGAGTGTATGGTCGACGGGCGGCGTAACTCTTCCTCACTTAAAACAAAGTCGCCGCGAAAGTCAATCTTGTAATCCAACCATCCCATTAATTCACTTACTAAAGTCCTGTGGCAACAGGCAAGCGACAAAGCTGCATGTGTTTGTACAATGGAAGCCGTAGCCTCAAATCAGCACACAGGCGACTCAGGGCATTAGGGTCGTTTACCACGGACATGGAGCAACAGTTACAGCTCCCCTGAGCGAATGAGCATCCTTCTTCAGGAAAGCACTGCTCACCTCCCTGGCATGAGGTAGGGGCTAGAAAAGGTGCCCTAAACATTGCCTGTTCTAAACTTCCCTAGCCAGCATACCGTGGCTGGCGGATACCCTGGCAGGCGGGGACCATACTGCAGCGGTTAAATTACAAAACAGAAAATGAGGAGTTTTCCTCTCACACTTGGCCTGGAATATGCTCACCTTAATGGACATCGACGATGTGAAAAGACCCTTGAAGAGAACCTCCCTAACAGTAAAGGTAATCGCCAGATACAATGTGGACATTGCTGCCTTGAGTGAGACCCGGCTTGCAGAAGAATGCGAACTCTGTGAAAGGAGCTCCGGACACACTTTCTTTTGGAGCTCCTGTGGAAGAGAAGAGCGTCTTATGGCCAGTGTCTGCATTACAATGCAGACAGCACGGATTGTCAAATCGGCTGGACCTCCAAAGGGAGTAAACGTAAGACTCGTAACCATGAAACTCCCCCTCTGTTCTGGAAGAAAGCACCTTACCATCGTCAGTTGCTATGCGCCAACCATGACCAACCCAGATGAAGTGTAGATCAAGTTCTATGAAGGATCTTCACTCCATCATTGCTGCTGTCACAATGGCAGATAAGCTCGTCGTTCTTAGCGATTTCAGTGCAAGAGTAGGCTGTGATCACGTTGCCTATGATCAAGTGCTAGGAAAAGCAGACTGGGTCACTATAACAGCAACGGTCTCCTTTAGCTCCAGACTTGCGCCGAGAAATAACAGCTCGTCATCAATATAGTCTTCGACCTCCCTACCCGTAACCGGACGTCATGGATGCACCCACGCTCTAAGAACTGATACATCATCAACTACGTCATTTTCAGGAAGAGGGACAGACCGGATCTGTGTGTGACCAACGACTCATCATCACCAAGCTCAACATCCGCATTCAGCACAAAAGACGTCCATATTGAAAGAAGGCTCCTAAACGACTGAATATCACCAAGCTGAAATGCATCAGTATCAAACAGTATCTCGGTAGATGACTTGGAAGAACATCCACCAATCTCGGCAATCAAAATGTGGAGACTGTACCACATACAGCATAGCTTCGGAAATCCTGTGGCATTCAAACAGAAAGACTGGTTTGATGAAAACTGCAACCAGATCAAGCAGTTGTTGGGTGAGAAACACAGCTTCCTTCAAACTTACTGCATCAACTCCTAGTCCACCTCTAGGAAAGATAATTACAACAACATACGCAGAAGTTTCGTCAGTTGTGAGACACATGGCTGAGTAACAAAGCTGATGAGATCCAGTTTTCACAGACCAGCATGATATGAAGAACGTGTAAAATGCCCTGAAAGAAGTGTATGGACCTACATCCTTTAGATCATTACTTCCTTCTCAATGCAAACGTGATCTATTTGCTGAGAAAGAGAATATGTTTCAACGATGGGCTGAACACTTTGACCTCCTTAATCGCCCTTCATTCATCAATGATGAAGCCATCTGTCGAACCCCCACCCACCCAATAACCCATCAACGAACCACTAGATGACCCTCCGATCTTGATGGAGAGACACCTGGTTCAGACTCCATCCCAGCTGTATTCAACAAGGAAGGGGTCACAGTCCTGACAGAAATGCTCCACCGACTGTGTTTACTGATGTGGCAGCAAGAGACGATCCCCCAGGAATTCAAAGATGCTTCCATAATTCACCTATATTAGTGTCAAAGGAACCGCCAGGCATGTGACAACCACAGGTGTATATCCTCGTTCACAATTGCAGGAAAGACACTTGCTAGAATCCTACTGAACACTACACACCTTGACCAGGAATACTGCCAGAAAGCCAGTGTGATTCCGAAATAAACTTTTGACAATCGACATGCTGTTTGATGCGAGGCAGCTAGAAGAGAAATGTCAAGAGCAAAACACCGACCTTTTTCCATCTACGTCGATTTGACAAAGGCCTTTGATACTGTCAGCAGATAAGGCTTGTGGAAGGTAATGGCTACCTTAGGATGCCCAAGAAAATATATATCCATGGTACAGCGTTTCCACGATGGCATGCAGGCACGATTCCAGGAAAATGGAGAGGCATCTGAGCCATTCCCAGTAACGATGCAGTGTTCATTTCTGGCACCGACACTGTTCAGTCTATTGTTCTCGCCTAATGTTTTTACAGACTGAGAGGTTGGAGTCGGCATCATATACTGTACATATGGAAAACGATTCAATCCCAATAGGCGTCAAGCAAAGACCAAGGTCATGACAGACACCATGAGGGAGTTCTGTTTTTATGATGACTGCGCCCTCAACGCTGGCTCAAAAGCCGACCAACAATGCAGCTCCTGCACAAACTTTGGTCTTGCCATCAGTACATTGCCCTATGTTGAGCCCAACATCACCGTCAACTGTCAAAATCTCAATGTAGTGAACTGCTTCAACTACTTTGTCAGCATACTGTCACAGAGTGTCAATATTAAAGACGAGGTGAACCTTCAGATGATCCGAGCTAGCACAAATTTCGGCCGATTGTATGCCAACGTCTGGAAGAGAGGAGGCATCAACATTCATACCATGCCGAGAAGCTGAACCAATTTCACACCACAAGTCTCAGAGCAATCTTCATATCAAGAGACAGGACAAGGTTCCAAGCACTGACGTTCTCGTCCAAGAAGGTCTCCTCAGCATCCACACCATCCTGATGCAGTGGCAGCTATGCTAGGTGGGACATGATGCAAGCATTCCAGACCACCGGCTTGCCTAAGAGGCTATTCTATGGCGAGCAACAGCAAGGACAGCGATCCAACGGAGGCCAGAAGAAACGCTTCAAAGACAATCTGAAAGCTGCATTGAAAGCATTTAACATAAAGCATGATTATTGTGGGCAGACATCAAGCGATCGAGTCATTTGACGTTTTTCTGTGAACAAAGGATCCAACTTGTGCGAATCTAGCAGGACAGCAGCTGCAGAGCTGATCAGGCAAGCCAGAAAAAGCACGTGCCAACAACAATTTTGGAGATGTCCCACTCATCCCTGTCCCTTACGCAAACAACCAGTCCGTCCAAGAGATGGTACCATCAACCACCTACGCACGTCCAGAACAGAACCAGCCCCTCCAACCCTCGGATGACTAGATAGGCCCTCGTCAAATCAACAAACGAACAACACACACAGTGTTATCAAAGAGAACATGCATCAAATCAGTTTGCAATCTTGCAATTTTCTGCCATATTGAGGAACATACCGTTTCCTTTGAAAAAAATTGGAGTCTGTTGAGAACCGTTTGAAAGATTTGTTTATCCGCTTCGTCTAGGTTGCTTAGATTACCAAACACAATAGTGTCTACAGCATGCATGTCAATTGAGATGACTGCATATCCTAATTATATGGGCAGGTCATTTACAGACAGAACAAACAACAAGGAACCCAAGATAGAACCTTATGGCACTGACCAATATATTTGTTTTGTTTCGGATATGTGGCCATTTAATTTTACCTGTCGAGTCCTGTTGATAAAGCTCATAAAAGAAATGGGTACACGCATTTCTAGTAGTTTGCAAACAGACCAAATATGTGTTATAGGTTTATAGTTAGTTATATCCTCGTTTGATAAAGCTTCATGTAGTGGATTTACTTTGGCAGTTTCCATGACTGGGTAAATGGACTTGTTCTCCATCTGTGACTGCATAGAAAGGAAAAACTATCAGCGGTGATAGATGCAGCTGCCTTAAGAAGTCTTGGACCTATTTTGGCAATTCGTATGGATTTAGAAACAGCCATGCTTTTGAGGTATATTCTCAAGTCCAGCAAATTGAGACACATCCATGTTTTTGAGGTAATTCAAAACAAACTCGGAACTTATTTCCGGGAATTTAAATTTGGAATTTGTTTTTTGTGTGGAACAAAAACATTTAATTTCTCAATGATCAAAGCTTAACTAATATTATGTAATCTTTGAGGTATTGTTTTAAACAAACAACTCATTAAAATATTTGCAATATTCATATAATCTTAAAATGGGTTCAATCGTTAATTAGGGATGAAATATCTGTCTTATTTTGTGACTTTTCTGCTGCAAAGTACTTAAAGTTTTCAAGATAATTTCGGTTATTTTTATTAAAAAAGAAGACATATTAGGTATTTTTTTCCCTTAGAATTTGTATTCATTTTTATTACCTGCATATGTCATTTGGTATTTACAATGTCTGGGTTAGTATAGCCGGTTTGCTGATCATATTTAACTGTATGTGTCTCAGAGGTACATGTTTAAGAACATCCAAAACAATCCCTTAAGATATGTTCAGTATCATCAATACATTTGACAGAACTACAGGGAATTAGTTCTAAATTGTTTAATATATGTTTATTATTAAAAGTTTTGAAAGAGTTGTATGTGATAGATTTATAGACATTCTTTACTCTTTCATTGGTGTTATGTTTTCGTTAGAAAAAAACTTGCAAAATGATCGCTTAAACGAACGTTTGAAACGGACATTCCGGAAACAGTTTCTTTAGTATTTGTGGACATTAGGTCTATATGTGGTTTCGAAGTAATTACTGCCCTAGTGGGTTAATTGACTAATTGTGAAATCCCTAAAGGCTCTTCAAAATCCAAACAATGTGTATTTGTTCATTTAGTAGGTCTATATTTATATTTATGTCATCTAATACGTATAACTCTTTCGTTCCAGTAATAACTTTCTCTATTTGAAATTCAAAATCTTCATTCCAGTCAACATTTGACGATGAATGCATATATATGAATCCCATTAAACGGGGTTTGGCTTATTATGGGGTGATCATTATACATACTCATTAATTCCGGATCCATCCTTATTTTGTAAAATGTGCTAGTTTTTACATATGGTAGGCGTTCCCCACCTCCTGCTTTGCTGTCACTACGAACAGGTATGTCAAATCCATCAATGCATATAAAATTATCAGTTGGACGTTTAGTCAGTTTATTTTCTGATATGCGAGGCAAATGTGCATTGTTATCTGAAAACGTTCATATGTGTTTAACTTGATATAATGTCTCTCTAATGCCTTGAATGTTTGCCTGACAAATGTCTCTTAAATTCCTAAATTTATAACTATATGGGCATAGAAATTGTTTGTTTCGATTCAACATACATTTACATTGTTCGTAAAGCTGTCGTTTATATACTTTTCTATATTTTGACTCATTCTTGTGCATAGTTGTTTCTTTGTCCTATTTAATGTTTTTATTTTAAAGTATATAAGTATATTTCCAGGTATAAATGTTGGTTGTGTTATCGTCTTTGCATCTGGAGAAATAATTACATCTACAGTTAGATTTTTTTCATTCACAATATAAGTAAGTTAAGATGTTGAATTTTGATTTGTAAGTGGGATCTGGAATTAGCATACATTGCTTGGGATTCGTTAGTTGACTAGAGTCTGGGGAAAACTTGTTTGCACCAATGTTAGGAACAAATGTACCGGCATCATTGTCTCTTTCCTATTAACCAGATTTATGATTGTTTGTATATGTGGCCTATCTAAGAATATAACCAACATCAATATTCTTTAACTAAATGCTAGTAGCGACCGTAGCGAGGCGACAATGGTGCAACCACACCTGGCCGGCAAGTTTGAGGGATGGGCACAATAATTTTGAACTTTGTTTAAGACAGATTATCATTGAAACATAATGTTTTTAAACATTTGATTTAGAAAACAAATCTGTATTTTGCTATGAATACTTCATGACATTTCTTCAGTGACATGGAAATTATATTTTCTGGGTCCATTATCCTTATTTCGAACAGGACCCGCACAGCCCTAAATCCGCAAATACGTACAATCATGAACATCATGGTTTATTTCGGCACTTAGATTACATAACTGATTTTTCCTTAAATATCCATAATATTGGAACTGTTTGTTGTAGTTCACAAAGTTTTGACTTTGTTGTGAGTTTCTTTTCTTCTTCTGAAAGTGCTATCACTGTAATTGTTCACAATTCTGATGATTTCACTAATATCTTTGGTAAGTCGTTCTACTCCTTCGTTAATTCATTTGTAACATTTGTAACACAAACATTTCATTTGTGTCTCTGTAGCTATCTTTGGTACTGAATTCAAGGTAGTTGTAATATTAAGGTTAAGGTTGCATAGTGGTACCTGTTGTTACGCCACGTGTCCACTCGAGGTGACATTTTGAACAATAGTGGCAAGTGGAGATAAAAGTGTTGATTAGATGAAGACGAAGAGATCACACTCATTGCCAGTGTTTCAATAGCAGACCAAGACTCCGGAACAAAGGCGTAGTTGTAATTGAAGAGGACAGTTATGTTCACATTCTAATTACATATTAGTACTGACTGACAATTCTTGTGTTGTTTGGAAGTAATTATCTTTCGTACGTGTGCTGTGTTTCTTCCTAATGGCAAACACGCTTGCAAACGCAGAAGAAAAAGGTCAAACTGTAAATTATGTACATAAGTCGATGACGAAAAGATCCTATTTTCCTCCATTATATCATGTAAATAATTTCAGGTAATATCGAGATTATGGAATCCACACCGATGTGACATGTTGTAAACTTACATATAAAGTCTGAAGTAAACATTGCTGATATAAATCATACTAAAGATCTATCTATACTGATATAAATCATACTAAAGATCTGTCTATACTGATATAAATCATACTAAAGATCTATCTATACTGATATAAATCATACTAAATATCTGTCTATACTGATATAAATCATACTAAAGATCTATCTATAATGATATAAATCATACTAAAGATCTATCTATACTGATATAAATCGTACTAAAGATCTGTCTATACTGATATAAATCATACTAAAGATCTGTCTATACTGATATAAACCATACTAAAGATCTGTCTATACTGATATAAATCATACTAAAGATCTGTCTATACTGATATAAATCATACTAAAGATCTGTCTATACTGATATAAATCATACTAAAGATCTATCTATACTGATATAAATCATACTAAAGATCTATCTATACTGATATAAATCATACTAAAGATCTGTCTATACTGATATAAACCATACTAAAGATCTGTCTATACTGATATAAATCATACTAAAGATCTATCTATACTGATATAAATCATACTAAAGATCTATCTATAATGCAGAGTATATTATTATCCATGGGACCACCTTGGTTCTGTGGACGCGTATCAGGTTAGCGACAAAACGTGCGTGCTTTCGATTTTTACCCACACCAGGTTATTCGGCCACATTCCACATATATGGCAAGATACTTTATGGTAATTCTATCAGTATGATATAACAATTCAAGTCTCATGGGGTGTTAAGCTCCAATCAATCAGTCAACCGTCTTACTGTTCCCCCAAAGTACTGTTCCCCCAAAGTATATGGAAGTCTTTGATCATTTGGAAACTCGATATGGTCACACATTAACATTGTGGGAAAGAAAAATAAAATATGGTACTGACTGTTCGATTTAGACAAGAAACGGAGAATGTAAATGGGGCTTATTATCTACCATTCAAGGGTCTCTCCGCACGCATGTATGTTAAATATTTGCCCTGGGTCACAATAAAACATTGGGCATTTAATATATAGGAACGATTTTTGTGATTTTTTCACAATGGCTATTGTCTTTATAATGGTTAAGTGTTGATCCATATGACGTATGAATACATGCAGAATGATATATGGGTTTCATTGTGTTGCCTCACTGTTTTTAAAGGGAGTATAGGTATAGAGGTTTCTGTTATATTGTTTTTCTCTCCATATGTTATAACTATTAATATCACTCTGCAAGTCCGTATACATGTCCGCATGCACAGTAATAAGATCATTGTTCACCTTGATGATAAACAATACATAATCTGTGTGCAGTTCAGTGTAAAATCTGTTTAATTTTCTCGTCCCGCCCAGCTGAAATCAATCTACTTTTATTGAAACATTTGCCTTGAGTCATTTTCATCTGTACAATAATTCATGTTTAGTATTTAGTTAAGTTATCCAATGGAATCATCTGTACAATAATTCATGTTTAGAATTTAGTTAAGTTATTCAATGGAATCATCTGTACAATAATTCATGTTTAGAATTTAGTTAAGTTATCTAATGGAACCAATTAATACTTAGAATAGTATTTGCATGTATTTGTGACATTTGTCTAGTAATCCCCCCCCCCCCCCGCACACAAAGCCTAAACGGTGACGAGAACAATAAACACTCCCAATAATTGTTTAGTCATTAGAGACGGAAGTGTCGTATCTAAGCTGCTATTGTTTATCCTGAGTAGGTTAAGGAGATTGATTTAAAGTCAACATTGAACTCTGATTCTGTTTGTTCACAAAACAATCCTATCTATAAATGTACGAATTGATATGGAAAGGAAAACATAATATTAGTTGGAGACAAACTTAATTCATAAATATAAGCATTTTAACTAATGCCATTTGAGTATATACTTGAGTGCAATATATTGTAACAATACATTCACGTTGACTATTTATAACTGTACATTGAGTAATACTACTACTACTACTACTACTACTACTACTACTACTACTACTACTACTACTACTAATGAATGAAGACTTTGTAAACCGCCTAATCAACTCTAAGCGCTTTACAACATCTATAATGATAAGAATACAACAAACAAACAAACAACATGAAATTGGAAAACAACAAAAAAATGCTGAAAATATTTAAGGTAGGAAACATTATTAGGTCTTTAAGTTTTTTTTTGCAGTAGAAAAAGGTGAGTTTTAAGAGCACTCTTGAAAGGTATCACTGTGTCATTTCAATGGGCAATTCATTCCACGTTGCTGGGCCCTGATATGCAAAAAAACTTTGTCCATATGACTTCGTTTTCATAGAGTGAATAATGAGTTTACGATTGTCAGAAGATCAACTTCATTTTGTCTATCATATCAATGTTAAGATTTTCAATTTCCTGTTCTCTTTCATATCGTTTTAAACGCTTTCCATTTCAGAAATATATGCATACTAAATTTGAAAGCAGTCTAATAGCATCATAGTATTTATTTTGGAGCTAGCTCAGTTAAAGTTTAAACAATTAACACGTTCTAGTTCCAGTTCTGCATATTCGCCATAGATCGGTTTAGTTGATATGATCCTTTTGTTTTGTAAGCTGACCTGCATCTGCGTTTGGAAATGAAATAATTTGTTGATGTTTGAAGTATTGATTTTGAGATGTATTTATACACAATTGTAATGTCATTCGTTTTCATAAATTCCTCGCTATTGATTAATTTAAACTTTTTTATGGATATTATTAACTTCTGGTCTCTGGTTGCTAATGGTCTCTCTGTAAGATTAAGTCATGGTTGAAGTTTAAACAAGACAGATGGTGCATTTTCTTTCTTCAGATTATAATCTAATTGTACATACACCGTTATGATTGTTTTACTGATTGTGCTTGTCTTTCAATGTACACAATTTCTTTTTCATTTTCATTCAGTACAGTGTTTGTTCCTATGTTCTCGCAAACCTGCTTCTAATATGCAGTCAGTATCCTTAGTATCTAGTATGTCAGATACCTTAGTCCTATCAATCTATTTGTGACGTATCCAAAGTTATTTAACGGAATATCCAGGCTGCCCCCATCCCCCACTTTCCGCCAATGTTCGTTCAATCTAGGTAGATGATATATGATCATGGTTTGAGTCAATGAAGTCTCCATGATTTATTATTCTTATCCTCGTCGTTAGCATACTGACAGGTGTTTGTCTTAATCATGACAATGCGTTATATGAATTCCACCACTATTTCTACTCTCAATCAAATTTTACGGTGGTATAGTGTATTGCATGTTCAAGTCTTACATCCAACATCATTCAACTCGCATCAAAAACCAACCCAGGTTCACTGTTGTTTATAGACTGTCATATATGCATTCCGTATACTTCCATTATGTCGCAAACGAATAAAGTGTCTCCTCTTCAGGTAGTAATCGTACGCATATTCTCTTTGAAGTGTAGCATCACACCTCGAATGTGTTGGTATAAATCATCGGATACGATAAAGCTGAACAGTGAAGAGTATAACGTTTCTATAAAAGCTAGAGTTGTTTAGAATCTATAAATTTTGTCATAGTGATATGTGCTTTTTTTAGTCTGCATAGTATCAAAATGTACAGTGTGTGTGCCTTTAATATGCGTGTTGTCTACATTATTTACCTGTTGCTGAAGAGTTTAACCCAGGAGTCAGCAAACCTAATTTTAAGTTTCAGGGAAATTTTCTTGCCATATGTTTCCAATGATTTCGCTTTGCATTCCTTGGAGTGGAATACTGTGAAATACATTCGGCTTTGGAATATGAATCGTTAATTTTCCCCCAAGAGTCTTACTTTCAAATATTGTAAATGACCGCTCCGTTGGCCTAAGTGGTTAGAGTCCAACTCGGATGCGGGAGGTCGTGGGCTCGAACCACGTCCAAGTCATATCACATACTAAAGGTTTTACTATCAGCTGCCTCGCTTGGCGCCCAGCTTTAAAGCAATTAATGTAATGACTAATCGGCCTGGTGTCAGGATAATGTGACTGGGTGTAACATGACGCTCCAGTATTGTAAATCACCATCAACTGCCACACTTCAGGCATAGGACATGGTTCACTGGTCCCTGGAATATATATTTGTTTTGGTTTCATAAAATAAATATAAATGACACAGAAATGTTCTAGCATCACTACGTTAAATTTTAAAACTATAATTTAAAATTTTTAAGTGATATATAATCGTTTTATTTTTATGTCGATGTGCAGACACCATCAATGTATACTACATGTTGTTTTTTTTTATATAAAGATGAGGGATACATGAAAGATTCTAGTGATTCTAAAACCAGGCACAGACTTGTCGATATTAATTCATTTTCATTGTGGTAGTACTTTGTTACAAAATGTTCAAAATATAGTTTTCATATTTTTCCAACAAAACATTTCAGTTGTTTGTATTTATAACAATCTGTTTCACACATTATTTTGTTTGATACTGTAGAGTATACACTTTGTCCAAGCACCAATACATGTGTCACATAAGCTATGAAAACGTTTTGTGACTTTACATTGAAGAAAAAAAATACAATTATTTACGTATATCTGATTTAATTTATATTTATTTTAATTTAATTCAATCTATGCATGGTTCAATTTTTAAAATATTTTATTACATGCTATTATATTATAATCGTGTTAATGTAATTTGGAAATTGTTCCAGAAGATCAGTTGATCTGACCTTTTTGAAAACAACTAAGACTGTCCCAGAGCTTGACCTTAATTTAAAATTAATAACATCCACGTCAACATGATCCTTTCTTCATTGTGAGAAAAATCAGAGCGATATCGAGGCTGTATTGGATACGTGACCCTAGACTTGTAAATAGTTTTGGTGAAGTGAACAATTACTTTTAATTTTTATTCTTAGAGTAAAACGATTTGTTTTTGTCAAGATCAGGTTAGGAATACGTGACGTAAACCTGATTACGTGACCCTCATACGGGTACATATTTTGTGTTTCAAATTACTGTATAACTTTTGTCTTAGAGAATTAATATCAGTTTTGGGCTTTTTACAATTGATGTCAAGTTCTTCTGTTGTGCTTAGTTTTTAATTATATTGTTTTCCGATTATTTGGAATTTTCAAGATTATTTCGTTTCTCTCTAAATATTTGAGTGCTCATACAGAGTTCTTGGACAAAGACAGTTTTTGAAAATAATATTCGGATTTACAACATCAGAGTGTTATTGCTTGTGATTCTACAAGGAACTGTAGACACAACACTATACAGACTACATCATACGTCATAGCCTTCCATCTTGAATTTTCATTGGGACTCAAACTTGAATTTATTAGAACATTTTATAACTAGGACTTTTAACATTGAATTTACGGATTATTCTTGGATTATTATTGGATTTGTATTTTCCAAGGAATCCAATTATTTGTTAAACTTTTTAAAGCTTGTTGTTTTCACTTATTACGTGTTACTGTTTATTAGAAATTATTTATTTGGTTTATTAGAACCTAAGCACATATATAAATACATACATAATAACCCCTGTCTAATTTCTTGCCGTCACATATACCTCTCTATCATCACTTCTTCCATTAAACTGTCCATGTACCAATCTGTCTAACAGTCTAGATATTTCTGAATATAGTGGGCCACTACATCGCTTCATCAGTCTTCACACCTGTCAGTTTTGATGTATTAATGGAGTCACAACAGCGTTTTGTTAGCATAATATTCATAATAGCAGTTCATTACCATGACCAGGAGTATAGTGAGCGAAGCTTTCAAACACTTTGTGGATTCTTTTAATCCTTTCGCTATCTCTTTTCGAATAGGACTTGGTGAATAAGCCACTTTTGGATTTGTTTGGTTCCAAAATGGGCCATGATATAATTTGTCTTGTAATACTTCTTATAACGGTTTTTGGAGATGGTGAAGCTCGACATATTACTGCGGTAAGTTTGTAATTTGATATTACAGTTTTTATATTTATTTCGCTGTATTGTTCGTAAAGCGAGACTTAAAAGCTAGGAGCACTTATGTTCATGAATAGAGTTCTATAATGAGAAATATGTAACTTATTTCATATGAATCTGAGATAATTAGTAACCAGTCTAACAAATATGCACAAATAATCCATATTAATGCGGTTCAAGGTTTCGTTTCGTATTTAGAATGAGTTGTAACTATAAACTAATTAGAAACAACCTTTCAAAAGTAACGCGTGATGGGTCGAAGGCAAATTCCTAGTTCAACATTAGTTCAAGAATTTTATATCAGGTCTAATAACTGGTGAGGATGATAATTCATGTTTTACAGTATCGATGTCAATCAAATATGACTAATATTGGATTGATTATGAACCTCTTGTCGTTTTCCGGCAAAAAGAAGGTCCACTGTTAAAAAAAATCTTAAATAATTGGGGTAACAAAATACATACAAAGATCGATGCTGGTCAGTTTCAATGTTAATGATAAATGTATACTCCTCGTTAAAAACTTTAGAGTGTCGGGTTTTGGATTCTTTTCCTTTGTTTCTTTGTCGAGGTCAAGCTGACAGTCTCTTGAGCTGTAAGACGAAATTACCGTTACCTATGATGTTTAAGATGAACTATATTATTCGAGTGAGTTTTCTTTCTTTAATGAATTATGCGAAAAGAAAACAACATGAGTTCCTAGCTATAGCATTGAGGTACGCTGCTTGTCGAACACGTTGTGATCGTTGACCCATGGGAATCAGTTCTAAGTCATTCGGAATTATATATCTGTGATAACATGATAAGTAAATATGGGTCAGTGGAGTAAAGCGATTAATAACGTACAAGGTACAAATAACTTAATCAGTGCTTAAAAAGACACTAACCATTCAATGAAGTAAGACTTTGGGAATCATAGCTACTGAAGCGTACCTAATGGTATGACTATATATTGTCAAGACGGTTCGGTTCGTCAAGAGTTGTGGAAAGATGATTGATTTAGAATAACTTGTCATTGGTTATGGATACGATATACGCGCTGAATAAAAGTCGGTTTAATTTCGTTGTTTTATATAAGCGTAAGGTTAAAAATATCGAGTTCAAAGTAAAATGTATCTTTTGAATAAAGTTAATAATTTGACTATAATGTGATTATAACAGAAATACTTCAATCGTTTTTAACATCAAAAGTTCAAAAGTTCAATTTCCCGCAATTTATCAAGAGACATTGTACAACTTTCCCAGGCTTCGTTATTTTCTAATGTTAAGACCCAACGTTTTATGTTAGAAGTAAAGTGAATAAAATAGTGAATAACATTAACAGTTAAATGTTTTAATGATGTTCAAAAAATCTCATTAGTTTCTAAAGTTGATTTTGTATAGCATATACAACGATACCTGTTGCTACATAAACATGTCTTAACTAACTATCTGATAAGTATACCATGTTCAGTAATTTTCTCCTACGTCCTTTTCGGCGATCAATTTGAAGCACCGGGTAGAAGTGATTAGAAAGTTATTTAACCCCATAGCGATGACCGACTTTGGTCACGTGTTATTGTCGCTCCCATAATAATTGGCCGATAAGCATTGATTAAAAGAACCAATGCACAAAGAAACTTTTTTAAAAAATAAAATAAAAATGTTTAAAACAAATTATTAGATGAGCAAATGAATGGATTCACTCCAGAGAACAACACTGCAGGAAAAACCCTTACAAATGGTAACTCTTTTAAGACATTTTTCAGCCTGTTTACCTGTAATATAATTTCTGTCATTTATCATTAAGTATCATTCGCAAGACCATTTGAAAAAATTTAAATGTCATTTGAAAAGAAAATACATAACTCTGTAGATCTTATCAAAGCAATACAAGCCAAGTTCATGTCAAAGCATACGATTCGATTAAAATTGCCTCAATGGAGAAGAGTTCTCTTTTAAAGGGACTTTAAGTTTGGATTAGACGAAGCTAACTAATCGAAGAAGATCTGTATATCATCTGTGAATTATTTCAGTTACAATGTGCTAAACCTTTAATTACGATGCTAGGGAAGGATTTTGTTTACGAACCCATGTTAGTTGGAAGCGAAACGTTGCATCCACGTTTTCGTTGGCTGCGGTGTTAACGAATTGCTCAGGATATGATAAAAAAATTTCCATCGCTTATATCTCGAAAACCATATGATACATTATTTATTTGTGATGCCACAAGCATGCACACCACTTTAAAACAAATTGTAATTAGAGGCGTTAAAAGTAATTTTGCTTTTTTATGTGTTGAAGTTTGATTTAAATATTTTTTTTGGCTATTTCCTTGATGTCATGATAAATGTTGTTATACATGTATCTTAAATCAATTTGAATTTGGGATCGATGTGTCAGTCATGCCATGCTAGTTGTAAAATTTGGTTAAAGTTGTATTCCGTTTGTTATAGTATCTAAGTTCATCTATGTACTTTTACTTCACACTTTAATGAATCAAAATAATCCAATCTACGACGTACTCGTTTAATCATGTGACCTTTGTGTCAAGTTAACTTTTTTTTTAGTATTAACGCGTTTTCTAACAATGCTTCAATCGTAGGTTCGACACCTATACCTTAGCCGTCTGTTAGAACAGTAGAGTATTTTTTGTACAGAACCAAAGTCCACATGACAAAAATGAAACAGATAGGTAACAGTGTAAAAATAACTCAACAATGGAGCTATGAATAAGCTTCCGCCCATCACCTATGGGTGTTCCTGTCATGCAGCTTACTAAGCAAAAATCAAATCACGCTTAATTCATCCTTTAATCATAATTAGCAACCACGTTTGTATTATTTTGGGCAGATTCGGACACTAATTTACTTCGACGCCAACACTTTAGCATGAATGTTTGTATTATTTTTGGTAGATTTGGACAGTATGTCACTTCGACTCAACCGATTTGGCAGTTTCATATAAAACTTCGTCATCATCCCACTACAACCCCTTCTGAAAATAAAGACGTTACAGGCGTCCTAACTGTATGTTGAGTATGAAAATAAACACTGACAAATTATATCCAAGTGATATCAACGACCCAAGCTGTGGCGTTAGTCGAACCTGAACGCAATCAAAATATGCCCAGACCTTTTTGCAATGTCTGCTTAATATTTGCCGCTTGTTGGCGCAATTGTCGCACACAGCCCTTTGAATGCTTTTGGAATATGCACTCATACCTCCACAGCATATATAAGAAAAATTCGTCTTAAGGTTCCATCAAATCTGGCATAAACTACAAATTGGACGTGCTCGTTAAATTTCTTTACTTTTTGCACGTCAATAATGTTTGTATTATTTTGTAAAACTACAGTGCCACTCTTAAGTCGTTATTGCTGTTGAAAATTGTCGTGTGCACTTTCTTCCTATGCACATTTTATAATCTAATTACTAGTTCCTTTCCCATCTTTGATATTCTGAGAATATCATTGGATTATTGTATATAGCGAACGATATTATCAACATGCTTGCCACATTTAAATCAAATGACAACTTTAAGGATGTATTTTGTATGTGATAGATAATGTTTGTTGTACTTGTTGTATTAGGAAGTAATGTTGGATGTCATTCAGTGAAAGATAAAACTGATATTTCTTCCACGAATCTATCCAACATGGGTGGACGTGATGATAGGTGCCAGATAACATCTAGACTGAACGTAAATGATTATAACAATTGGTTTCATCACAAATATGGTAATTTACACCATTGTGATCTTAAGAAAACTATATGATACATAATGAATATAAAATATAATGAGTCATATGCTTTTGTGAGAATTATGGACATTTCTCCATATAGGTCAGAATTTACTGGCCTTATATCGGAAACTCCTCGTGTATTCAAACATCATATTTCACACAACGCATATGACTGGGAATGTCAGAATGAAGGTATACCTGTGCGGATGTCGAATTGACCTACACTTATAATGCATGTTTTTGTGCATGTTTTTCATTATTTCCAGCCTGGTTAACATCGAAGAACTCTCAGCGACAGCTTAGGGTTAATGGTTTGTTTATCTTTGAATCAGTCCTTGGAAATACAACTTTCAGAAATCAATAGGCATATGTTAATGCTCTTCAGCCGTACCGCCCAGTCTCCAAAACGTGAATATATAAGACTTAATAAGTTTGGCTGATAACAATAGCGATTATAGTAGTAAAATATGTAACATTAAGTGGTCGCCATCAGATCTTCATATATAACAGTGTAAATCTGATTTTAAATAGACTGACATAATTGAAAAAGTTACGATAATCATACTAGATTTTGCCACAAATACTTCGTTGTAGGAGAATTACATGCAGTGCAGTAAACGAAATAATTATATAAGACATGAGGATTGACCTTTGTTAGAAAAGTTGTTTGTGCAAACTATTGCATTTAAAGTTTAACATTACTTTAAGTTATGACCTTTTCTCTGCCTCCTGTCTGTCAGTACTCGCTTGTAAACTATTTAAAGACATCATTTCTGACCAGATCAATCGAATTCGGTATGTATGCTTGTATCATCAATATCTCGGAAGATTTCGGTTTTGAGCGAGATTCACGCATGTTAATGAGCTGGTCTTGCTTTTGGATTGCTGAGCTGATGGACACTCATGAGGTCATCTTTCCGAAGAAAGTTTGAACATATCTGATAAGTACGCTTACATTATCAAAGACTCGAATGGTTTCGATTATGAGTGAGGGAGTAAACTAACACCAATCGTGTCATGCACTAGATCGAACGCTCTCAATCAATAGATACAGAATGGATAAACTAATAAAACAGGACTTAGAGAATAAAGCATGCAAGACATGGTAGGGGTTTTGTTTCGGAACTATTATTAATAAATATAGAGTAGAACAAGATGTTACTTTAAATAAAAATAGAAATTACAAACAAATATTAACAAAACGAAGGAAGTCCAAAATTAGGTTCAACAATGCATCATGAACACAAAACAAAATAAGAAAACATAACTGTAGGTCATTTCAAAATACGTTTTATTTCCAACACAAATATTAGAAACGTAGAAATGGTGGGCAGCAATATCGGTCTTTAATACTATAAAACATTATTAGAATTGAACTTTATTGTACATAAGAAGAAAAACAAATAAATACAATGAATATGGGAACAATGTCATTGCAAACGAAACGAAGCCTTAAAACAAAGTGTCAAAACTTTATATAAAATATGTCTGCAACGAGATATAATACACTAACACATGATCTTATAGATCATATATTAAATATTGGCTGTATCTTAGCTTTATCAGAAATACGGAAAAGTTATGGTGATGGAAAAAGTAATGTATCGAAGTAAATAAAACTATCTCTCAAACATAAAAACTAGTCCGCGAACAAGATTTGTAATTGAGTGCTGGCAATGGGTTTTAAACTAGGTAACAGTATAGAGCAAAATCCAACATGTTCAACAAATACTTTTTTCCCCTTGAATACAAGTTGAAAATGTTAAAAAGAACTAACATTATTTTGAATTAAATCCCATTTAGTCCTGAACTTTCCATTACAATTCAAAATACATTATGTTACCATTAAATTCCAGCGGTATTCCAAATAATATCCGATGTTTAATGAGTCTTGTGTCTGTGGTCTCAAAGGTGATAATGTGCTAATGTCATTGAGTCTAACAGTCTTTTGATATATGGCAATAAAATAAGAGAGAAATATTAACTATGTACGATGTTGACAAAATACATGTTACCGGTCAGGTACATTATGACCTTGATTTTGGACAAATGAGCGGCAAAGCTATCTAGGCGCTAAGTCAGATTTGTATAGCAGTATGAGAAAATAAAGAGGACAGAAATAAATATCAGAAATGAACAATAACAAACAGGAGATAAACCTACATGCATACTAATAACTGTATGTCAACCATACACGTGTCATGCAAATACTCCGTAAATGAAATAAGTTTGGTTTTATTCCCCCACCCCAGGACAAGACAATAAATACTTTCAAATACTCGTTGTGTGCTACTTGCACAAACACACTCTTTGTCTTCTCATTCTTTTACTCCTTTTGTTTTTCTTTTTCCTCTTCTTCATTCTTCCTCTTTTCATTTTCCGCTTCCTTTTCTATGTTCTCATTCCAGTAACTCATTTGTTTTCTGTCCACTTCATCCTACTTTTATTCGTTTTTCTCTTTTATAAATTCTCTTAACCTTTCCTTTTCCTTGCTTATAGCATGTATCTCTATTTTGAGACGGCAGTGAGTATTGCCATAACCATCCTCAAATCCCACCAACATTTACTCCACCATCCTAATATCAACAAACACTTGCTGCAGCTTGTTCATTTTGTGGAAATGATTACTTGCCATTTATTTTCTTTAGTATTGCGAGCAGAATGGTATGAATTACGACGGTTGACTTTATAAATGTCAAGCACGGACGTGAATGAAAACACCCCTTATAGTCTCTTCACATATTATTTACTATCCACACAGAAGGAAAGGTTAAAAGAATAGAACTCAATATTTACTATCCACACATAAGGAAGGATATAAACGAAATATACTCTACCAAACATTATCTACAATCCACACAGAAGGGAAAGAGAAAAAAAAACATTCACTATTCACACAACGTACACGCACGCAACCAAATACACACTCTAGTTTCCACACAAATTTAAGCGCACGCATACAAACACCAAATATACTATTCACACACGGGAAGGGGAAAAAGCACAGTATCTGATATCCACACAAACGTATGTGAACGCTTCTAAAACCATAATATTCCATCCACACAAACACAATATCTACTTTTCACACACGTGAAGGAACAATAAAATTCAAACTCCAAAATCTATCGACACACGTGAAGGAGAAAAAACAAATCCAAATATACTATACACACACGGGAAGGAGAAAAAAACCATACCTTATAAAATAAAAACACCAATATTTACCATCCATTCAAACGAAAGCGAACCATAAAAACCCCAAAATCTACTATTCACACAAATGTACGTGCACACATACAAACATACACTGAACTTTTCACAAAAACGTACGCGAACGCATACAGATCCCAAAATCTACTATCCACACAACACACGCCCACTTATACAAACCCCAAATCTATTATCGACTCAAACGTATGTGCACGCATACATACACTCTACTACAAATGTACGCTAGCGCTTACACACACACACACACACACACAAACACACACACACACACACACACACACACACACACACACACACACACACACACACACACACACACACGTACTACTATCCATTCAAACGTAAGCGAACCATACAAACCCCAAAATCTACTATAAACACAAATGTACGTGCACACATACAAAAATGCTATCACATCAAAGAAGGTGTGAATGTTTATTATCACCCTACCCTACACTCACACCAATTGGAAACTTGAATAGTCTCTTTGCTAGAGATGTGGTTAGCCCTGAGAAGGGCTGGTTGTTTATAACTTCTGATACACCCTGCCTATTTTGTTGAGAGAGAGAGAGAGAGAGAGAGAGAGAGAGAGAGAGAGAGAGAGAGAGAGATGTCAAATAATATGTATAATGATAAAATTGAAAACAAACGAAATATAGATTTAGCATATCAAGATTTTTATTCAAACACCTAAGAAGTAATAATAAACAATTAAACAAACAATTTGTCAAATAACAAACTATTGTTTACAAGGTTGACAACGTTGTGTAGTGAAGTGAGATTTCCACGAATTGGAATCATTGATGTATACCACGTTTTCTAGCAAAAGACAAAAGATAACCAGAATTGACACAAAACCATCGATCTACTTTGTCATCGTTTGTAGAAGAGTGACGATAAAATAAGTCACTAAATGTTCTAAGGAATATTCAAGACTCCGTTTTACAGAAATTACACACAATATTGCTCACACGTCATGGAATATTTGCCTTGTAATTTCACATTATCAAGTCATGTTGTCTAACATTTCTTCTTATAAAGTGGATGATGTCTTCCAAAGGTGGCAATCTATACATATCAAAATACTCTACACATCCATCACGGGGAAAGTAGACGGGTACCCAATGGGTTCCAGGGAGAAGACTGCAGTTCGTGTTGATGAGGTATGTTTGATGGTCGTGAGATTTGCGATGACGAAGTTCATCTTTAGCTCACACCACTTTATTCCAAGAAGCGTCTTCGAACTGTGGTTCTAACGGTAATAATGTTCGCAGGTATACATATTTTATTTTGCACTGGTAACGATAAGTCATCAATTCAATTTTATTTTTTGTTTGAAGATCTCTGACATGTAGTCTTTCTTTTATTGGCGGTTCCATTGAAGGATGCATTGTAAACGATAACAATGATTGATCGCATGAGTAACCGTCCTTGGAACAGAGGATCTTCGATCTTGGTCCAGTTGCAATGGTGAAGGTTTTCATTTCCACACGTCGTATCGGACACTTTGCTGTCGTGTGACTGATATCGTTTCCCACTTTAGGCAACACTTCCAGGCGTCGCACATACAGTCTGGTTTCCTCGATGATGGTTTGTAATCGGCAGCTACAGCCATCAAATGGAAGGCGAAACAGCTGATATTGAGTCCCAGGCGAACATCCACGGCGTTAAGCAAATACATCTATTGCAACCACATGTCCAATTGCAAGTGGTCCATCAGTTCTAAACTTCGGCTTCCACTTATATTCTTTTCACATCTGCCGAATCCCTTATTCGTGCACTCTTTATATGTGATCTCATCGAACATTTCCGCTGCGTCAGCTTTCGATACCATACAAACATCCAGATGAGTGTTTTGGCTTCTTTGACGATATTGTTGACGAGAGCTATTGCCTCATCGGTATCTAGATCGCTACCATTCTTTCATTCACTTTGACTTTCAGGTACACCAAACTGCTTTCCAGATCGATGTAATCTTCAGGATGGCCTTTGATTTCAAAGCCTATGGGTTGCAATTCAACCCATTGAGAATCTTGCATAGTCAATTCTGTGCTACCATCTGTAAATGTCCACCCAAACTTTCAAAACAGCTTTATTAAACCTGATGAACAAGGTTTCAAGATCCTGAAATCTTAATACATGTTATCTCGCTTCAAGGCTATCCCAAAACGCTGCGTCGAACCTGTCAGCAGTTGTTTCCACCAAATGTGCACCGCTAAAATAATATCATGCCGAAATATTCCAAGTGTAGATGCTCAATAATGGATTGCTTGCTGACTTTGTGTCACCTGAAAACCGATTTTATTCATCTCTGTTTGCAATTGGACTTTCAGGGTTAAGTGCTGTTTTTAATTGTGTTGGATAATTACTTTTGTACTATATTCACTTCCCAATGAGCTTCGTGGTCCAATTGGATTTCTTGAGGTAATTTGGCCGTGCAACAGCACAAACTGATTTTGGAAAATACCTCCATTGATTTTTCACTGGGTAACATTAAAGAAATTTCGTTATTGTTCTTTATAATTCCAAAGGGTCACTGGAAGACAGAGGAGCGTTTAAAAGAAGATTGCTGTTGTGATTATTGTTGCAGTGATGACTGGCGTTGGACGCAAGATTCCCGTTGTTCACGTTCTAGGAGTATTTTGAGAAATTTAAAGAATGTAACCAATGCATGTACTCAGCAAATGAGTCCACAGTTGTTTGTCTTTCGTTTGAAACTGAAATTGGCAATGGCATTTTCAATGTCACAATACATCACAAAAATTTGGCAGTTAAAGAAGAATTCCATTTTAGAAGCACTGTAGCGTTCTGCAAAGGTTGGGGTGGGGTACTTCCAAAATATTGATTAAAATATTATGGAAGTTCCACCTGGCTCGTGAATTTAAATTTAAATTAAAGACCAAGTAGGTATACGGCTCCGAGCCCCCAGTCAGCACTGCCGACGGTTAAATTATATACATATATATATATATATAACACGAAGATGAAATTCAACAATGACAATTTAATAAGCCTATAAATTGTCACACAATCACTCGTCCTTTAAGTGATAGCCTATTTCATCTTATGATTTCCAGTGTGAGTTCGATTTTCCACCTGGCCTTTGGTTGTACTCATCTATTTATCCGATCCTCCCACTCCTCTTGGATTCTACCTCTCCCGACTTCTCTCCTCCCTTCACTTTCCTTCCGTTCTTTATCACGACTATTGGGACCACTTTCCCTGGTCTGTTCCCCGAACTTCCTCTCCAGATTTCCCTCTTTCCTTCTCTTCCTTCCGTCTATAAAGGAGACACTGGGACCACTCACTAGTCTGTCCCTCGAAGCTTCCTGTGAAAATCACAAGGCGTTAACATAGGGTTTATCACATCTCACCTCACACTAAATCATCAATTAACCATCAGATAAGGCTATTACCTTTTAGGACACGCATACATACACATCGAAACTCCCACACACTCTTACAGGGAAACAATGGCGTAATAGCATGATATCATATATCCATACATCATATCACATAAGTATATCTAATATATATATATATATATATATATATATATATATATATATATATATATATATATATATATATATTTAATCTCATTGTACTTACAATATTACGACAGCTAGACGTATGTCTGTACACTACACTCCCACACGCGTACACAAATATTCAAATATTCATATTATTAATTTCTCACAGTGAAATCATTTCAAAGATACCATTCAATTTCTATAATTACATGGATAATGTGCTATTATACTATAAAATAACCACATAGCGAATTATAATAGTATTAATTCTTACGACGGCTAGCAAGCAATACGATTCTTTACAAATAGGAATCCATTCTTCAAAATATACAAACATATCAACATCACAAAATAATTATTCCTACTACGATTTTAGTAATAATACGTATATACCCGATCTACAATTAAATGCAGTCGCAGACAGCAAAGATCGAACAAATAGCTCACTGACCTTTTTAGAAGCTACACTTAGAATCCTGTTCCTAAGGTTTTTCCCGCCAATTAACGTATGGCCGCCGGAGTTCCAATTCACGGTGCGTTCTGTAACGACTATGGCAACTAGCGCTCGATGGCCGGGTTAAAGATATATATTTTAGAATAAATCAGGGTCCCACCCCTATCTCGATTCTGATTGGGTAGCGCTGGGACCCTATCCACTCGACTTATTCAATCTGGCGGCCCGTCAGCGTATCCAGAAGATAAGGCACGCCCACTCCTTCTGGCAGCTTCTTTGATGTACAAAACATCCTTCCAGCCCAAGGTGCTAATTACACTTCTGACGGGCCTTGGTCAGCTTCCTCTCTTAACTATGGCAAACTTACGTAAGGGATGGTGTTAGCCTGCGGTCATGTGTAACAATAAACAGTGGCTTGTCCGACTTACTTGATACCACATGGTTCTAATTTAATTTTGGGTCGGGCAACGCCACAAGCACGTTCTCCATTCCACATCCACACGTGTTGGTTTGTATATGTTTCAAAGAAGAACTTTACTTTGCAACGGAGTGGTCACAATGGTAGATGCAGCTGAGGCTGTGTTGAAGGGCATAATGGTCACTTTGTTTTATAGTCGATGACTTACGCAGCTTCGATCCAAAGATCAAAACTGGGAGGATATCTTTTCCAACGTACGTTGACTTCGTTCACACGGCCTTTTCCAACTTTACTGTTTTCTTGTTCAAGAATGCTTTGATGTCGCACACTTCGTATTCTTTTTTGGTCACGCGTTGTAACTCGGGCAAGTAAAACGCTTCTTTAAATACTATGTTCGTTTGTTTCCAGTTTATAAACGGCAGGATGACAGCGACATACTTGTCCAGTGAAAGGAAATAATTCGGTGGTCAAGTTGGGTAAGTAACCTTTGACAAACGTGCGTTTGGTTTTGCCAAAACGCATTCAATATCCTGCGGCCAACACTCCACCTATTTCGGAGACAGCCATCGTCGGGAATGTACCAAACATGGCCTTAAAAACAGTCACCTTGTACTCGGGATTCACCTCTTGGTGGGTACATCCGATGCTCCGAGGTAAGATTGGTTGTACGCTCAAACTAAATGCGGTATGACGTCGATATATTCGAGAGTGTATTATTTGCCTACAATATTTTCACATGCGTTATATAAAGATATGTTGAAAGCGTTCCACGATGCAGGCTTTCGGGATTCTATTTCATTCTTTTTGGAAACTTGGTTCAGACATTCAGCCTGTTTGTCTGCTTGCCATCCAAGAGAATGACCACTACTTTGTTTCAACACCAGTTTGAGGGCTCGTGCTAACTCGCTGATTCGATTTGAAAGTGAATGACCCGACCAGTCAAATATAAAAAAGATGTCGATGACACTAAACAAAATATTTGTTGCCACGATTGTAAATGTCCAAATTAGAGACATATGCTAATTCTGCACCTTTTGTCGATTGCGTTTGTGTACGTCACTTGTCTTGTAACCATCGTTGCACTTGAAGTAAACGGAGACTTTTCAAGTCGTGATTTGGCAGCACGATACAATTTCTGAACTCTTCCGTATCCTGCAGGATAGGATGGATTGCGTAAATACCACCTAACACGAGGAGGATGTCTGAATACGGATAATCGGTTCTAGTGTCTCTTCTGTCTTAGCCTACCTTTTCTCTTGTTTCTGTGAAAGTTTAATTATCCAGTTCTGTATATAGGTGTAGTTGTTAACATGTGTATTATCGTTGGTGTTGTTAATTTGCATACTTTTTCTGGTGCAATTTCAACCATTTCTTCTTCTCCGTTGTCCGTCATGGTTACTGACGATAAAAACCAGGGTGGACTTTTCTTCAGGGTGAAAATATCATTTATAGTCGGCTGAGCTGTTTCGTCTATACCATTTTTGTGAAAAAGTTGTTCCTTACAAACCGTTTCGATCCATCAACATGTTGTACCTGGGACACCTCGGTCAAATGGGGATTGAGAGGCATATGCGGGGTCAGCTGTTTTTTGTACTTCATCCATCGTTTGTAAGTCAGTATAGCAAGTTCTCGTCCTTTCATTCGCTTCCAAAGGTCACGTTATTGATCGTTTGACTCCAAAGGTCCATTTTATCTTCTCGGTCCATTATCTTGGACCCATGGGTAAACTACATCTCAGCAGTCTACCCAGCAGGGCTCTCGCTATATCTTTGACAAATGGTACGAAACAAAATCTTCCGCGTTGCACCATCATCTTTTTCTCTTGATGGATGGATACTTTCTTTTAACCCATTTGGCACAGAACAGGTCGGTGTTTCTTTTTCTGTAGTTCTTTCTTTTTCTGTTGCTCTAGCCTTGTCTTGACATTGCTCATATTTATTTTCAGGGTCCGTTTTGCATTGATTGGAGGGACATTTAATTGGAGAGATCTTTGGGGGCAATGGGATCCAATTTTAGGAGGGAAAGAATAATGAAACCTCCTGGAGAACGCTACCTCCAGGTTTCATAATGATTTGTTTAATGGTTTAAGTGTCGGTGCGAGGATGGACCAGGGGCGTCAGTGTTACTTTGTTTCTCTCAAAAAAGTGTTTTGTTTGATGTAGAATATGACAGATGCCTTGCAATAACCGACGTGTTGTCACCGTTATCCGTCGCAAGACTTCTCTGAGACTGGCTTTTTAGTCACGAGCACGTATTTGTGGATTGTTTCGCGACTGATATTGTACAAGGAATGAATCAATTTGAATGGATGATGAGACTCAAGAGATGTCATGTTGACGAGGTGTAAGATTGATCAAAGTGTCCCAAGTGTTTATAATGTTGTTGGTGAAGAGACAACGGGGACGTGAGCAAGACAGGCCCTCCGTCTTGGCACCAGTGGTGAAACCAATGGGTACAGCATTGCAAATAATTGCAACTAGTATGTATTAAATCCAAGAGTAAATATGCTTGTGGGGTTTGAATGGCATCGTCGTACACGAATCAGGAAACGCAATCCTAACCGTTTGGCTAAGACTTGCACTTGAGATTTATCACCAGGGCTTTTAAACGAGACAACGTATGGATCACTGAGACTGATGGTGCCAAATTCCAAACAGATCTGCACTGTCAAGTTGATGATATTATATTAACTATTTATGGTGTCTTATATTAAATCAAAGCTTTACGTGTTATTGGATGTGAGATTAAAAAAGATACAAATTAGTTATCCTATCTGAGCTGCAGCCATTTGCCGAAATTAGACAAAACTCTCAGTACAAGTTTGATACACGAAATTAACAATGCATTCCAAACAGATCTCCACTGTCAAGTTGATGAATAGCTTGGTATTCAGAAACAAAAAATGGAAAATATCAGAAAGAGAATGACAGATAAAATATGTACGGATGAATATTGATAAATTTTGCAAATGTCAGAAAGATATATCGTTTGTCAGGACGACAAAACTAGATTGATGAATCGGTTCTAGTCAGCAGGAAAAAAATAAGTAAACCGATTCAATCATAGGTTTAGTATGTTAGAGCTACTCATTTGGTTGATATGCAAATGCTACTTCACAATATTAGAACGCAGCGACTACGAACCATGAGTAGGAAGTTTGCAAAGAAAATAAAAACGATATTAGATTCTGAAAGAGTTGATAATTAGCTTAAAAGCTTAGAAAAATGACTTATTCAATCAAAGAAATACTAGGTAATGTATTAAATGACTCAATCAAAAAGAGAAAGAGGGTATGTCTTGTACAGCATCATAAATGATAAAGGTCTTCTGTCAAATTATACTGATAGTAGGACATGGACACGCACAAAAATACATTACCATAAGGTCTCGTTAATGTCTTGAATTGAAATGGAAACATTATTACAGGTTTGATTGTTTTTATGGGTTGAAACGTTTATCACTCACTACTTATATTTCACATGCAATTAAATGATTCTTTCAAAACAGCTACTATTTGCCTTATTGTCCCTATGTAAAAAAGAAAGAACAGCTAGAGGTGTATTCTTTCTGAAATATTTTATTACAGAATTGTATTACAGTAAGACTACACACACACCTTTAATAGGTACCAATCAAGATTCAGGTTGAAAAAAAGTATATTAAGACCTTGCAAGTAAGGTATCACATGAAATGGAGAGATAAAAACTAGAGCAATATAATGGTTATTTAATCAATTGAAGAATCTGGTAAGAAGTACTCTTTTTACTAATTTACCCCACCCCGGATCCTTTAAGGTATACGCATGCTAGCGCAGCATTGCCTACAATTATTGGCACAGGGATAGGTTAGTTATAAATAGGGCTGAGATAGTTTCGTTCCTTTCGGACACGTCGATTTACCCGTTTTTTTCCTTGGGTGGCATTTTACTAGCTTTGCAAGCTCATAAACAGTTTCAAAAGGTCGACCGCCGTAGATAGTGAATCAAGATTGGTTGTTGTAATGATAACATGCTATTGTCTGACGTTTGTTAATAGCGGCGTGTCGGTGTAATTAGAATCATTCGGCAATAACGCTCATTAATAAAGATAATACTAGTAGGGTTATTATTATCATGGTTTTTCTTGTGTCGTAATCTTTGTTATTTGTACCTGGTCCACATTCCACTGGTTATTTATAGGAATATCAGAGAACCATCTGAATGTGATGTTTGCTTCTATATTGTGTGTGCAGTGTGTATCTAGATTGTTGGCTTTATCTCTCTTTAAGTTGTCTTTTCTCTTGTTATAACGTTTAATTTGTTTACAAACTGGATAGTTATTTGTATCAATGATTGTATGTTAAAGATCGTAATGTAGGTACTATTAATACTGTTTCTTCCCCCGCAAAATAATTGACGTTCTTAGAAGTTATTTCACATTATATTATCAATCCAATAAGTTCTTTTACGATGTTTGATCTTGCGAAATGTCAATTAATGAGTAGGAGAAAATTGCCCAAATGCGTGTATGTAAGGAGATAACCGATCAACGCAATTATTCCTATTGTTCTATTTCATACTGTTCTTGTTTTATAATAATCCTGCATGTATATTTAATACTAACAGTACAACAACTACTACTACTACTACTAATACTACAATAATAATAATAATAATAATAATAATAATAATAATAATAATAATAATAATAATAATAATAATAATATTACTAAAACAAAATAAGAAAATATAAACACCTTGAACATAGAATACATAAAACATAAAGCATGCTGTAAATATTTAAGGTGGGAAACATTATTAGGTCTTTAAGTTTGTTCTTGCTGTAAATAAAAACAGGTGAGTTTTAAGAGCACTCTTGAAAGGGATCATTATGCCTTTCTTTCTAATTTTAATGGACAATTTGTTTCACGTTGCTTGGCCCTGGTATACGGAAGAACGTCGTTCTTATGACTTCGTTTTCATAGTGTGAATAATGAGTATACGATTGTCCTAAGAGGAGCGTAAGTATAATGCTGCTGTATACACATAGGTGAGGCCAGATAGGTATGTTAGACTGGAGTCCGTCAGTGAAACGTAGCACAGAGAACACATTTTGTGTTTCATTCTGGATCAAAAGGTTAGCCAGTGAAGGGTACAGGGCAGCGTGGAGGTGTGCTCTGATCGTGGTACTCTAATGATGATCCGAGCAGCTGTGTTTTAAACATTTGGAAATTTCTGGAGCAGATATTGAGATGAACCAGACAGAAGTGACTTACAGTTGTCCAGTCCAGAAAGTACTAATAAATACACAAGTGCTTTAGTGTCATCAATTGGAATATATTTGTGTATGGAGTTAAAGGTCTCAGCTAAGATATGCAGCCGTGCACATGTTCATGACATTTAAGAGAAACACATAGGTTTCGAACTGACTGTGTGAATTTATTGTCAGTGCTATTTATTTGTTAAGGTAAAGAATGTGAATGAGAAAGTCTTTGTGTTGTGATCAGAATAACCTCCATTTTATCATCATTTATATGCAGCCTATTACATGCCATCCATGATTTCACATCAGAAATGCAGCTCTGTACTCCTAGGATGGTTGCGTCAACTTCAGATGGGTGGCTCGATTTGTTTATTTGGGTGTCATTAGCGTACAATTGGTGAGACACTGTCCTGTTGACTAAGTAGGACTTGAACCACAGCTGTATTGTGAATGCCAAATACATGCTCGAGACGGGAAAATAATATATCATGGTCTATTGTGTCAAATGCTGTAGACAAATCAAGGAGGGTGAGGGCTGTAATGTTTGCGCTATCCAAAGCAGAGAGAATGTCATTAACTACTTTCAGAAGAACAGTTACAGTACTGTGGCAAGGGCGATATGCATATTGTACATTGCTAAAAAGATTGTTCGAATTGAGACGAAAAACAAGGTGGGATAGAACAACTTTTGCTAAGATTTTCTATATGAAAGGGAGATTACAAACTGGGCGGTAGTTCATTAAATCGTTATGGTTTCTTCAGCAGTGGCTTTACGATGGCAGTTTTGAAAAATGATGGGAATTCCCCTGATGAGAGAGAGGTATTAATAACATCAGTTAGTGCAGACAATATTGGATCTAAGCACTCAAGCAGCAGTGATGTTGGAATTGGATTAAGTTCACATGACGTTCGTGCACTCTTCATCACGATTTCCCTTACCAAATCCATAGAGACAGGTTGAAATGCTGCTAACGGTTGCTGCTGAAATTTTATTCTGTATCGCAACTGTATGGTGACGACGAGTCATTTGAAATTGTGTTGTCAAGCTTATCGGTAATGATTTGTCAAGGAAGAAACTGCAAACAAGTCCGGAATGTCGACTGGATAGAAGGTAGTTGAAAGTGGTATTAATTTGTTTCTTGACATTAGCGTATTAGTAATCTCGAAGATCTCTTTGCAGCTGGAACTTTACGTGTACTTAGTACTGTAGTTGGATAATTTCGCCGCATGGACTGTGGACGACAAGCTTCATAGAGGCTTCATAGATTTGGTCATGAATAGTATGTCTGGTGGAAAACTGATCCCTAACACTGCTATACCACGGAGAACACGTTTGAATTGATACTCTGCTTTTGTT
Organism: Unio pictorum; assembly: GCA_030141615.1. Lineage (NCBI taxonomy): Eukaryota > Metazoa > Mollusca > Bivalvia > Unionida > Unionidae > Unio > Unio pictorum. The sequence goes on along the minus strand of JARLTB010000007.1, from coordinate 8,081,335 downwards.
GGGTGGAGCATGTTTTTAAGCAATGAACGCAGGCAGTTATCGCTTTATTCTGCTGTAGGAGGTAAGTAAGTTGTTAGAATTGTTTGGATTATGCATTAGTGTTTTTCTATTTATCATACGGAGGTTTCTTTTATTGGCAATAACGGTGGAGGGTGAGTGAATGATACGTATAGGCAGAAAAAATGGACTGACCTTTGTTCCAGTCTGAGTATTGTTTGGACTAGTTGAAACGATGTTTTGGCAGAAATAAAAGGTTGTGGCGTGGTTAAGACATTTGACCAATAATTCTTTGTGATGACAGCAATTCCACCTCCGCGAGAGTGGAGTTGAAATTAATTTAGTAACCGGTGAGTGTTAGATCTAGGCACTTGGGCTCATTGCCTGATGATTTTAGCAATGTGTTTATTTTATTATGAAAAGTCGATATTCTGATGATGTATACAATTAACTATTTCTGTGCGATTTTCCGGTGGTCATACTGATTGGGCCTTGAATAATGCAATTCGCAGTGGTATCTCTGGGATAGTAGACACAACGTTTGACAGTTTAATAGGAATTTGAATCAGGTTATATAAATTAACGCCGAAATTTTTAATTGTTTAGATGGAAAGGGCGAAAGGAAGATATCTATAATTATTCTTCCTGTTCTTCGCAGGCAAGCTGAAACAATATTTATTTTTTCGTTTCCGTTTCCCAGTTCGTTTAGTGTTGAGCACAATGTAGTGTGGAGAGCCAAGGAGTGATCATTTGAAGCAATTAATGAGGGTCTTTCATAACATAAACGGTTGACTTTCTATCACTTGATAGCGGTCTATTCAAAACTAAAGGACGTTGCAATAATGGAGCAAGACTCTTGAGAAAAATTGGAATTGTTCTCGTTTCCAAATCACTGAGATGAACTGAATAGCCAATGCATGATGAAACCTAATAACGTAGACGAAGACAGACAACAAGCACATATATCATGAGAAACGGCACAAAAAAACGGGACAGCTGCATCAAGCCGGTTAGGCAATAGAAGCCATTATTGGTGTTTAGACATAATTTGAGAGAAGGTATCTGATTGGATTATTCATTGGAATTACAAATCATTTTTAGACTAATATATTATTTATGGATTATTGTGAATGTATTCAATGGACTTCCTGACATTACCATTCTGATACATTAGGACTGTTGCCAGTTCAGTACATTCGATGATCTGAAATTCTTTCGGAAAATGCGACACGTGTCAACTTGAGTAAATATAGTAGAATTGTTTGGGATTTAATTCATAATTCTGTAAGTTCTTCTTAAATTGTTATTTTATTGTGATAATTCAATAATTTAAGTTTTTGAAACCCTGATGGTTTTGCTGCTTTCTCTTTCATAGTTTATAGTTAAAAGAGCATTTATACTGTTTATCGTTATGTTTATCGTTATGTTTATCGTTATGTTTAATGTCATAAATGCAATATGTAACTCAGCTTCGTTCCATAAAAGATAAAGTGTATCTGGGAACATGCTTAACACAGATACGTCAACATTTTCGTGTTTTGATCACACTTAGTAATGTCCACATTTATAAACAAGTACACATTATATCCCGGTAGCAAGCATTTGTCTTTTGTGTCTAACCCATTTAAAATCTCTATTAGCGATGAAACAACCGTTGAACTGATCACCATGTAATTTTGTTGATTTATTTATGTTATTCCAAGAATTCCAATTTATTTTGTGTCTTGATTTTGAAGTAACACTTTGGCAGAATTGTGTCAAAGCCATTTATTTTTGACTTGGCAGATTCAACTAATGGTCGGATACTAAGTACTTAAGTACGATATATTAACTGCGATATATATCTTCACAATTTGCATACATGTCCTAAGTACTTAAGTAAAGTACTTCGGACATGTATGCAAATTGTGAAGATATATATCGCAGTGAAAATATATATGGGAACACATCTTAATGGGAAATGAGGCCTGATAATATACTAAGTTTCACTTTAGCAAACTTGAATTTGTATGCTTGTGTTTCCTTGCAAAACTGTATGTTTCATATATGAGCAAAATGAGACGGGAAATGTTCAATGGTGGATCCTCCAATTGTCCGTTTGTCTGTCTGATAATCGGATAGTTTATTCGTACGATGAGGGTCTCTCTCTCGATGTAAGGATAAGTGAACATCGTAAAAAATTAAAGTGCCGATTTACCCTTCATGATGGGCGTTTAAGGACATACGTCTGCCTTCGGATCAAATGTTTTCTTCTAAATATGGATGTATAATCATTATTGCTTGTTTGTAAGCCTGTCAGTTAATCATTATATCCAGTAACCTGTAAATATGCTTTGTAACAAAAACAGTAAGATGGATGATTTAATATACAGCATTTCGCATTGTGCTTTAAAGTTTGTACTTACCGGTTATAAATTTAACATAATATGATTATATATTAATGTTTTATCTAGAAACAAAACAAAACTCAAAATATCTACAGTCGGGCTCAAGATACCAAATTACATTTTATTATCCTAGAATGTGACATTCATGTAACGAGAGAGAGAGAGAGAGAGAGAGAGAGAGAGAGAGAGAGAGAGAGAGAGAGAGAGAGAGAGAGAAGACATATGAGCAAATCTTATACTATCTATTTTGCAATTTGTCAACGATAATATTGGAAAAATTGTATATAAAGTCATATGTTTGATTCCAACGTTATCATTATGTCGGTCTGTCACGTCGATGTTTTCTTGACATGCCACCCCTGATGAATCTGCATATAATGTATTTTGTATGTAACTATGGAGATTCTGGTCAACAGAGCACTTTTTAAATCATTCATAATCATAAAGGTTCAAATAACGAATGTTTTCTAACGCTGCACATTATATTATCAGTTGACATGATCTTCGCAGTGAGACAAGTCCAAGGGAAGTGCCTTGAGCAGAACAATGTTTTAAATGCAATATGAGAAACAATGCTGACATCAAATAATGACGTAAAACCATTTTGTTTGTGGTACAAACTTGCTACGCACAAGCTCTGTCTTAATAGCAAAGTCGCTCTTAATAATAAAATTTATTTCTGAAAATAAACATGTTTCGCACCACTTGTAATGAATTGTAAATTACTTGTATGATCAAAACATTATAAACTATAAACAAGATATATTGCAAGTCTTCCTGGGTTGTAGGTCTAGAAAAAAATTAAAGAATGAATATGCTAAAGATTTTACAAAGAAACTGATAGGTTTTCAAATTTATTTCTTAACTTTTATTTTTAAATATTGTTTAATTTGAATGTTTAATTTCAACTTTAATTTTGATGTTAACTGTTAAGGTGATACATTAATAGTTTTTGCCAAACAAATAATTGACATAGACAAAGTAAACAAATTCTATTCAAGAGAGAAAACGGTTAAACAAGTGTCAAACGTATATAGATATTACACAGGATTAAATGCTATACATGGAGATTTATGTACTAGTAAAGAAAATATAATGTACCATCTACCTATAAAATAGGGAAGTATAGTAGTGCTTACTATTAGCGATAAAAACATACTTTATGGTGTAAAGTTAGCTTTTTGTGAACGACATGAACATATATAGTCCTTTCCACAGCTGCTTAGATCACTTAAAATAGAGACACTACTGAACTCACCTGAAATAAATAAAATTTGTCCGTTACAATTACCACACCCACTTGCTGGGTTGTGTAGAATTATGAATGTTGGTATAGTGCATATGTAAGCATCGTGATTGTTTTTAACATTTGAAACATCATACAAGAATCACTAATCTGATAACGGTATTTGGTCCGCATTTATAAAACAATCCGCACTTTGACAAAGGTTATTTACCTAACTGAGCAACATAATTATTTTGTGTCTCAATAAAAAGGCGTGGACGTTATCACTGTATTTTTGAATTTGAAGAAATGCACATTTTACATGTCTGCGGTACAACGCGTTACTACGAACAATGAGAACGTGTATTATATTGAAAGCATTCTTTATCAAAGAAAACAGTAAGTGAAAGTAAAACAAAACAGCAACAAAACAAAATAACCCATCGAATCAATAACGTTCGCTGCAAAGCATATCCAACCAGTTTCAATTCTGGGATTACCACTATGCAAGTCATCAACAATAAATAGAAGCAAACGGTACATAACAGCTCATTCTTAGATTTCATTTAATAAAATGCCACATAAAAATCAGCAAGAACAATCTCAGGGAATGATATGTATAGACCATATTCCTAAAATTCGAATAATGTTTTCTGCCAAATATTTGTGGTGTGTTGTGTCATCAGAGCATTAATTGGAAAGTTAATATGGCAACAATGAGATAAACAAATGTGATCGTATTTACTTAGCAATTGTATTGGTAATCTTCGCAGACCCTCGTTATAGAGCCAGTGGTAGTTTCGACGACGAGAGACACAACAACCACTCATTCCTCCAATTTAAAAAGCAAATCTCTGGAATACTGGCAACAAGTGACTCTTTGGCGACCAGAATAGTCAATTGTATTTAAAATTACTTAGTTATAATTATATGGACGTTTTTCTTATCCACGTCTTATATTGTTAATGAAGCTGTAAAAGTGGACCCCAAAGAACATTTTGGGAAGGTATAATTCATCTCAGGTCATCAATGTCATCGAGGGTCAAAACACTTTTATCGTTATGTTCAAGAACAGTGGACAAAAATGATCGCGGCTGTTGCGAAATTCATAATAAAATCACCTACTAAATTTCCACTGACATTTGTTATGTATATTTAATTTTGCTAATGATTATATATATATATATATATATATATATATATATATATATATATATATATATATATATATATATATATATATATATATATATATATATATATATAAAATCTCAGAAGAGAAGATTTCACACCAGTGGTACCAAGATTTGCGTGACCATTTCTTACCTTCATTCACTTCTCTGACAAATGACAAGCTTTACGACCTGTACAAACAAGTATGCAGAAATGTCAGCGTACCAAAACTGTTAAACCCACATGACACATGATACAACAATTAAAACAAGATTATAACTCTGGAAAAGCCTTATTAGCCAAGATCTTTGGAAGTTTCTTACCGAGTAACAATGGAGCGCGCACTAGATGCACACATTTCATCATCCCAGAAACTCTTCACCAACGTTGTTCCATATATTCCAAGATAAATAGATGACATGTTGGTTGATAAGAAATATAAATGCCTCACGTCTTAAAGCCCCGCTAATATATCCAGAATTCCAAAAACCAGGAGCAAAAGTATCGAATCGCTATAGAAGCAATATCCAGCGATACTTTTCTGCCATAGGAAAAAGAGAAAAGCCCTCGACTAAAATTCAAAGTAAAAATCACAACAGCATCCACAACCCCGGCATGAGTGAAATGCATTTTATGTTTGTCGGTTTTATTAGGATTGTTATTTAACAAGTGTTTTAGTCATATCGCTATGATGAGTGTGGTAGTTTATAGTGATGCCTAGCAATGATGCATCATGCCGCAGACATGTATCATTATGTGTCACCCAGTCACATTATCCTGACACCAGGCCGACCAGTCCTAACACTAACCTCTTAATGTTGAGCACCAAGCGAGGCAGCTGTTAGTACCATTTTTGTAAATATTTGGTAATGACTCGACCTGTGATCCATCCCACGACCTCCCGCTGCCGCGGCGGACACCTATAACCACTAGGCCACCGGAGCCGTTCACTTAAAATGAGAAAATCCTACATTTCGGACTGCTTCACTGTGAGCTCCGCACCGGGGAAGGAGATTCGTAGGTCATTTCTATTGCGGTAATATTCTGCGGTATGGGCAAGCCATATAATCCGCAAATGTGAATTCAGTATAAATACAAGGTGGACCAAATCAATAATAATAATAATAATAATAATAATAATAATAATAATAATAATAATAATAATAATAATAATAATAATAATAATAATAATGAGGACTTTGTATAGCGCATAATAGCGCATAATCTTTAAAAGCTCTAAGCGCTTTACACCATCAATAATGATATGACTACACTACAGAACAAATGAAAAAAACAATGAAATCGGAAAACATAAAAACATGCTGAAAATATATGATACAAAGCATGATTAGGTCGCTAAGTTTGTCCGTGAAGTCGAAACAGGTGAGTCTTGAGAGCACTCTTAAAAGGGACCACTTTGTCTTTGTATCTAATTTCAATGAGCAATTCGTTCCACGTTGCCGGGCCCTGGTATGCAAACGAACGTTGTCCATATGACTTTGTTTTCACCTTGGGAACAATGAGTATACGATTATCAGAAGAAGAACGTAAGGATCTAGTTGGTGTATACACATGGGTGAGGCTGGATAGATATGTTGGACTGGAGTCTGTCATTGAAATATAGAACAGAGAACACATTTTGTGTTTGATTCTGTATCAAATTGATAGCCAGTGTAGGGTACAGAGCAGTGGTGGGGTGTACTCTGATCGAGGTACTCTAAAGATGATCAGTGCAGCTGTGTTTTGAACTTTTTGAAGTTTCTGGAGTAAATATTGTGATGAACCAGACAGTCCCGTACTGACTGTGAGAATTTAATGTTGGTGTTGCTGATATTTATTGTCTGAGGTAAAGGATGTGAATGAGAAAGTCTTTGTGTTGTGACCAGAATAGCCTCAGTTTTATCATCATTCATCTGCAGCTTGTTACATGTCATCCATGATTTCACATCCGAAATACACTTCTCTACTCCATGGATGGTAGCATCAACTTCAGTTGGGTGGCTAGACTTGTATATTTGGGTGTCATCAGCGTACAATTGGTGCAACACTGGGTGATGATCTATGACACTTGAGAGCGGCTGAGTGTACAGAATGAAGAGAACAGGGCTAAGAACGGAACACAACAAAATACGTCAACCGGGCTGGAGTGTATTCCATTTGCAGATATAATTTGTGTCCTGTTGACTAAGTGGGACTTCAACCACTGTAAGGCTATATTTTGAATGCCAAATACATGCTGGAGACGGTGAAGTAATATATCATGGTCTATTGTGTCAAATGCTGCAGATAAATCCAGGAGAGTGAGGACTGTAATCTTTCCACTATCCAAAGCAGAGAGAATATCACTAAATACTTTCAGAAGAGTAGTTTCCGTACTGTGGCAAGGGCGATATGCAGACTGTACATTGCTAAAAAGACTGTTTGAAGTCAAATGAGATACAAGTTGAGTTAGAACAACCTTTTCTAAGATTTTTTATATGAAAGGGAGATTAGAAACTGGGCGGTAGTTCTTTAAATCGTTATGGTCCAGTGTTGGTTTCTTCAGCAGTGGCTTTACGATGGCAGTTTTGAAAAATGATAGGAATTCCTCATATGAGAGAGAGGTATTAATAACATCAGTTAGTGAAGGCAATATTGGTCCTAAGCACTCAAGCAGCAGTGATGTCGGAATTGGATCACATGACTTTGGTTCACTTTTCATCACGATTGTCCGTACTAAATCTATGGAAACAGGTTCAAATGCTCCTAACAGTTGTAGCTGAAATTCTGCATCATACCTGTATGGTGACGAATCAGTTGAAATTGTGCTGTCAAGCGAATCTCTAATGGTTTGAACTTTGTCATTAAAGAAATTTGCAAATTGGTCTGGTAGGTCTAGTGGAGAGAAGGTCATTGGAAGTGGTATACATTTGTTCCTTGACATTAGCTTGTTAGTTATCTCGAAGAGCTCATTGCAGCTGGAACTCTCCGTGATCTTAGTACTGTAGTGGGATGATTTGGCTAAATGGACTATGTTTGTTACGTTCTTCTTAGCGGCTTCGTATATTTGTTTATGAATAATGAGTCTGGTGGAAAGCCAAAGCCTCTCTGCTTTTCGGCGATGTCTTTTAGCAGTGCGAAGCTATACCTATGAGAACACTTTTTTATTGATACTCTGCATTTGGTGGCTGGGGCATGTTTTTTAAGCAATGACCGCAGGCAGTTATCAAGTTGTTCCGCTGTTGGATGTAAGAAAGTTGATAGGTTTTCTTGGATGCCATGCATGAATTTGGTTCATATGGGTCCATCGCATGATGCGTTAACTAATTAGCACGATTCCCAAAACAAAAACGTAAGTATTTAGCCCATAAGAATTAGACAGTATAACATGGACAGTAACCAAAACCACTTTAGATCCAGACACGCAATGTAACTAACCAGGGTTCCGATGTGTAAATCCTATTTACACCTTGGCGGATCGTTCAGATATTTCAGTGCTTGGTCCTAGAACCATATATGGATTTCACGAGTTGTCTCACTTAGCATGTAATACCAATTAACCAACAGGGTGTATGAGCGGTGCATTGTACATACGCCGAAAATTGTTAAAGCTATTGACTTAAACGGATACTTGGAAGTTTAACATCGAACATATGACTATACCAGAGATAAACCATTGAATGTGTATTTGAGGGAAAGGATGCATTTTTACAACCACGGAGTCCACTCCAGTTGAGTGATTCCCTTGCCTCGATTTTGCAGGAACAGTGTTGAGATTTTAAGAACGTGATTTTCATTGGATGCGTTGGCTTGCCTCTGCATCGAACGAAATTCACAGACCCGTAGCACCGAAACACTTGAACGATCCACCAAGGTGTAGATAGGGTTAGCCCATCGAAATTTTGGCTAACGAGATGGACACAGACTGAGCGAACTTCAAGCTCATAACACACCCAACACAAAGGCGAAATTACGTATAAATATGGGAACGTCTTTAATCCTGTATCCTCGGGAGTGATGCGATTTTCAGAAAAAAAAAGTTTTCTACTCTACTAATCAACCATAAGAGAGTTCGTAGGTTTTTGTTCAATAATTCGATGACCCAGTTTAAGACGACACTTTTAAAGTTGGAAAAAAAAATCAAACATTAACTACCCGAGATCAACATGAACCTACAAAGAGTATCGAGACGTGACCTTTTCACTTATCGTCTTCGGTTGTCTCCTCCGTTTATGATAATTTAGGAAGTGTTAGTACAGACATTAAGCGGTTACCTCACACCAGTTCGACGAATGATTAAAGAATACGATGTGAGTACATTTAACAGATGTACATGGCCGAATGGTCTCGCGCTTATATAAACAAAGGAAGAAAGGAACAAGCAGCCGTGCTACCAACCGTTGGTTTGTTTACGAAAATGAACGGCAAAGCACTGTAATGCCGGAGAGCCGAGCACAACCTTATAACCGTGAGAAGGTATACAGCCCCTTCGGCACCGAACGGTATAGCTGGATGTCTATCCACAACGGCGTTACACGAAGCAACGACCTTTTAAATCAGCCAAAACCTTAACTAGAGACGTTATAGATGAGAATATGGTGAACATAATGGAAGTGTGAGCCAAAAGGTTGCAACAGTAGCAAGAGAGAAGGGAGAGGCAATTCTATAGCATCAATGAAAACTGGATAAAGATCAAAGAAAGATCTAAAGGAATTGATCCCTAATGAGGATATTGAGGTCATCTCTATCGCTTAATGTAATACAATTGAGGTCAGCAACTTCTAGCAATGTAAAAATGTAGCCCCAATGTGAAACATATTGACAGTCTTGCCATCTTTCCCAGTTGTATCCAGCTCTACTTGGACACCTACAATCAACTTCTACAAGAACCTGCTCAGCATCAAAGACAAATTAATAGAAATGAATATTGGCAAAATTACTCGAAATTAGACCGTGGTTAAAAACTAATAATACGAATTTTGTCGTGTGGGGCTTGTTTTGCAGAAGACTTACATCGAATGTAGTATTGAGGAGTTCTTTAATATTTTATTGGTATTGACTCTCATCAGCCTGAGGCTGCAAAAATGTAATATTTGAGCTTAGTCTATTTCACATACCAAATTCTTTATGTGAGCTAATGTAGATATTATCACACGTGTATTTGCATGTGTTAGAAAACTTAGAAACATATTGAGAATCTAAATCATAATGTGAACATTTAAATAAACCAGTTAGTTCAGGGAATGCAATAGTAACTGTTAAATACTGAATCAAGTTTGATTTTAGTTTTGATTTCTTCAACAATATTCGGTTCAGATTAATCTCTTTTGTTTTAATTTACGATAGCAATATAATCGTAAATAGTTGCTAATGCTGATAATGTTTTGTTTAATTTACAATAGCAATATAACCGTAAATAGTTGCTAATGCTGATAATGTTTTGTTTTAATTTACGATAGCACTGTAATCGTAAATAGTTGCTAATGCTGATAATATTTTGTTTTAATTTACGATAGCACTGTAATCGTAAATAGTTCTTAATGCTGATAATATTTTGTTTTAATTTACGATAGCAATGTAACCGTAAATAGTTGCTAATGTTGCTAATGTTTTGTTTTAATTTACAATAGCAATATAAACGTAACTAGTTGCTAATGCTGATAATGTTAATGTCGGCCATATAAACAAATCTTAAAGTTTCTGTATAGTAAACTCTACTCTTCGTAGCTCTTATATTAGCAACTACTAGTCTTCATCATCATGATCATCTTCTTCTTCTTCTAATTATTATTATTAATATTTATTTATTATTATTATTATTAGTATTATTAGTATTAGTATTATTATTATTATTATTATTATTATTATTATTATTATTATTATTATTTCTAGAAGGAACAGATAATGAGAAGTCCCACCAGAACACGCCTAGTTGTTGTGAGAGGTACTGGTAATGAACGGAAGTTGGTGTTACTAAACGACCCAGGAACCATGCCTCTTACCAACGGTAGACAGCTTGCTGTAAATCTGACAAAAACAGAGAATGATATTAGTAGAGTCACGATTGAAAAGAGCGAAACGTCCAAAGTGAGCAATTCTTTGGTTGGAAATAGCAAAATCTTGTCTAAGGATGTGGACCTATCGAAGAGTAGGAGACTTAGAATAGGAAGCTTTATAAGGGACCAGCCTTTAAGCACTACTCCACCCACAAGTGGTCGAGCTCCAGTTAAGGTTTCTGGCAAGGCGGTCGATGGAGTAGAGATTAATGCACGAGGTTCCTTCGGAGATATAAATATTCCTAAAGGGATTGAAGTCGCTCTGAAAAGATTGCAGGGAGAAAATTGGCAATTGTCAAGAGAAACAAATGAACACAACAATCACGTCCACGTTGACAGCGTTATTACTGTTAAAGGAAATAACAACAAGCTGGGTTCCACGGACGCAATGGCTCTTAAGTCACCTGCTTCCAGAGATGCAGATATGGTCGAGGTTGCAGCTAGAGCCTTCGGTACGGGACTTCAGACCATGCCGGCTTCTAGGCCTCAAGACGTGAAACGCACCCACGAATTTAGAGTACATTCACGCGACGATACAGTGCCTCAAGGACCAGAAGGTGTTATCGATAGGTTATTTGAACCAAACATGTCCAACATCTTGAGACATCAGTCCTTAGGAGGAGAAAAACTGAACATAACAGATGTTGTACCCTTGTCTATATTGGGAATTTCGTCATCAAAAGGATTGGGTTTGTCAGCCCCATCCTCATCGGTTTCTGCTTTATACCGGAATACTGCCACTAATATGGAAAGTCAACAAACAAAAACTTCTACATCAGTGGATCTTAATGCAAATGACTCGACTGGATTGAAAAATACCAGAGTGAAAGTAGGACCAGCAGCACATGTAGATGAAGTCTTGATAGCTGACCCGTATTCTTCCCATACTAATATCAGTGGAGAGGTACCCCATACGCTAATTAAGTCTCATCCAGGAGCATCTGCATCGGCCGTACGGCTTGATTCATCTTCTTCAAGCATGCGATCTACAAAAGTGATCCAAAAATCAATCCAAAAAACGACATTTAGCAAGACAAGAGTCATGTCAGCTAAGCTAAACATAGACGCCGGAGCCATATCTGCTCCTGGAAGTGACTCTATGGCCGTTGCAGCTAATGTAGGTCTCAACACTTTTAGTTTGACACGGTCTATGCCTTCAATGGCTGTTTCTACTAAACGACCTCAAATAGGAGGTTCAATAGAGGTACAAAAGCAATTAAACGGAAAAACAAAAATTATTTTGAAGGATGCCAATAATAATCCTATTGTTCTTCAAGCGACAGGTCCTGTAGAGATTAAAAGAATAGTTTCTCCGAATGGCAGAATCAAGTTTATCGTTAATCCGATAAGACAGCCAACAACCGAGGAGACTGAGTTAGATGCCGAGGAGATTCTTTCTATAACCACAGCTGCTACAGAGGAAACGGAAGTACCAACAGTAGAATCATCGACGCAGTCTATATCCTCTGCTAAGAAACAATCTGCTATATCAACCACAGATATCATTTCTGTAACGACGTTAGCAAATAGAGTAATCAGCACAGGAGTTGAAAGCACGCTACAGTCTAAGTCGTCTGCGAATGCACCCATAATGAAACAGGAACCAAACATAAATAAATCGAGACAAGTTGCTCAAGCAGTTATTACACATCAATTCGAATCGAGTACAAACACTATATCATAGTAACTATATTAAATGTAGCTTTAGTTATCAAATTATTACATAGATGACCACAGATATAATTTCTGTAACGACGTTAGCATATTGAGTATTCAGCACAGGAGCTGAAAGCACGCTTAAGTCTAAGTCGTCTGCGAATGCACCCATGAAACAGGAACAAAACAGAAATAAATCGAGACAAGTTGCTCAAGCAGTGATTACACATCAATCCGAATCGAGTACAACCGCCACATGATAGTACATAAATTAAAATGTAGTTTAGTTATCAAATTAGTACATTGATGTTTTCGGAATAGGGCGTGTGTTTTATTTTAAATTGAGCCTGATACAGAATATGTGCCAAATTGTTGATGTGCAATTTGCTTGAATGTATTTGATTAGCAGAAAGTGTAACAAATGAATTCAATAGAGAAAATGTACAATATGGCATTGGACGATGTCTGATTGTCTTAGAGGTGGGTCAAAGTGGTGAGTCAGTTTCTAACATGGATGACAAGAAGCGTAAGAGTATTTAATAAACAAGTCGAATATCTTCAATTTGTGCAGCATAGGCAAATTATATGCATTGATCTTGTTTAATTAAGAAGGCGACAATAACAGTCCAAAGATGAAATATTTTTGTATCAAATGTTTGCCAAAAGTGTAAAAACAACTATTTTAGTATTGACGATTTTCTTTAAAGGAATGTTCATATTTTCCAAAACAATATAAATTTAATTCAAGTGAACCGCTTTTTCGAGACATGTAGTTACGTTCCGAATTTTAATGGGTACGATTACTGTCAAAACTGAAATATTTTAGCAAAATAATAATTGTGCCATTTCCAGAAACAATTGGTGAGTATAACGACAGTTTTCTTTCTTTTGTTTATGGTTTGTTCTCGAAGTGTGTGCATCCGTGTAATGTTTGCGCTGGTGAAAACACAATTTCAAAAACGCAATGTATATGTCTTTATTCTTTATAATATGTACATTCATGTGCTATCCACTGTTTCCATTTTTTACCAGCATCAATAGAAGCAAAACGTTTCAACAATCGATCAAAAGCAAACAGAGAAATGAAACAAAAAATAGGTTTCTTTCGCTTAGTTTAGATAAAAATTAAGATTGAATTCCTTTCTTCTTTGTACAAAATCCGTACAAATCTGCTGTGATGAGATGACATTTGATATTTCAGGAGATAATTTTAAAAAATCAGATGGTAATCTACGAAACAGAGAATATATAAAATAAGACTTAGAAAATGCAACTAATGTTAGTACATATATGCAAATATTCACGAGTTGAGTTGAAGCTTTGTATTGTCACTCGTGGGAACTATTTGAATGCTTGAGAGTTTCCTTTGTATGGGTTTGTGTATGTTTAAAGATGTTACCTGCACTAAATGACTGTGTAGTTCATTACATACGTTTAATTCAAATATATTTTGGAAGAATAATGTAAAATGTATTCAATTCTATTTTGTGTTATATGTTGACCACGTTTTAAAATCATATTATTTTTAAACATTTGATACATGTATAGATTGTATGTAACATGGCACATCTATACAGATTACGCACGTTCATTTAATTTATTATTTTGTTTTAATTCTAAATATGAAAATAATAGACAAAGAATGGTTAATTAACTAATATGAAGATTTCTGCTATTTGTTTAGTTTTAGTGATTACGTTCAACTTTGTTATCTGTATATTCCAGATTTTGATTCATTAATGTAAAAGTTATTGAGTTTTGGGGCAAGGTCCAGGAGGTGGATTAGGAAGTGTATGGGTGGATTGTCTACAGTTCTTGTTTCCCATACTTCTCTACACCCCTGTATCATTGTGGTTGTGTTGTTCGTCCGTCGATTCGACGAGGACCTCTCTAGTCATAAGAGGGTTGGAGGGGCTGGTTCTGTTCTGTGAGTGCGCAGATGGCTGATAAGACCAATCTTCTCTCACTTAAACACACACACACACACACACACACACACACATATACACACACACACACCAACCTGTCCTACACAGTGACATACATATAATTCCATTCCAGTGTAGATCGTAGCCTGACTCTACATTCTTTAAAACAAACTTATATATTTACTGTTGTTGGTCGTCCGTTGATTTAAAAGCACCTCTCTAGTCATCCGAGGGATGGAAGAGCTGGTTCTGTTCTGTGTGTGCGCACATGGCGGATGAGTCCAAGCCTTGCACTGAATGTTTATTTGCATAAATGACAGGGAATGGGTGGGACATCTCCAGGAGGGTTGATGCAACGTGAGTTTACATCTTGCCTCTTCAGGTCTGCAGCTGCTGTCCTACCAGGTTCGCGAAACCTGGATCCTTTGTGCACAGAGGAACGCCAAGTGACTTGGTCACTTGTTGTTTTATCTAAGGAATCTGGGTTTATGTTGAATGTTTTCAATGAAGCTTTCAGATTGTCTTCTTCTAAGCATTTCTTCTGACCTACGTGGGATTGCTGTATTTGCTGTAGTTCGCCATATAAGTCTTAGACAGCCGGTGGTCTGACATACGTACATGTTTTTCACCGCGTAGCTGGTACTGCAACTGGATGGTGTGGATTCTGCGGAGACCTGCCTTGCTTTAGCTTGCCATAGAAGAGTCTTTTAGGCAGCCAGTAGTCTGGCATGCATACTATATTTCCTGCCCCGTGTAGCTGGTACTGAATTAGTATGGTGTATATGCTGGGAAGACCTGCATGGACGAGTACCTCAGTGTATGGAACCTTGTCCTGCTACTTGATGTTGAGGAGTTTCCTAAGACTTGTGGTGTGAAAGTGGTTCAGCTGCCAGTTATTGACCCACCGTCCACGTTTCTGGTGAATAAAGTAGTTTGGGGAGCACAACTGCGCTGCAGACCTTTCGTTTGGTCTGGATGCTGATGCCTCTTCTATTCCATACGTTAGCATACAATCTGCCGAAAGTTGAATCGGCTCTGGCAATGCGAATCTTCACGTCGTTGTCAATACTAACACTCTGTGACAGTGTGCTGCCAAGGTAGGTGAAACGGTTCACTACGTTGAGTGTTTGGCCGTTGTCGATGATGTTGGGGCGCAACATAAGAGTTTTCAGGGGCCGGCTGATGCAGGACCTCAGTCCTTTTGGTACTGTTAGTTAGACCAAAGCTTGAGCTGGAGAATTTGCCAACTCTGCATTGCAGGTATGGCTTCTGAGCCAACATTGAGGGCGCAGTCATCAGCAGAGAAACGTTCCATGATGGTGTCTGTCATGTCTTTGGTTTTCGCTTGAAGCATCTTGGGGTTGAATAGTTCTCCATCTGTACGGTACCTGATGCGGACTCCAACCTCGCCGTCTCTGAAAGAGTCAGACAGCATGGCGGAGAACAATATACTGATCAGTGTCTGTGCAAGAATACAAGCCCACTGGACGCTAACAGTTACTGGGAATGGATAAGATGTCTTTCCAATGTCATGGACTCGTGCCTGCATGCCAGCGTGGGAATGCTGGACCATGGATATAATTTTTCTTGGGCATCCGTACTTAGCTATTATCGTTCACAAGCCTTCTCTGCTGACAGTGTCAAAGGCCTATGTCAAGTCAACGTAGATGGAGAAAATGTTGGTGTTTTGCTCTTGACATTTCTCTTGTAGCTGCTTCGCAGAAAACACCATGTCGATGTTCCCACGTTCTTTTCAGAATCCAGTAGTCCCTGGTCAAAGGTGTACAGTGAGGTGGTTTATTAGGATTATGGCGAGTATCTTTCATGCAATTAAGAGTAATGATATACCCGGGTGGTTGTCGCAGGTCTGGCTGCTCCATTTGCGTTTATATGGGTGGCTTATGGAAGCGTCTTGGAATACCTGGATGGATTGTCTCTTGCCGCCACATCAGTAAAACAGTTATTGGAGCCTTTGTATCAGGGCTGCGTCCCCTTCCTTGTAGACTTCAACCGCGAAGGAGTCTGAACCAGGTGCTGCTGTCCCACTGAAGAGCAGACGTATCGCCTTCTGTGTCTCCAGCTCGGTTGGAGGGTCATCCAGTGCTCCGTTGACGGGTAATTCGGGGAGACGATTGACGGCTTCATCACTGATGGATGAAGGGCGATTCAGGACTCTGTCAAAGTGTTCAGCCAATCGTTAAAGAATCCTCTCTTTGTCAGTAATTAGTTTGTTCCCGTCTGCCCTGAGAAGGGGGATGATCTATAAGATGTAGGTCTATACACTTATTTCGGGGCATTGTATA
This sequence comes from Unio pictorum, assembly GCA_030141615.1. Lineage (NCBI taxonomy): Eukaryota > Metazoa > Mollusca > Bivalvia > Unionida > Unionidae > Unio > Unio pictorum. The sequence continues at coordinate 8,064,631 of JARLTB010000007.1, read as the reverse complement.
AGTTCTTCATGTCACGCTTGTCTGCGTAGCACTGGAGTTCATCAGCTTTGTTGTTCAGCATTTGTCTCGCATCTGACGGAGCTTCTGCTGTACAATTATGCGTATGTTGTTGAAAGCATCTTTCCAAGAGGTGGACGACTTAAGGTTGTTGAGGTAGGTATGCAGGAGGCAATGTTTTGCATCCAACAACTGCTTGATCTGTCCGCAGTTCTCTTTAAACTAGTATTGATGCCTTCGGATTGTGGGTCCTAGGATTTCTAAACCTGTACATTAGACGAGTACTCGGAATTCTGCTCACTCGGTCTCCACATTCTGATTGTCGAGAGGGGTGGATTTCAGACGTTCTTCCAAGGAATCCACGAGAGACGTTTTGGTACTGATGCATTTCAGCTTGGTGATGTTCTGTAGTTTAGGAGCCTTCTGTCCATGTTGGCGTCTTTTGGACTGAATGCGGATGTTGAGCTTGGTGATGATGCGGCAGTGGTCTCTGAATCAGTCACTTCTGTCTGTTGCTCCAAAAGATAGTATATCCGGAGTTCCTTTCATAGATATCGATTTCTCCTGCACGCCGGGTATCGCTCAAGTCAGCAATGCCAACGTTGTATCTGGAGAGTCCTTCCTATTAGGGCCAGTCAATGACGTTTACAGGGATGTGGTCGCTACAGCTTCTTGGAGCTACAGGTGAGAACTGAGTGCCAAGTTTGGTCCAAAGGTGGGTGAGCTACTCCCGAAGGATCCCGACTGCATAGCCAGCTTGAGGTGTTACCCCATCCCAGGACACCCCACACACCCTTGTATCCCACATACATAAAAAACCATGGCATTTAAAGTGCTTGTATAAAGCAATTTGATATACCAATACTATTGGTATATCAAATTGCGATCCGCCTAAAGCGCACAAATACGCATATATGAACACTCTGACCTGCAGTAGATTCTGGATCAAAGATAAATTTTCACAATTTAATCGTTAGTGACACATGATAATAACAATAAAAGTATTATTACTCCTCGTCTTCTAAATAAATTTAATATGGTATACATTTTCATGCATAACGGATACATTTTGCAGAAATGTGTAGTGAGAGAGAAACGTAATTTGGGCTGGATTAAAACATTAAAATAGAAAATATACCAATTAACGTAGAGAAAAATGGTTCGTTGCAACGACATGTCTGTCATTTCCTTGGGATTTTTCTTTAGTGTTTATAAATTAAAACAATTTGCTACCATTGGGACTTTATACAGTAAATGCCTGTTTCCTCAGTTACGTGGTACAAATACTATGATGGATTAATGGTATTTTGTTATTGTCGTTTCTTAAACATACTATAATGTTTTGAAAGTCGAATATTATTAATTAAATATAAAAATGTTCAAAGCCCCCCCCCCCCCTCTCTCTCTCTCTCTCTCTCTCTCTCTCTCTCTCTCTCTCTCTCTCTCTCTCTCTCTCTCTGGACCATCGAAGCAAGATGCTGGCTAACATCTATGAAATAATGTTAAAGTTAAGCTTAACCAACGGAAATATGAGATAGACAGACATAAACAGAGACAAAGAATGTGTGTGTGTTTGTGTGTGTGATTGGGATTTTTAACTAAGCTTTCACCAGTTTTCAGTCATATCTCTACGATATCTGCAGTGTAGCAGTTTATAATGTTGTCTAGCATTGGGGCATCATGCCGCAGACATGTAGAATGATGTCCCACCCAGTCACATTATTCTGGCACAAGCCGACCAGTACTAACGCTAACCTCTTAATGCTGAACGCCAAGCGAGGTAGCTGTTAGTACCATGTTTGTAAGTCTTTGGTATGTCTCGGCCTGAGCTCGAACCCACGACCTCCCGCTTCCGAGGCGGACGCTCTAACCAATAGGCCACCGGAGCGGTTAGGGGCAGATAGATTGTATGCTCGATTGTAAAGAATGTTTTAAATCAACATTCAATATTTTAATATATTTTAATTAACTCTTGTTGATTCATCATTTTGCTTAGTTTCTATTCCACATTAATTTCAATGAGCCGGAATATGAATGACTTGGCGTTAATGTGAATGGCGTAGCTAACCAAGTGTTTGTATACGTTTCTTTATTAAAACCATTTTTCATGTTTAAATCATACTATTTTTTTTCAAATTATTTCGTTTAAAAGAATGTTTAATAAATATGTAACATCCTTATGTAGAAAAATTGAAACTAAAATGAAAACAATCAAATTACCAGTATGCAAAAATGATTGTAAATAGTAAATGGCCACAAAAGGCATATAAATATAGTTTGCCTGTATCAAATCTGAACTTAATTAAAAAGGAATGAATATATATATATATATATATATATATATATATATATATATATATATATATATATGTGTGTGTGTGTGTGTGTGTGTGTGTGTGTGTGTGTGTGTGTGTGCCACTGTTATAAATTCTACAAATAATTGTTGCAAAATAAGGTCCTAATTGACCTGTGTTTATATTACAGAGCTTTACATCTCTTTCAGAATTGCATGAATTATTAAATTGAAACATTTTATGAATAACGGGTTGCATATTTGCTATCTGCTCATAACTGCATATTTCCTGACATCTGCAAACTTTTCATGAAAGAAAAATTAATTTTAAGATAGAAACTGATTATTTATTTGTAAATTTTTACTAGCCGAAAAACATGTAAATTTCTTTAAAATTGTTGTTACCATCATTATTCTAAAATGTCATGGTTGCCTAAAGAAACTGAGCTAAAATGAGCGACTGCTTATTTCTTATTTTCTTTTATATATATATATATATATATATATATATATATATATATATATATATATATATATATATATATATATATATATATATATATATATATACTAATAATAATGATGATAATAAAATAATAAAAATGATTGTACTATATACTCTTTTCTTAAACATACCCAAATGGTGATATCCATGTCTGATATTTTATTCTGGCCAGTTTTTATATAAATTGTATTTTTCATGCCGTTATTGTTAATCTATTGTTACACCTTGATGGTTTTAAACTAACAGAAAGAAGTGAATCAAAAGTGTACTAAAATCAACAAATAAATTACTTTTTAAAATTATAAAATATTAACATAAGCGGAAATAACAGTGTTGTGAATTGAATCCCAAGTAATCATAACATTTTGTAAATAACAATTCCATAAATATATAGCTTTCCAAATCATTTACGATATTGAATGTGTTGATGTACCAATCGTCTCGAATAGGTGGATGTTTTAATAGCCTTAATTTGGAACAATGTATAAACAATTCTTCGAAAGAATTTACAATCATCCCCATATAGAGTATAAATTCAAAGAGCCCTTGGAGTACCAATTAAACAGCGCAAAGGGAAGACAAAAAGCATGAAATCCAACGGTAGAGACGTAGCAAAGGCTGTGCCCACATTATATGCATCAAGGACAAATTCCGCGACTTTTAAATACAAACCAACTGTTGAACATTACAAATAGCATTAACCTAAATGTTCTGTGTAAAGTTCAATGCATGAATCAACAAATACAGTGAATGTCATTTACCAAGCATTTTCGATGTGTTCTTAGAAACCATCAAACATATTTACAGCCATACCTGGTCATATAACATTCAACTTTGTTCAATATCGCCACAATTACCAATAGTCTTATAAAAGAACACAATACATTTACTTTTAACATCTTGAATAGAAACATCGAAGATTTTTCAATGTATTTAATTATATTTTGTGTTAAGTCATTTTGATCTACGACCAAGAAAATGTTGTTACTAAAGCTTAAAAAAATGCTACTAAATCGTTGAAAAGAAATTTACACGATTTCCAGAAAGCAGCTTGTCATATAGATCGTTAAGACTTGTACCAACCATGATGGCTGCCTCTAATACATATAGTGAAACGTTTACACAACTTCAGATTTCACAGAAAGCATGCTAGTACGTGTGCTTTCAGAAGGTATTCTAGTACGTGTGTCAATAGAAAACATTCATGTACGTGTTGTTTCTGAGTGCCGGTACAATGTATACCAATAAGCTGTCCATTATAATTATTAATATTATTTCTGGAGTTTGGTAATTGGAGTCCAGGAAAGCAAGATCCCCTAAATATTTTCTTATAGTTTTAACTTTGATCCAGAGGATCTTCAACAATCCCGATGGCCTCCTGTTAACTGTTCCTTTACATTTTAAAATTACGTTTTAAATTAAGATAGATAAGTTGGTATATACTACCAATTAGCTGTAATCCTAAAAGCGTGAATATCACACGCAAACTCGCAATTAAAGACTTTTAAATAATAAGCTTGTTTTTTTATGGTAATATGTAAACCATTAGTCTTTAATAGGTTGACTAAAGAAATGTGTTGTTTAAGTACAAAGTTATTAATTGGGGTCACTTTCTATTTCATATCAAGAATTTTCTTCAATATATAGTTTTCCATTGCTAAGAGAGTCACTGAATCTGTATAAATCACAACGGAATATTTGATTAACATCATTATGGAGTACGTTTGCATGTAATGGTATGTTTATTTAATTTGTCGTGTAAGCTTGACCTCTGTCCATAACTGAAGATCTATATTTGGTGTGTACATGCACGTTGGATTGTCTGTTATAAATATGTCTACTTTGTGTTTAGTTCAAGGCATAACCTTCATTATGACCTTAGAAGGTTCTAGAAGCGACCCTACTTACGAATTGATATTAAAGGTATTCATATTCTGCTCATGTTATTGTGGTTCAGGTTTGTATGGAAGGTTCTAATAAACACCCTATTCATACATACGCTGCTTGTAGTGAACTTAGCCTTATTGCTTTAATTATATCATGCTTCTGTTAAAGATCGTTAACATCTCATCTCTGATTGTGTGGGTTGGAGAGATAGCCTGGCAGTAGCTTCCCGTGGGTCGGTGGTTCTTGATCAAGCTCTGCCTCCACCAGTAATACTCCCCGCCATATAATGCCTATCGTGTTCAGCAAAATGGCGTTACGCCCGAAACAACAACTTTCATCTTTTGCCAGCTCTATCTTTAACAGTAATTACATTTGTATTATCTTTACGAGAAGACATATTTAAGCCATGTTTACATAAATGGGAAAATTATAAAATATCGACGAGATTGTATCTTTGCAAAGAACAGAAGGAAAGCAAGTTTTCAAACATCGCTCTTCAATTTTTATCTAATTATATTTTAGTTGACCGGAACAAAGGAGAGGCAAGATACCGACCATTATTCTTTGCCGAAGCATCATTTCTTTGCAACCAACAGCCGAGTATTTGACATACAAACCGTATATGTTTCAGTACAAATCGAAGAGTAAAAATAAGAAAATATACATGGTGTACTGAGCATATCAAGATGTAATCATAAATGACTGGTCATTAAAACGATCAATATGTCGATTCCTAAGAAGACGGCATTACTGAAGTAGCCTAAAATAGGCTTGAACACGTGTGAGCTAGATATATCATCATAAATACCTGAATAATTAGCTACATGTAGGTAGAAGGGGCTCTCTCACCCCACACATAATATGTTTTATTTTACATATAGTGCTAAATGTAAATATTTTTCTATCTCGGTATGTACGTGTGATGTATGATGCATCTTTGTTCATTGCATGCACGATACAACCGTATAGCATTATTAAAATCGTATCATAATATTTAAGGATTGAAGTTTCTTTGATACAAGTTTTAATCAACTCCAGTGGGTTTAATTTATCACATTACACTTATGGCGACTTTTTGTTAGTATCAAGAAGGTTGAATATTTTGCCTAGATTATGGTCCAAAATAAAAATAAAATTATTTAACTTTTATAACAAAAGTTTTTGAATATCCACCTTACCTTCTTATTCTTACGGAACTATTGTTTATCTTGTCAGAACTTTACCATTTACCATATTCTACAGCAGATCATTTCATGTCCGGGGTATCATCTGTATGCTCCTTTCATATTTGTAACTATGTCCAGATTTTGTATGTTAGGTATATGAATAATTACATTTATTTCGTGTATGTCTATTTATACGTGTGCATACACTAGATACTGTATCATTATCTGGTACGTTAGCATGCAATGAATGTTTATGTTATATATATCGTATTTTGTCTTTGTCCCGCGTGCTAAACAAAAGGTCGCGAATTCGAAAGTGGCATCCCAATCTCTTTCTAAATTATCTTTTTGCATTTGGATGTTCAAACATTCATTTCTTAAAATTTACTTTAGTTTAGTTCCTGTTCAAGGACGGGCAATTAAACTAATTTATTTAGTATTCGCTGCAATGTATATAATCATATCAAAGCAATGTTTTGATCGAGTAATATGCATTCTTCTCCTTAATGTGGCCTACATTATATACTAAACTGTTTATATTTATGGAAACGTTTTTCTCGTATTAAAAATGTGAACCATTTAACATTCTGCCACAGATCGTAACTCGGTAACATACGAAACGATAATATTTGCTCCCATATTTGTTTTGTAGGATCTCTGCACTTTTAATGTCTCCATATTGTTTAGTAAAATTATTTCAATATATTTATAATATTTATTGAAATCTTGCAGTGTATATAAGAGGTACTGAAATAAACTTTCAGCATGTTCATTTATGTTCATTTTTCCGCCTGAGAAAAATATATGCAAAAATAAAATGTACTGTCCTTATAAATCATTGCTAATCCTTGCGTCTCAAGTACAGCGTATATTTATAATAGGATGTATGCTTGTATACTCAACTATAGGACTCAGCAATAGATAGAGCTGCATCATGTATTTATTTTACGGTGCAATAACATTACCTGGAACATATCTTAAACTTTGAGATGTTTAACGATTCTCCTCGAAGCCTAAATATTATTTTTTCTTCTTCATCGTCACAACACAATCATGTAATGTGCATGTGTACAAGGGCTTGATTACATTTGTATACCATACAAATACAAGATTCTTGTAAAAGACAATTTCTTGTATGTTTTATTGTGCAGTACGCTGATTCATCCTATGAATACACAACGGAGTTAAAGTATATTACGATCCAGTGACACAAGTGTGTTTTCAGTTACGTTGGGTTCAGAAATTCTGAGACTGGCTATTTTCACGCATGCGCCAGAGAAATTTTAGCTGGTTTGCTTTCTAACTTTTTTTTTTTCTTCTCAGTCTGGTCGTTCTAGTTCGGTCGTCATATTCATGGTGTCCACGCGCTATTAACTAATTTTGAAAAGAAGAAACCATTGTTATCCTCTGGTGTACCTGACGAAGTGATCATAAATCAAAGAACAACAACAATAACAACAATATATTTATAACACAAAACCACCTGTATAGAAACTTAAGTTCTCTGTAAGTTGGATAACACAATACAAAACATTATGAGAGAGACAGACACAGATACTCACGAAGTCGAGCTATCTGTTATAATGATAGAAACAATTCTTTCCATAAAGCACAAATAATTGTATTCTACCTCAGTAAATTCTGGGACTATGGGTAGAGGCGAGAGGATAGGGTCTGCAAACGCGTCAAAGCGGCTCGGACGAAAGCCTTTCCGACGATGCTGAATTTTCGCTCGACTTGCTCTCACTTGACCCAGTTGAATACATGGCCACCTTTGTAACCGGCCTAAGCAATCGATAATTTTCGTCTGGAAGTTTCTTGATGACAGTTAAGTTGTAGAGTAATCAATATTCAGGATTTAACAGACTTTGGGTAAAGGACAGTGTTAAATAAATATAAAAAAAATAATATTTAATTTAAAATCTTTATTAATTGTTTACAGTTACTTTATGCAGTTTTCAGCATTGAGAAAGCAATGAATGCAAGACAAATATACACTTTAGAATATAAAAGTTTATGGCAAATAATCAATAATCGTAGATTCCAGTAAAAACATCGGTACGACGAGAACAGATGCAATGTATTAGTATTAACATTTTCCATGCTGAATTAACAGGTACGAAAATTAAATGCGGAAAGAAATTTTGAAATTTAACTTGTGCAGGCATTATATTAATCTTCGATTTTTTAGAATATTAAGTAATTATACACTTACGACTTGCTGAGTGAATCAGAGGCGTAGCTAGTGGGGGGGGGGGGGGGCAGGGGGTACATACGTCCCCGGGCGCCATACTAGTGGGGGCGCCAAAATGGGCTTTGAAATAGGTTATTTTATTGATGAAAATAATGGGTTTCAGAGTTGAGGTGGGGGAGGGGTAATGAATATTGTCCCCGGGCGCCAAACACTCTAGCTACGCCTCTGGAGTGAATACTATAATATATACAAACACACATGTTGTCTGGATAAATAACAATAACATCATGAACACTTGTAGTTTCAGAAAACATTCCGACCTCTGGATTAATAAAATGTCCTAATCTTGAGATAATCAACTTTTGTGTTTTTACATTCATTTTTTCATAAAAGCCTTGATTAATTCGACATGTTCACTTGCTCGTTTAAACGTTGGATCAACGTCACAAATATTGGAAATTAGCTTCAAGATTATGGTTAAAGTGTTACCTCTGGTTATATTTCTTGACCTTCTTAAGAGCTTTTCTTCACAGCTGAGCTGGAATGAATCGCTATGAATGTAAGATTAAAGAAAATTAATTTTGTGAAATGTACTTTAGTCGTTTTGATCTTGGTGTACAGACAACACCACCTGAAAATTTGGGTTAATGTGTTTGTTAAATTATTTGTATTAACTCTTATTTCCTAAACCATTTGAAGGACTTTGTTAGTATTTGTAACGTATTTTACGAAGTTATAAGTCAATTCATTCTTAGGCACGTGCTCCTTCCCCTTTGATAGTGGAAAGGGACAAATCATATAAACTTCGAGTTAGGTTTTGGCCGAAGTGTTTGATAACATTTCCAATACTCTTAATCAATCTTGTTTATATATGGGATGAAACATTACGAAGTTAGGAGAATGCATTCAGTGACAAGTGCATTTGATCTTTCTATCAAAGGCACGTGTTTTACAGTAATATTTATATTGTGGATGCAAAATGAAGTCACTGACTGACTTATTTGTCCACTGATCTTTTGCTGTTTTGTCTTGTAAACCCTATCAGAGGACTTTTAGAACGCGGAGAAGATATTTAACGGGCTTGCTATGCATACATTGATTGCTGATATGCTTCTTGTTTCATACAGAACATTTTAACTCAACGATGAATGTTGGGTTTGAAACGTTTTTTACCACTCTGCCCTTAGTTAATTAACGAATACTGTATTGAATACTCTGCCATAAAGACGATAAATGGTCTTTCATTCACAGAGCTCACATTCGCGTTGCCGTGTTGACGTGTTGTGACATCTTTGCATCTTAAAACTCAATACATTATTAGTAGAATTATGTATTACCCCGATACAGTTAAGGATACAGGTTGTACCAAAATTCAGTTTTCCGAGTGATATTTGTGTTTCCTTATTTGGGTCAAACAGTGTCTGTGTAACTATATCATTTACAGTCATACTAAATCACTGCTGATTATGTTGTTAAATGTAAATTAATAGTAGAATATATGTTATAAAAGGGTTTTGCGAAAAACTCTTTTCATGATCAATAATAATTTTCTGGAGCAAGGACTAAATGGTATTTTGTTTATAAAAATACGAACGGTTAGGGGAGCTAAGTATATTTGTGACCGAAGGAAATATATGCAATCCAAAATTTTCAGAACAGAAATACGAGACACTGTATAAAACACAAGAAGCTGGTTGGTTTGATCTGGATTAATCTAATTAAATACTCGATGGTAGTTTGGGTCCTTTAAAATATATGAGTGGTTGAATGACTCGATGGTAGTTGGGTCCCTAAAAACAGATGAGTGGTTCACTGATTTGATGGTAGTTTGGGTCCTTTAAAATATATGAGTGGTTGAATGACTCGATGGTAGTTGGGTCCCTAAAAACAGATGAGTGGTTCACTGATTTGATGGTAGTTTGGGTCCTTTAAAATATATGAGTGGTTGAATGACTCGATGGTAGTTGGGTCCCTAAAAACAGATGAGCGGTTCAGTGACTAGATGGTAGTTTGGGTTTTTTAAAATATATGAGTCAGTGACTCGATGGCTGTTTGAATCCTTTAAAATATATGAGTGGTTCAGTGACTCGATGGTAGTTTTTTTATCTTAAAATATATGAGTGGTTCAGTGACTCGATGGTAGTTTTTTTATCTTAAAATATATGAGTGGTTCAATGACTAGATGGTAGCTTTTTATCTTAAAATAAATGAGTGGTTCAATGACTAGATGGTAGTTTGGATCCTTTAAAATATATGAGTGGTTCAACAACTCGATGGTAGTTTAGGTCGTTCAAAATATATGAGTGGTTCAATGACTCAATGGTAGGTTTTTTCATCTTAAAATATATGAGTAGTTCAATGACTAGATGGAAGTTTGGGTCCATTAAAATTAATGAGTGGTCCGTATAAATATTTTCTTTACCTTATGTTTTTTAAACGGTCTATAAATTGGGCTTTTTACATTACTATGCAGGCTACAATCAAGTTTAATACAGTCCAGGGACTTGAGCGTATATTTGTTTCATAAACATGTGAGTGGTTCAAAAATATTCTAGTGAATCGATATACGATTTTCCAAAATCATTTATTCATCAGTGTTTTTGAGGACTGTACTGCTAAAATATTGTAGAAACAATACATGCCAATATTGTATCCATTTATGCAAATATATCCTACTTTTATAATTGAAACCGTGCATGGTTATTTTGACTTAAAATTCAGCAGAACAAAAAAACAGTTTCTCATAAATTTGGAGGTGTATGTATGTATGTATGTATGTATGTATGTATGTATGTATGTATGTATGTATGTATGTATGTATGTATGTATGTATGTATGTATGTATGTATGAGCTTCCTTATGACTACCTGCTGTTCCATATGCCTGTCTGTCTATTAAGATACTTTCTCCCTCTGGGGCGGTTCAAGTACCGATCAGTGTATATATCGAGGCCAAACATAGCTATTGTATCGATTCATCAGTCTACACACCTGTACATTGTGACATGTCAATGAAGACACAACAGCGTTATATCAAAGTACATCACTTTAAGCCATGATTTATGGCTCCGTTACGCACCTTGATACTCTGTGAATGCTCTCTCCCTCGGTTTCTTGTAGACCAAAGCGCTGACCTCTGGAATTGCTTTGGACGAGCATGGGCCTGGATACAATTTTTCTTGTAACACTTGCTCTAACGATTTATGGAAATGCGGAAAGTAGATATACAGCTTCGGTAAGTTGGTTAATTTGACAGTGTCAACTATTTTGTGTGCTAAATGGTATGAAAATTGTTAGGAAAACTACACATAATGAAAAATTGCATTTCAAAAATGTTATCTATTCAGTGGTGTTCGGCGCCCGGTGCAAGGTTCATATGTTTTGACAGCCCCCCCCCTCCCCTCCCCCCAGGCTTAGCGGAGAGTATTTGGCTTCCGGGGACAAGGTAACATTTTACGCCCCTCCCCCCCCCCCAGTGTCACTGAAACATAGGGAAACAGTAGTCAATACTGAATACAATATAATATATTCATGATAGAAAAGCAATTTAAGGCTAATCGATTTTAACTGCAACAACCACAACAAAAATGTTACCAACAGTTAGTGACTTAGTCTATATCAAATACGTCACAATCCAAAAAGTCATCATACTAAATTTATTTTTCTCGCCAGATTCAGTTTGAACCAGAGTAAATCTCAATCATCCAGACATCCTGGCAAGGACTTAGTTGTTTACTTAGTTGTTTCTTCTGAAGCATACTTTATAAAAGAATACACTGAATCCTCCAATCTTCTACTTCCGGCGCCGCTCCCCGCCCCCCCCCCCCCCCCCCCACTCGCAAAGACGGCGTCCGGTCCAATTTGCACCCCCTAGCTACTTTCACTGTATCTATTGTTTCCAAGGAGATGTACGTAGATATAAATTCGTTCTAACCAGGAAAATTAATTCGTATTCAGTCTATCTTAACACATTTTTGGTTATATCCATTCGATTTTAACACATTATTGGATATATCCAGTCGATCTTAACACATTATCGGCTATATCCATTTGATCTTAACACATTATTGGCTATATCAATTCGATTTTAACACATTATTGGCTATATCCATTCGATCATAACACATTTATATCTACTATCACCAAAGCAGATGGAGCTGAGTGCCTTTCCAGCCGACACATTGCAAGAAATGTCTGGGCGGATATTGAATCTTCGAACCTTGGATTACGCGAAAGACATTCTGTCCACAGAGCCATTGGTGCAAGAAAAACAAGCTTTGGAGTTTGTGAAGGATACTTAAAGTTAATAACTTTAGCATTACATTAAAATATCATATCTGTACAAATCAAATTCATCTGGCTTGTTATTCATTTGGATAAATTCGCTATGAAATAAAAGTTAATGAAGTGACGTGCAGAATAGTACTTGTTACAGGCTACGCCTTACTGTAATACAAACTGAGAGAATAGAATAGCTCTGTATTTTGTCATAAGTTTCTCAGACTGGTGTAAGTCATTTATGAGAGTTACAGTCAACTTGAAAATCATAAAAATACTTGCTAATGATATTTTTTCTCCACTGATTGTTGAGCTATACACGATATATTCCATTTCTAACAATAAGTGGAGAACGCTTAAAATTTAAAAGCATTTATTTAACTTTCAAGGCGACTGTTATTATGTTCAATTGTCAGTTCCAGATATATATATATATATATATATATATATATATATATATATATATATATATATATATATATATACTGATTGTGAAAATATTCAAACTAACAGTAAGAACATTCTCCATACTGCAATTAACATATATGATAATTATAAACAAACACTAACAGATAACATGCATGAATTATTAAAGCATAGTATTTCTGATAAAGGTGAAAAGTTCTACACAAAACATAGTATGAGTAGGTTTGATTCATAATTGAAAATCGTTATTATAAGAACATGGGTTTTGTTTGGGTACATTATTACCATTTCAAGAACATCTGTAGTTTCAGATAATGCATCGATGCTCGGATGAATGAAGAGTTCTGCATCGATATAATAAAACACTAAACTTTGATTTAAATTACGTATTCACTATTTGCCAATTGGCAAATCTAAAATAACCTTCAAAAAGTACCGTGTGATTGGTGGATGCAAACCCTCAAGTTCAAACTCACTTTCCAGCGTTGCAATATGACTTCCAGGCTTGATGGTTGTGATTGACAGAAGTGGCCTTTATAAATGCCTAACGATAAATTTAATATCTACCTGTCATTGTTTGCAGGAATGATTACCAAATTAATAGATTACACGAAAAAAGCCAGCCGCGAGACATCCTCAACAAAACATCCGACGTATCAACTAACTACCATCAGCGCCGGTGCAAGGTATTTTGGCGCCCTAGGCGAGATCAGATATCTGGCGTCCCCCTTCCCACTCACGCCCTCCCCCACCCGCCTTATCATGAAATAAAACCCAATTTGCATTTTTTTTGGCGCCCCCCTTAGCCCAGCGCCCTAGGCGATTGCCTAGTTCGCCTAGCGAAAGCGCCGGCCCTTACCACCATATAAACTGAAGTTGTGTACTATAACGTTGCATATAGTCCATCTTTAAGGGACTCCATCGAAATGTGTGGGTGACATGTGCTTGAAATATTTCTTGGAATTATCCTTCAAACCTTCGATATGATATTTAAACCGAAAGATATATTCAGAATTCACAGAGGTTTCATGTTACCATTTTTAACATAAGAAAAGGAAACAATACAGAAATGTTCGAGCTTGTAATAGTATTATGCCACACTTGTTGTCTGGCCTTTTGTTTCCTCCATATGACTTCATATATCATACAGATTAATACAGTGAAAAGAAACGATGGAAAAGAAAGATGGGATATGTGAAACGAGATGCGTCTAACGTTGGGTCAGTGGTATAAAACGGTGTTTAAAAGTGTATCGTAAAAGCAAAACGTGTTTTAAATAAGAGTAGCATACAAGTCTGTTTATTACATGACACGTATTTGTAAGCAGTATCGTTGTTTAAACACAGTGGCCATTAATCATGAACGAAACATTTAGGGAACCATATCTTGAATGGTGTACCGAATTATTCTTTTCGAAGAGGACTGTGCGTTAAAAAAAAAACATTTTAGGGAATGTCCATGATTCCATATTTAGTAATTCGATTAATGTAATTAAATATGTTCGGTGCCGGATAAGAGGTACGTTATGACATCTGTTGGATTTCATTTTGTTTTAAATGTTCTTCGGTGTTAAACATCTTGTTTTGCCTTTTCTGAAATTATTTTGAAACGCTCTATCACTTAGAATCAAGTTTATGAAAAATAAATAATTGGAGAGATAGTTCAAGTTTTGTGTTTAATATCAAGGAAATATTTTGAAACCAAATATACCAAGAGACACCGTAAAAATTGATCAGGCTTTACATTGATAATTCAAAGAAATAAAGTACTATGTTTAAATTTAGGATAGTTAATTCCTGTTCGTGATTAAATTACGTTTAAAGTTTAAATGTCAATTTTCTCAAATATAAAAAGAAACTAACCTCTGAAACTCTCAAGGCAATATTATAAAAGAATATTGTCTAAATTGTTCTCAGTAAAGGCCAAAGCAGAGGCTGATATTAAAACTCTTTAATGAAGAATGGATTTTATGGAAATTTTAAAACTGAAATAAGCAAAGTAAACAAAGGGAAGTAAATGAACTTGGAAAGAATATTTAAATTAATATTATATATATTATAATTATGACTAAGATGTAGTAGAAGGTAAATATATTTGTATTTTTTTTTATTTTGCTAAGACATGTAATTATCTTGACATTCGGTTTAAAGCCATTACTTATTTTATATTTCTTTATATTTCCCATAACTCTTGATAAGTTTGTTTTATATTGATGTTTAGCATTATGGATCTAAATCAATTTATTCTATGACAGGCTCGCCTAATCCTTTGACCTTGGAATCATGTTCACAATCATTAAAATGTTTCGATAAGGTTTTAATTACAGCCTGTTCGTTATATATCCTAACCTCTTTAATGGGTTTCTTTATACTACTTTATATTTCCTGTATAAATATACATGCTAATTCGATATTGCTTCCATTTATAGGTAGCTGATTCTGTCCTGTCATTCATTTATTCTCTCTTAGTTGATGGATGATCCTTTCTCTTCTCAAAGCAATATCTGAAGGCAAGCGAAATGTGAACACGTTAAAGTTAGCACTACCTAATCAATGATTTAAAGGGGGCACGTTACACCTGTGTCATATTTGATATACGTCATTACCATAGATCATTAATGTCACATACGATTTACTACATTGTAAATATCCATCACACAAATGAGTATGTGCGTTGTATAAATCATCTCACAGTGCTAAGCTTTTGACAACTTTAAATTGTTATATACGTCAAGAATGTCACACCATTATGTGCAAAGAAAAAACATTTAGACTGTAGTGAACTCTTTCCAGACTGTCAAATAACAGTAGTATACCAGATGCTGAATCAGTTAAAACAGAATATCTTTTTATCGCGGTTTCTCTCGACATCTGATGTTCCTTAAATATACCAACTAAGCCAACCATTCATTATGTCATACAACTGTAATTTCTCTTCCGCTTATTTTTTTTTTTTTTTTGGGGGGGGGGGTGGCACCAGACAGATGCCCCCTCCCCCTATCGCTTATTTTTATGAGAGCTAAATATTTCTTTCATGCAGTCATATTATCAACTCAAAATATCCTCAGTGTTAACTTATATCGAACTTTATTGATGTGTACCACAGAACCTTAGGCAATTTATGAATAGTTTTGGCATGATATTAAATTATAGTGTTGAAAAGTCAAAAATGGCTATACCAAATAATGGGAGCATTACGATTTGCCAATCTTTCGATATTCACGTAATGGACATAATACGTGCCGGCGTTCATTCAGATTCGTTGAAGTCTTTGAGAATAGTTGATTTACAAGCCGGTTGCATACATAACATCCAGTTTCAAATAAAGAAAGGGCAATAACTCTACCGAGCATTGCAGGTTCTTTGAGATTTGTCTGTATGACTGTCTTCATGTAATGGTCAGATATCTGGCAAAGTTAAATAGTAATCAGTTCAAATTAGTAGAATCATTTGCACTGCATTAAAACAAAAATTAAATACCTATTCGTAAGATAATGTTATAATTTGGAACTCATTATTTATTGTAAATAATTACCGTATATTCACACGAATAAGTCGAACCTAACGGCGAAGAACATAAACAACAGATCTGATGTCGCACAAGTCAGTACTTTTATAATTAGTCCTAATAAATTATATTTACCAAGATCTCTCGGCGCACACTGCTAATTAGCGGTTGGATTCGACATTCAATCGAGTACATACAGTATGGAACATGCAATAAAAAAAGATATTTGTTATTTACAGAAAATTCCTTTTTTCTTTTTCTTTGTCACCTGTCACTACAAGGCATAAACAAAATATATTATTCTCCCCCTCCTAAAGCATCAATATTTAAAAATATCAGACATATTTCATATGTCAAGGCATGCCTTTAAAACAATAAGACATTTAAAGTCGTTAGTAAGAAGTTTTGAGAAATGATTTTCACTCTTAAATGTAAGATAATTTTGTCTGCATGAAACAATTTTACTACAAATTCATTTTAATTTACAAACATATTTTCAAAATGATGTGTTTCTGGGTAAGAGCTGGGTGAGAGCTTTTATGAAATGAGATCTTTATGGGCAAACTGGTACAAACTTGCATTAGACAGTGAATACGTGCCCAAAGGTTCTTATCACTTTGAGCTGATTGCTACTTTAACAACGCTTTCTTTGTGTAACTTAAGTATATGGGCGTAGTTTCCTTTTTATTAAAAATATTTAAAATGATAATCCTTCTTGGAATAATCTGATTAATATCAGCATAATATCGCAAGCTAGACACAGTATGGACACAAAAGTGAAGATTTATCCACGTAATACTTCAGACTGTTTTGGTGGGAATGGACAATGAGAGAGAGAGAGAGAGAGAGAGAGAGAGAGAGAGAGAGAGAGAGAGAGAGAGAGAGAGAGAGAGAGAATGAATGAATTTTACTTCAAATATTTTGTGTTAATATTTGTATATTTGGGGAACATTGTTTCGAAACAAAGTATTCCCTTGGTGTTTGAGGCTAATATAGGATATTTTCGAGATGCACCCAGGCATTCCAGTCTATTCCATATCGTGGGTCTGTTCTAACAAAGCTAGTATAAAACATATTTGTAAACGTTCTCTCTAAAAATGTATATTTTACAATACGCATTACATAACATGTTTTACTTTGTTGATTATCCTGAAAAATGTAAACAAGCGGGACTGAAAAGGTTTAAGTGCTTCCCTATTTGGGGTGGGGTGCTTCCAATTTATTTAAATTAATATAGAAGACCCACCCTGGCTCGTTCTTGTCAGAAATGGAAGTTGTGATAGAAAAATGCAAAGCTTTGAGCCCCCAGTCAGCGGTGCCTACGGTTAAATTAATGAATATACTAATTGAAATTTTAAACAACAATAATTTAATATAATTCAAGCAGTAGTCTCTCAAATACAATTAAGTTAATATCATATCACTCCACCAAATAACGACCTAGTTCATCTTTTGAATTAGTGTGTAAATTTCCCTTCTGTCCTGAGTCCTACTCATTTGTATGTTCTTCTCATCATTTGTCTTCCTTCGTTATCCCTTCTACTTCTTCCTCTTTCCTTCTCACTTCTGTCTCCCAGAGACTCGGGCCACAGCTGGGGTAATTCCCTCTGGTCCCTCAAACTTACTTCTATCTTCTCTTTGTCTCCCAGAGACTCGCACCACTGCATTGGGTACTTCCCGCTGGTCCCTAGAATCTCCTAAAGAAAACATACACGGACATTAGTAAAGGATATACCTTTTGCTATGTATCACACACTAACATTAATATCATCAGATAGGCCATTACCGTTTTCTGGTGACGCATTCGTGCCCATCGAAATACACATTCTCTCTGCAAAGTGTACAAGGTAAATATATAAATTTTCAATCTTATTTATATACAAAACAATATCATATAATTATACGCATTTGTGTACATTTCACTTCTACAAGTGTATACAGATATGCACATTCATGCTATGATATATCCATACACATGATACTCCTACAAATATACACAAATAGGCAAATTCCTATACTAATGTTGCACACCGTAACATTATACAAACTTTTTAATTCAATTCAACATTTGCAAATCTATAATATCAAATGAATACATGTATGAAGTTAATACGAATTAACCCAATAACGAATTACAATATTAAGTATACACATCACATTGCTCATATCTCAAAGAACGCATGTCCATCAAACACTACGAATGAATCAAACTACTATGGTGATTTTTATATATACTAAAATATATAGATATACTGCAATAATTAAAGTACACTTACTTTGCAATATTATTTCAAAACAATCGAGCAAATAATTACTGACCTGTTTCGAAGCTCTCTGATTATTCTCTGAATACATTCGCCATTACGAATGGTCACGAGGTAGGTTATTATTTGCCTTGTCCCGCCTAATATTTGAAACACTACTAACTTTTGATTCTGAAGATTATATATTTAAACTTAAGATTCTAATATCTGGCACGCACAACTCAATTTCGAATGGAGGTTGGTTCCTAATGATCCGACATCGCCTCTATCTGGCGATAGACCGTCTGTCAAAGATGGTTACGATAAATGTTTGGACGATGTCTTCTTTGAACAAGAAATTGCCACTTACCTGTGAACAAAGTTACGTAACTGACTTTGGCAAAATAAACCATGCGCGTTGAGTTTATGACTGTTTCAATTAAGCTCACTGGACACCTAAGATATTTTGCCGGCGAGAAATTATAGCCTGAGGGTTTAACATACCCATGTTAACATCTGGTTTCTCTTGTACCGTGACAGGGACAATAAATCCAGAAGTTAATGTGATTCTGTCAAAAAAGGAGGAAAAAGGTACTCTTCTACATACGGTATGTCAGGGTTAGGAAGTACAAACATTCATAAAGGCATTTCATCCAAGGTGATATAAAATATATTGATGTCAGTAAAGATATAAAAAAAAAATGCGGAAAAATCTAAACTGTACAAGAAGCTATTTTCCATAGTTTATATTCATCACGTACACCATTTATTTTAAGCGTGTGTGTTTACTTGAGATGTCAGCGTTTCCACTCGTATGGTAATAGCAACTGTCCTTTCATGTTGTTTTGGGCCCCACTGTCTTTTAATAATTCAAACGAGTAAGAAAAGAAAGGAGAAAACAAAAGCAAGAAAGAAGAAAAACAACCCCCATCTCCTACTCGATACTGAACATGACGATGATCGTCATCAAGAACTATATTGAGAAACTGGAATAAATTATTGTTTTAATAACCGCTAATACTAGGAACTATTTAATGCAGACTCGGTGGTACTTAGATAAAATAAACACGTGTCAGCCAGAACAAGACATTTATATCTATTAAAATGGCATCTGTATTATTGAAGAAAATGGAAAATGGTTTTATATATGTACAATATTTAGTTTTATTGATGCACTAAAACATATTTCGGTGACCTAGTATTTAGAGCATCAGCCGCGAATGCTGGAGATCGTGGGTTCGAACCCCGGCTGAGTCATACCAAATATTGATTGCAAAATAGTACTTACAGCTGTCCCTTTGGCGTTCAGCATAAAGACGTCATTGCTAGGAATGGTTGGCCCAGTGCAGAATGTGACTTGGTGGGATAAGATGCTACATGACTACAGAATGATGCCCCAATGCAGACATCGAAGTGACATGACCTTAAAACTGTTACAGTTCAGTTCTCTCTCTCTCTCTCTCTCTCTCTCTCTCTCTCTCTCTCTCTCTCTCTCTCTCTCTCTGTGTGATGGATTTGTCCATTTGTCCAGTCTTACCGCTACAATGTCTGCAGTGTGGCATTTTATCATTTTGCAGTCATCCAGTCACTTTATCCTGACAACAGGCAGACCAGTCCTAACACTTATCTATTAACACATTAACCACAGCGCCGCGTTTACGGGGCAGGAGGTAGTAGCTTATTCTGCCAAGCTCTGTAGAGTCGAGGTCATGTATGATACATTAAAGTCGGTGGTATTATAGAAAGGCATACGTACTTATCTCTACAATGTTATGAAATAATCTGGACATTTTAGTTGCACTAAACAATACAGAGGGAAAAACGTAAATTATTAGTTTTACTCGATTTATTTTCCACCCAAAATTCGTCCGTTGTCGGAATCCGATTTTGTGTCCAGATTTTAGACTTTATGGCCTCAGATGTAAGGTAGACCGGTCTGACGCGCACACAGACAGGTGAACCTTTGCAAAAAAAGGATAAGGTGGACATTTTTAATAAAGAGCCGTCTCCATACAAATAATAATGGTCCGTTAAGCAAACAAACAAACAAAAACAACCAATAACACAATTTCACCTGCTGCTCATGCGCGAGCAAAATAACAAATGGAAGCCTTGTTTTCAGCACAACTGGGCATTGGGCTAATGGTTAATTGCTTGGAACTCGATGTACTAGGATGTATTCAGAAATAGTCCCCAAAGTGTTTCCAACTCGCATTTCATGCAAAAACAGCAAAAAATCTAAGCCTGTTATTTTGATAAACACAAAACCAAATCTAATTTTAATGAACATAACCCGAATGTGATAGAACTGTGTGAACAAGGTTGTACTGTTTCCTAGCCAAAACATAGCAATGTTGGACAAATGTAATATATTTGTACTCATTTGCCTCTGTCATACTGCACACATTCAACGTTTTGATGACATGAACTGGCTTATCTCATGTTTTCTGTCTGTGTGTGTCCGGACAGTTACTAGAACATAGTGATTTGTTTTGGTAGTCACATGTCGTGAGACCGTGTCAGAATGCTCTCTTCTTTGCGGCAGCTTTCATTGAGTTTATAATAATCGAATCCCTTTTTCGTTTGTTTCTATCGTCTGTGTTTGACAGACATGTTAATTTGCTACAGTTAGATACTTCAGAATGTCTTTCCTTAAATTTACTTAAGGTATATTTTTACATTTAATTAACAACCAATGCTGAATTATGAATGTTGTATGCAATAAGCAGTGATTATTCTTACTATAGCTAGATTCATAGATAAACCTATCTGTAACTCGATATTGTCGTTCTTAACATAGAACACTCCAAGGTCTTTTCTTGTTTGGACATTCATATATTATTTAATCTTACATTAAGGTCGATATCGCAATCAATATGGAAAATCAATGTCACATTTGAAGCAGTTTTATTTCCCTCCCATACGACAGAGATATTCGATTCTATTGCTAACCCTACTTGTCTTATCTCAGTGTGATTGTCTCAATCATGATGTACACGCGCTAGGAAATACGTTTATGAAGAAGAAACCCGGTTGCCATCTGCTAAGCATGACAAGGTTATTGTGAAATCAAACAGCAACATTAACAACAACTGTTACAAAAAGAAATCCCCTCATTAAGCAGCTTAAGATAACTCCAACTTCGACGACATACGACACTAAACATCATGAGACAGACACACAAACTCACAAGAAGTTCAGTTATTTAGTAGTATGCTCTAGTATAGTCTGAGGCTATATCCCCGTTTGTTTGTAACACCCCCCCCCCCTGCCGATTTCAGTAACGAAACTCATAAACAAGATATAAAAAAGATCAATAAATCTTGCTCAGTTCATTCATTGATTTACGATTTCTAACCCGATTGCGACCAGGGTGTCCATAACACCTTCATCGTCTGCGCGTCTCATGCTTAACGGAAGTTTCCATACTAGCAAGCAAGCAAGTTGGATTTTTATAGTTGCCGCAGTCCACAAGGGACATATGGGCAACTTTTATAGCTACCATGTCGGTAGCCATTTAAGGTCCCTTGGGGAGGGGTCGCTACTCCCTCCCCTCAGGCATTTAAGTGCTTAATTGCACTATTAATGTTGGGCGTTCTCCCGAATTACTAAAAAGTAACTATCGGGAGAAATGGAAGCCCATTGGGTGGGTAGGAATAGTACCCACACACACACACCCCTATCATCCAATCGGAAGTATCCACTGGTAGCGAGGGAAAATGTTTTCTCATTTCGCTAGTAATTTTGGTGAGCAGTCGAGGAAAAGGAGAAAAGGGTCTCGGATGGCTGGACATGTCACATACACCAAGCACGCAAACAGCACGGCACGGACGCAGCTCACACCTGAAACGACAAGGTCATACAAAAGGTCAAATTCAGTCCAGTTATACTAATGGACAGCCTAACATCCAATAATGTGTTAGCCACCTGTGCAATTACTCAAATATTTAAGTTGAAGAATTGTTATTTACTGTCCTACTGTTCGAAATAAACTAGCACATAAGCGTACATATAATAAATCCCTAACAAATTTAGAAAATTAAAAATGTCTAAGCGACATAATAGTGTAGTCAATGGTAGGTATATTTGGTCATGAATTTTGTTGGAGGCGGCACCAATAAGGCCAAATTTGTCTTTTTAGGGCCACGTATAGTTATTCAAAGAGGGGTACTCGTAACCAAATGAGTCCCCTTTTATTCAGGCAAAAGAAATATGGCAATGAAAATTCTTTTCATTGTTCGGCTTTCCATGTGGTCCGGTGGTGGCGACCATGTTTGTATGGTAGCTGTATCTTCTATCATGCTCCTGGATATCTGAGGTAGTATTTCGCTGCCGTAGTAATATCATCATAATATCATCGTGCAGTCCTGTGGGACAATCTCACTCATATTCTGTCATCACCAGTCAGCGCGCCCCAGGTCCGCCATATTGCTTAGTTTTCCATGGCTGGTTGCAATATGGTTCCATTAGTACGATAAAGCAGCATGCCAACATTCATATACGCCATTTTGTCTTCAATTCGTAGTTAGGTGGAAGTAGAGACCGCTATTTCCTCTCCATTTCTATCCCTGCCGCAAAACAAGTTCGGGACTTATGAAATTTCCATATCGAGAAGGTCGTGGTCGCTGCCGCTGTACAGGTTTCCCTCCATTTCTATTCCTGCCGCAAAGCTAGTTCGGGACTTATGAAACTTCTATGTTGGGTTTTCTGTATGCTCCACCGCTGTACAAGTTGATTATTCCCTCTGTAACTGTGACGGGATAACATCACAATATACGTCCTTAGCAGTAAGCCCGGGATTTCATCATGCTTTCGCACTCCCATTATGACGTCACCAGGTCGCCAGCCCCAGAAAAGCCGTCCAACTCGGTCCGCAGTCTTCGCCTGAATCATGAGTTTCCATACTAACACGACGCCATATTACATACAATCTGGGCAAGTCTATTTTCCGCAAATAGAGTGACGTCATTGCTCCTGTTTGGTTTCTCCCGGATACTTCCGTTAATACTACGTCTTCTGGTATATATATATATATATATATATATATATATATATATATATATATATATATATATATATATATATACATACACACACATGTGTAGCTGTTCATCCGCCCCTTCGCTGAAAATGGACTTGTCCAGGAACTGGAAATTGATCTCGAACATGACATGGGTTGATAGGGAAAAACTCTAACAACAACATATGGTGAGATATTTATACACATATATTTATCTGTGCATTTAAGGCATTCGGTATATCTCATCAAAAGCACTTCGCACGTGCGGCATAGGACGGACGGAACTATTTTGAAATACGACACAATATACATTATTCAACCTCGGGTATCGTTGTACACCAAAAACGAAATTACAGTACACGAATTTAATAAATAAATAAAAAAGGTTGATACAATTCCGTCACAGTATTTTCACAGTAAAATTACATTATATTTTATAGTTTTTATGCATATGGCTGAATAAATGTAAGTTTTGACATTTCACTCTTCTGAATTCAGCTATTACTTTATTTTTGGACGGCAAAAGTTAATTTCATTTTTTAAATCACCTTTCGAATGACTTAGATACTATTGGCTAATGCTTGATGCATCTCGACGCTATATGTCTCACACTCGTCAGTTTCCTACTTTATAATGGTTACTGCCACTTACTTTTGAATGTGCGATATAAAATATCAAATCGCACTTTACTAAAAGGTGTCTTACCATGGATGCTGGATTTATCTTAAATGGTAATATCAATTGTTATGACTCTATGGTCATAAACAAAGTAACAGAAAGAAGCAAATTCAACAAGGTTTGTAAAACATAATTAGTACGTTAATTATAATGAAAATTCAAGAGAAACGTACAGTATTTTTTTTTAATGTAATCCAAACTAATTCCAAGTTTATGCACATGTCCTAACAAATGAAATATTCCGAATAAATTCCAGATCAATCCCGATGTATGAAAATTACAACGTCCAGAATTATCCAGAATTTCTTTGAATAAATATGCAATTATATCAGTTACATACAACCATATTTAGACTACTGTAATACAGTATGGGGTAATTCAAATGATAAAAACATAGCAAAGCTGGAAAAGCTTCAAAAATAGCATTTAGGCTCATATCAAACCAGAAAGAAAGCAAGGAAAATTTAGCTGGTAAGTTAAAAATATTACCTATTAAAGTCCGAATCTGTTTAAGAAAAGCCAAATTAATGTACAGGATATCCAATAATAGTGCTCCTGAATATTTACAATCCCTATTCCAGTATAGGCTACCTGGTAATACACCCCACCTGCGATCAATATCTACAAAACAGTATAAAATTCCCAAACAAAATAAGGAATTATTTTTAAAAAAAGTTTCCAATACTCTGGAACTTTGCTCTGGAATAGTTTTCCAGTTGAGATTAGAAATGCCCACTCTATTTCCATCTTCCAAACCCAATATATCCAGTGGTTTCTGAGATGCTGCTGAAATAAATAAATTCCTTTGTATGAGGGCCTCAAGGTAAATTAGTTCTTAGCTAATTGTGTTACCCTCTTTAAATAAAGTCATTATTATTATTATTATTATTATTATTATTATTATTATTATTATTATTATTATTATTATTATTATAGTCTAAGAATAATACTGTAATCCAATGACCACTTTGTCATTCAAACGAAATGTTTCAATCAAATGTATATTCTCTAATTACCTATAAACAAAACATTGAGCATATCTGCAGACTAATTCTAACACAAGGATATATGAAATAAGAACCGTGAATAGGAATAGGAATGAAATCAATTACTCAGTTCTCTCATTATATACACATTCCAGTTCTATTACGACAGAATGTCGCAATATACCCCACGTAACAGACCAACCTAATGAATCTAATATTTCACAATAACTATTCATGTGACCCACGTCAATGCACAGCAGATATAGTTCATGTGTATGGTATTTGGGAGCTTTTACTTATTTTGGTTTTTATAAGTTTAGTATTGGTTTAAGACAAAATGACGTGTTTAGTTTTGTCCATAGACGATTTAGAAACCGCTCTGCATGAATTATGTTGGGTATAGTAGTATTTCTGATAATTACTTTAATGGTTCTCAAATGATCTTGTTATTTTTCGGTGACTATTCATTAATTGTAAATGCTACTGAATACAGTATCTGTTTTGTTTGTTTGTTTTTATGGTTTAACGCCATTTTTTAAGCACAACAGAGGCTATACATGGCGGTCAGTATTAATGGTGGAGGAAGAACCCGGAAAACCACCGGAAAGAACCACCGATCCACGAGAAAGCTACTGGCAAGCTTTCTCACATATCTACATTAGCCGAATCTTAGACTCGAACCCACTCAGACAGAGGTGAGATGGCAGTGATTCGTAACGCACTGCGCTTTAGACCACTCGGCCATTAGGGACCCCGATTGCAGTATCTAACTACTGTAATAATTGCGTTTATAAGTACATCCAGAATGTAAATACCAATATTAACATCAGAGAATCTCATTTAAAATATGACAGTGTTTACGGTGATGATCAGAGGGACAGTATACCAGTCAGGGTTAATGATCAGAGGGACAGTATACCAGTCAGGGTTAATGATCAGAGGGGCAGTATACCAGTCAGGGTTAATGATCGGAGGGGCAGTATACCAGTCAGGGTTAATGATCGGAGGGACAGTATAACAGTCAGGGTTCATGCGTTGCAACAAATGGTACATTTATTGAAGTTCGATGTGTTTTAGCAGAAACGTTTATACATCTCATTGTCTTCTAATGAGTAATATTACACGAATATGTTTTATAAATGTATTTTAATATTTGTGTTGATTCAGTATTGAATGATGCAGTTTGCTTTATTATTGTCCGTTTACCGAGAGAATTCATCATAAGTTTAAGCAAGAAATTATGAAGTGAAAAGCAGATTACCTGCAGTTCGGGAGAAATGAAGGATACTGGTGAACTATCTTTACGGCTTGTTAAGTTACAGCGAATTTTAAAACAGTGATTTAAATAACAAAACCAGGAACATTTATTTAGAAACCACACATACTGTACGTTTTCATCATGCTGAAGAATTTACTAGTTTTAACTCGTATTTGCTTTCTAAAAGTAATGTTTTACTGAAGTATGTTTGCATCTACGATATGTGGACGAAAACGAAAGGTTTTAGATATGGGACATTTTGTTTTAAACTGTCAAAGATATGGCTTGTTATTATTAAATCTTCTGA
The DNA here is from genome assembly GCA_030141615.1 of Unio pictorum. Lineage (NCBI taxonomy): Eukaryota > Metazoa > Mollusca > Bivalvia > Unionida > Unionidae > Unio > Unio pictorum. The sequence goes on along the minus strand of JARLTB010000007.1, from coordinate 8,037,887 downwards.
CAAGAATACTTTGCAAAATTATTAAAAAGATGTTTTAACTAAAACAATTTACTTAAAGTGTTAGCAAAAAGTAAACACACACACACACACACACACACACACACACACACACACACACACACATATATATATATATATATATATATATATATATATATATATATATATATATATATATATATATATATATATATATATCTGAAGAGAGAAAGAGACAGACAGAGAGAGAGACATATTTTCATGCATTCTACTTCATCTTACTAGTTAATATATTCAATATTTCACATCAAAGCAAGTCATGCGTGCTCCAAATGAGCAATACAAATTAATGTTAACCCTGTTTCCAATGCATTATAAATCTGCTATAACAACCTTGCTATGTGTTGAATACTGGCGTGTCTTGACAAAACTAACTGTAACATTCATGTATTAAATGTCTTATAGGACTACACATTTTTTTTTAGAAATAAATCAACACCTATACACTATCAATAACCAAAAGAGGCCTATATTTCTAACATATTGTATCATTCCTTTAAAATGTATCTTTTGAATACTAAACTTAAATAGCTTTCAACATATTCACGTAGAACCTGATTTATATATTGAATTCCAACACGAAAGTAACTCGAAAAGATACAATTTTTCTTATATGGATACATCTTCCTTAAAACGGTGTAGACGACAGCATCAGTGATAGTCCATAATTGTGGCAAAGGAATAACGTATGATGTCTTCCTAATGGTTTCTAATACACGGCATGACATTTGCAGATTCCTTTGCATGAGAAAGTATAGCGAAAGCCCAAAGTTTTGTAGAAGTATAAGTATAAACATGTATTTAATTTGTGTAAAGTTGCATTTAAGTTATACTATAATATAGGAGAGTATTATTCTAGCATTAAATTGCAAGCTATTATCATTTAAGTGCCCATTAAATTCTAAGTGTGTGTTAATACGGTTTTCTGTTCAATCAGTTTGCCTTTAACCAAAATAAATTTTGATTTATATATCTTCCAAATCTGAGGAATGTAGCAGAAGGAAAATTTCTTTGTCTCTCCTAGATCAATGGCAGCTTTTGCGGAACGTTTGCTGACTTTCATTGAGATTTAATTCCCGTAATCATGGAATTAATAACAAACTCGGATGGAATAAAAGCCAGATTACTTAGGAAGAAAAAAGGCATTGAGGAAATGGGCATTACATGTTGTCACTGAAACTGTAATAATTGGTAGCTTTAAAAGCATTTCAGTTATATCATGGTGTCCCACCCAGTCACATTATGCTGATAACAGGCCGACCAGTCCTAACAGTAACTGCTTAATGCTGAGCGCCTAGCCAGGCAGCTGCTACTAGTGTTTGGTATGACTCGGCCGGGGTTTGACTCAGCGACCTCCCGCATCCGAGGCGGACGCTCTAACCACTAGATTTCTTAGGGAGAGAAAGGACATTACATGGTCTTGCATAAGTAACGTCGTATAGCTCCAGCATTGTATAAACCGATGTGTGGGCGTTTTTGGCACAGGATGTGTGTATTACATATTGCTAAACCAGAAAAATCTCAACGGTCATATTCAAAATTCTATCATTGTGAAGGTTTACTTTTTATTTTCCTCAGCGTAACCGCTGAAGAACAACACATGTAACTAGTGAGCATATAAACATTTCACCTCAAACATTAGAAATCTAATGACAGAGAGAGATGCATACATACTTTTGATTAGTACTTTACAACAAGGATCACTTTTAAGCCTTAATAAAAGGATTTCCTTTCTGATGCATCTTTAATATCATCAAAATATAAATGCAAGTAATAAATTAAAGCATGTATTTTATTTATTTGTTGCAACAATATTGTTGAATTATTAGAGATCAAATTCTGAATCATTATGTATAAATCCGTCCGCTTGTTGTTGTTTGTTTCATTGTCCAAAGCATCAGCTAAGTTATCTGTACTTCAGAGACATCGTTATTGACATTTTATCGGTTTATTCAAGGTTACATTCATAACCTGTATTCTTTGTGCTGGAGACATATGCATTCTAATGATATATATGGCATTGTATTCACTCGGGGTTTTGTCTAAAGAGGTCATTTAATTTCAGATAAAAAATTACAATAGAATCCCTGATGTTCTGTTTTCCATTTTAAAATGGATACAAATGTAAGTTTTCAAAATATTATTTTTATTTTTATGTCTGGAAGATAGGCTTGAGTGGCACTACACCACGTTTCGATTTATAGGATGGGGTTCTTGCAGGGCATTTACCATCCTGGTGTCATTGCTCTCAATCAAAGTAAACCATTCTTCCATCAATAAACAGTGTTTCTCGACCAGCATCTAGTTTCTCTTTGTATTGTTTTTGAAGGGAAGGAGGAATTTCTTTTTTTTTAAATTTAGCCGATGAAATAACCGTCATAGTATAATTAAATAATCTTCATAAAGTCTACAAAAATAACCTTCATATTCTAAATAAATAACCTTCATATATTCATAATAGATATCCTTTATAAAGTCAACATAAATAATCTTCATGGACTTAATAAATCACCTTCATAGACTAAATAAATACCCTTTAATCTAAAAAAATACCATTCATCTTAATATAGTAAAAAAAACCTGTCATAGTCTAAATGAATAACCTTCAATCTAAATAAATACCCTTCATACTCTGCATAAATACCCTTCAGATAGTCAACATAACAAACCTTATTATAGTCAAAATGAAACCTTCATTTAGTCTAAATAAATATCCAACACAGTCTAAATAAATCACCATCATTGTCTACATAAATGACCTTCATATAGTCTAACTAAATATATTTCATTGTCTAAATAAATAACCTTCAGATAGTCTAAATACATTACCTTCATAGTCTACATAAATAACCTTCATATGCTAAAATAATACGCTTCATATATCCTAAATAAATTACCTTCATAATCTAAACAAAATAACCACTATATGGTCTAAATAAATGACTTTCATATAGTCTAAACAAATACCGTTCATATAGTAAAAAAAATAGCCTTCCACGATAAATGATCTCTTCTGAAATCTGCGCTGAAACGTACATTTCAGTTTCGGGCCTACGAGGCACATTGTCAACCATTCGAGTTGATTTGTTATTGTCTTTATTTCCCATTATGTTCACCTTTTAAAATATTTTGGGTCAGTTAACGTGCGTTCTTTTGCTGAATTTTGTATTTCCTCTGCTTTGACTTACCTTTGACTCTGTATCAGCTACTCCAAATGAAACTTTGAATTAACCTTAATACTTCAGAACAAAATATTAATTGTCTCCCTCGAGCTTTGATGTTTTTAAGATAATATGTTTTAATATCATCAGCCGTGTGTGAAATGTCAGTACTGACAGCTTTCATCATAATTGCAGATGATCAATCAAGCAGATCATATAAAAGGAAGTAAAAGACGGTTCACAAATGAGCAAAGAAAAGCGGGATCATAATTGGAAACTTCTTACGTACTTTCATTACATTAAAATCGTAATTCTCCCCATTACAAGAAATTCAATTTGATCAGAAACTCTGCCTTGACGGTTCACTTATCCCTGTTGCTAAGGGGAAAAAAAACATCCTATGGCATTTGTTTGATTTGAAATTAACTTTCCTTCACCATATTAATCACAATAGGCAAATTTCCACCGACACTAAAGCGTGAATAGTGCAAAACAGATTTGGAGCCTAGCTGAAAATCTTGTTAAAATAATTCAATCGCTTTGATATTCTGGATATAATGAATAGCTAAAACAACCATTTATAATTTTAACTTTAAGTACTTTACTATTACATTCATTTGAAACGTGCATATTGATATAAAATTTGTGCAATTGTTTATATTTACATCATTTTTCTTTACATTTAATAGTCTCCACATAACACTGACGATGCTAATGTGTCGTTAAATGCAAATACATACAAGTTCCACAAGAAAATACTTGAAAAGACTTTTTGATCATTTTAAATATTACAGACAGATGTCACTTTTAAATACCAACTATAAAATATAAAGAAAACTATTATGAAATAAAAATTAAAAATTTTAAAACAAACTGCAAACAGAAGTCCATCATGTTTAGATAATGACGACAAATACTATATTTACAATAAGTATAAAGAGTATAATAGAAAATAAAGATTAAATACATGAAAAAGTTAGAATGATTTGAATCGATGAAGAAAGACTTTTAATAGAACTGATAACTAATTTGAAAGAAAATATTTGAAAATTATATGGTTTTGGCAAATATTGTTGTACTTAGGTTAAAGTACTGCCGACTATTAAATACTCAAATTTACAGGTACAAATTTGAAAGATCAGTTAGATAAAGATGTGCGCTATCAATGTTGTTAGGTCCGATAGGGATAGAAGTATTAAGTATTAACAATAAGAAGCAGTAAAATGTATTCACATGATTTGTGAGTAAACTCGGCAAATTAGAGTAGACAAAATTCGCACAAATTGTATTTCATATGCAGAGAGAATATTCGCTTGTCATTCGTTTATATCTCCTGACCTATAAGTAATGGTACAAATACTGACTTTACTTGGGCTAATTTAGTTTTATAATGGTTGGGCTAATTTATTTTTATAATGGTTGGGCTATTAACTCAATAACATATTTTATAAAAACAAATTATCTAAAACTATTGAGTAGCTAAAGTAAATACGGAAATATGTATTAGAATTAAGAGACAAAATTGGTAACGAAAATATGTAAAAGACATATACAGTATAAAATAATTAGGTATAATTGTACAATAATACAATAGAAATAGAAAATTGCACATTTAATAGCTATAAATATAGAAACAATCAGAAATTAAGATATATTAGATACTTATATACCTACATGATGCATGTTTAGCAGCGAAAGAAACCCAACATAATTCCATTCATGACAATACATTTTCAATGTTTCAATGAACATCTAACCTGAAAATATACAAAAATCAAAGAAAGAACAAAGAAGAGTATCGCATTTTTGAAATGTTCCCTTTGACCAGGACTGTATTTTTGTGTCGAACAACCAAATGTATTCATACAAAAGGATTTTATGTAGCAATGCATGTTGTTTAGCTAAATTGTCATAATAAAATGGATTAATAGCTTAAGCGATGTCGGTGATCAGTAAATGCGATCTCTTTAGACAACTTGACTACCACGGATCCCATTGAATTTGCTTAATATATTTAGTAATCAAACGTATAAATACGGCAATGATTAGTGGTCTCATTTTCTCTCTCCGTTTTCGTTTCCCTCTACTACCGGTGCACTTAGGAAATAAAATTTAAATCAAGGATGATTAAACAATATTGAAATATTTATATCCCTTTAGAGAGCAAAGGTACCAATGAAGAAGACATTACTTTCTCTTGAACATGTACATAAAACATGACAGATAATATTCTTTTAAATTTATGGTAGTTTTATCCTTATATACGGTATGGGTGTTTTATTCTAATACACGATAGTTAATGTTTGATCCTAATACACGATATGAGTGTTTGATCCTAATATATATTATCAGTAATTGATCATAATACACGGTATGAGTGTTTGATTCTAATACACGATATGAGTGTTTGATCCTACTATACGGTATGGGTGTTTTATCACAATACACGATATGGGTGTTTTATCCTAATACGCGGTCTGACTGTTTGATCCTAATACACGGTATGAGTGTTTGATCCTAATACACGGTATGCGTGTTTTATTCTAATACACGATAGTTAATGTTTGATCCTAATACACGATATGAGTGTTGGATCTTAATATACGTATTGAGTGTTTGATCCTAATATACGGTATGGGCGTTTTATCCTAATATACGGTATGAGTGTTTGATCCTAATACACGGTATAGTGTTTGATCCTAATACACGGTATGGGTGTTTTATCTTAATACACGGTATGAGTGTTTAATCCTAATATACGGTATGGGTGTTGTATCCTAATACACGGTATGAGTGTTTTATCCTAATACACGGTACGAGTGTTTTATCTTAATACACGGTATGAGTGTTTGATCCTAATACACGGTATGGATGTTTTATTCTAATACACGATAATTAATGTTTGATCCTAATATACGATATGAGTGTTTGATCTTAATATACGGAATGAGTGTTTGATCCTAATATACGGTATGGGCGTTGTATGCTAATATACGGTATGAGTGTTTGATCCTAATACACGGTAAGGGTGTTTTATTCTATGAACGGTATGAGTGTTTTATCTTAATACACAGGATCGGTGGTTTATACTAATACACATTATCTGGGTTTTATCCTAATATACGGTATGAGTGTTGTATCCTAATACGTGGTATGTGTTTTTTTTTAATGAACTTTATGAGTGTTTTATCTTAATAACAAATATGGGTGTCTCATCGCAATGCATAGTATGAGTGTTCCGTGTACCCTTTTTGATCGTACCGCCTTTTTATTTTTCATTACTGAAAGACTTGATAATTAAAATATGTATATTTAAATTGTATTTTTGTTGATTATTAGTATGTTTTGTACAACTGCAATAATACTTTACTTTGTCCAAAGTTAAGGTCATGATGTACCTAGCCTGTAAGATTTAGTTTGTAAACAACGAACTACATAGCTAATATTACCCTCTGGGTGTGGATTAAGTATTCAGATTATTATCAATTGAGGGAAACATGTTTATTTGAGTTGTGTCTAATGGTTTGATTTCCACTTGGCTCTGTTCTTGTGCCTTACTTTAACATCTGAATCAGAATCAATTTTATTTCCGTGTTCAGGTTTTCGTCTGGTTGGGTATATTTATTTAAATTATAATTGACTGGAATTACAAATTGCTCATTAATACTCTTGGACTGATACATTAATATGGAATTATATTAAATTAAGAGGACAATTTTTATTACACTGAAACACTGTTAGCAGTTTGCCACGCTCCTGGCCGGCCATTGATACTTTATAACGTTCCAAAGTACAGGCACATCAACAAATTCAATAAAAGGTTTATTTGGAATACCACTGGAATACATATTGGAACTTCTTACATTTGGACTTGTGATAAAACGTTTATGACTACATGTGATTTAATTCACAATCCTGGACTACTTTTCAATTAATTCACAATCGTGAAAGTTCTTTATAAGTTTGTACTTTGTATTCTAGCTAAATAACTTATGTGTCGAATTTTACAAGACGTTTTGGTTCTCAGTCTTCTATGTTACTGATATCGTATTATCCTAGCAATAATAAGAATACTAACACTAATACTACCACCAAAACAGTACTTGTAATAGTAGCAGTAATAAGGGTCGTTGTAGAAACAGTACATTTTCAACACAGAATATCCAGTGATTTAAGAAATAACAACAACATGTGATTTCAGGGTTGGACTCGTGTTGAGGAAAGGCGATTAATTTTCATACTGAAAGTGTGTCATTTTTACCAGTAAGCATTTCCAGTTTGTTGGGGGTGGGGGTGGGGTGGGGTGGGAGCAGTGATATCCAAGTGAAGGGATGATTACCAGATACAGATATTTGCATTGTCCGATTTGCAACAATATACAACATTAAATATATGCAAAGTTTAATATTATTCGGAATTTCATCCTATATTTTACACCGTAAAAATTATATGGGTGGGTATATTTCTGTCATTTGTGAACTGTGTTGAGTTTATTTATTCACATAAATGCACATTTAAACTACTCTGATGTGTAGGGTAAATACACTATACTGGTATACCTCACACCTCTCTCCACACGCTATCAATAAGCTAGTTCCCTTAGGTGTTTTAAAAATGTTTTCTTCTTCTTCCTCGGGATTTAACTAGACTTCACATGACGTAATGAGCCCATGTGGTGTAAATTGGTTGTAGTCCGATAGACGTGCTCTGTTTTACCCGATTCATTTTATTGATCAGTGGATTCGTGGTAGTGTAACATGAAGGGTCCATAAGGCAGGGTAAGGAAAAATTCCCAATATGAAAACAAATTAGTAGAGATTGCTTCGTAAGAATAATGTTTTAAAATGTTGTCATATCAAACATATGAAACTACAAACACCATTTGTAAAGTGTACCGACCATGTATTAAAAAACTACGATATTTATTCAAGTGCTAGCGCCACTTTCACTTAGCAGTTTCTTTGTAAAGACGACGCCCATCATGACTATTAATACTAGAATTCCATATAAGCTACGTTGCTAATGACGTTATAAAACAGTTATAACAAAAATTAAATAGCTACGTCACATCTGTTCATGTTTCCTGTTCAGTTTAAGTTATCCTTCTAAATTAGTTTATATATAAAATGTATTTAATTTTGTACGCGTTATCGTTCTTTAAGCATATCCCTTTGCGCCTGATCATAAACAATATTTATTATAAAGTCATTGCCTGAAATCAACAAAATGTGCATTCCTATTTATTGAGCGTGTGTTCAACCAATTTTGCAACCTTCGATGCTTTTCAAATGCAGCCTTCAAACACCGAGCCATACCTACCTATCGTACAACAAAGACTACACGTTTAAAATCCGTGTCTCATGGTGTCGGGTACAAGCAAATATATGCTGGTCAAATATCAGGAGTTATTTTGTATACACATGCAGAATGTTTAATAGAGAGACCCAAACAATTATACTTTTCTGCCAATGAATCTGCAAAGAATGAAGCATTGACTGTGTCCATTTGAAGCCTTTGAAGCATATGCAGCTATTGTAATCAATTATTTTGTAGAAAATACCATCACCTCCTAGACCACTCCGGTAGCCCAGTGCTTAGAGCATCCGTCTCACATGTAGGGAGGTCACGGGTTCAAACCAAGGCCGAGTCATACCAAAACAAAAAATGGTACTAACAGCTGCCCGCTTGGCGCTCAGCATTAAAAGCTAAGTGTTAGGACCGGTCGGCCTTTGTTGTAAAGGTATATATGAGGATTTAGTTTGGTATATAGATAAGGATTTAGCGTGGTATAGGTATATATGAGGATTTAGTTTGGTATCTAGATATATACGGATTTAGCGTGGTATAGGTATAAATGAGGATTTAGTTTGGTATATAGATAAGGATTTAGCGTGGTATAGGTATATATGAGGATTTAGTTTGGTATATAAATATATATGGATTTAGCGTGGTATAAGTATATGTGAAGATTTAGGATGGTTTAGGTATATATGAGGATTTAGTGTGGTGTAAGAATATCTCAGACTGAGTGTTGTGTACGTTTATATCAGGAGTTAGTGTGGTGTAGGTATATACCAGGATTTAGTGTGGTGTAAGTATATAACATGATTTAACGTTGTGTAAGTATATATCACGATTGTGTGTTATTTAGGTATACATCAGGATTTACTGTGGTGTAAGTATATAACATGATTTAGCGTTGTGTAAGTATATATATATATATATATATATATATATATATATATATAGCCCAGGAAGATCCCTGTATAGGTATATGTGAGGATTTAGGATGGTTTAGGTATATATGAGGATTTAGTATGGTGTAAGAATATCTCAGACTGAGTGTTGTGTAAGTATATATCTGAAGTTAGTGTGGTGCAGGTATATATCAGGATTTAGTGTGGTGTAAGTATATAACATGATTTAGCGTTGTGTAAGTATATATCAGGATTGAGTGTGGTTTAGGTATACATCACAATTTAGTGTGGTGTTGTATATATCAGGATTTACTGTGTTGTAAGTATATAACATGATTTAGTGTATTTAGCTATTTATCAGGATTTAATGTGTTGTAAGTATATAACATGATTTAGTGTGTTTAGCTATTTATCAGGATTTACTGTGTTGTAAGTATATAACATGATTTAGTGTGTTTATCTCTTTATCAGGATTTACTGTGTTGTAAGTATATAACATGATTTAGTGTGTTTAGCTATTTATCAGGATTTAATGTGTTGTAAGTATATAACATGATTTAGAGTGTTTAGCTATTTATCAGGATTTAATGTGTATATCAAGACTATAACATTTATCTTATCTTTTCAATATATTTAGTGCTGGTATATTTCTTGTAAACATTATGTGCCTTTATATGTGATGCCGATTAGGAAGATAGAATGGAGTAAGTAGAACGGAGTAAATAGAATGGAGTAAATAGAATGGAGTAAATAGAATGGCGTTAACGAAGACGTATACATTGAAGCTTTTAGAAACCGCTTGACGATACGATAAATGACAAATCAATATTACCAATACGATAATGATTCTCAGCATAGAAGATTTCATTACAAAAATAAAATACAGAATCATGACATTATTTATCTGTGTAAACGTCAATCAGATTTTGTCATAATTGTCTCTATAAGAGTTGTCTTTCTTTGATGTAATCCATGATTTACTATGTGACTGGGTTGACCCTAATATGTCATTGTGTTCATTACCAAAGAGTGACAACGTGTTTTTAAATACCACGTGATCATTGGGTACACTTAAACCTGATTCATTGCTACTTCAGTGTGACGACAACAGTCTCTGACAAGGCATTAATTCGTGAATGTCAAGGTTGATATTCAAACCAAATATTTCCTAATATCATTATTTTTGACATTTAATAAAACGTCTTTTTTCTATGAAATGATAAATGTAATAGCAGATAGAAAAACAACGACTATGACTTTCACAACACTCTCTGATAGCATGCCGCCTGTGGTTTAATTCCGCAATGTAAAAACGGCAATATAGATATGGCTATAATTTGCACGTGCTTTCTTACCAGATCAACAACTTGTATTTTCATTTTTCTATTTTTATTCTGTTTTACAACATGTATAATATAATATTAATAATACAACTTTCTTATCATTCTTCCGTTGACAAAAATATATATATGTATAGTCCAGATATTTTACAGACCGCATAACTAATTGTCGTTACTAAAGAAATGAACAAATGTTAATTTGTTTAATGATCATAATCCACTGGATCAGTCATAATGCTGATATGGAAATTGCATCATAAAATTATAATAACTGTCAAATTTATGTTCTCATTTCTGACTTCTTTATAATGAAGCCAATATTACTTTATAACATGCGGTATTATCTAGTATTATAAAATTTCATACGGTATTATCTAGTATTATAAAAATTCATACGGTATTATCTAGTATTATGAAACATTTATACGTATTATCTAGTATTATGAAACATTTATACGTATTATCTAGTATTATGAAACATTTATACGTATTATCTAGTATTATGAAACATTTATACGTATTATCTAGTATTATGAAACATTTATACGTATTATCCAGTATTATGAAACATTTATACGTATTATCTAGTATAATGAAACATTTATACGTATTATCTAGTATTATGAAACATTTATACGTATTATCTAGTATTATGAAACATTTATACGTATTATCCAGTATTATGAAACATTTATACGTATTATCTAGTATTATGAAACATTTATACGGCATCATCTAGTATTATGAAACATTTATACGTATTATCTAGTATTATGAAACATTTATACGGCATCATCTAGTATTATGAAACATTTATACGTATTATCTAGTATTATGAAACATTTATACGTCATCATCTAGTATTATGAAACATTAATACGTATTATCTAGTATTATGAAACATTTATACGGCATCATCTAGTATTATGAAACATTTATACGTATTATCTAGTATTATGAAACATTTATACGTATTATCTAGTATTATGAAACATTTATACGTATTATCTAGTATTATGAAACATTTATACGGCATCATCTAGTATTATCAAACATTTATACGTATTATCTAGTATTCTGAAACATTTATACGGCATCATCTAGTATTATGAAACATTTATACGTATTATCTAGTATTATGAAACATTTATACGTCATCATCTAGTATTATGAAACATTTATACGTATTATCTAGTATTATGAAACATTTATACGGCATCATCTAGTATTATGAAACATTTATACGTATTATCTAGTATTATGAAACATTTATACGGCATCATCTAGTATTATGAAACATTTATACGTATTATCTAGTATTATGAAACATTTATACGTATTATCTAGTATTATGAAACATTTATACGTATTATTTAGTATTATGAAACATTTATACGGCATCATCTAGTATTATGAAACATTTATACGTATTATCTAGTATTATGAAACATTTATACGTATTATCTAGTATTATGAAACATTTATACGTATTATCTAGTATTATGAAACATTTATACGTATTATCTAGTATTATGAAACATTTATACGTATTATCTAGTATTATGAAACATTTATACGGCATCATCTAGTATTATGAAACATTTATACGTATTATCTAGTATTATGAAACATTTATACGTATTATCTAGTATTATGAAACATTTATACGTATTATCTAGTATTATGAAACATTTATACGTATTATCTAGTATTATGAAACATTTATACGTATTATTTAGTATTATGAAACATTTATACGTATTATCTAGTATTATGAAACATTTATACGTATTATCTAGTATTATGAAACATTTATACGTATTATTTAGTATAATGAAACATTTATACGTATTATCTAGTATTATGAAACATTTATACGGCATCATCTAGTTTTATGAAACATTCATAAGGTAGCATCTAGTATTATAAAAATTGCATTACTTCTCTATGGTATGCTGATAATGAGATGACTTCATATTCAAGTATTTCACAAACCTTTCAACAATAGTCGTTGTCATCATTTCCTGATGTTAATAGTTTTATGATAAAGTAGTATGTAGTGTTTTATTTAATGATAATGGAGCATATATTAGTTTCATTACTTACACCTGGACGATTTTTCCTGCACTATGCTAATTCATTATCTGACTGATGACGCTTCTGATGAACTAATCTTATATCTTATCATCGTAAATAATTAAACTTTAATTAAAAGTAACAAAAGGAAAAACTGCATATAATGCTGGTATGATTTCAGATTGATGGCTTATTTTTTTATTAGACAATATCAAAGTGAATGTCATTGTGGTCTTATGTGTATATTTGCTCAATTGAAATTAAATATTAATTGTTTGTCGTAAAAGGTAATATTGATACAGTTTGATCAACGTCTTTTCACTCGTAAGAGTTGACCGTTCTGTACATTAACTGACAATAAGAAACTTCCAGACGAACAGTGATCGCTAATGACTGTCGTGGCAAGGTACTGACTGGGTCAGGAAAAAGCACATGTCGTCTAATGCATTCCTTCATTTACATCGGTATAAGCGATCGTGGTGGTCAAGATTCGTCTAGGTCATGATTAGTCATTCACATATGTACAAACGCAAGGTAATAAGGGGCACTAAAACATGGAATAAATACTAATACAGCCTTGCCCAAGTATACAATGTTGTTTGGGAAAAAATATTCCAAACACGGATAAAACATTTAAAATATTTCTCTAGCTCTTTTGAAAGAGATGGTTAACTTTGATGACTTTTAAAAGACTTCAATGATTTAATAAATAAAACTACTACTGCTACTACTACTACTACTACTACTACTACTACTACTGTTTATTAGTATAGGCGCCAGTTTTTGAAAGGTATGTTTTGTATGAGTACAAAATGATGCGATGTTTTAAACTCTAGCGGAATTACCGTATGACAGGAGGGAGTAAAACATATAAAGAAAAGTCAAGACCCTTTTTAATTCAACATTTTTATGAAGAACACATTCGTGGATAATGAAAAAGAGTGGTTAACGTTTTTCCATTCCTTGTTCACGTACATCATATTTACATGTATGACAACATTTTAAAGTAGCACTACATTTCAATGATCTAAGACATTATCATTTTGGCAGGTATATATACGCTAGTGTACCAGGTATAAAGATTATATAACCATAAAATTGACAAATGTCTTTTTATTCACCTTTATCCACTCATGAATTAGTTTTACTATGGAACACTTCCTGATTTCCATCATCACTTAAACATTCATTCACATCAATTAAGATCATAACATGAATTTAAACACGGTATGCACTAAAAGCAGGAAGTAGTTGAAGTTAAAGAAATACGATTCTATAATATTTGTGTATAGGAAATCCAGGAACGTCAAAAAGAGTGTTGTCCTTGTAATAACACAATTTTCTGCACCATAAAGTACGTATCAAATATTAGAGCTGGCATATATAATCTACGTCAAACTTCCAGATTTAAGAAAGGAAGATGTCGAGTTTTACTTCTATAAAGAGAACACACAAATAATGTGTACATATTAAAAAAACTGCGACTGTTTCAGTTGAAGCTCATTATTCCATCAAAATATTATGCATATCCAAGAAGAAATGTATATTAAGGAAAATCTATCTGTACATACGGGATTATTTTGATTGAGAAGACAGATAAAGAAGATGAGGAAGATTAGACAAGAAAGATAATGTAGCTAGATGTTTCCAACCTACGTGTGATATGGATTAAAGTAAGTTGCTATGACAGCACGAGGGTCATCTAAAAATTAGTATACAAATGATGGATCATTAGTGCTCTAGAATATTAATGGTACCATACTTTCCAGTCAATGCTTGTAGGAAACTTAAATCACAACGATATTTTGCATTAATGAAGTAGGAATAAATATTCATTAAATATAATGAATGAAGTTATAGTTAATAGAGATAAACGTGAAGAGTGAATATGTACATATATAATTTTATCCTTTTGACTTTAAGTACATGATTGTAGAGCATGCTATATACGTAAAGAAAAAGCAAAATAATGTTTCTTATATCATTAATATTGCTTAATTCAAAAACAAGTTGCTATTAAGAACACAATGACATTATTTTACATAAAACTTATTTTAATATGCATTTTAATATGCTTTGTATGGACTGCCATTAAGATGGGTAGCATACTTTATGAATTCATTTTAATTTATATTCCTTCTTCATTATATGTGTATCATTTAAAGGACCTTCAAAACCATTGTTTAACTGAATTACTCCAAACACCTTAGCAAAGTCCTACCAGTGATTTTCCTTCATTAGAATCCTATAGCATTTTGTCTCTTCAGACCCATTTTAACCATAGCTTACAACATTGGAAGTGTTATGATGAATAATTTTAGTATATTTTATCCTGATTAGATCAATTCTTTACCTATCTTGTTTATAAATAATGGGTTTAGTTTCTATGTACAAATAAAACTTACTTAATTCCGAGTTCTTGGAAAGAAGATAGGGATGATTTGAATGAATAAATAGATGTACAACATTCTCGCTCTCTATTACCATGATAAACATTAGAATTCAGTATCTTAAATGATATCATCACATTTATATTCGCCATGATTTGTCTGATTTGAATATATAATCATCCAAGGAACTCGGTTATCACAAGTACCATGAAATCAAGCACATACAGTCAATAAAAACCACACATTTTAAAAGGTTTCTCTTTTTCCAATAGTAAAACTGGAGGAAAATAATCATCATCATCGTCGTCGTGTCGTCATCATCATGTACAATGCGCATAGGTTGATATAATTGGTTTACCTATTCACTACTTGTATGTACATCACAACCATACTATCTACATTCATGACACTCGGATTTAAAATGCATATTTATGAAAAATTGGATAATAAAATTGGAACATCATATTAATATGGCAGATGAAAGATAATGTTTTAACTTGAGCGTATGGTCTTTATAGTTGTTATAAACGTTTACTTAGTACTGATGACGTGTATGCTGTGATTAAAATGGGTCTAAAGAGACAAAATGCTATAGGATTCTAATGAAGGAAAATCACTGGTAGGACTTTGCTAAGGTGGTTGGAGTAATTCAGTTAAACAATGGTGTTGAAGGTCCTTTAAATGATACACATATAATGAAGAAGGAATATAAATTAAAATGAATTCATAAAGTATGCTACCCATCTTAATGGCAGTCCATACAAAGCATATTAAAATGCATATTAAAATAAGTTTTATGTAAAATAATGTCATTGTGTTCTTAATAGCAACTTGTTTTTGAATTAAGCAATATTAATGATATAAGAAACATTATTTTGCTTTTTCTTTACGTATATAGCATGCTCTACAATCATGTACTTAAAGTCAAAAGGATAAAATTATATATGTACATATTCACTCTTCACGTTTATTTCTTTAACTATAACTTCATTCATTATATTCAATGCATATTTTATCCTATTTAACTTAAACACTCCTTTTTATTATAAGCGAATGTGTTTTTAATAAAACTGTTGAATTAAAAACGGTCTTGAATTTCTTTTAATTTTTTTCTTCTCTCTCTCTCTCTCTCTCTCTCTCTCACACACACACACACACACACACACACACACACACACACACATACACACACACACACATACACAAACCCACTTCACTTTAACCGTAACATACATATTTTTCATACAGCAATTCCGCTAGAGTGTAGCAATCCCATCATTCTGCACTCTTATAAAGATACCTTTCAAAAACTGGTGCCTATAACAATGAATTGTAGCAGTAGGAGAAGTGGTAGTAGTAGTTAGTTAGTTATTAATAAAATCATTGTAGTCGTTTAAAAGTCATCTAAGTTAACCTTCTCTTTCAAAAGAGCGAGAGAAAATGTTTTACATATTTTATCCGTGTTTGGAATATGTTTTCCCAAACAACATTGTACACCTGGGCAAGGTTGTATTAGTATTTATTCCATGTTTTAGTGCACTTTATTACCTTGCATCTATACATATGTGAATAACTAATCATGACCTAGACGAATCTTGACCACCACGATCGCTTATACCGATGTAAATGATGGAATGCATTAGACGACATGTGCTTTTTCCTGACCAGTCAGTACCTTGCCACGACAGTCATTAGCGATTAATACTGTTCGTCCGGAAGTTTCTTATTGTCAGTTAATGTACAGAACGGTCAACTCTTACGAGTGAAAAGACGTTGATCAAACTGTATCAATATTACCTTTTACGACAAACAATTAATATTTAATTTCAAATGAGCAAATGTACACATAAGACCACAATGACATTCACTTTGATATTGTCCAATAATAAAATAAGACATCAATCTGAAATCTTACCAGCATTATATGCAGTTTTTCCTTTTGTTACTTTTAATTAACGTTTAATTATTTACGATGATAAGATATAAGATTAGTTCATCAGAAGCGTCATCAGTCAGATAATGAATTAGCATAGTGCAGGAAAAATTCATGAGGTAAAATTGATCGTTCAGGTGTAAGTAATGAAACTAATATATGCTCCATTATCATTAAATAAAACACTACGTTACTTTATCATAAAACTATTAACATCAGGAAATGATGACAACGACTATTGTTGAAAGGTTTGTGAAATACTTGAATATGAAGTCATCACATTATCAGCATACCATCGAGAAGTAATGCAATTTTTATAATACTAGATGAAACCATATGAATGTTTCATAATACTAGATAATACCGTATTTTATAAGTAATATTGGCTTCATTATAAAGAAGTCAGAAATGAGAACATAAATTTGACAGTTAATACAATTTTATGATGAAATTTTCATATCAGCATTATGGCTGATCCAATTGAATATGGTCATTAGCCAAATTAATATGTGTTCATTTCTTTATTAACGACAGCTAGCTATGCGGTCTGTGAAAAATCTGGACTATATATCTTTGTTTCTCCTCAAATTAAGAACGAAAATCAATTGGTATTATTAAAATTATATTCTGCAAGTTTTAAAAATAGAAAAATGAAAATACAAGTTGTTGATCTGGTAAGAAAGCACGTTCAAATTATAGCCATATCTATATTGCCATCTTTACATTGCGGAATTGAACCACAGCCGCCATGTTATCAGAGAGTTTTGAGAAAGTCATGGTCGTTGTTTTTCCATCAGATATTACACTGATCATTTCATAGAGATAAACGTTTTATTAAATGTCAAAAATAATGATATTTCGAAATGTAATGCTGGTTTGAATATCAACCTTGACATTCACGAATTAATGCTTTGTCAGAGACTGTTGTGGTCACACTGAAGTAGCAATGAATCAGGTTTAAGTGTACCCAATGATCATGTGGTATTTAGTAAACAGGTTGTCATTCTTTGTTTATGAACACAATGACATATCTGGGTCAAACCAGTCACATGGTATATCATGGATTACATCAAAGAAAGACAACTGATATCCACAGGGGCTCATTACGCCATGTGAAGTCTAGTTAAATCCCGAGAAAGAAGAAGCAAACATCGATAAAAAAAAAAATAAGGGAGCTGGTTAATTGATAGCCGGCGTGAGGAGAGAGGCGTGAGGTATATCAGTATAGTGTGTTTACCCTACACACCAGAGTAGTTTAAATGTTAATTTATGTGAATAAATAAACCCAACACTGTTCACAGAATAATGTTAACATAAACCGGTCTCCCAAATGACAGAAATTTACCCACCCACATCATTTTTACGGTGTAAAATAAAGGATGAAATTCCGAATAATATTAAACTTGCATATATTTAATGTAGTATATTGTTGCAAATCAGACAATGCAAATATCCGGCCACAAATACATTGTAGTAAATCTGAAATTTCTGTACCTGGTAATCATCCAGTCACTTGATTGCTCCCCCCCCCCCCAAACAAACTGGAAATGCTTACTGGTAAAAATGACACATTTCAGTATGAAAATTAATCGCCTTTCCTCAACACGAGTCCAACCCTGAAATTACATGTTGTTGTTTTTTAAATCACTGGACGTTATGTGTTGAAGAATGATTATATCTATGTCAAACGTCGAAAGCTCGCAAAAGATGGGAATTATTTAACTCTATTCATAATTCAATATTAAATCATCACCCATTTGAGATTCCCTATGCATTTTTCAGATTAAATACATTGTAATATAATTTTCAATTTTTACTGAAAATAATATTTGTATAAGCATAATATTTTCGATGACTAATTTACCTTGACCGTTAGAATAATTCGTCTATAACAATGTTTTTTGGTACAATTGTTTCATTACTAATAGCTACTGTCATTGATGTTTAAGATTATTATAAATAACTCTAGCTGGGTAAAATCAATAAACTCTTTCTTCAGTAAAACAATCACTGGCATTGATGTCTGAAAACAAATGCATGACCCTGGACGTTTCGGGAACAAACTATGCTATTGAAATAATGTTATTAATTAAGAACATATAACGTTGAAATAACACAGCTATATTTATTTAGTCGTTTAGCAGAACCTCGACTAAAAGCATTACAATACATTCTGCAATTATGAACGATTTGTCTATTCCTGCATAACTAATACAATATATATTGCATGATAACTTATATGTAAGCATAAACCTGTTTAGAATATGATAATGCAGGTAAATTATTGTAATAACAAATCACTTAGTATTTTGGAGTAAAAGATACCTGCGATACGGTTAGTGCATTTCCATGCGCATGCATTATCAATCACTGCAAATTATGTTATTTTTAAGCCTAATTAATACAAAATTAAGTAATGATCTCTTATTTAAAGTCATTAACGTTTGAATTGCTTAAATTTGTTTTATTGTTATTTGTTTTAAAATGACAATATTTTTCATTCAAAAATTTTGTTACATTTAAAGCAAAATGAGTCTATTATAACAAGTCAAATACTGTTTAATAAAGTATGCTAATAACATGTTGTGTGTTATAAGAATAATAAAAGTTGACGCAGACTAATGCCAAATAGACACTTGGCGTTATGCTGATGAATGTTCTCCCACGTTACTATTTAATTTGAAAATATACAATTCATTTCCTGGAATATTCTGAAAATACTGAATTTAGTTAATTGTCATGATACATAATATTATCTGTATTCACGTTTATTGCTGAAACTATTATCAATATTTATTTTATGTTTTATTAATGTTTTAACAAAGACATATTGCTGTTTTGCTATATTCATTGTGACCATAGTTGACAATACTTGAAAATATAGGCATTTACATTTTAGTTAGAACATGCTTGTTCCGGTATAACAATCACACTTCTGTACAAGCGCCTTTAACTGAGCTGTGTGAATCGTTGATATAGTGAAATAATATCACGGATAGGATACAGATTGGTATAATTAATAATTTCTTTATTTCACATACTTGTGACAGCACAAACACCACTAATTAAGATCAACAAAGTTTGTAAAAATTGACACAGTATTCAGTACCCACTATTATCACTATTATCTACCGCTGAGAATTTTCTACATCCGGATTCTGTTCGGCTAGCCAAGCAGACGATATTTCAAAGTTTTCATGTTTCCTTTCTTATTTGATTTGTAATCTTGTTTTTTCTTTCCTTTTTCTAATCGTTTTCATACTGTTTTATTTTGTATTCATCGACATCACGTTCAGACTTTCAAGTCCGAATCGATAAATCGAGAAGAAACGATTCGTGGCATCACAAAATAAGAATAAAACTATTTTGTTTGTACAAGATGTCATTTGATATGTAAATAATCGAGTAGCAATTCAAACATTATTCAAGTGAGTTTTATTCTTTGAGTATTAATATGCTTACATCATCTCCTTTAGAAACACAACTTATTCCTGAAATCAACAAATGACTGCAGGCAATATGTGCATTAGAGGCATCTGCTAATATTTACATGTGTAATATCCATCACATAATTTATCATTGATCATTTATCAGCTCAGTCCTCGGAGTTACCGATAAATCTTAAAACGATTCATAGTTTTGAGTCATATTTGTATCTAAGACCAAAAATAAAAAATTTGTCTTTTGTTAACAACAGTCAGCCAAAATTCAACACATCTGTTTTCAGCCGTTTGATTTACCTATTATTAATGTGGTATTTCCAGGAATAGATATTGATGAACCTCCAATGTCTAGTGTGCTACCTGGACCACCAATCATTATACCTTTGCTCCCTAGCGTACCAGCTTCTATTAAAAGAGACTCGTGTCCTTGACCGTTACCGCCATTGGATATCCTAAACTGATGACCGCCCTCTATCCAGCCGCTGCCATTCTGCCCAATACCATTGTTTTGTCCTCCAGCACCCCCACTTACAAATTCTATTGATGTGCCTCTTCCATCAATTTGTACTGACCCGCCAGAACCCATGCTTAGCTGTTGTCGTTGTTCTCCTCGACTTACTGAATTTGTAGTGGTAGGATGGATCAACTCCTCATGCTCCATCTCAGGGGCCTCTTCACCCGGCAAAGTTGTTGTTGAACCACCAGCGCCAGCACGCATGTTTGAGCGTTGTAACAACAGATCAAGGGTGTGGGCATCAATCACGTATAAAGGTCTACTGCCACGTGTGTTACCCACAGAATCTCTTCCTAACACATCTACCATGCGACGTGGTATCCCCGTTTCTAAACCTATCCCGACATCTTTACCCATTATTCCATTTGAACGTGATGTATCGAATCCCATACTCCCACTAGACATAATTCCCGACTTTCCACTCATAGAACCTACCCGGTCCGTAAACCCATTCATATCTGCTCCCCCAAAATCAGATCCTGGTCCTGATGACGCAAACACCGAATCTCCTCCAGAACTAAACCCAGGCCTTCTACCCACAGAACCCATCGAATCTACAATCCTTTTAGTCTCTGTTTCCCTAAAGCCATTTTGACCACCATTAATAATGCTCGAACCCGCCATTCCTCGGAATTCCAGCTCAGGTAAAACCGCACCTGAGCCCCCTGGCAGATTCCCATCTCGACCAGAAAAAGCTGTGCCATGAGGTGTAAAGGCTTCGCCAATTACACCCGTACCAGAACTAGGTTGTCCCCGCCCTCCCGAGTCTATTCCATTCATTCCTTCAGGCAAAAAATCAACACCTCCTAGTGCTCCTCTTATTCCTCCCATTCCATGATGTCCTCCTGTGAATACAGTTTGACCAGGCACTGTTAAACTTCCCATCGAGGCACCCAATCCACCAGGTCGACCTCCAGCACTATTAGTGGCGTCAGCACCTCCCTCTAAAGTAGTCATAATTCTTCTTTGTCTAAATCGACTTGTGGTATTCACAGTTCTAGCGGTCGAGTTAGAGGAAACAGATAATACATTTGCTCCCCTGTTTCGAAATGACAGGCCTGATCTTCCACCAAAAGTGTCTCCTTGTTGTCGTGTTTGTTGCGGCAAGGACGTGAATGGAACTGATGGAGTATTTCCTCTTACATTATTAAAACTAGTACCGTGTGAACCGGATGCAGTTGCGTCTCTAGCGACTTCTAGTCCAGCAATATCTGACACAGCAGTATCGATTCCCCAGTTTCTTCTAGATGACGCCAATGCTTCAGATGAACCCAATATGCCCTCTGAGAGTGATGATGATTTAATTCTACTGGAAGCGATATTGTGTCTGTTGGTATTTTGGAAATGCCTTTGGGATCTTCCTGTTAGTAAAGATGGTAAAGAGTTGGTTCCTAATGGTTGAATACCCATGAGGTCTGTTCTCCTTCCCTAAATATAAATAAATACATTAATTGATTTGGGAATCCTTGCAATAGTCCAACACAAAGATAAACTACATATTAGTTCATTAGAAAAAGCACGAAACACGAAAAAACTTAATGTTTGTTATTACGTATATCTGATTATATATATATATATATATATATATATATATATATATATATATATATATATATATATATATATATATATATATATATATATATATATATATATATATATATATATATGTTGTTACGTATATTTGATTTAATTAATTAATTTATTTTTTGTCAGATTCAAAGTTGACATTTTTGGGTTTAAAATTCATTAGTTGGGAGATGTATTTTTCTAGAAGGTAGGGTCATCTGTAAACACTAGGTGTTGGTCTTGCAGGTAAACATCCGATGTTGACCTCATTTCTGGCCTTTTTTCAAGGTGATAAACAGGCTTAAAAAATGATTGGTTGATTTCAAGGACATGGCTGATTTTCGGCTGATTCTCTTGGAGGGAGTACGTGACTTTGTGATCGTAGCCTTTTTCTGTAAGCTTCCAGAATATCATGTGACCACTTCTTGTTTATGTAAAAATCAGTATATAGTGTTTTAGAAGCAAACGGTTCAGTAGAAGTTGCAACTCTGGGCTGTTAGAAATAGTTGTGTTTATCTTGAGTTATCTTGAGTTTCATGTACGGGAACTTATTTCAATTCGTTTGAATTAAGAGAAATTTATTGTGTTATTACTTTATATTGGAAATTCTTTCAATTCGTTTGGATCAAGAGGAATTTATTGTATTATTTATCTGGAAAATAGTGTGCTCATTGAATTATCATAAAACTAAAACTTACTTCATCACGTGACATCGTCATCCATCATGGACTACATCGTCAAGAGTCAAACCGGGAACTATTTGGACATTTTATTGTTAGGACTTTTTCAATTCCATTAGTGGATTTTATTGTGAGTTCTTTTTGGATTACTTTTTGGACTTGATTTTCTAAAACCGTAAGTTTATATATTTTCTTTTATGAAAATATTTGTACTAAATAAATTGTTTGTTAAATCTTTACAAGCTTGTTATTTTCACTTCTTTCTATGTTGCTGCTTATTCGAATCCTAAGCACGTAACAATATATATATATATATATATATATATATATATATATATATATATATATAATCAATATTAATTTTAGATTTGATTCTTAAAACTGTAAGTTCTATTTCAATTTTTATAATCTTTTTCCAGGAAATAGGTTAAATTTTACCAAGCTTGTTGTTGTTTTCACTGTGTCTATGTACCTATTCTGGCTGCCCAATCCTGCGGTGATAGCATTACTAATAATCATGCGTTTACTGACGCTCACATGAATGGTCCCTAATTTTAAATTATACTGTTCCATAGTACTAATAATCCTAATTCAAAGAAAGATAGTACATACTTATTTGCTACGATAATATATGTGGTTATGAATTAAACACTAAAACGCGAAATTCGTCGAGGTTTAGCAATATTTTGTTGATATGAGTTCTTTCCACATTTCGCGTGGTACTAAAGGGAGGTAATAATGACATTAATTTCGATCCGCCTTTTCACGATATATGCTGTACTAATTAATCCTTTAGCTGGATCAAAATCTTTATCATAGTTACTATCCACTTATCATGCTACCAATTTAGGCTTAAGAGAGACTTTAATTCAACTATTGATTATACCACGTTCTGCTGAGCATGTAAACAACACATTTGTTGTAAGCCCTGTTAAGCTAGCTCTACGGTGAATGTTACTATTTCCGGTATTGCAGCAAGGATAAGCTCGAACATATAATGCAGTTTGTCATTCACAGAAAATGTACCGACTACGACGCTACGATCGTGCGTGTTTGCATTACACTCACGGACCACAATATCAGTACTATCTCTACTGGCTTGTCCCATCTTTTGATTCGCATTGTCAGGATTTTACGGAGCTGGCAATTTACACAGCACCAAATCACCGTTTAACACCGGCCACACCGATCAAACAAACACAGATGAGAATATTCTTAAACGGAGCATCACTCCCAAACTCTATCATATAGGGAAAACATACACGTAAAAAGAATGCCTTAATGCAGATATCAGAAGCTTTCGAGACGCATCTTAAACGAAATCACCGGTTAATATGCTAGTGTCTTTATGATATGGGGTTCTTCAGTAACGGTATTGCAAACGCCTATGATGATACGCTATCGACCCCTTTAATGCCGGGGGAAACCACATTACTGACATCGCCGTTATAGACGATCCCACTGATGACACAATATTCATCCCTATGTCAAGCCTTGAAGGCCATATATTTAACAGTTAACAATATCATTTGGTCAGTGCAGTTAGAGCAGTATGTGCTTCTCGCTACTGTCGCCTGAATTCAACTGAAAATTTGCACAACATTGGTGGCTTTTACTGAGAGCAATAACATAGTCACAATGAAGGTTCTGATTGCCGGATATTACTTTATTAATCTCTTTGGGAAATTTGGTGATGCAATGTGGGCAACACTTTCAATGCGTGATCACGGAGTCGTACGGAAATATGACAGCAGTGATCAGACACTATCATGTTATAAAATAAAGCTTTACAAACTGGCTTTGCGTCTGTATTTACCTCGGGAGACACCACCTGGACGGAGCTCCTTAACTTCAACGCACTCTTTCCAGGATTGGCATTCATTCTGACCATCTTGTGTCGTCAATGTATAACCCACGCTGCACTAGTTAAACTGAGACCTGATGATATCAATCAGATATCGATAAGGAACACATATAATTGGTGACGACTGTCGACCTTTCCATCAGCGACAAAGAAAGAGCATTGGTGATGCACGCTTAACAAGTATAGCATTGCCGAGGAATACAAGGCGCGATTGCTGCTTTAATATTGACGTGATAGTTCTTGTCAGAAGATTCTTGTCAATATAATTTTAATGAAGATATGTTGATTTCTCAATCTTTCCTCTTACCAAACAAGAAACAACAAATATTGACAAACAAATAAAAGACAAAGGCGCTGGATTATATTTTAAATGATACGTTCTGTCGCATTATAGAAACGTGCACAAAAATATACCGTTCCAACACCAGGGAAGAAAAGGCGTGGTATGTGTAACTATTGACAAGCAAATTTGTAAACCGCGTTATTTCAAAATCTAATGATATCATGCATTCTGACATTTCTATGATATCATCGACGTTATGCTGGTGTGTGTGTGTGTGTGTGTGTGTGTGTGTGTCGTTTCTAAAAGCTCCTATTTATATTTGAACATAAAATGATGCGTCCTAGAGAATCATGCTGGTTATCTTAATAATGCCGATTTATGAATCATTTGTGTAAGAGTTGCAATAGAAATGAAGGCATCTATTTTACTGTGCATCATAAGTTTAACAAAAGAATTTATTTTTAAACAATTGCGTTAATAATATCCTTGGTTTCTAAAATTATGTACCACGGAACATTTGTTGATTGAGTTGGTCACAAAACGCATACAAGTTGTCCAGGATATTTTATGGTGAGAATAAGAAAGATTTTCTTTGTATGAGTTCTGTTGGGGTTTGTTTGGGCTGGGTTTTTTTTAAAACACATTAATCTGTTTTGAAAAATAGCCGATCCTTACCAAGTATTTAGGCATCATTGATGATTAATTATTCAATGTTCACATTTGTTTATTAATTATTCACATTTATGTTATTTGTGTACAGTGTAGAGACTATGTGCATGTTATATTGATATACTATAAGGACTGTATCAGTATGGATTAGCCGTGATGCTATAAAAACCTATCAAAAAGACCCATTATAAGGATTTTATTCATTGTCAAAGAGGAGGAGCTTGAAAGATTTTCGAAAGAAGTTTATCACCGTGCACATTTTGTGTGATATTTTGTTACTGTGAAAACGTGTTGGTTCTGTTCTAACTGTTAACCTATTTCCTAACACGTATTCCGATAAAATTGAGAATAGTAAACTAATTTGATGCTTTCAACCATTTTTTTCCAGTAAAAACCTGTTTCTATGATGAACGGATAGTGGAAATTTTATGATATAGGTCGATTCCTTTCTTGAACTCTTTAAGTTTCAATATCATTTATATAGCTAGTCATAACTGCATATGACTGCTACTCGACATATATCATTCCCTACTAGATAGATATATATGTGATAAGCTAAATTACCAAGCAAGTACGCATATACATAACATTTTGCCTGTACAATACATTATATGAGTTCATAAGAGGGATATGTGAGTTGAACTCCACTTGTATTTTAAGCGTACTTTTACTTATTTACAAGCGGGTTTTGTGCTGATTGTTGTAGATCTTTGCAGCAGATATCTATACATATCTGTTATCAGGCCTACATATGCCTGCAAGAATGATCGGTCTTTGCTTAATAGTTACTCAAGCCCGAATTCATGCGTGGTAATTTTCATTGATAAAATAAAATCAATTCGATTTATACTCAAGTCAATCATCATTATCAAGATATCAAGTTCCATATATTATTAACCTTCTCATCTAATTATTGATCTAAAGTACAATCGGCAATGAAACAAATTGTTAAGAGACTAAATATACACACAAACAATGTTTGGCAAATGTATTTGACCATAAAAATAGACCTTGCCTAACTTATACATACAAAAGAGATTGAACAACAGACGAATGTCTCACCTATGTAAACATGTGCAATAAACAGCAGCACGAACTATATCATTTTGTAAATGGTGTTGAGATTTTCCTACAGAGAAGCGTATTAGCTATATGGTTTGAGCAAATTATTAAAACTTTTTACCGTTGGAAGATACAACCATGGCGAAGTCAAAAAAGGAACAAATTTGGAAACTTATCAAATGATAACATTAAATAACGTTTTTCTATGAGGCATTGCATTACATAAAATCCAGTATGCTAACGTTTGTTTGTGCGACATGTATTTCATTCCTAAAATGGCTAAAGTATAATATATATTCAGCTATCAACTCTCCATTACGTAGGCAGTTGACTTTGCGTCTTGTAGATAAATCTTAAACAATATGTTGCTACTTTTAGGATACACACAAATTACAACATATTTATCCAAAACAAAATTGTTGTTTGCTTTAAAACAGTATACAGAGCAAAATTTACAATTTCTTACAAACTATATTCATCATGTCTTGAGACAATAAATTATCCATATTTGAAAACTACACTGAATATATCGTAATTCATCTGTAAATGAGTGCAGCTGCAATAAAATCAACATAATGACTGAAACACTATGCAAACACTTCAGATCATTTCGCTGATAAAAGAGAAACAGATCTGAAAGCACATGAATAAAGACCACATCAAAAGAAAAATAAGTATCTAGATTTATATAACCAATATTATACATATATAATCAGGGTTTGTTCAGTATGTATAGTTAAGGAAACTATTCTTGTTTCAAACAATAGAAAGTAATGCCCAAATCGTATAAGTGCCGAATTTAAAAAGTGGATCACGCAAGAATAACATTATTTCGCAAACGAATGCATCATTTAAACTACAAACGTGCGACATTGGTGCTTAAAGGATAACACATGGTCACAAAAATGCTACTGATCTCATTGATGTGTTGATAATTCTGGATAAAAGTACAGACTTTCTAATCGCCATTGATGTGTTGATAAATCTGGTAAAAAGCACAGAATTTCAATCAACCATTGATATATTGATAATTCGGGATAAAAGCACAGCATTTCTAACCACCATTGATATGTTGATAGTTCTGGATAAAACCCCAGCATTTGTAACCATTATTGAAATGTTAATAATTTGAGATAAAACAAAGAATTCTAACCACCTTCCATGTGTTGATATGTTTCTAACCAGAACTGATGTGTTGATAATTTTGGATAAAATAACAGAATTTCTAATCACCATTGATGTGTTGATATATCTAGATGAAAAGAAGAAATTTCCAACCATATTGCTGATCATTCTGAATAAAAGTGACGAAAATGTCCCTTCTGATAAAAAAAACTTTCCACCCCTGGTAAACGTGTGTGCTCTTAACTACAAAATTCTTAAAATGTAGTTTGTGATACGCAACCTTTTGTCTTACGTCATTCACTTTTGCAAACAAAAGCTGCCATGTTCTACAGTTCTTCTTTTTTGTACTTACTTCTTTGAATATTTCATGGAATACACAATTTCCTCCTACATGAGCTGGTTACATATATATATATATATACACGACTGTACCTATGTGCTGAAGCTTACATAAATGAGCTTGTCATTAATGGTTTTCGCTTTCATTGTTAGTCGTCCTCGGTCATAATGAATTGAAGACCACACATCTTAGAGAATGTTTGTAACGCCCTCCCGCGATATTGATATCATACGTTAACACAATTTACTACCAAATCGATCTGTTAATGTGAGCCATTTCTTTGTCATATGAAACACATATCTATCTTCCACGATATAATCTTCACTTTTCCTCTTTTTTTAATGCAGCAAAACGTCATCTCTAGTCGTGTCTCTTCGTAAAATACATGATAAAAAACATAAGCATCGGAAGAAATTTTTCCCTTCTTTTTCTTATCGATCAATTTCAACAAGATATACCAGTCTTATTATTTATTGATATGCCGAGTAAAGGTAATCGAGAACACTAGGCTATGTTTTGCTTGCACCGACGATGATATGTTCAGTTCGCTCAAACTGATACGTTCATTAAATAGTATTTATAATGTTATGCGCTGTTTACATAACTGGAACATCTTTCAATTTTATTGAATTATATTCCATTAATTCAATCAAGGTTTTGAAACTTGTCTTTCCCATACATCTAATGGAATGTGGACTGAACAACCTTGAGAGATGTATCATTAAGTTATTTCGTCTAGTCTTCTACTGCTATCCAGCTTGGCTAGGAACGGAGCATGAAAGTTAGGGCTATGCACCTTTCGTAGAATATAAATATTTTTAAATACTGCCATATTTTTTATTATGTCCATTTAATACATTCGTAGGATTCGAGAACAGTTGTTTGCGAGTTATGCATGTAAACCTTGATAAATATAAACAAATATCAAAATCCCAATCTGAAAAAAAAGGATAATTTTGAAGTCTGTTTGATCTCTCCAGGCACCCGCACTTTGAATTAAATTTGAATCTATTAATGTTGTATATATAATCTTTGTCCTGGAATGGACGCTTTGTTATCCTTGTAATACCATCTCCATGTCCAATCACTCCTTATATATGAACAAATTTATGTTCACCTTTGTTAAATATGATCAAAGTCGATATAGTAAATCGGCATCTAAACAGCTTACATGAAGTTGTGCCTATTCTATCACATATTTGAAAAACATGACTGTACGTGCATTTTCGTGGCATGCAGAATATTTATTGATTTTCATACTGTAAAGTACATTATGATTAAATTAATTAAAATGGTTCTACAATTTCTTTTATTCGATAATTTTGCTTCGAGATATTCTCTTGCTAAGAAAACAGAGCAAAATGAGACAAATTAAAGCAAACATAATCTTATAAAGATAAAAAGAAACACAGTTGAATAATGATTAGTCTATACAATCAGTATTACAAATTAGTTTTATACGGCATTTTTATATGACAGAAGGCTTTTTCATAAGGACTAAACGATAATCACAAGGGCTGCAAAAGGTAAGACGCTTACCAGTGAATGTTGGTGATTGGCTATGGTTAGTCCGAGGGCTGCAAAAGTAATTGTTAAGATAAGAAACAGTGACTCCATTTTCTCCCTCCCAAAAATATTGGCTATAGATTGTCTACATCCGACCACGAATGCCGGCTTTTCGCCCAGTTGGTCTGCTTTCAATGACTTTTCCCGGCTAGTTAATGTCCTAATCTTGTCATGACTAGGGCAGAAATTAATAGCACGAGACGACTTTTATGTATGAGACAAGACCAGGAGATGGAATGTATAATTTCTATTGGTTTATATACAATATTTAAAGCACTAAATATTTCCAACATCATATATCATTTACATGCAAATATTGGCTAACATATATCATATAATCTAGGTAGAGAATAAAGGTTTAATTTACCGTCAACTATATCAATGAATGTGCAAAACACACATCTTCAAAGAATTGATCTATAAAGATGGTATGACAATGGAGGAATAACCATACAAAATCAATTTTACTAAATAAGAATATAAAACATATATTATTTCTCTTATTCTTAATATCTCACATCAGCGTAGTATTAATATCAAAGAAGGGCTACACATCTCATTAATTTTGACTGGTAAGATCTGCGTATATAAGGTGACGCATAAGTAACGCATATGGCAAACTGGTAGGCTAACGCAAATCTCAGAGGCTTGCTGGAATATTGTCTATTCATTGTAACAATTTTGAAAATATTTAGAAATACATAATAATTTAGCTCAAGTGCATAGAGATATTCTGTGATTTCTATCTAGCGTTGAATTATTGGGCTTTAAAAATGAAAATGGAAACCAAATTATTTTGGGGGAATACAGAATAATGACTATATGTGTTCCATTTCTGTACATTTTAAATGACGTCAGGTAAAGCTCTAAAATTTAAACCAGAGGTTCAGATCACAAAAAACAGAATTCATATTACATTGAAAAAGGATGAACATTTTAGATTCTAAAATTTACAAACATGTCACAGTTATGACGCCCCCAAAATAATACTTGACATGTCTTTAAGATGTCTGTAGAACTATATGAAAAATTAAAATCGTTATCTTTTTTTAATATTTGCTTTTTTGTAATGGTCACAGCAGAAAGTAGTTTAGGCTCCTGACATCAATTTTGTAGATACAAATAATAAAAAAGAAATATAAAGAAACCTGCATACATGCATTGTCTCTTATCTAATCATATCAAATTGCATACACGCCATGCTTCCTATCTAGCCAAAATAAATTACAAATACCTTGTCCAATATCCCCCTAAAATATATTTCAAACACACCATCTTCAATTTCCAATCAAAACGTATCACACACAAACGCACACAGTTCCATCGATATATAGCGAACGCAAATTGCACGTTTATTATTTCATATTTAACACAAACAAATTACACACACGCGCGCGCGCGCACTAAACACACATTGCCCTATATTTCTTGATACAATGACCCTTGTTCATTTCGTTTAAAATGCGAAAATACATAAGATATGTTGCTAACTTCATAATACACACTGTGCCAGATGGAAATAGTTTAACACGACTTTAAAATGAGACGAAATCTTGATGCTACTGAAAGGCTACATCATTTCAATATGTATCGGTTTCCAGCGCAACAATTAGAGCTATTGTAGTTCTTCCTAATTTTAGTTAGAATGACAAATGCGCAAACCACCGATACGGTAATAATTCAATCGTAAAATGTTCCATCGTTAAAGATGTTATATTTTGCAAGATGATAAATTTATGTTAACAATCATGCAAATCTGTAATATAGCGAAAGAGTAAAATTCCAATTTCAGTTAGAACATTATTTACAATTTTACACTGATAGCTTAATGATATTGAAATTGTAGAAGAACCAACAAATATTAGTAGAGATAACACAGAGCATAATATAAAGTTTTTAACTCACACGCATGTATCGAAAACGTTGCTTTGTCATGCAAGTATAAAAATAATAAAGAAAACAAACAATATTGAGTGTTCCAGTATCGATACACCTGAGCTGATGCCTCCTTATTTTGCGTTGAGTGTGGTGATTTTAGTATATATTTGGCTTTGTTTTTCTTTAAAACTCCTTGACAATTTATAGTGAGATATACTGTGAATATTCCTAAAGCTGCAGAAATCATTAAGGCGCAGTATCGTGTCAAGACGACTAATATCAATCAAAATCGCATTCACGTATAAACAAGATCGGTCTTCACTTGGCTACGGTGAGCGAGAGCTCTCAGCAGATAAATAGTGCCATTTAGGATTGCATAGACAAAATGCAGCCATAGAGCATTCAGGTACCTGGAGTAGTGTACGGGAATATCACTGCGAAGCTACATCACTAAAAGGTCATTTGGGAGAAACATTTTTCACGACGCTTCGAACAAAGGAAAATGGAGGCCGCCACGAGGAAAACCAAGATTGACGTCACCCCACCAGGTCAAAGTGACTTTACTAGCGGTGGGAACTGAAGTGGAGGGGACCAGTGGCTTAATTTGCTAACACCTGAAAAACT
Source organism: Unio pictorum (assembly GCA_030141615.1). NCBI lineage: Eukaryota > Metazoa > Mollusca > Bivalvia > Unionida > Unionidae > Unio > Unio pictorum. Next base: position 8,005,134 of record JARLTB010000007.1, on the reverse strand, counting down.
TCGGAGCCTTGGGAGAATGGATAGCAGACGGAAATATGCGGAGCCATGAGAAAATTCTGGCATTGCTAACGGACTGCACCCCGAGAAGACTGCCTGCGGAGCAAGATGTGAATATTTTTCACATTCGCCTTTCACTTGCCTGAATAATAGGGTTTCTCATTTGGTTACGAGAACCCTCTTCGAATAGTCTCTATTACGAAACCAGACTTGACCGATTTTGAACAACGCTTAAAATTTACAAACTTTTTTTTTACCAAACAGTGACTACACTTTTATATGTCGCATAGACATATTAGTTAAACAAATTTGTTAGGGACTTATAGTATGTACAGTTTTATACTAGAAAATCGGTATAGTTAGGATGATAAAGAAAATTCTACGACTCTAATATTAGATTCAATTGCACAGGTGGCTTACACAATATTGGTACTTTTTTGTCCATTAGTATAACTGGGCTGTATTTGAAATAAGTATGGCTAGGTCGTTTCCAGGCTGTTAACATACATGTGCTGGTTTTCCGGGACTTTTTCCTTCTTTTCCGTGACCAGACTCCATCGACATGACGATATGAGAAAACTATTTTTCTCTCGTCATTATTTGGGGCCATTGCACACCAAGTACGTCACCTCCGATTGGTTGATAGGGTTGAGTGTGTGTTGGGTCTATTCCCACTCACCCAGGTCTTACATTCATGTCGATAGCCCCTCAATAGGGGCGCGACATGACGACCCAATTAAATAGCGCACTATGTGCGCATAAATGCCTGTGGGGATGTGGCACCATTCCTTACCCCACGGGATTAATTAACTGTCTTGTGACAGATAAAATAGTGCTAAATGACCTTCGTGGCCGAAGCACTTTAATTTAATATTCGATTCGGCAAAATATCCATCTTCGTAAAATATGACTTTTACTTTAACAACTCCTCTAGATCGCTATTCATCGCGTCTAACTAACACATCTAGAGAAAACCAAATATCGGCTATATTAATATTTTGTAGATTTACTAATTTGGCACTTATAAGAAACGTGCATCTTTGGTTGTCACATGAGTCACTTCCATACATGTTAGCTGGATTACATTTACAAAGAACGTTCAGAGTTCAAAATTCTTAATCGCTTTGATGGTTTCAATCTGTTCTCCGTTACGTTCTTACTCTGTGAGTCGTGTCTCAACGAACGGGTTCACTAATAAGGCGCATTATTTACAATCGTATACCAATAATAACGTGTGGTCTATATTGATCTTTTGCATGCGAACTTTACATTTGTTTTTCTGATAAAACATTTTAATCTAATTAAATTTCTGGATTAGACACGCAGAGAGTGATGAAGCTTATTATTATTATATTAGCTAATCAGTAAGTAAGTATAACACCAACAAATAACGATTCCACGTTTTACATATTCATTTCTTCCAATGACTTGAGTGTTGCACATTAATTAGTTGACCCAGATCCATTACGTTTTATGGGTCATGCCCTTATAAATACACAAATGATATCGCCCATATTAGTATGTTCTTATTATTCAAACACATCTCTTGTAAGTCTTGCCTTGACATATTAATAGCGATCGGGTATAAACACGTCATTGTTGCTCGGCAATATCCGTCTTCTGTATTCTTCCTCTTTGTCCCCGTTGTCCTATATGGTGATTTGATCCTTAACACTGGAACATCCTCTAAGATGTTTTCCCCAGCAATTATTGTATATTCATTTACTTGATTTTTAATTTTCAGCGAAGTATGGTGTATTATCTTTGTTTAGGTAAGAAAAACAATTTAAAAAAAACAGTTTGAATGCTTATATTTTTCCGTGTTGTTCATCGCATTGTCTATTTATTTCAAATTGAGTTCGACTGTGCTCAGGTGGGGGTCTATACATTCTTTTAATTATAATTGCATTTCTCACGACTCTAGTTGGGTGGTTTAGTATTTATTATCTTTTTATTTATTGATAATCGCTTCAATAGACGTCACATCCTGTTTTTATGCAAGAGGGCTAACAAATTTGCCGCAGGGTCATTCCGTTTGATCTCGGAGTACAGGAAAGTATTTTTATGAAATGTAATTGCAAATACAATATATACAAATAAAACATTAGTCGGGATACAGTATGTGCTTAAACTAATAAGTATCCTTCTATTTACAATTAAATTATGAAGGTCCCGGTTTTTGTTCCGTTTAAGGACTGGCATTATATATATATATATATATATATATATATATATATATATATATATATATATATATATATATATATATATATATATATATATATATATATATATAATTCGTTCAGGGAAAGTGTAACTGATACCAGTACGAACATCGATTTTGTGAAAACAACTTTACTTTTGAAGAAAGATTATGATTTATCAAAACTGGGTTTTCTGACGGTACGTCACGTGACTATTTAATCGACACAAAATACGAGAAACCACAAACCAGTCAAGATAACCTTAAATATGGATGCCATCTGAACGCCATATGTCCAACAATCAGGCTAATATCAAAGCTTTCGGAAGGAAGAATAAGTTGACAAAAAAGGCTTTGGAGAGACTTCGTGTGATCTTAGTCTGACAGTTATATTGGCCAGGCAATGTGTCATATTCCTTTTGTTGGTCTGACAGAAAAACTGAGTTACGATATTCATTAATCCGCTTTCTCTTGTCATTTATAATAATAAGTGTAATTCGCCAGCGTAGCTTAAAATTATCATTGAGATAACACTGTATTTCGCCTTATAAACTCTTATTTCCTTGTTCTTCATGTTACTTCTTATTACGTTTATCATAAAGAACAGTATTGTAGAACTGAAAAATAAAATATTTTTGTTTGTTTAAAAATTCATCACGCTGTAAGACTGGAGTCAATACATTTTATTTTAGGCACCTTTTATGATAATTGAATTTTGGAGGGATACAAGTGTGGCGGAATCACATCACTCATTTCAGTCAGTAAGACGTGCGTGACATTGAGTTATAACGCCCTTGGAGGATAGTGTATATTGTTTGTCTACTGCTAAAATTGATTTGAGTTGATCTTGCATATTAGACAGTGGAAATTATTTTTATCAAGGGTATCAAAGATAGAGCTATCATTTATTGATAATATGTACAATCTGAGCTTGAGACAAAATTCAGTAATTTAATGGGCATAAATTGTGTGGTTGAACTTGGACTTTTACTTTAATGGTTGCAATGATTGTATAAGGTTCCACAAATATACATCATATTGCTGATGTCGGTGTATTATTATTATTATTATTATTATTATTATTATTATTATTATTATTATTATTATTATTATTATTATTTGTGGACGTATTCCCATCATATCACTGCAATATCTCGAAGACGTTTAAGCCAGAAAATAGACACCGAAGCTGGTTGTAGTATTAATGTTGCAGTCTGGTAAACGAGCGAGAGAGAGAGAGAGAGAGAGAGAGAGAGAGAGAGAGAGAGAGAGAGAGAGAGAGAGAGAGAGAGAGAGAGAGAGAGAGAATGAATGTCTTTGTTTAGTTTCATATTTAATTAATAATACTCGCGTTTTAGAACATTATAGTATGTTTCAGAAACAAGAAGAGCAACAAAAGATTAAATACATCACAGTATGGGTACCGCGTAACCGGGAAATTTACCGTATAATGTGGACATGGTTTGTAATATTATATCATTCATAAAAGCTGTAGATAATTCCCAAGATAATTGCATACACTGAGTTACAACGAATCATAGAATTGTAGGTTACATGGTGTAATTTATATTTCAAGAATTTAATCCTGCCCAAATTCTTTTTCTCTTTCACTCAATATTTCTTCTAAGTTTGTCCGTCATGCATGAGATGGGAGGAGGAAACAGAAAGTAGAGAGGATTGTGATGAAAATGTATACCCTATTAAATTCATTTAGAAAACGGACATTGCTATTACTTTTTGTCGTTTTTTTTTCTAATATCAATAATGATTATTGTGTGGAAATTGATCAATGATCTAAGAATCAACTGCACATGCTCCCGAGAATATTGATATATGTGTATTATTGCGCCATGGGTGAATCACAATTTGATATATCAATACTAATGGCGAAATTACAAACATACTATCACAAAGAGGTAAGGTTAGTTAGTGTTTATATACACATTATTATACCCTTTCATGCAAACATAATACTACACTCATACAAACGTGCTATCACAAACAAGAAATGAACTTCTTATATACTCATACTTTCACAAAAACATACACGCATAATGTAGCTCAATGTAATCGTTCCAGACTAGTCTTTGAATTAATTCGGTTTATGCTTTAGGTAAAGTGGTTAGTATACATTGCGGAAGAAATAACATTAGTATTGAGTGTCGGGACAAACCTCTCATTAATTGTATTCTTAGCATTTGTTGCATTTAGTCGATATCTTAATGATTCAACTGTTGCCACCTTGTGTGACTGGGTCTGATTGTTTGGGATCTGACATCTTTATTCCATATAATTGTTGTGACAGTAAATGATATGTAACTGGTGACGCCCCTGATTAATTATATCCAACTGTCAGTATGATGTGCTTAATTATAGCCGTATACGTTTGGGCCTGATGGTTCAAGGCTTTGACCACCTTATTTCCTAATAAATTTAAGTATTGGTTGTTGGACCAATATGCTAATTCCCGTTGTATTCCGTGATGTGGCAAATGTCTGGCGATCTAACAAGAATACATTAATTGAGACCAGAGAATCATTAATTAGATTTCTGTAGAACCGGCGCAAATCAATCATCATACTGCTATTTTCAGAATGTCCTTTCGAGGGGAGCAGTTTATTCTTAATTAAGTATTTGTTTAGACAGCACAAGACGAACTCAAAGGGGCACAGTAAACGTTATTTTCATGTTAGAGATGTCACAATTGAACAATCGCAGAAACTCTGCAACTATCAAACTACCCGGACAAGCTGACCCTGATTTTGGCGCCACTGAGAAAGGCGGCAGATATATTCGACTGATTTGTTACGCTAATTAAGGTGAGTGTTTCCCACAAAAACGTTCCTATGTTTTAATATAAACTCATCGAAAAAAAGAAACCAGAGTAGGCTCCGCGGAATATGCAAGAAATTCTCTCATAAATATGTTTGTCAAAGGAAACCGACGAACTGGTTTGGATGGACGTTGAACGCAAAGGTTGTGTGACAATTACATGTAATGACATATGTAATGCTTTGCTGCATTTATTGGTATTTGCATGAAATGTTTCTTATAAATTCGTATAATAATTTGCTTTATTGAGAATAACGGTGTTGACTTTATTGATATGAAATCGTACATTAATCATTAATTAGTAGATAGGTTTGACGATATGTTTTAATTTGTTGTCGTGTTTGCATAAAATTTAGGTTCTTAGAATTGAATGCAATTCAATATTTAATATGTTTACGAGAATCCGTGTTACTTCACCGAATTCAGAAGATTTCGCGTATGATTAAGAACTTGAGGCTGGCTCAGAACCGAAAGGCCTCGTGTGGTGTGTGTTAATGTGTGATGTTAATGCGTGACGAATTAGCCATTTTACTAAATATTGTCATTATAGGACATGAGGAGTCGATTGATAGATAGCTTTAGCATATCTTAGAAACGATGGAAAGATCTGATAATGAGCAGTGATATTTACAAATCCCCGGTATCATAAATAACGGGACATTTAGGTTGTTCTTATTAATATTTATTCAAAAGGGAAAAAAAAAACTCGAGACGTTTATACCTGAAACGTGTCATCTTGCGACGTGTAGTCCTCCAAATTACAATTCTTTGACGTAATCCTGCGATGTATAAATTCGGAGAGTTATCCTGAGAGTAGCTTGAGACGGATTGTTGAAAGTAGCATCCTGAGATGGATAGCCACTAGGTTCTTGTTTGAATTTGAGAAAGTCATTAGCGTGGCCTTGGGCATAATTAGTATTGTTATCCTTTCGGTATTACGCCGTGACGGAAAATGCAAAATTGTGCAGACCTTGGAAGCTCATATTCACGATTCAGAGCTCGAAACAATTATACACCCCTCACCATAAACGTGAAATTGAGTTCTTCATCCATGTCGCGTTAAGGGTGGTCTAGTTTGCATCTTTTATCATATGAAAGGCATAAAGGCAAAATAAATTTTCCTGGCCTTGAAATTGTAAGATAGAATGAGTTGGATTAAAGACTTTGCGTTTAATCAATCCATCCTATTGACGAACGCGTTCCACGTCGGTATGTTGTGCCAACATTTCAGAAAGCCTTGTAGGAAATAGAGCATATTTTTGCACCCAAGTATTCAAAAACACTTATCAATATATTGTATTTATTCTCCTTGATATTTGTCTACGTCGTAACACATATGTGCTCCATTAGTTTGTCCTCCGTGCAAACAGTCGCATTTGTTTGAAAGTTTGATGTATACTATGTCGTAACGTTTTGGCAGTGCATTAAATTCTGGACTGGTTTTGATGTTGATAATATCCTTTTCTTGCTAACCTCAGGTGTCGTTGGTATATTATGCTCTTACAACCCTTCCTTTGTAAACTTGTGAAATGTCATTTCAGGTTTGATAGAGGAACAAACGTGGATAAATTTCTACCATTATAAATTATTAACCTGTTTTGAAACGCGGGCGATATGCATCTACTGGACTATTCCAATACGACCCTACGCGGCGAAGTTGATGACCTTAAAATGGCGTTGAGTACAGCAAATACTTCTGGACCGCATATTGGTGGATCCATTAATGTCTGTGTTGGTAATACTGAATACTAGGCATCATTGCTAGCGATTCCAATGATATTACTGTAAATAAATCTTTTGCTGGCGACATTCCATACGAATCAAAATAAACGCCACAACGCGGATCAGCCACGTAGGCAACCCATTGAGTACCTAGACCAGAATGACCATCAAGATTGGTGATACTAGTTTCAGCACGGTCTGATTATTACGGTAATTGGCCACGCATTAAAACACCCCTTAAGTATTTTGATATTTACTAGCCGAGCAAGTAACTCGAAATTATATAAGGGTACTTTTGGCGAAGCATTCCTGACAGTCGCAGACCTTGACTGTACATCGTTCCTGGTATTTTTAGACCTCGTATGTCTTTTAAGGTCGGCACATGTTGTTCTGTCGATTTTTCAGTGTCATGCCGGCAGCTGTTCAAATGAGTGCAGCTGCTGTTGCAATAGCTGAAGCTGTAGCAGCAATCATTGCTGATATAGTCGCTAGCAGTAGAAATATACCACCAGTCATTGCTATAGCGCTGAAAGAACAAGTCGGAAGCCACCTTTTGATTTCTCGGCTTCATTGAAGTATTTGAGCTGATGTTCTGTCAGCGATAATTTATTTGGGCCTTGCATGCTGTTGATATCAGAAATAGTTTTTCTCCAGAATTATTCTCCTGTCATGCCGATGTTTAATCTGACCGGTGTCATATCATAATAACATTGACGTGATTACATATCTTCCCTGTTGCATCAATGACTCTCATTCGTCCACCAACACCTTCGAGCTACATAATTTTATCTGACAGAATAATAGCGATTACCCTAAGCACTAGGACCAGCTAGAGGTCGTCCTATACAACCACGAAGATATACGTCGATAAAAGATTGTAGGAACAAATTCAGGTGTTCCAGTGAGAAATAATAGATTAGTAAAGTCCCGCTGAGCAACGTTCCCTCTAAGCTGCGCGCGCACAGCTGCTCAGGCATCCCCACGCAGCTGATTTATCAATTTTTGCTCAATCCAACGTTAAATTTTGCTCGTCTCCGTAATGCTTGCGCAGTGCAGCGAGCACTGCGCACACATTTACCATTCCCTTAGAGGGAACGTTGCCGCTGAGATATCTGCAAACCAGAATTAACATTCTAATAATGCCCCATGAATTTTATTCCTATTTTATAATGCATTATTTGAACTTTCAGAGGTTAATATTTTCTTCGTTGGCATCATTCAGGTTTCCTCTTCCAAACATTGCTAAATGTAGTGTACATTACATTAATTTACATTCATTACTCGACCACAAAGAAGCGGCTACATCGATCAGTCATCTGATTTATGCAGCGCTTTTTGTTCCCTAATAATAACTATAAAATACGTTTCAGTCGAAGTACATTAAAGAAGCTGCAATTGCACCTGATACCTACGTCACATTTAGAAGTCGGTAATAACTGTAGAACGGATTCAAAGAGTCTTAAAAACGGAAATAATATTCTAATATAACAACTTTGTGTAGATAAGGTGACATTATAAAGTTTGAGAAAATGGGTCAAACATTATCAAATGACTACTAATTGTGGGAAAAAGATATCCTCATAAAATTCTATTCAAATGAGAGAATAATAATATAGTATACTATATTATAAATATTAATATGCATGATGACGAAATAAGAATCTAAAAGCTAGGGCCTACTCCTAAAAAAAGACATTCACGGATTTTTTTCTAATCCACATGAACTCGAGATCCGCATATCACGGGTATGGTATCCAGTGTCAGTGCAAAATTAGAAGGAATGATAGAAAGAAAGAATATTATGTAAACTAAAGTAACATTGGAAACGGCATTAACTTCGTATTACGCGCTGCTAATCTGTAACCTCGATACGGTTGATAATGGTAACCTACGTTTCCTTATATATGTTCTCTTCCCTAGCAAGTATTTCATTAAGATATACTAAAGAACAATATACAAAATAACATTACTTAGAAACCATAGCAGATTTGAACTAGGAACCAGATTCAAAAAGGGAATACAAAAGTTAATATGTATATGTAGAAATATCTACACACTCCATAGAAAATGTAAATCAGTAATAAGTAAAACAAAAATAATAAGAAAAGTATGTTCCTGATTGTTTGTATCTCAAAGGACCTAATGCCTGCTTCATCAAACCTCTTGACACATCTTGAAATTGTATTCAGTCTTTCAAAAATGAGATTGTAGTTTGTTATGATACCTACCAATGTAGACATATCGGTTACTGATGACTACCAATATAGACATATCGGTTATGGATGATTACCAATGTAGACATATCGGATCGGTTACTGATGACTACCAATACAGACATATCGGTTTTTGATGCCTACCAATATAGACATATCGGTTACAGAAGACTACCAATGTAGACATATCGGTTAATGATGACTACCAATGTAGACATATCGGTTACTGATGCTTACCAATTTAGATATATCGGTTACACCTATAACAACTCAAAGGTTCGAACATATACTGCATGTTGGTGTATAAGAGCATTATAACAATAGCGTACCAGTGAAAATTGCTCCCCTTAAACTTATGAATATTCATTAATTCGCCATGTCGTTGTTTGTCTGGGCCTACTTGCAGTACTTTTCATCTAGCTTTTCTCCGATGAAGATCATAGTAGAACTTGTGTTTTTTGCCACCCTATGGGGGTTAGGTTTTATGAAAGATACGGGAAATGCAGATCTGGAAGCCATCAGGGCCCGTCTCTCGGAGGAAAAGGCCAAGAGACTTCTCCTAGAGAGTGACGTAGAGATGCTGATGTTACAGGACGAGAAAAGGAGATGTGAGCGCCGTAATAATGAAGGTAAGCATCTAACACGTTTAATCTTGCATTCTCGTGCCTTATTCATCCATGCATATATCCATCCACCACTCTAATAATCCATCCATGTACCTATTTCGCATTCTATATATTTATCCGGTTGGCTTATTCTTGAACCTTACATGTATTTCTAGCTGTCTATATTTATAGCGACTATTCATTCAGTACCATCTGGATATATTATACTTACTTCATCCAATGTGGCTCCTGGAATGAAAAGAAATATAACTTCTTTTGCAGTACATACATAGTGAAAGCTTATGCATTAAGGACGGTATTGTTGGATTATTCTAAAGATTAAGAAATGTCGCGAAGTAAGCGAGGTCGTAAGGGTTTACATATCGATTTTAAACTATCAATTTAAGACTAACTATTGACCAAAGCAATGAGGATGTAAACTGGAGGACATGATGGATAACAGGGACCCCTCCGTTGACCTTGGTGGTTAAAGCGTCATCCTCGGTTGCGATCTGTTTAGGGTTCTACACCGGCTAAATCATAAAGACTTATAGAAGTGATACTGCCGCTCATCATTAAGAGGTTAGTGTTAGAGCTAGTCGGCCTGGTTTCAAGGTAATTTGACATTGTCGGGCATGATGTCACATGTCTGAGGCATGATGACCTAGTGCCAGACATCAATATAAGATGCCACGCTGTAAACATCGTAGCAATACGAGCAAAACTGTTAAGCTACGTTAAAAAGCTACGTCACACACACACACACACACACACACACACACACACACACACGAATAATGAAGTTTCACGTTATGCTTCAAAACAATACAAGCATTATTAGTCATTCGAAGAACATTTCGGGCTTGGAAATAGTGCACTTAGGGCCGGATTTAGACATGGTGAGGCGCTAAGCTTTGGAAATCTGTAGAGACCATATTCGGTACGTATTAACAATAAAAAAGGCTGTAAATAAAAAATTTGAAATTTTGAGAGGTCCCTTTAGACTGTGAGAAGCTGTAGCTTTTTATTATGCTTAAATCCAGCCCTGTGAGCACTCAAACAAAATTGCAGCTCTTTCTTCCGTCAGAGACAGATACTTAATAATTTCCAGAATCAGACCGCTATGTTGTTGTTGTTGTTGTAGTTGAGTTAAAGTGCAGTGCGCTCATATAAAGCATGTAGCACTATTTAATTCCAGCACAGCTGGATGTTTAATTACTCCTGGGGGAAGGAAAGAATGCCACATTCCCCAGGCTTGTATGTGTTCACAGAATACTGATTAATTAGGCCGTCCGATCAAGGTATTGGTCAGATCGCCATCAATACAATATGCTAAATACTAGCTGCTACTTCAAGGTGGCAACCTTTTGGTTTCTTCCGTTTATACAGAGCAACAAGTCTGCGGTCATAAATAAACTAAAGTATCAAAACATTTCTTGCGATGCTTTAAAGTGTGAGCAAATTTACATTATCTACACTATCAAATAAAGTTTCTTACCGACGCACACACTCATGTTATTATTGAACTCTGACTTTGTAATAAAATTTATTGTGTTTATATTATTTCAAATATTTTATAATTTTCATAACGATTAATACTTATTGCACGCGTTTATACTAATGTTCTGTAATTTGCTTAAAACGAAAGACAAAAAACTGGATAATCCAGATATGACACAAATAGGCTGAGCTATAAATACAAGCTTATAATGCATAAGAAGTATTGACCAAAACATTGACTGTGGACAGTCGCATATAATTATTGAAGAAAACATTGAGAATGTGGACAATGGCATATCATTATTTGATCAAAACATGAGACCGTGGACAAAGGCACATCATGAACAAGCAGGATTCGCATTATCTTGGAAAATTAAAATAAAGACGAAAATTAATATTCCGGACATATGGTTCAGGCACAGAAGTTTAGTGCACTCTGACGTAATTGTGGTCAATGTTTAATACTGGACAGATCCTCATAACTTCAAAAATCTTCGGACAATCCCTTCATTGTTGTCTTTCTCTAGGTAACATGAGTTGTTCAGTGTTACTTCATATAGCAGGGTGGTTACAAGCGTTTATACAGATGAAGTGCATACCACTTTGTATCTTGTGGGATATATTTTTATATGTGCGTAAATTGAGACTATCAATGCAAATAAGTTACCAGTAATATAGAAAACGTAGCCCATGGTACAATTACGAAACATCCGGTGATATTGAAACACATACATGTACAATGACCTTTCAGTTTAAACTAAGAACGTACATAATTATTGACATAAAACATGTACACGGCATCAAATGGACAAAGTAGAGTATATTTACACAATAGTCGGAACAATTTATTTAAACTAAAATATAATATAGTTACTTTAAAACAAAAACAGCAAAACAAAAAACCATGGAGACAAACAATGCTGTAGCCTCACAGAACAGAGTAATGAAAAAAGATGATATTTACAGAAATGTACTGATGGAGGGCGTAAATGAGGTATCATAACAAAAAGACATTGTAATATTTCAAGTGCGCATAATAAACGCCATAAACCAAATATGTCCTTGGCGCTAAAATATTCCACATGTTCTGAGTGCATAACATTATTCACAAAATGACAAGATGGTTCTATAATACAGCGTTTACCATACATAGTTTGTATAATTGAGCATGATATTTATTAGAAATTACACGTTTGTTAACTATGCTTAACAATTCCAACTTAATGCATCGGATTCAATTATGTGCAGGTAATTTGATGTTTCTGACATTTTATATCAGATTCCTTCATTTATAAGGAGAAAATAGCATGCTGCCAAATGTTTGCAACTGACAGATTTTCGAAGGATTTTAGTGCCTAAATTTCAAAATGTTTCTTTTGTTTACACAATTCATTGATAACCATATGTAATTTTAAATGTTAAAGAGCTCAACGAGCTTAAATTGCCATTATCACTAACCAGGTACCTCAACTGGTACAAATGTAGCAGAAACATATATATATATATATATATATATATATATATATATATATATATATATATATATATATATATATATATATATATATATCATGTTTTATTTAGGCAGAAGTGGGTATTTTATTATGTTATCTAATTAATGTTCATAGATGAGTAAAATAAAATCATCAGTTGCAATTATTATTATTTTAATTTTTTCAAATATATAGCCATTTCGTCATCCTTGAACCAGGATTACCTATTGAGATTTTTCAATCTGAGCAATGAAGCTACCCTAATGTCTGTTGATGCTAGGTTGTTCTATTGCATGACAAGTGGTAAGTAACTTTCTGATTGGTTAGTTTGTTACATGTCTGTATAAACAGCATAGCATGGGCAGCATATTGGTGGTGGTCATTCCATTAGAGTTTCTGAAGGGTGCCGGTCATGGGATTGAAATAAGTGCCTGCTGATTCTTTTGGGTTCAAGACAATGTAATTCTGATTCTTTTGGCTTCAACATAATGTTACGAACTTTGTCCCATATATAAGGTAAATAGATTCATAATATGGTCAATGTAACAGTTTATTTTATATATACTCAATTTCTCTGAAATATATATTGCATTGTAGTACCTTTACTAAGTTATCAACCTGCATAGTCTTTTCTGAGCCTATCATTCTGTCCATACGCTTGTCTGTCTGTATGTCTGCTCTCTGATTTTGCTCTACACACAGATTGTTGTGTTTAGATTCTTTTGGTCTGCTATCTTTCTAGATGGATAAGTAATAAATATATGTAGTGGTAGTCATTCGTATTGAATATACTGTATAACAGAATCGATGTAAACATGCAGAACAATAATGACGATATTATTTAAGTTGACGGTATTATTTATAGTTGTAGTAAATGTGTTTTATTGCTTTTGCAGGGTTTAATAAAGCAGGAGATATATATTTATCTAAAGTAACCAACCTAATAAACCAAACTCCTATAACATGTACTGGACTTGTCAATTATATATTCTGTGAGTAGAAAAAGAAAGCGGTAACACAAATACATACAGACTGAAACGTAAATTTGTCTTCAAATTTGTAATACCAAAAAGAAAAGTAAAAATGAAAATATAGCATATACATTTATTTCCAAATTCTCTTTACAGCTGTTAATAAAATCAAACATATTTACATTATTTGCATTCAAATATAAAACCTTGAAGTCTAAAGTCGTTGAATGCACACAGAGAGGATCACTGCTTGAGAGAGACATCTCTTGATTGGTATATAGCAATCTAAAATTTCCAGCTACGATGGAGCATAATTGTATATTTTGAACAGATCAACACTTATGTATTTTATAATAGCTTAAATGGTTAATTTTACAGGAAAGTTTTTTGTGTACCAATACATATGCTGTTTTGTGTTACATTAATTGTAGTGTTTAGAACGTGGAACGTATATCTGACATTTACTTTAAACACCTTTCGTCTCTGATTATTTACATAATTGCAAACATTTAGCATTTATGATGGTAACAACAAAAGTAATTGTTCACTGAATCAGCTGTTGCAAACGTTACTTCCAGCATAACAGTGAGTTTTATAATACATAGAATGTTGATGAAATACATTTAATAAAACCGAACCGCCCGCTATACACTTTGTTTTAATGACTTATTGTATACTTATACGAGGTTGGTTGTGAGTTATAACACCAGCAATCCCTGGAAAATGTAACATGTTTGTTACTTTCTGAAAACAAGCAATACATTTGTTTCTAACCTGCATTTTCACCCAAATAAAGTTCAAATGTGTGACATATCATTAACAGAATGTTAGCAATCACATGCATGCAAAGAAGACGTTAAGAAATAAAGTTTGTAACACATAAAGTTTTTAAAAGAGAAATACAAAAATATACAAAAATAATACAATTAAGTACATGTATAAACAAAACCAAAGAAGCCGAAGTGGGCATAATATTGTACTGCATATATAACTTGACGGTTGAAAATTTTAACAGGAATACATATTTAATATCGTAATGATGAAAGCTAAGAAACTGTATCCGGTAATTTTTAAAATGTTCAGTTTACCAGCAAACGAGGTTTATACAAGACTTACAGGAAATATATGCGTTGAATACCGACTATTACAATTATAGGGTTTTTGTTAAGATGTTGAGTACACCTGCCTTTAAATGACGGCATTCACTGTATTTCTCATATTGTGAATCAATACTATATGGTATTTGAAATCCAGAAATTCTAGGAATATTTAAAGCTTTTACAACTTCATATATTTTAGCATAAAGAAGAATTTGTATCTGTTTTCGGATACAAGAATGTGCATAAAATATTATCTCTATTGTCTCTAGCATGTCCACAAAATTTAACATGTTTCGGATCAGCTGACAGAGTGGCAATGGCCATGTCACAAAATATGCATTTCGGACAAGATAAGATTCCTGATATAGAACGCTAAATTTCAAAACGATGTTATCACTGATGGGTGAATGTTTTTCTTATATTGACTTGGAAGTGGAGATAGACTTTGAAAAGTGTGATTAATATCATGACATGTACATATACCTATTGACTTATTGTGTTGATAAACACGAACATTTATGTTATACCTAGCTTTGGTTTGTTAAAAGATTAATAAACACACAGCAGAGCAAATTAAAAATTTCTCTTTGAAATTAGTTTATATAAACATTGTACTAGAACGTAATTTGCTATTTTACACTACATCAATTTTACCAAATTCTTTTTAAGGTCGTGTCTAGAGGAACATAGTTTAGCTAACAAAGCATGTAGTTTAAACAAATTATAACTAGGACCAGTGGAGAACAATCACTATCCTTGTGGATTCAAAAGGCAGCAACCATCCCCACCTTTCAGTCAAACATAAATTTAAAACAGAAATGTTGTAAGTGCCAATAGACTAATACCAATAAAAGATTTTAGTCCAAAGCAAAATCTATCAGAATATCGGCTATTTTGTTGTTAGCTTTAAACCATGAAAATTTCTACATAAAAACCTTTTCTCAGAATCCTGAATCTAAATTCTGACGATTCAATTTTAATTGAAAATATCACTATTCTAAAATTTGGATTTTAATTAAAATCACATTAGTCTATAGTTTGGATATTTTAATTTCTTTAGGTATCCATGTTTTTAGTATTTTTTATTTTAAATAACAGTATTCTTATAGTTTCATTAATTGAATTTGGAATAACTTTGTTCTTTATTTTTGGTATTTTATTTTTATTGATGCAATCACTTTTCACGTAAACAAATAATGTTTATTACTTGAAACTTTAATCTTAAGGCAATGCAATTTCCTCCGTTCAAAATGTGATTCTTATTGCACCAGTTTTCTTTATCTAACAAATAGCCTTTTTTAAACCTATACTGACAGTAATAAGAGCTTGTGAAATGTTAGCTGTCAAAAAAAACCTTCCACCTATTATTCTAACTGCATTACAATTTTTCTTCTGCATATTAGGGCTTAGTTTCGCACTACGAGCATGGCTGCTTGTCTGCGAGATTTTCCGAGCCAACCAGAGAGCGTTATGTTCAGCTATTTTGAAACTGTTTCGGTTTGGACAGTTATGCCTGCAGAAAATACGTTTTCCCTGAGATAATTATGAGAATGAAAACTTCCTGTCAACTCGAACATCTTTTATAATAAATCAACGAAAAACATACATCAGTTAATGTTAATTACAAAAGCTATTAAATTGTAACATATCGAGTATGTGAGATTTGACAAAAGGTCCCAAGACGCGACTAACTCTACAAGTTAAATATGCATTATTTACCTTTTCATACAACATCGCTTGCTTCTGGAAAATATGATTACTTTTCTCTTTTTTAATAACTGATACACGAAACACTTATTAAATTATAGTGTTTTACTTCTGCTATTGCATGAAACACGTACTTTGTTTAGAAGACATTTCTGTTTTCAACTGTTTATGATGAACCATCATATACTCTTTATGGTTATTAACTCAATATAGAAATTATGTAAAATTGAAAGAAAGGATAATTCAGTTTTTGTTAGTCAAAAGAGCTTTTATTATATGTGGTTCTTTATCTCTCACCTTTTCTTGTTGCTGTAATAGTCTTCGCTGTGTAGTTAACGGTATTGCTTGGAATGAGCATGATGGAATATAGTCATGGTGTAAGAGAGTATTATTTATACATGCATATTTCTCCTTAATAATATGATATTTCTCCTTAATAATATCATTTTGAAAACAAAACATGAGCAAAATACTTTATATTTTGTGAATATTCAGTTCATTACAATTTCTTGGTTGGACATGTAATTGTATATATTGATTGTGAAGTGTGGAAGTTTGAATAAGATATTTGAACCGTAGTAAAATGCATTGAGCATTACGATATTATCACATTTAAACCAAAGAAGTCTTTTCTTAAGGATGACTTCGATTTTTCCGCTTCATCTTTCCCATCTCATTGTTAAAACTTCAAAGGGGCCAGCATTCCGACTCAATGAAAATTTACCACGATATCCTATCATGGTATGTAGTTGAACTACCGACAATACCACTTATAAGAACCTATGTCAAATAGTTATTCTTCAAAAGGAAGCGTTATATAACGTAATTCAGTGATTCTGACTGACGAAATAAATGTTTATCTTAGGAAAACCTTAGGAACCACTGCTTACGATTGGTCCTAGACAAACAAAAGGTGTACCATGGAAATAATGTGAATTTAAAGTGACAACCTTGGTCGAAATTCTTTAGTTCGAAATATCATAAGAGATGTGAGAGAAAGAAGTTAGGCTTTGGGGAAGCCTAAAAGAATAGTTCGTTCCTCGTTAGTCAAGAAAGGAGACCAGGGGGCTGTCCTGTGAGAAAATACCGGGTTTAGTGTTAGATTTCACAATTTCTAAAGAGAACCGCTTTCAGAGAGCAAGAGTGACACTGGGCAGTCCGAAGATAGAAGTCCGGAACAGAGAAGTGACTAGTTTCGAATAAAAGACTATGAAGTCCAGAAAGGGATGAGGCGATCGGAATAGAAAGACTCGATGAAATAGGGACTTTGGAACACGGTCGAGAGGAACGTGATGCAAACATTCGTGGACATTGCGCTCTTTGCACCACTCTTTATTAGGATGAAATAAATCCAAATTAACACTGCTATTCAATTATGTTTACCTAACTTAAGTTGAATTGAATTTACCACTATTAATTTGTTTGATTCAATTTGTTATTTTTCTCGTCTAAGGGGGCTCGTATTGCAGTATTTCTTCTCAATAATCTTGCCAAGTTCTCTGTTGATGTTCTATCTATTCACTCACACCGGGTCATAACACCGGGGGAGGGCATTCCTTAGATAATGTAGCTAAATCTAGCAAACTACCTCTCTTACATTGATTGATTAATAAATATAATTATGTCTAGATTTCATTCCTTGTTTAAGGGATTACATTGTTGATAATTCATACATTTCTTTATGTACCTACCTATTTATGTGGCATATATTAGAAATATAAAATAAAGAGCCGACAAAAGCGAATGTATAAAAATTTACTTACTCTAGTTGACAAGATGAAAATGTTAGTTTTCAGACTCATTAGGGCTATTACGTAATTAATTTAAATTTAAAACCGTCATCATATAAACAATTGTGGTATAAAAATCACCCTCCTTGTATTACTAATCATCATCATCATCATCTTCATCATCATCATCATCATCATCATCATCATCATCATCATCATCGTCGTCGTCGTCGTCGTCGTCGTCACCATTGTCATCACGATCGTCATCATCATCATCTTCTTCATCTCCATCATCATCATCATCATCATCATCATCATCATCACCACCATCATCATCATCATCATCTTCATCATTATCGTCATCATCTTCATCATTATCATCATTAGCTTCATTATCATCATTAGCTTCATCTTCATATTTGTCATCATCTTCATTATCATCGTCATCATTATCTACCACATCTTCTTTTTCATCTTCATCATCATCATCTTCAACATCATTATCATCGTCGTCATCGTCGTCATCGTTGTCATCATCTTCAACATCATCACCATCATCATCTTCATATTCATCATCTTCATCATCATCTTCATCTTCATCATCTTCAACATCGTCATCTTCTTCATCGTCATCTTCATCATCATCTTCATCATCATCATTATCTTTATCTTCATCTTTGTCATCATCTTCATTATCATTATCATTGTCTACAACATCATCTTCTTTATCATCTTCATCATCAACTTCAACTTCATCATCTTTATCTTCATCTTCATCATCTTCAACATCATTATCATCTTCATCATCTTTATCATCATCATCATCGTCATCATCAAAATGTCTAACCCTAACCCTCTTCGGTGATTATGGAACCATGATATTTGAACTGGCCCACTGTTTCCAGTTCCTGTCCTCTGACTTTAGTCTAGGCTGAAATTTGTTTGCCAGTATTTGTCATCAGCTTTGTCTTCACGGCGCGTATATCGATGTCAATTACGGAAGACGTTCAATCCAGGTTTTTCACTGCAAAGCGTAGGTTGGTGATATTGCGTCCTACAATGCTGACTCTCCCACAGTTGTTTTCCAGGGCTTCGCTCATGATGCGCTTCTAAGTAGATGTTGAAAAGCGTTGGTTACAGAAGACAGCCTTGACGTACTCCAACTGTTGTCTGGAAGTAGTCCCCCACTGAACCTTGAGCCATTACTGCACTGTTAGCCTTAACGTATAGCCGTTTAATGTATTGGTCAACATTTGACCCATGTTGTATCTTTTTATTGTGGCCGATAATGCCTCATGCCACATTCAAACGCCTTTTTGAAATCTATGAACATATGATAGATTTCGTATTGATATTGCGAGTACTTTTCACACAGAACCCTGAGATTAAATCTTTGTTCTGTTATGCTTCTTCTACTCCGAAACCATGCCTGTTCTTCAGAGATTTTTTTTCTGCTTGTAGTTTCAATATGTTCAAGATCTTCAGCATCACCTTTCTAGTATGGCTGATTAATGTGATAGTTCTGTAATTTTGGTAATTGTATTACTACCGTCTATTAGTAACAGAATTGATGCTAACAGAATTAGAACGAAAAATTCGGGCTAGCCAGTTTACCTAAAATTGCTTCCTAGTACTCATATTTAAATTAAAGACAAATGCAAATTATTGGTATATAGAGTAATTGTATTGTCACGTTGTAGAATTAACCAGATTTCAACATGTGTATGTTAGACTCTGATGCTATAATTTCGCGCCATCAAATGTATGAAGCTGTCCATTCAGTTAATTGACATAGCGATAAACTAGTGACGAGCGCTTATTTTTGCCAAAGTCAATTACGTAACAGTGTTCACAGGTAAGTGGGGAATTCTTGTTCGGAACAAGGGTGCATCAAAGAGGGTCGTAAACCATCTTTGATAAACGGCTGGGAGGGGCAGTGTCTGATCAATATGAACCGATATTCAATTGGAATTGAGCGAGGCGTGACCAAACATTCGAATCTCAAGTTAAATCTATTATCTTGAGAACTAAAAGGTCAGTATGCAAGAATCATCGGGCGGAAAGTAAACAAAACAAGCTACTCCGACGCTATTCGTTATTAGTGGAAAAATTGTATACTCCGGAAATTTAGAAGGAGCTTCAGTACAGGTCAGTGGCTATCTGCTCGATTGTTGTAAAATGTTACTGCAAAGTAATTCTACCTTAATTATTGCAGTATGTATACTTTAGTACGAAAAATTACCATTTGTAGTTTGATTCATTCGTAGTGTTTGATATGCATGCATAATATGAGATATGAGCAATATTATGGAAAGAATTAATATAATAATTCGCTATTGGGTTAAGTCGTAGTAATCTCAGGCATTTATTCATTTGATATTAGATATGCAAATGTTTAATTGAATTATAAACTTTGTAATAAGGTTGCAGTGTGCAACATTAGTTATTGTGAATTGCCTATTTGTGTATACTTTGTTGGAGTATCATGTGTAAAGATATATCAGCGCATGAATATGTGCATATATGTGTACATTTGTAGAAGTGCAATGCTCAGAAATGCATCCGATTATATGATATTGTTTTGTATTATAAGATTGATAATATATATATATATATATATATATATATATATATATATATATATATATATATATATATATATATATATATATATATATACGTGTCCACTGAGCAGGGACAATGTGTATTTCGATGGGAACGAATACGTAACCGAAAACGGTAATGATATTAATGTTGGTGTGAGTATATATAGCTAAGGGAATATGCTATGCTAATGTCCTTGTATGTATACTTTAGAAGCTTTTAGGGACCAGCGGGAATTACCCATTGCAATGGTCCGAGTCTCTGGGAGGCAAAAGGAAAGGAAGAACGTAGGGAGAAGTTCAAAGGAAGAACGGAGGGAGACAAAGGAAAAGCTAAAGAAGAATTAAACAAATGAATAGAAACTCAGGACAGGAGGGATATTTCACACACTAATTCAAAGGATGAAATAGGCTGTCAGGTGGTCAAGAAATAGGGTTTTAGTTGAATTCAATTGTTGAATTTTATTTGAGAGATGACTGTTAGTGAATTGTATTAAATTGTTGTTATTTGAATTTCAATTGGTGTATTCCTTAATTTAACTGTCGGCACTGCTGACTGGGTGCTTGGAGCTTTGCATCTCTCCATCACTACAATTTCTGACAAAAACGAGCCAGGGTGGGTCTTCTTATTAACTTAAATAAATTTTGAGCACCCCACCCCCAAACTGAATAAGCCTCGACCTTCACATGTATACACATACAATTCATATGGTACCAAAACTCCAAGGAGACAACTCAGTTATTCCTGTCTGTTTTGAAGGTGAGTTGATTGGTTTCGACTGTCTAACACGTAATGTCTGCTCCATCAACGCAAATGATTTTACATTTGTTTTCATTCAAACGATCCTTTTAATATTTTCAGGTCTCTGTCAAACTCATTGTTTGAATAAGACTGGTGTTGCTTTTACCGCCCGACTGTCAAAGGACAGCACGCACTCCGCAAGAGCTGTAATACTTTTTGATGATGTCTTGGTCAACGAAGGTAACTTCTACAACCCGCTCACTGGCAAATTCAGAGCGCCTTATCGAGGTCTTTACCTATTCTCCGTTACTGTCATTAGTCCTCCGGGACAAACCGTACACTGTCAAGTGATGAAAGACGAGGTTGAAATTGGTAGGCTGTATGAAGGGGAGACCCAGGCCAACCGGCATAAGTCAGGATCAGTAACTGTGGTCACAGTACTAGACAAAGGTCAAGTGGTCTATGTTATGGCCTACTATGGAATTGGTGTCGAAACCATTAATGGTGACCTGTGGACAACATTCACTGGTCTGCTACAAATGAAATATGACTAAGATGTGGCGATATTGACCGATCTGAATATGATGTGCTTGTCTTGAAAAGTTTTCCAAAAATCATACAATCTTCTAGCTTGTTTGTCGTAAATGGTTCATATTTTTATTTATATTGTTTAGTGTTGATATGTAATGATAAAACACCAAGAGCATGTACATACAGGAAGATTTCCAAGAAAACAATCTTCTCCACCACACATTCCGTGAAGCAAACAGTCAAACCTATTAACATCGATTAGTTATTGCAACAATACAAAGCTGTCATTCGCAATAGGTGGTTAATTTATTTAGTTATTAATTTAGTTATATGTTACAATGTTAGTTTTTATGGTTTAATAACTTATAAACAAAGATGGTTGTTTTGTACTGAAAAAAGAACGTTTGAAAACATTAAGAGTTCTAACGCAAAAAACATGCCCCAACGATCTTTTCCACTTAAATATGTAAAAACAATGCAAAACGTTATTGAATCTGCCACCGATGCAAGCACTGAACTGAGTATCTGAAACACTAAAATAAATACTAAAAGGTACATGGGAGCAGTGAACTGAATATCTGAAACACTAAAAGCAATACTAAAAGGTAAATGGGAGCAGTGAACTGAGTATTTGAAACACTAAAATCAATACTAAAAGGTACATGGGAGCAGTGAACTGAGTATCTGAAACACTATAATCAATATTAAAAA
Source organism: Unio pictorum (assembly GCA_030141615.1). Classification (NCBI taxonomy): domain Eukaryota; kingdom Metazoa; phylum Mollusca; class Bivalvia; order Unionida; family Unionidae; genus Unio; species Unio pictorum. The sequence continues at coordinate 7,982,474 of JARLTB010000007.1, read as the reverse complement.
GTACATGCGTGCAGTGAACTGAGTATCGTAAACAATTGTGTTCAATACTAAAAGGTGCATGTGAGCAGTGGACTGAGTATCGGAAACACTACATTCAATACTAAAATAAAAAGGCAAGCAAAGGACTGAGCATCTGAAAGAGGAATTTTGTAAAGCAGTACGGTACACGTTAAGCGTTCAGTTTTGTCCACCTTTACAATAACTTTCGATATGTTGCTGTTCCGTCTGTATTTGTATATTTGCGTCTATCTTTAAAAGTAAAGTCAATAACACGCAGTATTACTCCATTTTGCTGGAAAAGTAAAATACTAGTCTTGACTGAGTAGACATTGTTTCCTCCGTCCTGTTTACATCATTTAAGTAGAATCATAATTAAAGGTTGACACGCTCGATACAACGTTAAAACTAAATTTATTATGGTCGCAAATAGAGGAAGTTATTAGGTTTGTTCTATTTTATAATACATATGTCATCTATCAAACTTGTCTTATTATTGCTTGCTTAGTGAATTAAATAAACTGCATCTTTTTATTAAATGGCAGGAATGGGCATTTTCCTCCTCGGCAAGGGCCAAAAACGTGTTTTTGTTAAACCCACACGCTATCATGTCAATTATCGAATAAACTATGTCACGGTCCGTATTTTACACACCCTTGTTCATGTGTAAGTGTTACGATAGTCAAGTATTTATTGTGATACGTAAAGTATATTGATATTGATATCGTATCGCGGCATCACTGTCGATATACAGCTTTCCTCGATCATTGACTTAGTTCCATTAGTAAGACCGAGAATAAAGCCTTTTCTCCACAACGATGGTGAAGACTCATTTCCCACCGTTTGGCTTTGATTTAGTGTTAGTCAGTTTGGTGTTTCTTTCTTTGAGTATTGCCCATAAGGTAACATGATTGTACAAGTATTGCAACGTATTTCACTACAACACCAACTGTTCTGGTGTGTGATACGTTACCTTTAAATGTTCTGTAGTTTGGTCATTACCTTTAAATGTTCTGTAGTTTGGTCATTACCTTTAAATGTTCTGTAGTTTGGTCATTACCTTTAAATGTTCTGTAGTTTGGTCATTACCTTTAAATGTTCTGTAGTTTGGTCATTACCTTTAAATGTTCTGTAGTTTGGTCATTACCTTTAAATGTTCTGTAGTTTGGTCATTACCTTTAAATGTTCTGTAGTTTGGTCATTACCTTTAAATGTTCTGTAGTTTGGTCTCTACAAAAGTTCCCTTACTTAAATACAACATACACTCATGCACGCACATATACATAAACAAAATATTGTACACAGAAACACATTTGCATACAAGACCCGATATGTTATTAAATTGGCATTTTCTTTGTTGTTTTGTATAATATAATAACCTTTAACTTATCCAACAATTTAAATCATGAAAATGAAAATATAGCTGTATAAAAATCTCAAGTACCAAACGTTGACAATACTTTCAACTCTTTTTCTTATATTCATCAATTTTGTTGTTCACTTTGGCTATATACTTTTTGCATGATAAAAATATAACTTATACGGAGAGATTTGTGCAGAAGATATTTTGCAAGCAATAAAGGAGTCAATAGAAGGTGTTATTTAAAATTAGGAAATGCAAAGATGGATAGGAAGGTGTACGTTTATCGATTAATACAATGAAAGCAGACATTTGTGTTGGTCAGTAGAGGTGAATGATGATCAGTTGAAATGAACTGGTTAGTAGGTGTGGCTGTTGGTCAGTACGTATTGGTGATGTTTAGTCAGACGGTTTTGTTGATCTGTAGTGGTGGATGATGTAAGTAGGTATAGGTAGGTATTGATCGGTTTATATGTGGAAACTGTTAAGTTGTTATGGTGTTGGTCAGTATGTAAAAATGTGAGTAATGACCCAATGTCAAACGTAATAAGATTTCTATTATGCTACGTGTGTTTCCAGAATGGATTCTAGATGGCAATCGTACAATTTGTTCCTTTTCCTTATATGTATTACTTATACACATGAGTATGAATCAGACCCAAATGAATAAACATCAAATACCTCAGAAGTTAGGGAGTACATACAATTAAACAGGATAAGTTGAAAAGAATATAAAAATTCTTAATCTCGATGGATTTGGATTAGAAGTATTTATTGTGTTTTCGTTTAAAACGAAGAATGTGGAATATGCACACCAATGATAGATATGGCATGGAAATATTGTTACCTTGAGGTAGGGAAATATAAGTTTTATAAATAAACCAAATTAAACAGAGGATATTCAGGATTAAAGGGACACCAGTTTTACACACAAATGTAGTTCATAAAACAATTCAACATTCAGTGTCAATGCTATTAAAAATGTTTTAGATGATTTGTTGATTTAATATACAAATAAGGGGTTTCATTTGGTTTCTTTTGGGAAAGTAGTAATTTAAGGCATTTTTGATATCATATGACATTTCGCTTGAAAACCAAAATAAAACAAGATATCCCCGAGTTCAAACTGACAATAGTTTTAAGAAAACGAAGGATATGATTTTCTAAAGTTTATATGAAAAGGAGATACTCTTTCAAACGAAAATTAAATGTTTAAATAAAAATAAATGTAATTATTGTAATTTGGGGACTGATCTATTGAACATTTATTACTTAAAGGCGCAAAAGTAAATAATGTATGGAATATATTGGAAGAATGGTTAAAATATATGTGGAATAACCGATTCTATGTGTATATTTGTGCATTTGCAATAACGAATTTCCAAACATAAATTGAAATTTGAGGCCATGATTTGCACATTTAATTTGGTGTTTCTTATATGAAAATTACGTTACAAATAGGGGGCCCCAGGGTGGCTGACTGGTACATTTAATTTAGTACATTCGAGACAAATGCCTCATTATCACGTTTAATATTGGAATTCATTCGGAACACAGTTGAACTTCATTCTGAATGCTCTATACTTTAGGACTTGTGATATAGTTGTCGGAACTATTTGAGATTTAAATCAAAATACTATAAGTTGGTCTACGGAAGGAATTATTTGATCAATTTTTATTATTCTTGGATAAAAGAAGACAATACGTTTCGACTCCAGAGTGAAATAGTGTCGACTGACGTCAAATTCCTTAGCGAGAGAATTACTTTGCGCGAAGCCGGCTTGAAAGCATTACAATTGGATCGGTAAAACGTGTTCTGCAACTTTAGTTTATAGAGTAATTCAGAATTTGTTGCGTCCATTATAACTTGATTTCTGTGATACACCGTGCTACCTTCCTTAAAGTCGTTGCAAATGCTTGTATTACCCTTCCTGTTTCTTTCCGCTTTTAACCGACCGTCAATGTTCTGTTTCAATTAACCTGTGTTTACTGAAATTCGATTTTCTACATTTGATTATAATTCAAAAAAGTTAATCCATCCATAATAAATTAGATTAAAACGATTGCTAAAACAGATGTTCACATCCTTTTGCTATTACCGGGGCAGGGCCCCGTTTCCCAATGAAACGAATACTAGTATTCAGTACGACTAGACATTACAATTTCCAGTAATTATATGTTTGGTGAGACCTGCAAAGAGTGCATTAATCAGTAATAGTTATAGTACTAGTAGTAGTATCTAAACCATCATGATAATGCAGAGATCATGAACTAATATTTTCAAAGTCAAAAACGTTTAACAACAACATGATTAGTATATAATCTTCACTTGCGAAGGTTCCGATGTGTTAACCCAATATACATTTTGACGAATAGATCCGATAATTCAGTACTACGGGTCTGTGAAATCACCGCATCCAATCAAAAGCAAGTTGTTCAAATCTGAACACAGTTCAAACAAGATCCATAGAGGGGGTGCATACAACTAGAATTGATTAATAAAAAAGTAATGTTCCACTGCCGTTCCATTATTTGTACAAATACATCCTTTCCCTTCAGTACACATGTAATGGCTTCTCTCCGGTACGTAGTAATACTTTCGATATTAAACTTAAAAGGTGTCTTTTTAAATGTCAGTTTACTCCGTTATTTTGGCCGATATACAATATAACAATGTACCACTGTTACACGCTATTGGCTTGTTGGCATTACTTATAAAGGGAGACAACTCGTGAAATCCAGCTGCAGTCGTAATGATAAAGCATTCTGATATCTAATCGATTTGCCAAGGCGTAAATAAGGTTAACCCATCGGAACCATGGCTAGCTAAGATGGTATAACATATTAATATTAGTCAACAATTAGTGGCTGCTTCAGATTCCCAAAAATATTAAAGTAAAGGTTAAAAGTCACCAACATATCGTACCAGCGCCTTCCTGATTATATATATATATATATATATATATATATATATATATATATATATATATATATATATATATATATATATATATATATATTGTGTGTGTATGTGTGTCTAAACACGATATTCACTCATATAAATGACTTTATTTAAAAAACGTACAACTCCTGTATACAAACATGAAAATATTTCCAGATTTGTAAAAAAAATAAGTAATTAACACATGGGAATGATTTGTATAGTCACTGTCACTTTATTAGTTAAATGGCACGATACAATACATCATAGGCCATATATGCAAAACAATATATGACAAAGATATATGGGGCTTATACAAAACCCATTTAAAAACATCGTGGGACGATTTGGGGTGTATGTGAATTTAACATGGGTCCATATAGTCCATAGACATATAACCATCGTATACCATAACATACATATTTATATGGACAATCGGCACAGCTGAGTTTATAGGGACAAAATGTATGGGACTATATAGGGGCATTGGGAAAGTGGAGTTTGTATAGAGTCTATAGGAGTGATGACATCATGGTACTGGCTATTGGCAAAAATGTGGCAAGAAGCACCAAATATACTACCCAAACATGGGAGGAGGAGCAACAAATAAAACCTAAAATATACTATCCACACAGAAGGGAAGCTTAAAACATACACTAAATATAAAATCCACACTGAAGAAAAGCATTAAAACACACCAATATCTACTATCCAAAAGGGAAGCTAAAACACCCCCATATACTATCCACACAGGGCAGCTTAAAGAACAACACAATCTACTATCCACACAACGTATTCACACGCATACAAATCCCAAATATGCTATCCACATCAACGTACGTTCTTGCACACACACACACACACACACACACACACAATCACATGTGGGAATGAGTGATTTTTTATAACCACACTACTCCACACTAACCAATTGGCAACTTGAATAGTCTCTTTTCTAAAGATGTGGTTAGCCCTGAGAATGGTTGTTTTCACCAACTACAGATGTACCGTACTAATGTTGACACCTTCCATGCCTGGCACCACAGACACAACGACGGCTCCAGCCATTGTTCCAATTAAATGGAGCTGTTGGAAGTGTAGAAGCGAGTTAAGTGGCATCATCATCCCTCTGTCTTATATATTGCAGTCGGGGATGATGAAGTTTTCTTAGTTTTGGCTCTGGTACTGGTAATTGCAGTACCTGTGCTTTAATACTGGCTGATTCTGATATGGAATCCAGTAGAAGCTGGGCATATTCCAGGTGTATCTAGAAAAGTTTGGTGAGTCTGCTCATCTTCTTAAGTGATGACGAATCAATTATGGATAGCCGGACTGACGAGTTCTTCCCTTCATGTTTGTAGCCCGGACGTGAAGTACAATATCCTCTAGACACTAAAACCTACATTACCCATATTAATATCCATTACAAAAAAGACGTGAAATGCGTGGTCCTAAAAGAAACACTCATTCATTGGTTTTTGCTGTAATTGTTGTTCTCCGTCTTGATTTCCTCTCTGAAGACCTTTTCTATCAAGTCTTCTGCCACTTGCAGCATCCTGACATTTTCTATCCAGGCGTTTCCTGACACAATGTAAATTCATGTAAGCTTCGTCCAGCTTGGCTTTTTCTTGAAAACATCTTCATAGTAGGATGAATCAACAACGGAAGACCAGGCTGCAAACACGCGGGCGCGACAGAACATATCCCTTCAATATATAGAGTAAGAACGCTATGATAGTTTATTTTAGTCGAGGGATAGAGAGAGTTCAAAAAGCATGTATCTATCTATCTATCTATCTATCTATCTATCTATCTATCTATCTATCTATCTATCTATCTATCTATCTATCTATCTATCTATCTATCTATCTATCTATCTATCTATCTATCTATCTATGACAACAAATGACGACATGTTTTTGTTCCAAAACACAATATTTTCTATTTTTAAAAAGATTACTCACTGGTAATGAACAGCAAAACAATTTTTCAAATAAACTTTTTTGAATAGGTTAACAACTTTGTGAATTAAATTGAGGTATCCACGAAGTAAAATCTTTGGGCCTTTGATGTACAGTACGTTTACTGGCTAAAGATAACCCCAATGGTCACAAAACCATCGATCTGCTTTATCATCGTTTCTAGAAGAGAGAAAAATAAGTGAAATGGTCTAAAGATTATCCAAGACTGCGTTCATAATAAAATGCGCATAATATTGTCCACACACTATGGAATATATTTCTTGTCATTGCACATTATTAAATCGTTTCGTCTGGCCAATTCTTCTCTAAGTCGATAATTTCGTCTTCTAAATTTGGCAATTCATATGATTCGACATACTCCACACATCCCTCTTAAGCGAAGTAGATGGCTACCCAGTGGGTGCATATGAGATGACTCGTCCGTTTTGATGACATAAGCTTGATGGTCGTGAGGCCTACGATGAGGCAGTTCATCTTTAGCACACACGACAGATTCGAAAAAGCAGTTTACGAACTGTTATTCCATGGTAATGAAGTACACATGTATCCATATTTTTGTTTTCATTTGATTTTTATCTTGTTTTGTTTTTACAGGTGACCATAAGTCGTCAATGCAAGTCTGAATTTGTGCAAGTAAACATGTCTTCTCTTCGTCTTTGTACTCTGTGGAAAGGGATTATCAATGTTTATAATCTCTAGAACAGTCAATGGAGATGAGGAACGGTCATGTAATATATAACATGATGCAACTCCACTATTTCTGAGATTAGGCCCCAGGAGTCATTGAGATAGTCGTCCAATTTTCCTTCTTGACATTTTTCGTGTCGAATTCGACTGAGATGATCCTTTCGACATCCATATCAACCTTTCTTGCTCAGTTCCGTAATTTTATCAGACAGGTTCATAGCAAAGCAGGAGACTAAATAGTCTCCTTATTCTGACCATTTTCCTCATTAAAATGCCTGCTTCGTCTTTGTCTTGGGGTCTCTTCCCATTCCATTTTCAAAGACTCTCCGCCAATCCAGGGATTACAGTCTTCAATAACTTATAATAGTCTAGAATAACGTCTCTCAAAATGTTGATTTATATGGTATTCTCAAATTCGGCACACATAATGACGTTCACCGTCTCATGTATAGTTTTAGTAAACTGAAGTTCCACACAAATCTGACCTGATTTTATAGGGTAGAAATGTCCGTCGTCGATTCCTTAGCCTGGAATGATATCAAAAGCCCATAATACATATTCTCGTGCATAGTTGTCGTACGTAATGCCATGACTGGTGTTGGTTCCTAACTGTCCGGTAGCTTCGTATAGGGACAAGTACAACCTTGCGTAATTCATCTTGGCACTAAGGTCACGTTCGAAAGGTCTGGTACACAAGGTTTTGCCATCGCGACTGATTTCCATTTTGGACACATCGTAATGCGGGAAGGATTTTGATTGTGGGCTCCGTTGAAAGCTACATTCCCTTAGGTAACACGTCCATGCATCGCACGTAGAGTATGACTTCCTCAATGTACGTTTTGTAATCGACAGCTCTAGCCATCAGGTGGAAAGTGGTACTACTCCGATTCATCTCAGCCTGACATCCACACCGTTCAGCAAATACATCTCATGTAACCACATCTCCAAATGCAAGTGGTCTATCAGTTATATTTGTGGTTCTTATTCATGCAATGTTCATCTGCCACTTCATCAAACTTGCCCTATGTGTCCGGTTTCCATACCAGGCAAGCATCCAGATAGGTGATTTTGGTTTCTTGTCGAATACGTCAATATATATGTCATGCACTCTCAATTATGGTAAGTATGTATGCATCTTTGAACAAGGAATGCACGAAATTGTTGACGGGAGCTACTGGTTCGTCGGCATCTAGATCGCTGCCATCCCATCGTTCCCTTTGACTTTCATATACAAGTAGCTACTTTCAAACCAACGTAATCTTCGGTTTGTTCTTTGATATCAAACTCGATGGAAGCTGAGACCGTCAAATAGGAGATGGGGTGAAATTCAACCTATTTTGATTCTTGAATCATCAACATTGTGGGTGGCATTATAAATAAATCCAGTTTCGACTTTTAACAGGCGAAAGACTCTCGGTGCATCATTTTTTGTCTCTCTGTGATTGTTTTAAATAATCAAAAACGTCTAAGTCTCAAACAGGTCTTCTTTTAGTCTTTCTAGCCTTATGAATGTGAAGTCCTGTGGAGGGGTGTTTTCATCGTCGCGCTCTCTCTCTCTCTCTCTCTCTCTCTCTCTCTCTCTCTCTCTCTCTCTCTCTCTCTCTCTCTCTCTCTCTGCCTTTTCATTGATGTGGCGTCAGAGAAGTAGGAATGTCTGATTCAGTAGCGTCCAGAGCTTTTATAGAAGATTCGCATCGACACAAAATCTCTTTACCAGTTTTAAGCAAAACTATTTTTTCCTGCTCTCAAGAACGCTTCTTTAGGATTTAGTTTGTCGATGATAACAATTTGGTGCAATTCTTTGCCGTGTGTCAATGCGGCATCTTTCAAGGAGTGCAATCATCGTTCTCCATCGGTTTCAACACGTCGGCCACCGAAAGAAAGGCTGGTAAACCAATGTCCTAGTCGTCTAGCGAATCCTTGGAACACTTGATACATGACTTATAATTCGTAACAGATTCGTTTATGAAAATGGAGTTTCACCGTTACTGTCCCTTTGGTGACTGAACTATTTTGTCCAGATCTTCTTTTATAGCAATGTTTACAGCGTTAAAATACGACTTACTGACGGCACGTAGCGAGGATGTACAAATTCGCATTCAAATTGTTTCACTTTCCTTATCAACGGTTGTGCCTATATCCACTTTGAAAATGATTACACGCAGTAACAGTACGGAGGTTCGTGCAACTACGTTATACTCCACCATATTGAAGTTATCAAACAACAAAATGAGTCCCTTGTTCAATTCTACAGGGGATTCAAAAGCCATGGAAACATCTATGTTGTTGTTGATCTTCAGACTCAGATTCCGTGCTGCTATCTGTGGATATCCACCCAAACTTTCAAACAAACTATCGTTAAAACCTGATGGACAAGGGTTCATATCCTCAAATTGATAATTAGGCGGCGATCCACTGTATGTTCTTAATCTTAACACTTTTTGTTTCTGTTCAGGGCTTTGCTAAACGCTGCCTCGAACCGGTCAGCAATCGTATGCACCAAATGTTGAACACAAAAGAATAGAATGTTCACAGTACATATGTTTAACATTGGATTGCTCCGACTTTGTGTCACCCGAGAACCCAATTTTATTCATCTCTTGCTGTACATGCTTGTTCAGGATCTCAACGTGGAAAGTCTTTTCAGTTTCATTGATGTTTTGGATTTGTGTAGGGTAAATCATCTCCACCAAAGTCACATCACAATGGTATTTGTGATCTAATTGGATGAATTGGGGTAATTTGGCAGTTAAACAGCACACAGTGTTATTAGGAAACACCTCCATGGAACTCTCACTGGGTAACGTTAATTAAAATTGCTTGCTGTTATTCTTCATAATTCCAGAGTTATACTGTCCAAGGGGTCACGGGGTCACTGTAAATCAGAGGAGTGTCTAAAAGAAGATTGTTGTTGTTTTGGATGCATGTATAGCTCCTAGGAGTGTGAATGACGTTGGACGCAAGTCTCCTGTTGTTCGCGTTAGAAGAGTTGTTCAGGAAAAGATTGGGAAGAAAATAACCGATGCAACTGCACAATACAATGGTCCACAATTGTTTGTCTCCCTTTCTTACAAATTTAAATTAGCAACGGCAGCACCGATGACGCAATACACCACAAAGATTTGGAAGAAAAAGACGATTTACTTTTAGGCACACGTTCTCTACACCATGCACACAAGGTTTTTTTTTTGTAGCTTTTGCAGAAAAGAACGTGGAGAAGGAGTGGTCACAGTGGTTGTGGTACGTCAAGCTGTGTTGATGAGCATGATGGTCACTTTTTATAGTAAATGACATGCGAACCGTATATCCAAAATCAAAACTGGGATGACATCCTTTACAACGTACATTGACTTCCTTGATGCGTCGTTTTCCCACTAGTTGGGTTTTCCATTAAAGACTGCGTTAGATGTCGTACACATCGTCTTTCTTTTTGGTCACGCATTGTAACTTGGGCAAGTGAAACATTCCTTGCAACACGTTCCTGTTCATGTCTTCCAATTCAAAGACGGCAGGGTGACGCCATGCACTCATCAAGTGACACGAAACACTTCGGTGGTCCAGTTGGGTCAGCAACCTTTGTCGAATGTGCATTTGGATTGCATGTTGGCACCTAATCTCCTGCGGAAAACACTCCACTTTCTTGTGTACACTCAAAGTCGGGAACTTACCAAACAGGTGCTCAAAAACCGTCACCTCGTTGTCGGGAGTCACTTCTTGTGGGGCACGTCTGATGCCTCTATGGTAAGTTTGGTTGTACGCTTGGACCTGGTGCTGGAAGACGTCAACGTACTTGCGAGTATGTTAATGGGTAAATATTTTAACATGCGTCCTTTCAACATGCATAGAAAACGTTCCACGATGCTAGCTTTGTTTTCTGGATTCTCAGTGGTGAAGATATAAATTGCACGTTATTTTAATTTTTTGTGGAAAGCTTGGTGCATAAATTCGGAGGCTTTGTCTGTTTGCCACCGAAGAGTGTGACGACTGATTTCTTTCAACATCAGTATCAGGGCTCGCATTAACTCACTGCTCGATCGGGAAGTCAATGTCACCTTCTAAATGTTACGTGCTTTGGCTCGAATAAGCAGCAACACAGAAAGAGTGAAAACTAACAAGCTTGTAAAATTTAACAAACAAATTTATTATTAAGTACAATTAATTTTATAAAATACATAAACTTACAGTTTTAGAGAATCAAATCCAACATTAATCCAATATGGAATTCACAAAAATAAGCCACTAATGGAAATGCAAGAGTCCTGATAAATAAATGTTCTAATAGTTCCAGGTTCGAATCTTAACGATGTAATCCAAAATGGCTGACAATGTCACGTGATGCAGTTCTTGTTTTTCAAATAATCCAAATAAAAATCATGAACACATATCCTTTTCCAGATAAATGGAATAATTCCTCTTGCTACAACGAAATGACACAATTTCCAGTACAAGGTAATTAAAATTATAACTCAAACAGAAAACACAACTTAACATCACAAAAAACCCAACATCTACTGAATTGTTCTATCCCAAACAATAATTCAAATACCTGTTTTTTACGTAAACAAGTGATTACGTGATTTTATAGAAGTTCATGGAAGGTCAAAGAAAGAGGCTACCTTCACTAAGTCACGTAATAATAGAATGATCCAGAAAGATGTCTTTGGATTTTAACCAATCGTTTTAGAAGCTTGTTGACACTGTCTGAAACAGGGTCAGGAATTAGGTCAACAAGCCAAGGTCAAAAACATGTTTACAGATAAAGTATGGTCATAGAGATTTTTCTAGGATAATCTCCGAAATAATGAATTTTAAAGCCAAAATGACAAATTTGGATCTGACAATCAAAAATAAATAATTTAAATCCAATCAACGTAACATAAGCTAATTTGAAAAGACGTCGATCACACAAAACAAATATTTTTTCGCCACTATTGGGTGGTGGCCAAATGGGAGACATCGGCTAAATCGGATTGCCAGTGATGATCAATACCCTCCACTCAGATACGACTTCTGGAAACGTTTCCTCGAATGAGTTTGTGTAAAGTGTAAGTGGCTTGCTCTTGTTCCCATTGTTGCACTTGAGATAACTGGAGACTTTTTAGACGGGCTTTGTCAGCACGATACAATTTCTGAACTCTTCCATAACCTGGATTCCAGTAGATTCTGGCTAATACCTTCTCCATTTTTAATACGTCACCTACGTTTCACTGATGCCAGATTTGACGGAAGGAAATGGTGGCTAGAAAACGGCTTTACGTGTCCGATATTTCACGAGAGTATACGTCTAGTGCATTTGTGGCGGGGGTGGGCGGTAGGGGTGGTGGCAGCAATGGGATGACTTTGATCTTATTTTCGTATTGCACTTCCAGTTTCCTTTCTTTCGTTTTAACATCTGTCGAAGGAGGAATTGACATCATATTTTAACCCCCAAGCTTTCAGTTCTTCTCGTTGGGAAGTGGGGAAGGGGGACAATAAGGACGCAACTATTTTACTAGGAATAAGAGTTGTTTCTGAGCCTTAAATCATGTATCCTTTTCAGATTACAAAGCTTCTTTCAGCACGCTAAAAGTTTACTACTTCACTGGTACGATAATTGAGAGACAATCCATACAATTCACAGTCCGTGTGCAACATAAAATTTTGGACAGCCACCACTTGCAAAACTTAGAATCTTGTCGTCTGGGTGCTCGTCTGTCCAATCTCATAAAAGATCACCATCAATGTCAGGTACTGGTGACCCTGAAAATCCATGTAGATGCAACTGTCCGTGTCAAAATACAGGACGCAATCTATTAACAGTTCTAAAGCTTCTTGCTATTTTAAGCGAGCGTTGACTGTCATGTAAGCCGCAATGATGACCTTTCAAAATTCGTTGCCTTCTACAAAGTTCAGTACCTCTTCTCAATTCGCAAATATTAAGTCCTCGCGAACGACGTTCACGTGTATCATATATTTGATTTTGTCGATTTGTCGAAAATCATCTGGAAGTAGCAGGAAGTTTCTGTCACATAATCCGTTTGGCACAATTTGGTGTAACAGTCGCATCGTGCATGGAGTATGAAGGACATAAATATGACTATTATTATTTAGATTGTAGTAATAATGCATAAATTATTTAATTACGACTCCTTAATAAATACTTGTTAATGTTAATTATTTTGACAGTCTAATAAGATGGATATTTATTTTTTATGTATAACGTTTGCTTCGTTTTGTATAGTGCATCCAAGTTAATTGACATAGCTCTTACTGGAAAAAACGCGTTGCATAAACATGATAACACGGTTGGCAACAAATAAAACTGATTTCCGATTGCTGAATCAAAATAATTTTTCGTTTTATAATGGAGGTGTTGTTGTGTTTATTGACGATCACAATTTCACCTATCAGTTGATGCTTATTGAAGAAGACCATGTAATTTTTATATTCCATTGACAGTGTTATTTCGTACTTTCCAGCTTTTTGTCCTTTACCTGCTGGCGGCAGATGTGAAAGAAACTGCCAAGGACCTGGAAGTCGGTGAACATTCTAAGTGTTGCTTTAATGAATGCGGAAAGGAAGGTTCTAACGCATCCAGCAAACTTTACCCTATCTTTCTTTAATGATCATCATTTTCATTAGTATCATCATTATCTGCTTCTTCGTATTCTTCTTCTTCTTCGCATTATTATTAATAATGCTGATGTTTTGTTTACAAACTTCCGTGTGACAATGAGTGATACTTATGACAAAGGAAACAGGAGTGACAGCTCTTGTAAATAAAATATTTACTGCGCATGGCATGGAAGTTTTAATGCTGTACTTAATGAAGCACCGTATGTGGCTTCGAGTTAGAGAGAATAATACTTGAAAAAGAATTAAAACACATCCTGTTTAGTATATGGCCAAATGCGTCACCAGAAGACAGAATATCACTATGAAACGGATGTTTGCTTGAACTGAAATAGAGCAAGGATACAGCTGAGTATCCAGCAAAATAAACGTTTGTGCTTTTTTATCGTTTTTTGAATCATCAACAAATTAGAAGCGCTGGCTCGTGAATATGATTAAAACTATTCGCAATTATAGGCTTGATACATGCACAAATCTACAGTTAAAGGTATGATACATAAACAAAACTACAGTTAAAGATATGATACATACGCAAAACTACAACTATAGTTATGATACGTACACAAAACTACAATTATAGTTTATGTATGTATCATACATATAACTGTAGTTTTGTATATGTATCATAACTATAACTGTAGTTTTGTGTATGTATCATAACTATCACTGTAGTTTTGTGTACATATCATAACTATAATTGTAGTTTTGTGTATGTATCATAACTATCACTGTAGTTTTGTGTACATATCATAACTATAATTGTAGTTTTGTGTATGTATCATAACTATCACTGTAGTTTTGTGTACGTATCATAACTATAATTGTAGTTTTGTGTATGTATCATAACTATCACTGTAGTTTTGTGTACATATCATAACTATAATTGTAGTTTTGTGTATGTATCATAACTATCACTGTAGTTTTGTGTACATATCATAACTATAATTGTAGTTTTGTGTATGTATCATAACTATCACTGTAGTTTTGTGTACATATCATAACTATAATTGTAGTTTTATATATGTATCATAACTATCACTGTAGTTTTGTGTACGTATCATAACTATAATTGTAGTTTTGTGCAAGTATATTTATGATACATACCCAAAGCAACAGTTATATTTATGATACATACACAAAACTATAGTTATAGGCATAATACATACAGAAAACTAGTTATAATTATGAAACGCACAAAAACCGACAGTTATAGTTATGAAACCTACACAAAAGCAGCATGTACAGGTATGAAAGGAACACAGCTTAATTTATCTGTATAAGTACACAAAGCTGCACTTATAGGCACGACGTACAAAATGATACATTTCTAAGCACGATACATACACAAAGCTACATGTATAGGTAAAATTAGAGTTATAGCTATGATACATACAAAAAACTAGTTATTTGTATGATACGTACACAAAACTAATCATAGGTATGGTGTATACACAAAGCTGCAGTTACAGGTATGATACATAGACAAAATACCGTTATATGTATGATACATACAAAGAGCTTCAGTTGCAGTTATGATACGTACAGAACACTACATATTAAGGTATGATACGTACACAAAACTATAGTCATAGGTATGATACGTACTCATAACTTCATATATGTTACGTTCCTAAAAGAATGACATGTAATTATGAACCATATCAAACTTGTTCTTTTCTTCGTCACTGAACAAAACATGGATTACTTTTTCGTGTATTTATTACATATTCTACCTAGAACACGTTACAAATATATTTAGCTGTACCACCTGAGTGGAATACATAAAAACGAGATTTGTCAAAATTCCATTCGATATCTTTTAGAATACTGATTCGTAAACTTAAGTGAATAAACCTTAAATAGTTTCAGTCATGACCCCATTCTGATTGAAAATGTTATTGAATGCTACACCAGTCATGACCCCATTCTGATTGAAAATGTTATTGAATGCTACACCAGTCATGGCCCCATTCTGATTGAAAATGTTATTGAATGCTACACCAGTCATGGCCCCATTCTGATTGAAAATGGTATTGAATGCTACACCAGTCATGGCCCCATTCTGATTGAAAATGTTATTGAATGCTACACCAGTCATGACCCCATTCTGATTGAAAATGCTATTGAATGCTACACCAGTCATGGCCCCATTCTGATTGAAAATGTTATTGAATGCTACACCAGTCATGGCCCCATTCTGATTGAAAATGTTAATCAATGCTACACCAGTCATGGCCCCATTCTGATTGAAAATGTTATTGAATGCTACACCAGTCATGGCCCCATTCTGATTGAAAATGTTATTGAATGCTACAGCAGTCATGGCCCCATTCTGATTGAAAATGTTATTCAGTGCTACAGCAGTCATGGCCCCATTCTGATTGAAAATGTTATTGAATGCTACACCAGTCATGGCCCCATTCTGATTGAAAATGCTATTGAATGCTACACCAGTCATGGCCCCATTCTGATTGAAAATGTTATTGAATGCTACACCAGTCATGGCCCCATTCTGATTGAAAATGTTAATCAAATCTACACCAGTCATGGCCCCATTCTGATTGAAAATGTTATTGAATGCTACACTAGTCATGGCCCCATTCTGATTGAAAATGTTATTCAGTGCTACAGCAGTCATGGCCCCATTCTGATTGAAAATATTTTTGAATGCTACACCAGTCATGGCCCCATTCTGATTGAAAATGTTATTCAATGCTACACCAGTCTGATTGAAAATATTATTGAATGCTACACCTATCATGGCCCCCTTCTGATTGAAAATGTTATTTAATGCTACACCAATCATGGCCCAATTCTGATTGAAAATGGTATTGAATGCTACACCAGTCATGGTCCCATTCTGATTGAAAATGTTATTGAATGCTACACCAGTCATGGCCCCGTTCTGATTGAAAATGTTATTGAATGCTTCACCAGTCATGACCCCAGTCTGATTGAAAATGTTCTCGAATGCTACACCAGTCATGGCCCCATTCTGATTGAAATTGTTATTGAATGCTACACCAGTCATGGCCCCATTATGATTGAAAATGTTATTGAATGCTACACCAGTCATGGCCCCATTCTGATTTAAAATGGTATTGAATGCTACACCAGTCATGACCCCATTCTGATTGAAAATGTTATTGAATGCTACACCAGTCATGGCCCCATTCTGATTGAAAATGTTATTGAATGCTACACCAGTCATGGCCCCATTCTGATTGAAAATGTTATTGAATGCTACACCAGTCATGGCCCCATTCTGATTGAAAATGTTAATCAATGCTACACCAGTCATGGCCCCATTCTGATTGAAAATGTTATTGAATGCTACACCAGTCATGGCCCCATTCTGATTGAAAATGTTATTGAATGCTACAGCAGTCATGGCCCCATTCTGATTGAAAATGTTATTCAGTGCTACAGCAGTCATGGCCCCATTCTGATTGAAAATATTATTGAATGCTACACCAGTCATGGCCCCATTCTGATTGAAAATGTTAATCAATGCTACACCAGTCATGGCCCCATTCTGATTGAAAATGTTATTGAATGCTACACCAGTCATGGCCCCATTCTGATTGAAAATGTTATTCAGTGCTACAGCAGTCATGGCCCCATTCTGATTGAAAATATTATTGAATGCTACACCAGTCATGGCCCCATTCTGATTGAAAATGTTATTGAATGCTACACCAGTCTGATTGAAAATATTATTGAATGCTACACCAATCATGGCCCCATTATGATTGAAAATGGTATTGAATGCTACACCAGTCATGGCCCCATTCTGATTGAAAATGTTATTGAATGCTACACCAATCATGGCCCCATTCTGATTGAAAATGTTATTGAATGCTACACCAGTCATGGTCCCATTCTGATTGAAAATGTTATTGAATGCTACACCAGTCATGGCCCCGTTCTGATTGAAAATGTTATTGAATGCTTCACCAGTCATGACCCCAGTCTGATTGAAAATGTTCTCGAATGCTACACAAGTCATGGCCCCATTCTGATTGAAATTGTTATTGATTGCTACACCAGTCATGGCCCCATTATGATTGAAAATGTTATTGAATGCTACACCAGTCATGGCCCCATTCTGATTTAAAATGTTATTGAATGCTACACCAGTCATGGCCCCATTCTGATTGAAAATGTTATTGAATGCTACACCAGTCATGGCCCCATTCTGATTGAAAATGTTATTGAATGCTACACCAGTCATGGCCCCATTCTGATTGAAAATGTTATTGAATGCTACACCAGTCATGGCCCCATTCTGATTGAAAATGTTAATCAATGCTACACCAGTCATGGCCCCATTCTGATTGAAAATGTTATTGAATGCTACACCAGTCATGGCCCCATTCTGATTGAAAATGTTATTGAATGCTACACCAGTCATGGCCCCATTCTGATTGAAAATGTTATTCAGTGCTACAGCA
Organism: Unio pictorum; assembly: GCA_030141615.1. Lineage (NCBI taxonomy): Eukaryota > Metazoa > Mollusca > Bivalvia > Unionida > Unionidae > Unio > Unio pictorum. Next base: position 7,964,441 of record JARLTB010000007.1, on the reverse strand, counting down.
GTCATGGCCCCATTCTGATTGAAAATATTATTGAATGCTACACCATTCATGGCCCCATTCTGATTGAAAATGTTAATCAATGCTACACCAGTCATGGCCCCATTCTGATTGAAAATGTTATTGAATGCTACACCAGTCATGGCCCCATTCTGATTGAAAATGTTATTCAGTGCTACAGCAGTCATGGCCCCATTCTGATTGAAAATATTATTGAATGCTACACCAGTCATGGCCCCATTCTGATTGAAAATGTTATTGAATGCTACACCAGTCTGATTGAAAATATTATTGAATGCTACACCAATCATGGCCCCATTATGATTGAAAATGGTATTGAATGCTACACCAGTCATGGCCCCATTCTGATTGAAAATGTTATTGAATGCTACACCAATCATGGCCCCATTCTGATTGAAAATGGTATTGAATGCTACACCAGTCATGGTCCCATTCTGATTGAAAATGTTATTGAATGCTACACCAGTCATGGCCCCATTCTGATTGAAAATGTTATTGAATGCTTCACCAGTCATGACCCCAGTCTGATTGAAAATGTTATTGAATGCTACACCAGTCATGGCCCCATACTGACTGAAATTGTTATTGAATGCTACACCAGTCATGGCCCCATTCTGATTGAAAATGTTATTGAATGCTACACCAGTCATGGCCCCATTCTGATTGAAAATGTTATTGAATGCTACACCAGTCATGGCCCCATTCTGATTGAAAATTTTATTGAATGCTACACCAGTCATGGCCCCATTCTGATTGAAAATGTTATTGAATGCTACACCAGTCATGGCCCCGTTCTGATTGAAAATGTTATTGAATGCTACACCAATCATGGAACCAGTCGGATTGAAAATCGTTCTGGGCGCTAATCAACATGCGAGAATGAAGATGCGCGTGATAAAACTGAATATCATATGTGTTAACATGCCCTGAGGGTCCGAGTCTAGTCCAGTGTTTGATGAATCCTTGCGATGTTACTGATTACCAGATTTATCCTAATGCGACATGATTGTAAGTAATCATGACGGTTTATGGATTTTATCTACGTATTTACAATGCATCATCAATGTGTTCTTTTATTGATCTTAGTTTCTAGTTAGTAAATATGATGAAACAGAAACTAAGTTTGATCACATCACAAACAGGCTTGCTTACTAACAATTGGTTTGCAGAAGAAGACAAAAACAGAAATCATTTAAACGTTATTAAGATGTTCTAAATTAGATATTTGTTTCTAGAGTGGGATCTGATTGAAAACTATTTGTATTCTTGTTCCATAGTTTCTATACTTTCAGGCCAGTCATTGTGTACTATTATACCTTACCCTTTCATCCGAGCAATCAAATACAATAACTTGGACAGGTTATTTATTTAATGAAGAAATCCTTTGAATTATTTGTAATTAAACATTTACAAAGCACGAACGAAAAAATACGTTCATCGTACAGTATAGTTCACGTGATGAACGTGTAAATTCGTTAGCTAACAGAAAAGAGATCGCCATTCATTTGGGCCAGAAGTCATTTCAATGCAACTTTTTTTCTTTCTTTTCGCCAACAGGGCGAAGTACTGCAGAGGCTATACTGCTGATAGTCTTTGCAAATGGAGAAAAGGTCAAATGTTCTTTGGAAACATAATCTTGACATTAAGTTTCAATTTCGAATAGTCAAGACATATATCCTTTTAATTTATAATTTTTCTTTTGTTAAAAATAATTTTCAAACGATTAAGTTCCTTTATTTGTAGGCTGAGATTATGAATGTACATGTATAATTTAACAGCACAAAAAGACAAAAGGAGACAAATATCCCACAAAATTAGTTGTATATATGAAGTAATGTAGGAATGTATAATATTTATCTTACTTCTATATATATATATATATATATATATATATATATATATATATATATATATATATATGATAAGTAAATCAATTAAAGCACAGATGTGTTAACACATGTTTAATATAACATGGTAATTACTATTCTGACTGACTGCACCTTATGCAATTCTAGGAACAGTCATGTTAGTTGATTTAAATTCAGGCTGCTTTAAACCTTACAAATAAAGTGTATACCGCGACATTTGCTAAAATAATGATCAGATTTTAAGTATGAAACCTAAAACACTTATACCTCACGTTATTCAATCTGTATTTTGCTATTGATTATACGTGATATTTCAAGTTTACCTTGAAACATGTGCGCCTACCTAAAGAGTTTTATTTCACTACTTTTTAAATTTGTATCCTGTCAATTATGCGCGAATTGCCGATGTCATTTTAAAATTGTTTATATTCGGTTACTTTGTTCAGACAATATATTTTATGATATATTACATAGCATTCCCGTGGAGAGGAAACTTGAATGTATCAAAGTAATATGCAGTTGTATTAAGAAAGTCTTTGAAATGTCTCACTGATCGGTCAATCATAATCTATTCGAATTAAGGTAACATCTCCATGCTTTCACTTAAATATTAGTATGCATTCTATCGTACGTATTGTCATTCAGATTTTCAATATTCATCATAACAAGAATCACGCCATTGTATTGAACAACGATGCAATATTAGGAAGAGGTCAGTTTAATAACATTTAATATCTCTTACAGTCTGTTTAATAACATTTAATATCTCTTACAGTCTGTTTAATAACATTTAATATCTCTTACAGTCTGTTTAATAACATTTAATATCTCTTACAGTCTGTTTTCCATGTTAATATTTTTTATGTGTGCATATGCAATTTGCAATTTCCACTAAAACAAACAAGGTGGTTGATTTGAAGTCACATAGAGGTATTCTGAAAGAGACGTTATCATTGATTCCAGTCAAAGTTTACATCTCTAACTGTGCATTGGATAAAGTGTTTACAGGCAATATTTATAAGCTGATAGGTACACAGCCATGCCATATTCGAATGTAGGTCTCACTAAACACCTTTGTAGCTGCAGAAAGACTTTCCGGTCTGCTCCCGAATCTGTGTCTGCCATGCCTCTCATTAAATCTATCGCATTTTTACATTTGTCGCATAGGAATCTAATTTGTGAAAGAAAAGTTAGCTTAAGACCAAACACGTGCCTTTGTAAATATGGTTTCATCCACAACATGATGTGAGAACTATCAATATACACTTTTTGCATGAGCAGTATTTATTCCATTTTCTGTCTCGATAACTGCTTTAACGATAAAAAAATGAAGATACAATATGAGCGTCATACATTATTATTCCGATATTGATTTATATACATACTTTCTCTGTTAACATAAATACTGTTTCGTTGTTGCTTACCTTATTCTTTAAATGGCTCATATCATCTGGTAATTTCAAAAATACGTTCTAAAGCAAGATATCATAATAAAACTCTAAACAATTGGACTGGTTTATAAATATGTCTATTTTTTGAACATACTAGTTTCAAAAAAATGTCTGATGTATTGATTGGCACAAACCATGTAAGAATTTGAACTGTCGATTAATTTCTGTAACTCAGTATTTATTATTTTGGCTCAAGTTTCCGTGTTCACCTTGTCACTAATGTGGTTATGCTAATACTTGATTCCTGTGTGTGTAACATGTGCAAGAACATGTCAGAACAACTTTCAGTGGAGAAAAATCAAAATGCTTCTTGAACAGATGTGACCAATAATGAATGAGACTGTCTGGTGAGATACGCCTTTCTCCATACCTTTGATACCAATACACTATTACAGGAGATGAAAAGAAGTGCAAAAATGTACCGATCGAAATTCATAATTTCTTTCTAAAAAGAGGATGAACAATGCAAAGTTTTCAAGCATCAGGTTACACTGTTGGTAATGTTTCATTGAAACTGTACGGTAGAGATGTATGGAAAGGTTTAATGTTCATAAATCATTCAAATGAATAAGTTAATTGATTGTTCACTATTCTAGAATATATATATATATATATATATATATACATATATATATATATATATATATATATATATATATATATATATATATATATATATATATATATATATATATATATATATATATATATATATATATATATATATATATATACATATGGCTGTCTTAGCCATATTTTCTGTTACTATGAAAATATGTAAAATTTTCTGCGATTTGAAATATGACCATGCTGTTACATGCTAACTTAACTTTCATTTTCAACCTTCACACTATATATAATATTAATCAAGTACTTACAAAATTGAAACATATGTTATATTTAAATTCTGCTACAATTTATAAATTCAAAATATGGTGCACAAAATCTATAAAACAGTATTCCAATATTTGTAACACGTTTTCTTTTATATAATGCTTGCAACAGCGAATGTTATAGAACAAAATTGTTTGAAATGTAATTGAATAAATTTAAATTAATGATAACTAGCTTCTCTTGCAAATCTTTCAGCAAAGCATGAACGAGACCAGAAAAATTAACTCAACGATAATCCAGTGCTTGCGACACAAATATAAAAGTCTGGATGGTTAGTTAAGGATCCTAAGAGTTTTTATATTCCCTTCAACCTGCATATTTTATAGAACAATAGGTTAGATACCAATTCCATACAATATAGATAGAGGAATCGATATATATATCTCTGTTACATTGTTCTTCCGATGTGGTAATTCTAGCCGTATGGACTAAGTCTTTCAAAGGAAACTAATATCATGTGCGAAAAATATTTACAATATATTAAAAACTAAAATGTGCTTCAGATCGATGCAGCATCAGAAATCTTACCATCGTAAATCACGAGAATGTATTACCTTTCAGGCTCTTCTGTTATAGCTTTTAATTTCAATCACGTGATAAAACATTTGGAGCCTTTCAAACCAAGCATACCGGCACATCTTGATCTCGACAGCAACCAATCATTTCAAAATAAAAATGAAGCCTGTTTACATGTGTGCCACTAACCTTATATCAAGGTCAGGATTAAGGTCAACTGATTTTGTTTATCAAAACAATTCAGGTCTACCGATTTTCTATTTTAAAAAAAAAACATCAAAAATATTTTGAGTAAATTTACAATACAACAGAATGTAATCAAAAAATAATTTAGAACTGACAAACAATATTAAATATAATTAGATATACGTAATAGGATATATTGGTTTATATTATATATCTGTTGGGTCTTTTAGTGTCTATAATAATAATAATAATAATAATAATAATAATAATAATAATAATAATAATGAGGACTTTTTATAGCGCCCAATCTTTACATGCTCTAAGCGCTTTACATCAATAATGATATGATTACAGAAGAAAAAAAAAACCCATTAAATTAGAAAACAATAAATGCTGAAAATATCTGAGGAACAAAACATTATTAGGTCTTTAAGTTTGTTCTTCCAGTCGAAAAAGGTGTGCGTTTTAAGAGCAATCTTGAAAGGGATCACTGTGTCTTTGTGTCTAATTTCAATGGGCAATTGATTCCACATTGCTGGGCCTGGAATGCAAAAGAACGTTGTCCATATGACTTCGTTTTCACTGTGGGAACATTTAGTATTCGATTTTCAGAAGAGGCGCGTAAGTATCTTGCTGGTGTGTACATATGGGTGAGGCCGGATATGTATGTTGGACTCGAATCCGTCAGTGAAACATAGCACAGAGAACCATTTTTGTGTTTGATTCTGGATCGAATTGATAACCAGTGTAGGGTTCAGAGCAGTGGGGAGGTGTGCTCTGATCGTGGTAGTGTACAGATGATCCGAGCAGCTGTGTGTTGAATGTTTTGAAGTTTCTGGAGTAGTTATTGAGACGAACCAGACATAATTGAGTTACAATAATCCAGTTTTGAAAATACTAATGAACACACAAGTGCTTCAGTGTCATCAACTGAAAGATGTTTGCGAATGGACATGATGTGTCTCAGTTCAATATATGCAACATTGCATATGTTCATGGCATGTTGGTGCAATGTGAGAGTATCGTCTAGAATAACATCTAGGTTTCGTACAGACTGTGTGATTTTAATGTTGATGTTGCTGATATTTACTGTTTGAGGTAAAGGATGTGAATCAGAAAGTCTTTGTGTTGTAATCAGAAAGGCCTCGGTTTTATTATCATTCATCTGCAACTTGTTACATATCATCCATGATTTCACATCAGAAATGCACCTCTCTACTCCTTGGATGGTAGCAGCAACTTCAGTTAGAGGGCTCAACTTGTATATGTGGGTGTCATCAGCGTACAATTGGTGAGACACCAGTTGATGATCTATGACACTTGAGAGCGGTCGAGCGTATAGAATGACGAGTATATGTATATATAGGTTTCAAATGGGGTCTCTTTCCAACTGAAATCAAACGATTGAAGCTGAAATTAAATGACTTATAATTATAAAAGATCAAATGTATTAAAAGGTTGTGGTTCCTTAAGACTGGAAATTCTTTGTGATCCAATATCTATATTTTGCTAAGGCTCTGGCAAACAGAATGGCACGTTAACTATGTCTTGACGCATTAATTCACACCGGAATTCCCAGCTGCTTGTCAATTGTTTTCTTGAGCAGTCCGTGAAGCTGTTGATTGTACTATTATTTCATGAACTCTTTACAGCCCTAATCATTGCAACAAACAGACGTTTAAAACTTTAAAATGAGTGGTAAAGCATGTGTTGGTGTCAATTGGATTTTCAACGTAGCTTTTACAACGTTTGAATCATATCGATACAATGTTTGCAGTGTAGTAGTTTATAGTTACGTCTCGAGCAATGGGTCATCATGCCGCATCATCATCATGTCCGAATCAGTCGCATTATCCTGATACCAGGCCAACTAGTCCTAATACTAACCTCTTAAAGCTTAGCGCCAAGCGAGACAGCTAGTAGTACCAATTTCATACTTCTTTGGTATGACTCGGCAGGGGTTCGAATTCACTACTTCTCGCATCCGAGGCGGACGCTTGAACCACGTAAGAAATGGTAAAGCAAATATCTATAATTAATCATAACTTATATTCCAGGTATCTGCTTCAAATATATGCTTTTGAAAATGATATTAAATGTTAGAGAATAGTATTACAATATGGAGAACGATTTAGATTGTTGTGAATCTTCTACTTTTTCGTGTAGATGGGATATGAATTGAATGACATATAGTTAACCCCTACAGTGCCATGTTAATATATCCGGAACATGTAAATACATGCAATAAAACTGGTTTTCTAATGTTCAAGTGATAATAAGTAGAGATAATAAATAAAGGGGCATACTGTCTCCAGATCAGGGAAACAACATCTGCTAGCTAACCCTCAAAGTTTAACGAAGTTGTTCACAGAATGTTTACCTGTATTATGATCATATCACATCTTGTCTCATCTCACCCGAGATTTCTGATAGCTACCAGTGTATTGCAAGGGGTGTTGTTTCATACCAAATCGTATACACACGCACGACTCGATTGTTACACTAATTAGTCATGGTACTAATAATCTGGGATCTTCAGTTCTTGTTTTCCTATGTGTGTTCTGTCATGCTATTTCTTAGTTTGTTTACCGTATGCCCTAAATAAAAAAACTTTAGTATTGATACATAAAAGTGCATGAAAAACATTTTTTTTAAAATTGCAAACTATGTTCTATTCAGTATTACATATCTTAACATCTTTTATCGTTTCCTACTTGTACATGAGATTATGTTTGCACGTACACGTGTTACATCTGGATGTTGGGATCGCTTTTTAAATCAAGTTCAAATCATGAAAAGTACATAATGACTCTATTTTTAAACGCTATGCTAAGACGTTATTCAAATTAGTTTTTGGGATTGGTGTTACAAAGATAGTATATAGTAATATTGTTATGACTGTTCTAGGTTCTGAAGCAGATAGGGTATTAACTGAAGCGTTCTTAACTACTTCACGGTCAGCCTAAAATATCCGGTACATGTAGAAACAAATATATGAGAGTCCTGTTTCGTATGCTAAAGCAATAGCATTACGTCCTGGAGTGTCCATCACACATAGCCTCCGGACCTTTCAAATTATATCAATTAAAGAACTAGAAAATCTATATTTGAGAGTTTGTGACACGGTAAGTATAATTGGTAGTGGTTTTTGTAGTACCAATATCATCCAATAAGTTTACAGTCCAGTTGATGTTATTTGACTGGCATGTTGCGTAAGGTTAGTTCACTTCTCATGTTCGTAAATTTCAAACATTTGGCATAGTAGTTTTACGATCCCTAGATGTGACTCCTTCTGCAGTAAGTGGGTATCTGTTAATCAGACTGTCTCTTAGTTTGTACAGCGTTTTTCTTAGAGATTTAACTAGTATCATTAATACCTCAAAGTGTTTTGTCCTATTTGTCCTTCTTCTCTGGTCATATCATTGCACTCTGTTGTTTCTTGTCCCTTACATCCGACGCTATTGTAAACTAGTATGATTGTTTTTATGCATTTACGTTTCAGTGCCTTGTAATTCAGTATGTCTGATTTCCTTGCCAACGGCTGTTGTCGGGTCTGATTGAATTACTAGAAGCTTGCTCTGCTTATTGTACTAACTTGATCTTCCTTGTGATCATGCAGCTTGCATCGTATCTCATATTTGTAATACAGCTGCCATTTAGGATGTAAAGGTTTCTTTGCCGTATCAAAACGTCTACAAACATGGTACAAACTTGTTATACTGGATGGTCAGGTATTGACCATATCATCGTTACAATTATACATTAAGCATTTTGTTGAGATGTGTTGATTTTGTATCATGCGTGCCCTTGCAAACTATGAGTTACTGCATTTGAGTTACCGTAGTACTCAATTTGGTTCCTTCATTCAATGTTCAACGTTACATTCCGTAGTAGTCAAGCTTGCGCCTTCATTCAATGTTTAACGTTACATTACTTTGCACTAATAATGCTAGTAGCAAAGAGCAGCAGCTATCAAAGTTTGGCGGATTTCTTTCATCATTGCTGTCCTGTCCTATTTATGAACAAGTTGATGGCTATTCTCCATGGAGAATACACCATTGACTATACATCTCATTTTATTCCGCCTACACTGGGAGCAAAACAATTACAGCATTGCCAGAAACAGATTTCCTGTTTGTGGAAAACTTCAAAGACGCCTTCTGTTGATACCGTTGTTTTTATAATAGTCCAGTTCATACTAATATTTTGTATCAAAATGTATTTGGAATCAAGAAGCTTTTTTGATTATATGTCAGGCTCCACGTGTATTTAATGAAAAATTATATATAGACTGGCTTTAGATATAAAGCTTATGTTGGATCAAGGAACTATGCAGCTGAGAAGCAATCTGAACATATCACCGTTGCATTTCTACACATTTAAGATTATGCATTATACTATTTACTAAGGATCATGCATATGAAGAATGTACCTATAATGCAGTGCTAATAGTGGATACTTCCTTTAATTTCATATCCTGAGTACACTCCATCCTGGACTAAAGGAAAAGATGGCTTTGTTGGAAATGACATTTATTCTCCTTACTTTAGCTCTAATTACCACAAGCATCGACCTACATGTACAATCAGAAACGGGTAATTAAAATGACATAATTCACACACACACACACACACACACACACACACACACACACACACCGCCTTTCGTTACAGATAAGAAGGGATGACACACAATAGTCCTGCTATGTATCCTCATACGATAGAACGCATTTATTACATATTTATTACGCATTTATTACATATTTCTGGACTCGCCACATTCATTTATTATTACCTTAATTGTCTCATCATAGTTAAAAATGTTTATGTTGTTGTGTTTCTGCTCTAGCTTTTTGTATTTATTGAATGATTGGACAGATATATGGATGAATAAGTTCATACCTTCTTCAAAATGTTTAAGATCAATGTCTAGAGACATGTTTTCAAAGAAAGCAGCTCTTCGTGCATGATATATTAATGCGATAGCAAATGATAAACGAAACTTTACAGATATGACATTCATCGTCCCTTTATTATATGTAAAAACGTCTCAAAGCTCCAACTATTTATCCAAAAGAAAAAACATTTCTACTTATATTTATGTTTTGTCCTTCTAGAAACGCATATATAATAATTTATAAGATTTATAAAAGTAAAATGGACAGTGTTATATATATATATATATATATATATATATATATATATATATATATATATATATATATATATATATATATATATATAATCACAACTGACATTTCCAATCTGATAGACAGTGTCTCTGTTTTCATCTCTTATGTTGTATAGATTTTTCAAATGAGTTTAAATGAAAAATTCACTTGATAATTTTAGAAACGTTTCCATTTTTGTACACTTATTTTTCATAAATTCGTTAAATTTTCAATCGCTATTTAGAATTTGTATCTTGAAATATATCAGTTTGTAGCATATATTACATTTCGTGATTTTCTGCCAACTTTCGATTTACTTTTAATTGTCATTTGTATTCCACTGACGAGTGACTTGTGTAACAGTAGATGTAACTTTCTGCATGTAACTTTCTGAGTTTTAACAAATGTTTTTGTCATTTGTATTGATGTTATTTTTCTTTGTTCCTGACTTTGACAAATTACAGAAGTTTAGTTAAGGCTATTAATGTCAGTTTTGATCGGCATTATATCATTCAACTGCTTTCGTTGCAATTCTGCACCAAGTATAAAGTATATAATCACACCCGATACATATAGCAGACCAGATCTGACCTAATCTTCCAAAGATAGTTATTATACGTGATATTATCTATTCCAAAAGAGACTATTATGAATTAAATATCATTTAATTGGGGTGGAGTACATTTATCAGTCTAATTTAAATTGTGTTGCCAAATAGAGTGTGGATTGATCATTTGCATCTAACATTAGTTTCAGAGATAATTAATCTCACATTAATTTTTTTCTATATACTCTCTCCATTAAGATATGTACACTATGATGTTATTCAATTTTGATCAAGTTATTACTTAACTTTCACATTATTTGTTTATTCAAAAGCTCCATTTAGAAGCAAACTATCTCATATCTTAAAAGCTTTGAACTTTGAAAGTATTAATTTCTCTATTTCAAGTTCGGTAGTTTCAATTAAATCTATGGAATCATGTTTTCCACATAGCTGCTCAAATGTTGACATTATGTATATTTCATAAGACAGTTTTATTATGCTTCAACATACCTTACCTGTACACCTTCTTTTATATTGATTCAGGTTTCTGTCCCATTCCTGTGGGTGGAACATGTCAAGTAAAATGTGAGACGGACTTTCAGTGCAGAAAAGGCTTCAAATGCTGCTTTAACGGGTGTGCCTATCATTGTATGAGACCATCTGGTGAGGCACACCTTTTGTTAGTAATAGTAAAACATTGCAGACTTATATGAGCTGAAGAATAGTATACAACATTCAGTCGATATCTCCTAACATTTCAATTAGCCGTGCATACATCAAATCATATAATTAATAGGAATTAAATATGTCATACTTAAATCGCCAACCTGTCGAGAAAAATGTAATCAAAAGCCTGACTGAAGAAATGATAAAACATAATTTATGTGAATATATCAAATGATTGTTCAGTATTCTATGATACCCGTATGTCCCAACCATTACTACTGCAATTTTGTTGAATTAACGCAAATTATGTTACGAAAGTTACGATGGATTTGAAACTCCTTTGATAGATCTATTGGTGTGTGCTCGCATGCTTTTAGTTGCTATAATCACAGTTTTGTTTCTGTTTTAAATTTTGTCACAAATTGTCCGGAACAAGTATCTCTTCCATTTAACCTCCATACTGTAAAATAATACCAGACATTAGGTTACAATTTGCTTAATTCAGAACCCAGTGCAAGAAAACTCGCCTGGTACCTAAGTGTCCAGAGCACGTGTTTTTGTTTAAACACTTTTGGTCTCTTTGACTGTTACTGAACAAGTTGACTAAATTAATTAAATTCATATTGGCTAACTGTGCTCTCTTTAACTGTGATATCTTCAAGGACACAACGCGCAATTTTGATAAAGAATCTGTGTGCACAATTCAAGGAAAGAGATTTGTAAATAAACCAAATGTACGTTTGAATCATTTTATAGTAATCTGTTTATTATGTGATTGTAGAGGAATCACTATTTTGCACTAAAGGCATATATATATATATATATATATATATATATATATATATATATATATATATATATGTATATATATATATATATATATATATATATGCTCTTTTTTCAGAAACTCCCTGCTCTGATGGGTCAACAATAGTTAACTGCCTGGTTAATCCATGCGACGTTATAGACTGTCCTGCTCACCCGGAAGCAGTATGTATGTGAGTAATTGCAGTGACTGTTAATGTTTTTATTTATTGCCACGAGAAATTGAGTGTGGGCTTGAAGGTTCAACTGACTTTCCGACATAGGTTCTGGACGAATATAAAACTTCATAGACAGCGCTGATAACCTAGGATAACCTTAATAGTTTTATATTATTTCAATAAAAGATGATCTTTACCTCAAAAGGAAAAATTTGGATCATTTTTACTTTAAATATAATCTGGATTCTTTTAATACGTGCTCTTTCTCTGTTATGAATTTGTTCATATTTCTGTATTGTATAAATCTTTTGCTCGACAACGAATATAGATTGTAATATTATCAAATGTCGACTTGGCTAGATAGGGTAGAAATTTAGGTTTCTACATTTCAAACTGTCAAATATCTACACTTTCTTTGGTGATATTTGTTGTATAGATGCCATAATTACAGTGAACCGTACTGCTTTTCGATACGCACATTATGCATGACATTGTTAAACATATCTCAAGATCGCAATTCTATATAGATAATGCAGAAACCTATTTGTTTTTAAAACATGATAATTTGATGTCATGGTAATATTGTAGTATCATTTATGTTAAGAGTTAATAAGCAAAATACATTTTATGAGACATAATTTTGTTTATTTCAGTGCGAACTATTGTGGTGGATGTAATGCGATATTTTTTGTTGGTGGTAGGAAGGTCGTCTGTAATGTCTTGAGGTGAATCCTTTTGCTTCGGAGATGTAACCAAGCATTAATTCCCAACCATAAGTTAATCCTTAAATAGTATTCTATCTATGTTTCTGAATAAAATAAATATAATAAGAGAGATATATTGTTTGGTGTGTTTATGACTATTATTCAAATTTTGGTTTATTTCCAATTTCATTTTGCTGTGTTTATGATTATTATCCATTGTTTGGTTTATTTCCAATTTCTTTTTGCTGTGTTTATGATTATTATTCAAAGTTTGGTTTATTTCCAATTTCTTTCTAATTATGTGTTCTTATGATTCAGTGGTTCTACCAACGGAAACAGATTCTTTCAGCTAGGCGTAAAATTACTGTGTGCATCGTTTTTAAAGCCACTATGATCAATAAATATACTAAATGCCTGTCAAAAGATTGAAAAGATAATACATTAATCATTGCTATAGATTTTAATCTCGTCTGTTTGGAATAATCGTTCGAAAGTTCGAAACCTTCAGATACTCTAAAAGAAGAAAACTACCAGAAGTTAATAACCGGTATTTTAGTGTATTTTGTGAACTACAACCTTGTTGCACAATCGTGATTATACCAAGGCGAACGTCTATTCGACTTCAACAGGTGCTTAATCATTGTGTTGTTTTGAAAGTGAGTATACAATATTATCCAGTTTGGTTTGTTGTGAAAATTGAAATAAATATTCAAGACCAAACAATTGATCTATGTTCTTGAAACATTTAGAATGCAGACAAGGTTCCAGTATTAAACATATCAACTAAAAGTATCTAGGTATAACATAATCAACATATGGTTGATGATTTAATTTTGTAGCTGTAAGTTTTATTAAGCTCTAAAGCCCAAAAATAGATGTCATCTAATGCTATAATATACATATACTTTGCTTAACCAGGATTAAAAAATGAAACAAAATGATTGATATGCTAGTTATCGCACCTAATTTTCTCAAATACTTTTTTCTTATTCTTTTTTTAAACATTTTGTACAGCTATGCAGTGTTTCAATTTGTGTCTTTAAAAAAATGCTTTTCTAAACTGACTCAGTGAAGAATTATACTGCAATAAAGTATCATTCGGTAGTGATTATGAATGCATGGGATTCTGTTGTTCAAGATAGATGTCAAGTAATATCTTGTTAACTACGTCACGGATTTATGAAACATTCAGCTCATACTTCAAAAAAATTAGAAAAGGTGGTTTAATCGGATATAATTACTTTGTGTGTGATTACCATTGAAATCAACAAAAGGCAAAACCATAAAGCATGCAATACCTTGTAAATGTAGTGGCACATTTAGTGTTTTGATTGCATAGAACTTTGTAATTACCGGATGCACATTGTATACTATTTAGAAATTCCGTAAGCAGGCATAGCAGAGGGCCCCGAGAACAGGAAATCAATCTCATGTAGTGAACCTACATGTTTAGTAAAATTGAACAAATAATTTGTTTCCTTAGAATACAAAGTGTAAATTTAAACGAACTTACTGCATTGTAAATTTAAATGCCATAAAGTCATAAATATTATATCTCAAGTCCAAATGGTTAGAGCACTTCAAATAAATTCCAGTGGCGTTCCGAATGAATTCGAATATTGAATGTGCAGATGTTTCAATAACCTGGAATGGTGTTGATATGCTAACAGTCTTAATTCATCTCAATATAATCCAAAATGTATCTAAATTAATTCACAATAATTTCAAAACAGTGATTTAATCCGAAGGTATGAATTAGGACTTTTAAATTTCCAATGAATAATTTGAATACATAAATTATCTCAAATATTAAATCAAAACAACTAAAAGAATGGTTCTACTTCAGACGTTCAGATATGAAGCAGTAATTCTAATGTAAACGACATTAATATATAAATATATAAGACAATAAGAAGACCATAAAAATGGATAAAAGTTAATTTCCTGATCCGGTCTGTTTCTAAAGGTTTAGCAAAGAATATGGCAACTATCAGGTACACCAGGAATTCCTATGGGAAAACCAATTTTCTGAACTCTAATCCAAGCAGGCATGTTTACTCACAATAATAATAATAATAATAATAATAATAATAATAATAATAATAATAATAATAATAATAACAATAATAATAATAATAATAATAAAAATCTGAAAATATAATCTACAATCATTGACAAAAGATGATTACGTTATATGTTGTTTACAAATGGATGACTTCTAAGTCCAAACATCAATATTCAATTATGGACGAAAGTCAATCATACAAAACAAATTAGATGCATAGAGCACATAACTATGGATATGACACAGTTCAGAAAGCATGCAATCTCTGCAAAATTAAGCTGGATATCAGAATATAGTAGTTCTAAAATCATAAATGGAACATTGACATTGAGATAAATAATAGATGCTCATAGAACACGTGTATATATATAGATATATATATATATATATATATATATATATATATATATATATATATATATATATATATATATATATATATATATATAAATGAAAGGATATTTTTAAATGTACAATGCCATCTTGCCAAAAGAATAGCAAAGTAAAATTCAAGAATATCTATAAACATATACAGAAATACCAGAAATATAATTCCTTTATTTTGTTGCAAATTCTTAGTAGAAACAAGTATAGTTAGATACAAATCTTTTATTAAATCGTTTCTTGGTTTCGAGGTCTAAAATATTGTAGGTATTTCTTCACATAAGCACTTTTAACCCTATAATCAAGTGAATATAATCAAGTCACTGTAATATATTCAGCCACCTCGACCATATCGCTGTAAGTCAATTATGCGGGATTAAGTTCGCAAAGTGCATTGGTGCAGATATTAAGGTGTGCATCACTACCCTTTGCAAATAAATAATAAAGCAAAGAATTAGTTGCCTAATGAAGGATTCAATGTATCCAATCCCAAAATCTCGCCTACATATGTTGCTGCAAGGTTTTAAAAAATACGATATAATGAAGGACTGTGAGAAACGATCGATTCTGAGCCTGTGTGACGCCGTAAGTTAATTAAAATTTTATTTGATTGCATGGGTCCTAGTTTCACTATGTCGTGTTAGTTTACATTGTTTTTTTTTTTTTTTTTTTTTGTATTTTTGTTTCATTCAGTTTCACTTCCATCAATTGGCGCGTCTGTTATTTGGCTGCCGCTGGAGACTGTTCAACTATGTTGATTCATATTATGTCATTATAAATCTAATCAACCCTTTTTTTCATTGACAACCTATATAAAACAGTTATTACTTGTTGTCCCTACATAAATAGTTTGCTTAGAGAACAAAAGTTCTTCTTAAAGCCCACTTAATAAATATGTACAAGAGCTTTCATGCATAAGGAAATGTAAGAGGCTTAATCTCATTGTATTAACCGCTCATATACTGTGCTGCGACAACAGACCTACTAAATTCATGCTTCCTTATTGACAACATCCAATGCCTGTTATTGAAATAAGTTTTTAGACCATGTTGTAGAGAACATTATGGTTCCGTGAGCGAAAAAGTTTCTTTTTCAAGGAATAAATCGAGTTGGAAATGGTAGTAGGATAGATAACTCATAATGACTGAACACACTGGATATTACGAGAAATCAAGGTAAAAACATAACCTTATACATTGGAAGAAATTACGAGACGACAATTTATACAATTAAAGATCATTCTGGGGCTGATATTCTTGTATCATACGTTTTCTATTGAAGTAGAAAGAAAATATAATAGTACCACTATACAAGTCTTTTAAATTATAGAATGATAAGGAGCTATATTTACGTCTTCAATCTTGCCGCGAACGACTATTCAGTTGTGCACGTCATTTTTGCTTGTGTATTGTTTACTACAGTCTTCACTTGTTAGATATAATAATGTAGCCTTACATCACCATATGTTACATGCAAGACACCTTTATAATATCTTTCCACCAATGAAGTGACACGTATTGTTTGAATGAAATTTGCTTGAAAAGTAAAGAGTCTATCGATTCTAATCCAGGGCTTGCATATAAAAGAGAAAGCTTGTATTTTAGCCGTACCACCATTAATCAAGCACAATTCAAAGGAACAATCATGTTACGGTGTATTCTTTTCCTTGCCTTCGTTTTGTTAGCATCATCAGAGAAGATGGTCAGACCAAAGAAATGTGAGCAAAATTCTCTCTCTCTCTCTCTCTCTCTCTCTCTCTCTCTCTCTCTCTCTCTCTCTCTCTCTCTCTCTCTCTCAAAAAGCAAAAATAAGCCAGTTTAGTTAAACGCATTAAAGAATGTATATTCTTATACTTCAGCATTTAAAAATAAAAAACATAAATTATTTTAAATTAAATCCTATATAATCTTATACCTCTGTCACATGTCCAAAAGTAAGGAGTGTTCTGACTGAATTCCAGTATTTAATATGTCGATGTGCCAGTAGCCTTGAATGTTCATATGAGCTATCTGCCTTGATGTATCACAGTTATATAATCCAAAATGTCTTAGAATGATTTAACAATAATCATCAAAATTGTTATATTGTACAGATTTTAATAACAACGTATTCCATTGAATAGTTTCAGTATATAAATCCTCTTAAACAATAAATAAAGCACATCTAGAAGATCTATGCTACTAGACAGATATTGAAATAGAGTGAGTAATAATATTGATGTAAACAGCCTTATATGCATCCCCACGTGCCATAAGCCACAATACCTTTTCAGGAACAAATCCGTCTTCGTATTGGAAAATTAGCATAAAATGCAACCAAAGTTTGGTATGTTTATTTAAATTCTAGCGAATAAATATGACCAACGTCTGGTACACAATGTTTTCTTACAAGAGCATCACAAATATCATGAACTAAAATCTAAGTAAACATGATGCCTACTGTTTAGTATATCGATATGTTTTGTAAATTGATGCACTATTTTTATAATATTTATTAATGACTGTAAATTGTACTGAATATCTTTCGTTAATGTGTGCCTACGTGACCCGAGTCTGTTAAGAGTATAAAATTACGTAAGGTCTATAAATAGATGCTTACGTACGTGTTGAAATTTATTAATAAAAATTCGTAATAATATGACTTAATTGCGCGGCTGTATTAATATCTCATTTGTTGATGGGTTTCTACGCTTCTAAACGAATTTAGTAAGTTTATATTGTTTGTGCTAGGTCACTTGAATATCTAAATACGTTTGAGGCAAAATAAGTAGCATGATATGTCACATCTGATCTATGAAATAAGATTCGTAATATATATATATATATATATATATATATATATATATATATATATATATATATATATATATATATATATATATATATATATATATATATATATATATATATATATATATATAAAGTTCCTTTCACATATTTTGTTCATTGCTTTGATAATTAAATTATTTTTTAATTTACAAAAGTTATTTGTTTGTTTTAATTCCTTCAGTTACTTAGTCTATGATTACAAAGTCGTAATACTTAGAAATGATCATTATCGTAAAATAAAATTTACAAATATGGACACAATATATATATATATATATATATATATATATATATATATATATATATATATATATATATATATATATATATATATATATATATATATATGTATATAGGCCTGATGTCAGTGTTATTCTACTGCAACATCAAACTCTACCCTAGCTATCTATGCATTTTTATCTTCATTCTGCTAATAAAAGTAAGGAGGTTTTGATCATTGAAGGCAATAATCGGAAATATTGAACTAAGATACACTTCAAAAGGTTATAAGGCCAATATCAAAGGCAGGTAATTCTATCCAATTTGCGAAATGTCTCTGATGCTTGTTGGTTAGAAAAATAGACACACTTAATGACCGACATCATTTTTGTCTTCTTGAATCAACATTACTCTAACCCCAACATCACGCTATCATATGATTGTCTACAATATGGAACTGAATCAAGTGCTGCACCTTTAAATATGCCGTTTAATTTATCTTAAGTCTCCTGACATGAGTTACGCCAGTTACGAGGACTATCTTCCAAAGTTTCTGTACCTTTTCTTCCCATTGATTAAGTACCGGAATGTATATATCTATGTTTAATCAAAATGTACTTTTTCCAATCGAACTGAGTTAAGTAACATATAAATATATAGGTGTAAAACTAAAGATGTATTCTTCTCTTTAGCAAATAGTTGCCCAGACGGGTCCCATGAGGTACAATGTAAGACCAATCCATGTGAAGTGACTCAGTGCCCTGCATACCCAGAAGCAAATTGTGTGTAAGTAATGTCAGATTTTCCAGTAGTACTATGGATACTCTCTGCAGAGAATTTTAAAAAAATATGAAACATTACATTCATAAGTGTTGTTTATCAATGGGGACCTTAAATATAACATAGTTCTTTTTATATATCCCAAGACTGCATTTAAGCATAATAGCTGTGGAAAAACATGATTCTTGACATACACACATTTTCGAATGATATCATCATAGTTATTTTACATCATATTGGACTTTACTAACTTTATCTCTGACATGTCATTATTTGTTCCTTTGTGCAACACATGCATATTTTACGGTTTTTAGCAAGAACGATATTTTTTTCAAGTAGAACACATACCGTGTAAGACACGGGCAGCGAGTTCTTTAATGTGACACAATGGACCACACATTAGGTGCATAGAATGATATGTAAAATGTTCAATACAATCTCAAAAGAAATAGGTTAGAAACGTTTGCAATAATAAATGTATGTTCCAAATACTTTTGCATATGAATTATGAGACTACCATATTTTGGCGCCACTACTCTTCTGAAAGTATTTAATGACATTCTCTCTGCTTTGGATAGCGGAAAGATTACAGTCTTCTTCCTCCTTGATTTGTCTGCAGCATTTGTCACAATAGAACATGATATATTACTACACCGTCTCCAGCATGCATTTGGCATTTCAGAATATAGCCTTACAGTGGTTTAAGTCCTACTTAGTCAACAGGACACACATTGTATCTGCAAATGGAATACGTTCCAGCCCAGTAGATATATTTTGTGGTGTTCACGGGGATCTGTTCTTGGACCTGTTCTCTTCATTCTATACACTCCGCCGCTCTTATGTGTCATAGATCATCACCCAGTGTCTCACCAATTGTATGCTGATGACACCCAAATATACAAGTCTAGCAACCCAACTAAAGTTGATGCTACCATCCATGAAGTAGAAAGGTGCATTTCTGATGTAAAATCATGGGTGACATGTAACAAGCTGCAGATGAATGGTGATAAAACTGAGGCTATTCTGATCAAAACACAAGGACTTTCTCATTCACATCCTTTACCTCGGACAATATATATCAGCAACACCAACATTAAATTCTCACTGTCAGTACGAAACCTAGGTGTTTCTGTAGACAGTACTCTCACATTGCACCAACATGTCATGAACATATGCAAGGCTGCATATCTTGAACTGAGATACATCAGTTCCATTTGCAAATATCTTTCAGTTGATGCCACAAAACACTAGCGTGTTCATTAGTACTTTCAAGACTGGACTATTGTAACTCAATTCTGTCTGGGTTGTCACAATATTTACTCCAGAAACTTTCAAAAGTTCAAAACACAGCTGCTCGGATCACCTTTAGAGTACCTCGATAAGAGCACACCTCCCCGCTGCTCTGTACCTTACACTGGCTATCAATTCGATAAGAAATCAAACACAAAATTTGTTCTCTGTGCTATGTTTCACTGACAGACTCCAGTCCAACATAACTATCCGGCTTCACCCATGTGTATACACCAGCAAGATACTTACGCTCTTCTTCTGACAATCGTATACTCATTGTTTCCACTTTGAAAACGAAGTCATATGGACAACGTTCTTTTGCATACCAGGGCTCGTCGATGTGGAACGAATTACCTATTGAAATTAGACACAAAGACACAGTGGTCTCTTTTAAGAGTGCTTTTAAAACTCACCTTTTTCGACTGCAAGAACATTTTGTAACTTATATGTTTTCAGCATGTTTTTAATGTTTTCCAATTTCATTGTTTTGTCATTTGGGTTTCTTTAGTGTAGTCATATCATTATAGATGGTGCAAAGCGCTTAGAGCTTCTAAAGATTAGGCGCTATTGTTACGTGCTTAGGCTCGAATAAGCAGCAACATAGAAAGGAAGTGAAAATAACAAGTTTGTAAAAATTTAACAAACAATTTATTGAGTACAAATATTTTCATAAAAGAAAATATTTAAACTTACGGTTTTAGAGAATCAAGTCCAAAAATTAATCCAAAAAGAATTCACAATATAATCCACTAGTGGAATTGTAAGAGTCCTGATAATAAAATGCCCTAATAGTTCCCCGTTCGAATCTCGACGATGTAATCCAATATGGACGACGATGTCACATGATGAAGTCGGTTTTTGTTTTATAATAATCCAAATGAGCACAAGTAATTCCTAGATAAATAACACAATAAATTCCTCTTGATCCCAAACGAATTGAAATGATTTACACTCAAACAATAATACACATATCTATGTATTCCAAAGCCCAGACTAACTACTGAACCGTTAACTTCCAAAATACAACTATATACTGATTCTCTCGTAAAAAGAAAGGGGTCACGTGATTTTCTAGAAGGTCATAGAACGAACCTATGCTCGCAAAGTCACGTATACCGTATGATCTAGAAAGATGTCCTTGGAATCAACCAATCATTTTAGAGGCTTGTTTACGCTCTGAAGCAAGGTCAGAAAATTAGGTAAACATCTGGTGTTTACTTGTAAAGTATATAGGTGATCCATTTCTAGAAAATCTCTCCCAACTAACGAATTTTAAACCCAAAATGTCAAATTTGAATCTGACAAACAAAATTAAATTATTTAAATCAAATATACGTAACACTATACAAAGTCCTCATTATTATTATTTTTATTATTATTATTATTATTATTATTATTATTGGTGTTGTTGTTGTTGTTGTTATATAATACATTAATAACTTTTAACCTAATCTACAAAATCGACGTCTACATCAATTAAAGAAAGTTCTGGTTCGTGCGTACAAGTCTGTGATCAACTTGTTGCATTATCGGAATATTAAACTAAACAATTCTTTTCCTATTAAACACGAGACCATGATTGGATTGTGTATATATTGAAACTGTATTTCGTTGACATTTCATCTTTAGTAAATACCCATGCGTTGATCATAATTCGGCAAAACTATGCTATCTTTTCTTCTTTCAGAGCAAATTATTGCCAAGGATGCAATGCGGTCTTTTTTGTCGATGGGAAGGATGTCGATTGTTACGAGAAAAAGTGAAATATTTTATAACGATATGGAAACTGAACTTCTAGAAAATTCGAAATATCCGCAATTGGTTCCGGGCTCTGAAACTTTTTTCAAATTGTCTGTACCTTTGGATTATAATAAATAATTTAACCTTAAAGTTTCCCTTAATTCTCGTCACTTTTCAAGGATCCTTTTTTAATAAATAGAACTGCATTAGCAGTGAAAATTGTCTCTTTCTACACATAGGACAAAACAAGAAGGCTTAGTGGCGAAAATTGATTTTTTACTAAACTTTAGTAGCCCTCCAATAACAATAGCAAATCATTTGTTACATTCACAAGATAATAATAATAATAATAATAATAATAATAATAATAATAATAATAATAATAATAAGTGTTTATTTGTAATATAGGCCACTGACCTGTGATTCATTTCTATAGATCATACGGTTTAAAATGATGGTTTAGTGCGTGACAAAAGTACATCGTATTTATGTGAAGTAATATACATGAAAGTAATAATTATTTTGGGGTTTTGTTTTCTGATATAGGTTAGATACAAGTACATACTACACAGAAATCTAGCAAAACGATTTAAGGGTAACCCTAAAACTTTTGTGAAGCAAGGTTTGTGATATTGAGTTAAAGTCCTATGTAGCAGAAGTCGTTGATAAAACGGTTTCCATAGTCTTTAAGGCTTTTATAATAAACATTGCTAAATTAGTAATTAGAATATTACTAGTATCATTGTGTATAAAGGACCTATAGTTTTCTAAAGTTGGATTTTTATATAAAACGTTGATCATGTATTTTCTTCGTATTTCTCCATATAGCGAACAAACGGTAATAAAATGGAATTCATTTTCGCTGATACCGTTACAAAATTGATACATTTTTTTCTGATTTTATATACTTTCATATTTTCCGGTATATCCTCCGGTTGGTACGTCCCCCGCATAGTGATTATATGACAACGATCGATAACTCTCAACAATTCTAGATATTTCTGACAGGTAAATTTTACTCCCAATGCCCAACAGATGCGCAGTTTTTCTATCGAATTAATCTCATCCTGCAGCTTTTGCTTGACCATTTCTGCACATCTCTGGCTGAACAGTCTAAGAAATATACTTAATTGTTTCTGATATCTATTTGTCATTTTTAGAAATCTTAGCCAATATTTCAAAATACGTTTATATCTTACACACTGCATACTAATTCTTCCTAATCCTTTATGTACAAATGAAGTAGACTTAGATGTACCAAGGATACATTTAAAAACAACAAATGAATCTTTTCACTATCATTTACATCGTTAAAAAATAACAACTTATCTCCATAAGAATGGGAGCTATCTTTGCATCAAACAAGCGAAGCAATTACGGGTAATCTGCCACATTTGGAAAGACTTAATTACGACAAACAAGCGAAGCAATTACGGTTAATCTGCCACATTTGGAAAGACTTAATTACGACAAACAAGCGAAGCAATTACGGGTAATCTGCCACATTTGGAAAGACTTAGTTACAACAAACAAGCGAAGCAATTACGGGTAATCTGCCACATTTGGAAAGACTTAATTACGACAAACAAGCGAAGCAATTACGGGTAATCTGCCACATTTGGAAAGACTTAATTACAACAAACAAGCGAAGCAATTACGGGTAATCTGCCACATTTGGAAAGACTTAATTACAACAAACAAGCGAAGCGATTACGGGTAATCTGCCACATTTGGAAAGACTTAATTACAACAAACAAGCGAAGCGATTACGGGTAATCTGCCACATTTGGAAAGACTTAATTACAACAAACAAGCGAAGCAATTACGGGTAATCTGCCACATTTGGAAAGACTTAATTACAACAAACAAGTGAAGCGATTACGGGTAATCTGCCACATTTGGAAAGACTTAATTACGACAAACAAGCGAAGCAATTACGGGTAATCTGCCACATTTGGAAAGACTTTGTTTCAACAAACAGACGAAGCAATCAAATTACGGGTAAACTGCCACATTTGAATAGACTCTGTTTCAATATATGCACTTCAACGCTTGCAAATATAACGTTTCTGACACATATACCAGGAGTTTTTTGAAGACAATATGCATCCTAAATACTTCTAACGTGATTCAATATTTACCTTTGTATGGCGATAGTACCACTTTTCATAACTTTTGAGATAGCCACCTCTGCAGAATACAACCACTCTTGTTTTTCCATATTCACCTTTGATTTCAACTTAGGCAATATGTAATAATAATAATAATAATAATAATAATAATAATAATAATAATAATAATAATAATAATAATATAAATAATAATAATAATAGTAGTATTAATGATGATAATAATACCTGTTTCAGTAATATATATATATATATATATATATATATATATATATATATATATATATATATATATATATATATATATATATATATATATATATATATATATATAATTTCAAACTACGTTTTGCTGGACACAACAATCAAACAAATTCTATATTGACATCTGTTTGTTTGATTAGGATTTGTAACGTAGCTTTAACAATTGTTTCAGTCATATCGCTACGATGTCTGCAGTAAGGCAATTTATAGTGATGTCTAGCACTGGGGCATCATGTCGCAGACATGTAGCATGATGTCCCACCCAGTCACATTATCCTGACACCAGGCTGACCAGTCCTAACATTAACCTCTTAATGCTGAACGCCAAGCGAGGCAGCTGTTAGTACCAGTTTTGTAAGTCTTTGGTATGACTCGAACCCACCACCTCCCGCTCCCGCGGAAGACGTTCTAACTACTAGGCCACCGGAGCGGTGCATCTACTTACAACCAGCTGTAATCCAAAACACTGCATTAGGAATATCCCATATAGCCAGGCACTGAAGATACGCAGAATTTGCTCCGACAATGAAACATTCCTTAAAAGGTCTGATGATCTATCTAAGCATTTAAATTACCGAGCCTACGACAAAGATCTGATTGCGGATGCTACCCAGAGGGCTGAACAAACAAGCTGCGTTGACCTACTAGAATATGGAAAAAAAAAGGAAAAAGATTATAGGATACCGTTTATCCTGACCTACCATCTAGACAACCCCAAAGTAGGTAATGTCATCGGGAAACACTGGTCCATCGTGGAATCGTCGAAAGTACTAAAACTAATCATTCCGAACAAACCTGTAGTAGCCTATCGGGAGACCAAAAGCCTCAAGGACATCCTAGTCAGGGCGAAGCTAACGCCAATCTCTAATCTAGACCACCTTAGTCAATCTCGTCCCTCTGGCGATAAAAGATGTAACACCTGTCAACATGTGCTAGAGACCAGGACATTTTTTGAACAATGACTAGAGAAAAGCTAAACATACATTGCACAAAAAAACGTGCACAACAGAAAATGTATTATATCTCATCACATGTAATATCTGTAGCCTTCAGTATGTTGAAAGAAAGTGAAAAGCTACACAAAAGGATCAACCTTCATAGATCTGATTGAAAGACAAAGAAGCTGAACATAAACCCAATCGCAGAACACTTCTCCACCCCTGGCCACTTTTTCAGTGACATAACACTTATTGTAATTGCTGACAACCCCAGCTGGAGTTCCCAAACCAGGAAAGAAAAGGAATGTTACTGAATACGACTCCTTAGAACATTAAAACCAAGCGGTTTAAACTAAGAAGACGAGAGACAAACATGCCCAAATACAATTATCTTTTGCAGCCGACATATTTTCTATTTAATAACTCTCTAAATTTGCTTAATAACTTATAATTACTACTATAACCATAAAATATCCGGGATAACACCTACGCTTTCATACATTTACGTAAAACAACAGATGTTGTTATGGCTCATAGATTTCTAGGTCAATACAAGTATTTTCTAGCATCCGCAACAAGTTGAAATAAACTAGTTGCAACAGGATAAATTTAGATGTTTAATTCATGTAGAAACTGCCATGTAAACATTTGCAAACACATCGGTTTTTGTGTTTAATTTGTTTGACTTGTCTGTATTTTGTATTTACCGTTCAAAAAGATTCATTAAAATTCGAAGGAACTCAGGCTAATTAGATACTAGTTTTGCACTGTTCGTTGTCAGTTAGTCGCATATATATTATAAGGAATACATATCAAATGGTGAATAACAATCCTTTCAAGTGAATTGAATCCAGCAGCAAGGGATCGCGTCTGTCATGGAGTGATGAACCAAATGCAATAATCTGTCAACGAACAGTGCAAAACACAGGTGCTTGATGTGAAATAAAAAACAATAATCTAAAGAAAACAATCATACAGAGTGATAAAAATACCTAAGATTACCCCCATGACCCATTTGACATAGGACCCTCTCTATCATACTATATCAAAAGAGAATTACGAAACTTCCACCCATGACCCTCAATATCCTTCTGTTATTTCCGTATTTAAAAACACATGGCCATTCTCTATGGCTTGTTTTACTCCTGAGATAGTTTTCTATTCATCAAGCCATGCTGTCGATGCAATTTTTAAAGTCTCGGGCAGGCAATTTCCTTTGGATATGTGATTTTTGTGGAGTTTAAGCGATTGCAAAATCCATGTTGGCATGGACCGCAAAGGATTATCGCTCTTGCGTTCATAACGTACATGCGAAAGCAATGAACCATTGCGCCACACTAACGGTACCTTTTGGCATCATTAGCGGACCGATTTTGCTTCAAAAAGGCTCTAAGGCGATTTCTTGGACGTTAAGAAGTTGCCAAATCCATGTTGGTTGCTTTTTTGAGATCCTAAGCTTACATGTCAAAGCCTAGAACCATTGAGCCACACTAACCGTTCTTTTCAGCCACAGTAACATACCAGTTTTACTTGCAAAATATACGGTGGTTTTCATGTAGTTTAATAGGTAGTCAAATCCATCTCCGCATGTGCCGAAAAGATTTTGGATCCCGACTCGTAGGAAACTACATCGAAATTCCATTAACTGTATGAGAGGAGAATTACAGATTTTGCAATTAACGGGATCCATAAATATGCACATGTCTGTGTCCGTTATTGACATAAAATAATAATAATAATAATAATAATAATAATAATAATAATAATAATAATAATAATAATAATGATAATAAGAATAATTATTATCATTATTATTTTTTTTATCATTTTTAGTATTATTATTAGAAGCAGCTTCGTGGGTGGAGCAGTAGTAAAATCTTTGTGTTTATTGGTTTAATTTCGCGTATTTACTTCTTATAGCTTCTGTGCTTATAATGAATATGTCTTGCTTTTAAATTAGTTTACTCTGAGAATGGTGAATTTGATTTCCAATATGACCTTATGATATTATTTCTACATTGCCTTTTTCAGTTATACATCATGTAACGAGTCGTAATGTACATACCTAGTAACAAGCGCCTATTAGATTTTTTCTGATCTTATTTACATTGTTTTTTATGTCTTTCATGTCTAGTGGCACTGTACATCCCTAGTAACAAGCGCCTATCGGATTTGTTCTGATCTTATTTGCATTGGGTTTTTTTATGTCTTTCATGTCAATTTAAGACAAATGAACATTATCTTTCTTATATTTCCGTCATGAAGACTTCCGTTAACTTTTGTTCGTATCATAATGATTTTAGATCTACATTAAGATCTACTATTAATAGAGTTTATGGACGGAAAGGTGAACCTCGTCGACTGTATGTCCCAGAAAACTTCCAAACCTATCCCATTATACGTAAACTCTAAATCAGATACGTCATTTCGGAGGTGGGTATAAAACTTGATGGGCTTGTTAATTTTCGTATATAGACTACAGCAATTATATAGCACATGCAAATTCAGAGAGGTGCATTTGCCCCTACCCCTACCCCCCCCCCCCATGACGTCCCTACTCTTAATGCATACATCCTGGTTCACTGCTTGGCATGCCCCAGACGCACATATGTTAAAATCATCCAAAGGTATTCTATTAATAAGCAGTTGTATGTTCATTTGGGAGGGAAAAAAGTATTATCTACGCATACACCCACGGCTGAGATAGGCAGATATGATGCCGATAAAGCTATTTTTATGTTTTAAAGCAGACTTGCAGATCTTTATATAATGAATTCTTCAGCCTATTAAATTTATAGCTATTAAACCACTCTCTATTTAACACTCATAGCACGTACACGGATTGTGTTCATATTGATTTTGAGCAACGAGCTAGGGAAACTCTTTCATAGTTAGATTCATAAAGTATACATCATGTACAATGGACTTTAAAATGTGGATACGATTCAGGGGGATTTCATTTCCAAGTAGTAGTTATGATGAGTATAGATATCACAGTAATTATTATATTTGATATATCGAATAAGGTGGCAATATGAAAAGGTCATAGGTATTTGAAGAGATTCATAAATACACGTGCGAGTCTGACATACACGTGTATGCAATGTAAGGTAACGAATGAATAACAAGTTAAACATATTACTGCATTTCTGTATATGTCTCCAACGCTCATTCAACAAATACTGTAAAAGCAAAAAGCTCCAAGGTCACGAATTTTCCATTAATTCTCATCAGATAGATACCTGTCCTTTACGCTTTATAGACATATGTTTTTTTATCCAGCACTCCCGGACACGTGTATTTTTGCAACGATCTTCAGACATGTCCACACGTACTAGTATAAATTTATAATACCTTTTAGACCCGTCTGTATATATGTTGGTGTTTAAATCATCCACATGTATGCCAGTCTGCAGACACGTACACGATATACTAGTATCTACATCCAACGCTCTGCAGACAAGTGTAGGATGCTTATGTCTCCTATACTCTTTAAATACCTGTATATCTCAAACACTTTATAGAAACTCACGAACCCATCTCTATCACTCAGTAGACATACGTAACCCTGCTGATTTTTCCAAAATTTGGTAGCAAATTTCATCAGACTAGCACGTGTATTTATGAATCTCTTCAAATACCTTTATGTCTTCAACGCTCGTCAGGCTCGTATCTGTTTTCAAAGGTTATTAGAATCGTGTATATACATGAATCTACAATACTATTTAAACACAGGTATTTTCCCCAACGCTCTTTAAACTAGTATTTACAAAACGGTTTGAAATCAACATTGAAAGGTCTAAAATTAACAAGACAGACACATAAACACGTCTGACGGAAACACAAAAAGATTTAAACATACGTATATTAATGTTTTGTTATACAAACCCGATACTGAAATTAAGAAAATTCGTTGAAAATATCTTTATAGGAAATTAAAACCATAACACGCATTTAATATAGAAAGGGAAATATTTTGATAGAAAAATACTAATTTAAAATTAAGAAAAGAATCGAAGAAAAATCGAAGATAAAAATGCCTATTTTAAATGCCTATCTTCTAATTATTTTGTCTTCTGCCATTCAAATATTTTGAACATCGACAATACGTCTCGTTGTCAGATTAGGATTCAAGGTTTCTGAACCATTCATTAAAAAAGACATGAATTGCTCAATTGTTATTATTTTCAACTTTTGTAATCTTTTGTATTCTCTGTTCTAACCGAAATATTAGTCACAATTCTCCTCTGGACAAACAGTCTCAATACATCATTAATAATTATCCAAAAATGAAACTGGTGTCTTTGTGAATATGTTATGAATTAGTTTCGGTATTGGTTCTACTTTAGTTTTGATTTTATGGAAATGTTTTGTTTGAAATTCTATCTTAGTATAGCTTCGAAAGCATCAGAATATCCTCAACTCTTTTCGATAAGAAAGACAAAGCGAAGATCATAACTAATTACAGTCAAGACGTTTTCCACAACAATAGGTGAAGATAAGTGAAGTGATGTATAAGGAAGAGAGACTTTGGTTTTGCAATGAGTTATTTGTATTTCCAGACTTTAAATATTTGCAGCTTCTCACATATTTAAATTTAATTTTCGATATATGGAAAACGAGTTACAACCCGTCCCGAGACACGTACGGCATTTTGTTTTATATCACAATGAATCCAATAATGAAAAAGTAATTGTTTGGCAAATATTCCACAAATAAAACGTTTGTATTAAACTGAATGTTTTCAATAAGTCTAAAACGATGGTGTGATGTAATATCCACTTTTAAATACTGGAGAAAAGAGTCGGTGCAGAGACAACTAATCATACACTAGTATAATATTGGAATTTCTCACCCATGCGACAGAGAAATCTAGCGGTTTTGCTAACCTTACTTTTCGTATCTCAGTAGTCATCTCAGACAAGTCTTCTCACTCAGGGTGTCCACGCGCTCAGAACTACTTTTCTGCTGTGCCTGACGTAGTTTTTCTAAAATCAAATAACAACAACAAATATATAACAAAAACATTGTAACTTAAGGTCAATCCATCTATGAGAACACTCCATAGATAAACATTTCGAGAGAGAAAAAGACGCTTTTTTGTATTATGCTAGTTCGTTCCACAAAACACTGTCAGTTTTGTCCTATATGTAGCCCTAACTCGGTCAATTTTCATGTCAGCGTCATTAAATGTAGCTAAAGCAACCTATCCAGTTTTAAACACTTCGTGTGAAATAAATTATATTACTGTTAGCTACATTTAATGGCGATGACCTGAAATATCCATATATTAAATGTGATAATATACCAGTACTATGCGACGTTTTATGCTGTTAGTTATCTTGGCTCACGCATATAAACTGTGTACTTCGGATGCAACGGTCACACCACAACACTCATTAACATATTTGTATTCATGTGCCGCATGTAAACTATGGGACGTGAACACTAGTGAAGAGTTCCTTTTATTTTAAATATAATTATTGGTTGAGAAAAAATATCTGTGTTAGGGCGTGAACCGAGACTAGACGATCTCAATCGCGGGGGCTAAATTATATATCTCCCCAGTCGGGCGAGCCTCGAGGTGAGACAAATAATGTTACCCGCGTGACTGGAATTTCCTTGTCTCGTTCCAAACCTCAACAAAGATTCTGAATATATGAATGCGTGACGATGGTATTGCTGAGACTTCCGTGACTGACCTTTTCCATCTTCCGGAAAGTCCTAATTCACAATAGGAAAATGACGTTACTCCATTTAAAATACAATATAATTAAGCATAAATGTGATGCGTGATAATATATGCAGCAAAGCAAATCATACGTATAATACATGCATGATTGTTTCAAACATATGCTTAAGAAGAAGAGAGAAAAACTGATTCATTGGAGAATATTAACACCATCAAGAGAATCTGTTCAGTCGTCATCAATGAAGAGCTTCTGCTGTTGACAGTGAGATTTTAGTATATGAAGTGAAAGGATATAGTGTTAGTTACTTCCAAACCAGTTTCAAATATGCAGTTAATGCGACTATTAAATATAGTAAATACGGTTTGCTCGTGCCAATGTTATTAACATATTAATCTGGAAATCACTCAATCGAAATTATAAAGGACGAAATACCGCCTACATATGTAACTTCAAGGAATGTTGCAGGAGTGTCTATCTCATTGAGCCTTGGAGAACGCACTGAATATCAATTACTAAAGCCTGAAGACGTGGAGTTTTCGTGAAAGGGCAAGTACTGTTATTATTATTATTATTACTAGTAGTAGTATCCAGCATATTGTCGCCTAAATGATGTTATTTGGCTGGTATATGGTTGAAGCTAAACCCGTTCCTCGTGATCCTAGGAATCAAAACCTACGTGGTCCTCAGGAGTGACATTATTCGGTATTAGTGATCAACTCCAGTTTGAGAATGTCTCGTAATTAGCCAGTATTGCTTTTGTAACCATGTTGCTACAGTGGATGCGAAGTCTGTGTCATGCGAAGTCTGTGTCTAGCATTCAGATACGTTTTTACTTCTGTGGCATACTGCAGTACCACTATAATTTATTTTATTCCATGAATTCATCGCTAACGTATTGTTGAATGACAAGTGATGCACTTCTTTGATACCATTGTCATGCTGTGTGTCTGTTGTCAAGTTATCTGTCCTTTAGTTCGGCTGAATGTTGTTTTACTACAGTTTCAGCTTGCTGCTCTCAATAACGTACTGTACATAAAGATCAAACAACTTGCCTTGCTCACTTAACTCTAAACTTTCTAGACAGCTGCCACTTTACTGCGGTTGTTACGGCCAGCATGTCGTGCAAAAACGTCTCGATACATGCGGATGAGGTTCATATTAAATTTCGTACATTGCATACAATTTTGAGATGGCTTGTACTATTCCGTTGTTTCCATCTGTTTCGAATGTAAACAAGATTCATCGTTTTCAGTGTACAATGTAACAAGTAGAGCTATAACACGATCTGCTATATTCCAAATATTAGACTGGTAATTAAAAAGGAATGTTATACCTTTACGTTACATGAAGTGCAGATAATAATAATAAAAACTATCAGTGTTATTTTGAATTATGATCAATAGGAATTAGTCATAGACTCAAACAATCTTTTAAACAACTAATTGTTCTGGTAACCTGTATTTTATTATGATTGTGATATATATATTCGCAATATTTGTTTTCTGTTGTTCTTGTTTCATATGTTGTGTGAATTTACAAAATCTAAACTTATCTACCAAGAATAACTTTTCCTTTATTTCTGCATATACTTGATACATTTTTTTTAAATCGACGGATCTGTAACACACTTAATTGCAAATTATGTACACGTTTTATGCTAACAACCTTTCATCAATTAAAGCATTAAAAGACATGATAAACAGCATTCGAACTGATTTAATTGTTTATGCGTGTCAATAAACATGTTTTCTCACATAAGCGTCATTAGGGCACATAGACAACATAAACATACTGTCCGTTAAGCAATGAGGGATGCTTAATCTTTATCACTTGATCCATGCATATTACGTTTTGTTACACCTTTAAAACAGCAAAAGAATTGTTTGAATAAATCGGAGCAATACAATAGCATAGAAGACCTATACATCAATCAATAGGGATGTGTCCCGTGAAATCGTGTCAAAACATTCATATGTGCTAGAGTAAACTATACCCATTTCAAAACCCCACACCCTTGACGTGGGAATCATTACCTAGAGCCCTCAGCTTGTATAAGGTGTCTTAATGCTATGGCTGACTATACACGATTTTGTCCAAACCGTGTTGTAATTAGACTTGTATTTTACCTGGAGCACGTAGCTTACCCACTGAAGTCATACGGATAAAATAAAGGTCACCTTACTTGAACAACTTCCACAAATCAAGTTAGTAGTAAATACATGTATTGTAACGGACGAACGGATGGATAGCGATGATGAAACCTGATATCCCTTTCACATTTCATAAAGAAACCATCGATATACTAACAAAGTTGTTTCTTCATAATCTATGAAGATAAATAAATGAAATGAATGAAGTAAGCTGAAGAAAGTCTGCCTTGTAATGAGCAAGTAGTCTATCCAAATTGTTAAATGCATGTCACATATGTAAACTTAATTTTCGAATATTTAGAGAAGAGTGGCAACCTGCCTCGAGGCACGTGCAGGTTGAATTTGCAACAACACGAAAACTAATATTTTGAACTGAACAAATCAATCATTGCGCACACATGTATTAGACTATTATATCCTACACACATTTATTACACTATTATATCCTACACACATGTATTAGACTATTACATGTATATCCTACACACATTTATTAGACTATTATATCCTACACACATTTATTAGACAATTATATCCTACACACATTTATTAGACTATTATATCCTACACACATTTATTAGACTATTATATCCTACACCCATTTATTAGACAATTATATCCTACACACATTTATTAGACTATTATATCCTACACACATTTATTAGACTATTATATCCTACACACATTTATTAGACTATTATATCCTACACACATTTATTAGACAATTATGTCCGACACACATTTATTATTAATCTATTATATCCTACACACATTTATTAGACTATTATATCCTACACACATTTATTAAACTATTATATCCTACACACATTTATTAGACTATTATATCCTACACACATTTATTAGACTATTATATCCTAAGCACATTTATTAGACTATTATATCCTACACACATTTATTAGACTATTATATCCTACACACATTTATTAGACAATTATATCCTACACACATTTATTAGACTATTATATCCTACACACATTTATTAGACTACTATATCCTTCACACATTTATTAGACTATTATATCCTACACACATTTATTAGACTATTAAGCACATTACAAGTAGATGATAGAATTTAGAAATGACTTGAAGGAGTGTGTGTGTGTGTGTGTGTGTGTGTGTGTGTGTGTGTGTGTGTGACTGGGATTTTAAAGTAGCTTAACAATTGTACAGTCATATCGCTACGATCTCTGCAAGGTGGCGGTTTATAGTGATAGGACATCATGCTTCAGATATGTAGCATCATGTCCCACCTAGTCAAATTAACCTGAGACAATACTCACCAGTCCCAACACTAATCTCCTAATGCTGAACACCTAGCGAGACAGCGTCTAGTACCATTTCTATACGTCTTTAGTATGACTCGGCCTGGGTTCAAACCCGCAACCTCCCCCATCCAAGGCTGACACTCTTCCTTAGGCCACGGAGCAGTGACTTGAACGAAGATAGCAGATAATTATATAGCAGATACGTTTAGTTTTATGTTAGTGCAAGTTACAAGGTATGAAATAATGGTGAATGTGGGTGAAGTAAACTCGTATAATATTGAAATGTATATGCATTTATGTTCTTTACTAGTATGTAATGATATCAATACCTTGGAAAGAAAGACAGAAAGTATGGAAAAGATAGAAAGAAGTATCTAACTCATTGTATT
The DNA here is from genome assembly GCA_030141615.1 of Unio pictorum. Taxonomy (NCBI): domain Eukaryota; kingdom Metazoa; phylum Mollusca; class Bivalvia; order Unionida; family Unionidae; genus Unio; species Unio pictorum. Next base: position 7,929,283 of record JARLTB010000007.1, on the reverse strand, counting down.
CTTTTGTAAAACTTAAGAAAAAACAGATGGATGTGTACGTGCTTTCTTGTATGAAAATGGTTGTTGTGTTCCACACATATTGTGGCGATTCTTTCTTCACATACAACTTCTGAAACGTGCGCTCCTGTGATGGCAATCCCTTTCATTTATTTAGTGTGACCTTGCCCCTGTCAGTTATGCAGGCTATAATTGTGTCGCATGTTTTTGCTCCAATATTATGTTATGCATCACTAACCTTTACAAGTTTATAAAATAAGGTCTATACTTAGTTACATACAGATGCATACAGAGCGATTACAATTAGCCAGTCCCAAAGTCACGAGAACGTGACTTGCTACAAAATTGTAGAAAATCTGGTATAATTAGGAGTTGTGAGAAAGGGTACATTCTGCATATATCAGAAACCGTAAGTTTATAAAATTACGTTCATAGTCAGCGCCGGATTTAGTCATAAGCTAAACAAACTATAGCTTTGTGCGTTACAATCTGAACTCGGAGTATGCAGGGCCTCTAAAATTTATCTGATATGTCTAAATCCGGCACTGTGCAAATTCGCTTTATTATCTGTTGGTTTAGTTTTGGTACAAGATGAACGTTTTATGAACCGTTCTCTCTGTAACTGGCTTCCTCTGAAGATCTGCCATATATTTCTGATTTTATTAGGGTATTGGAAGCTTGTAAGAAAAAGCTGTCAAATATATTGTCCTTCAATCGAAACCATTTATAACTTTCGCGATAAATAATAGTGTTGTAATTACAAAGCAGGTGCTATTAAGTACATAACAGGTTTGCGGAACAAGAGATATACAGCCGTCTAAATCCACGATATTTTCATTGCAATGACAATACCGATAATCTTAACAATTAATAAGATTAATAAAATGCCGTTTTCTTTTCGCCTTGTATGCCAATATATATTTCCGTTCATTCACACAAGCTTTTGTGCAGTTTTGTAAAAAAAATTAAATAAAATTTTCTTCTTCAAGGATATATTCATGGCGGAATGCATAGAGCCACATAGAGTTCACAAGGACTTAGTCTGGTTTGGACCTTGTGAGAACTGACGGTACACAAAGATACACACTTTAAGAACTTGCAACATGATAAGATACATAAGATCACGCTATTTATCGGTGGCTTGGCTTTACGGTTCTTGTCAAATTCATGGAAATGTTAAATACCACGTGCCTCTAACAGACAACTGGCGCTTTTGATAACCCGTTCATTTGTGGTCAGCGTAAAGAGTATGGGTAGTAACTAGGTCGTTCTTACATATAAAAAGAACCTCATTGAGACCTATTTCATTTTAGGTCTCCGCCTATGCTGTGAACCAAGGAATAGCTGAAACGAAAATGATGTCTCAGTGCATGCTCAGATACATATGCCTCATATTAGTGTTTATCGCATCTGCATTAAGCAAACCACACCCTGGTAAGTCATAATCTTAGAAAATCTCCTTTCTTTCTCACCTCTCACCTCTTTTTTTTTTTTTTATGTTATATATATATATATATATATATATATATATATATATATATATATATATATATATATATATATATATATATATATATATATATATATCACCGCCCGTCTTCAATCTCGGCATGCGAAAACTACTATCATCCAAGCCTACGCGCCGACCGATGAAGCTGAAGATGAAGAGAAGGACGCTTTCTACGATCAATTACAAGATGTGTTCACGAGTGCCCCTGGCCACGACATCAAGATCCTCCTCGGGGACATGAACGCCCAAATTGATGGTGACCGACGAGGATGGCAGGAGGTGATAGGTCCGCATGGGTCAGCGACAACAACAAGTGACAACGGTGATCGGTTTCTATCCTTCTGCGGCATCAACAATATCTGCATTGGCAACACGTACTTCGCTCACAAGACCATCCACAAGAAGACGTGGCGATCACCGGATGGTTCCACCTCAAATGAAATTGATTACATCAGCATCAACCAGCGGTGGCGATCAGCACTGCGCGATGTACGAGTCTTCCGCGGGGCCGATGTTGGATCCGACCACTGCCTCCTTGTGGCCACGATCAAGTTGAAACTGAAAGCGATGAAGATGAAGACAGTCACCAAACCATTTAACACGGCAAAATTGAAAGAGAGAACCACCGCCGAACAGTTTCGGATCGAACTGACCAATCGATTTCAACTGCTCGAGGACTCGGACAATATCGAAATGCAGTGGACGCAGCTCAGAGAAACCGTTACCGAGGTAGCAGAAAGAGTGGTCGGACGGAAACGAGGCACACAACGGAAACAGTGGATCACTGACGACACATGGGCGCTGATTGACGAAAGGAAATTAAAGAAACGCCAACGAGACCAGGCGAAAACAGAAGAAGAAAAGGAAGAAACGGCACAGGAGTACCAAACACTGGACCGATTGGTCAAACGGAGTTGTAAAATAGACAGGAAGGATTGGTTGGAGCAAAAAGGAGACGAGGCCCAGGAAGCGGCAGACCGTGGAGATGCAAGGACTTTGTTCCGGGTGGTCAGGGACCTTACAGGGGCCAAAAGTGGATCCAACGTTCCGATCAAAGACAAAAACGGCAAGGTCCTTGCCAGCAAAGAAGAGCAAGATGAGCGTTGGATGGAGCATTTCAGTGAGACACTCAATCAGCCACTGCCACCTTCCACTTTCGACTTCACCGATGCACCACCTCCTACAAATTTGGATGTGAATATGGAGGACATCAATACCGCCGAAGTCATGGCAGCGATTCGTCGCCTCAAAAACAATAAGGCGCCCGGCATCGACCAAATCTCAACAGAAATGCTGAAGGCAGGAGGAGATGTTGTTGTGCAGAGGATCACCAAACTGCTTAATGACTGCTGGAATAGCGAGTGCGTGCCAAGTGACTGGAGAAAGGTAGTGATCGTCAAACTACCGAAGAAAGGCGACCTGGCCGATTGTAACAACTGGCGCGGTATTACTCTCCTCTCCGTTCCTGGCAAGGTCTTCTGCATTATCATCCTCAAACGCCTGCAACGCGCTGCGGACCAGGCCCTGCGGGAAGAACAGGCTGGATTTCGAAGCGGCCGGTCGTGCAGTGAGCAAATCTTCGCCCTCCGAAATATTCTCGAACAATGCACTGAATTCCAAAAGCCGCTTGTCGTCAACTTCATCGACTTCAAAAAGGCCTTTGATAGCGTCCACCGTGAATCCCTGTGGCTCATTGCAAGGTCATTTGGCATTCCACCTCGTTTCATCGCCATCTTCAAGAATCTTTATCGCGAGTCCATCTGCTGCGTACGAACGGACGCTGGCCACACACCCTTCTTTGGCATTGAGACAGGAGTCCGTCAGGGATGCATACTCTCGCCTTTCTTATTCCTTCTGGCAATAGATTTTGTCATGAGAAGGGCGATGGACCATCCGAAATATGGCATCACGTGGAAGGATAAGGCACGCCTGACAGATCTGGATTTTGCTGACGACATTGCGCTGCTGGCAGAGAATGCGAGATCTCTTCAGAAAATGACCACCAACCTGGAGGTGGAGGCAGCTAAAGTTGGATTAAGAATTAGCACAGAAAAGTCGAAGACACTGGCGGTCAACCGGAAGACACCTGTGCGGGTCTGCGTAGGCGGCCAGACCATCGGCCAAGTCGAGCAGTTCACCTACTTGGGAAGCACCATCGACAAGGAAGGTGGAGCTGATGCAGACGTCAAATGTCGAATTGGCAAAGCGGCAGCCGTATTCCAACGTCTTCTCCCAATTTGGACACGTCGGTCGATTCACACAAACACCAAACTTCGCCTCTTCAACACTATCGTCATCCCATCCGCCATTTACACCTGCGAGACATGGAAAGGCACGAAGAAGCTGGTCAGCAGGCTGAACGTATTCCAACAGCGATGTCTGCGACGTATTCTTCGTGTCACCTACCACGACCACATCACTAATGAGGAAATCCTCAGAAGAGCAAACACCCGAAGCCTGGGAGAAGTGGTCGCAGAAAGAAGATTACGTTTTGCGGGACATGTTCTGAGAATGGCCGAGACGCGCCACGCAAAGACGGCGATGTGGTGGACGCCAGCACGTGGGAAACGAGGCATTGGACGACCGAGAAAGACATGGCGACGGACATTTATAGAAGATCTGCGAGCCGTCAATATCAACTTAGACGCAGCGGAGGTTAAGGCTGCCGATCGAGATGACTGGAGGAAGCTTGTTGCCCTATGCGCCCCACTGCGCGGAAGGACATAAAGAAGAAGATATATATATATATATATATATATATATATATATATATATATATATATATATATATATATATATATTGGAGAACTCGATCCACGTAGAACTCACATCATGGCGGTTGGAGAAGTCGCCTCATTGCTTCTGGAGAAGTCTCCCCAAATATCATATATACTAATTGGCTTATGGTCAATCCGTACCCAGGCCATTTCGTACCAGCAGAAACAGTTGACCAGGTTTAAATAAGTCTTTTCTTTTGCAGTCGTTCAAGTCCACAAACGAAGCCATTTTCCTTGGTTTTATTCGATAATGACTAGCATGGCTGAGACAATTACGAATGGTTAGCCATTCACAGGAGCTAGAAAGTTGGTGATCTTTTAATCATAAGCCGAAAACAGATAAACTGTTGCATAATTAAGTTTGTCGTCTCCTATGGCCAAAGCAGATGTTAATTTCAACTTGTGTCGGCTGTTACTCACTGATACTCAAACTATATAGATCGTGGTATGCTATCCGGACCGCCTAGACATTTTTTGAAAACTGCCGACCGCTACAACATACTTGGGCAAACGTTTTGGACAATTTCACCAAACACAGGAAGCTAACAAGTTAGTGACATAACTGATATTCTCATTTGAAATAACTAAATTGGCGAGTGAAGATTTATTTTCATAGCTTGACATAATCTGTTGCATTATGTCATCTTCCAAAATCTAATGCACTTAAATACTCTCGCAGAAAGAGAGAGAAGGTGGGTGTACATTTAATTTGGCACTGCATTTTACTTCATTTACTTCTGTATTTTAAGGCTGTATATTTAATGTTTTATTTAAGTAACTGAATAAACTTATGTCTGCTTGGATTCAGCCAACAATTTATATATATATATATATATATATATATATATATATATATATATATATATATATATATATATATATATATATATATATATATATATATATATATATATATACTGCGCCTCGGGTAATACGGCATACATCTGTCGCCAAGTCAATGCCTTACATCGAATATGCAACAGTTGGACATATATAGAAAATATCTTTTTTATATAAACTTGGTGGTTTTGTTTGTACTTGAATGTGTGCAATAAACGACTATACTTTAGGGTACGAAATGACCATAGCAATGGGTACGAAAATACGGTTGCTTTGGGTAGGAAACGACTTGGGTACGGTATGACGATCTTTGATATTAATTTGGGTATGCCACCCAATGGATTTTACCGCTTTATGATATCGCCTCTTTAATTATTCTGTTACCTAACTGAAATTATAACTCCTGAAGATTAACATTGATAATGATATTCAAATATAACCCAACCACCCGTATATGTCAGACCATTATTACCGATCATCGATAAATCGCAATTTGCTGTTGTTAATTCTATGTAGTACTGTCAAAATAATCAACTGTGTGGTGTCCAAGATGGAACAAATTCAGAGCAGCCCTATTTATTACATCATAAAGCAGACTATTTGATAGTTTCCTTATTTCCAATCATAAAGTGTGTCCATCCATCGAAAATAGACCATTTATCGTCACTGTTTATTTACCTCTCTATATTAAACGAAGCCCATTATTTTCAATGAAATTTTATTTTTGCTTATTATTTATGTAATATCTAAATTATATCACCAAATTCCATTTTTAATAGAAACAACCCTGGGCTAGAATAACTGAAACAAACAGATTATCAGAAAGCTTGACTCCATTACTTTGTTCACTAACTTCTCTGACAAGCATCAGCATCAACTAAGTCAAATGCTTACTGAGGTATAAAAACCAGAGAAACCCTTAATTAACTTGTATTGAGAATCAATTAAAATAAAATACTGCAATGATTACGGTCTTAAATGCGCGAATGTCACCAGAATATTCTGTTCAAACTAATATTATTCTGGACACATGGAATACTGGTTTTGGCGGTCAAGTTCAAGTTCAAGGCGGTCATGGGGATGGCCTTCATCTCGACCTAGAGTAATTATAATTGACATATGCATTTAGAATAGAATGGTGGGATACTGTTTGTACATTTTATGAATGATAGTGTTTGTACATTTTATGAATGATACTTACCAAAATTAAAGTTCTTTCTTGGATTTGCTATCCAAAACAACACGTGATCAAATATTTACTGAAATGAATTATCGTTGCGCTGAAATATATATATATATATATATATATATATATATATATATATATATATATATATAGAGAGAGAGAGAGAGAGAGAGAGAGAGAGAGAGAGAGAGAGAGAGAGAGAGAGAGAGAGAGAGTACTCCATGGAGTGAGTTTTCCTTGATTACTTCCAAGACGAGCTCTCCATGTACACTCTAAATAATAATTAGATAGATACTATTAGTATACGTTTGGTATATCAAATTGCAAATTGTGATCCGCACATGGCGCAAAAATATGCATATATATACATTCCCGTGACCGTGTGCAGCTGATTCAAGATGAATGATACATTTCCACACATTATTCATATTAAATACTCCCCGTTTTCTAAATGAATTTAATATGGTACACACTTTCGTCGCAATTCTTTTTTATTTCTGTTTCATCATTCCCTCTCATGCATAACGGACAAACTTCGCAGGAATTTGGAGTGAAAGAGAATATGAAATTGGGCTCGATTAAAACTTTGAAATAGAAATTACACATTTTAACTTACTAGAATATGTTCGTCGTAACGATATGGGTGCACGTTCCTTGGGATTTGTTTACTGTGTGTATCTGTGATACAAATATGCAAAACATGTATACATTATACGGTATAATGCTCGTTTACGTGTTAGGCCTACGCATGCTGTGATGCATTTAATATTGTTTTCTGTTTGTTTGTTTTTGTTGTTTTGTTGGTTTTTTTGGTTTCATATATATATATATATATATATATATATATATATATATATATATATATATATATATATATATATATATATATATATATATATATATATTAACATGTAACCATACACCGTATATACAATAATCTAAACCAAAAGATTTGAAAAAGGCACTGAGCATAGCTTTGAACAGGCTATTGGTAAAGTAACGGGATGTCTTTATTTAACTGTCTTGACCTAACTGTGTCTTTATCTCTATCAATATAATATCTAATAGATAATACATAGCTACATATATGGACAGATGTATATTGTTTTCCTTCAGCAAACACTTGCCCAGGCGGATCCACTATGGTACAATGTTTTGTCAATCCATGTGACGTGACAGATTGCCCTGCATACCCGGGCGCTACCTGTGTGTAAGTAACTTCAGATTTTCTTGGGTGATGATGGTCCTTAAATTTAATACTGACCCGGTGTTTATTCAATAGATTATCAAAATTATATAGAAATATAGTTTCACATGTACGATATATTATTTTGAACCCTTAATCTACATTACCCCATTTCAAATATCCCAGTTTTGCATTTGTGAGCAAAGACTGTCTGAAGAAGTTATAATAATGTCTAAAATAATGTTTAGTTATGTTTTGTTTGCGCGTTAAACGTGTTGGTGTTTTACGACTCATATTTAATAATGACCAGCAAACTAGCTCTCTAACATATTTACATAGGTATGTCTTTAGTGAAATTGTGGACTTTTTGGCAGTGACGCATCCTACATTTTCATGCGTATCATTTTCAGAATGACAGGACACATTACTGTCCAAAGTCATGTTCAGTTAGAGTAATAAGCACGGGCCGTGAAACCGTTACGCTAGATAATTTATGTCTTTCTTTGTGCAGCAAACAAACTAATACATATCATTTTTTACTTAATATGCATTCCAGACAATCTTCGTTGTATAATTTGAAGAAAGAAAAAAGAAACAAAATTGAACAAAGTACCAAATACAAAACAGATTCTTTACAATAACCATATTTTAAAGTTGATAATAGAGGTTCCTATCTATTAACCTAATCAAAACAACACAAGTAGCTGCGTTACGTATTTAAATTTGAAATACATACTTATGGTTTCGTTGCCAGTAATTCGATAAAAGTATGCTACATTTTGTATTGCTTTTTTTCAGAGCTAACTATTGCCAGTAATTCGATAAAAGTATGCTAAATTTTGTATGGCTTTTTTCAGAGCTAACTATTGCCAGTAATTCGATAAAAGTATGCTACATTTTGTATTGCTTTTTTTCAGAGCTAACTATTATCAGTAATTCGATAAATTATGCTACATTTTGTATTTTTTTTATAGAGATAACTATTGCCAGTAAATCGATAAAAGTATGCTACATTTTGTAAGGCTTTTTTTCAGAGCTAACTATTGTGCTGGCTGCAATGCAGATTTTTTTGTCCAGGGAAAGAAGGTCGATTGCAACGACAGCTTTGACAGCAAGTGAAAACTTCCGATTAATGATAACACAACTACTTTTCTATAAAAAAAACCCACGACATACCATTAAAAGTTTCACGTCAGTTTCATTTCGTTATTTTTCTTACGTTTTATGAAGATATCCAATTCTAAAGCAAGGGTTTGTAATTTAAGGCTTTGTCTTATTGACTTAACATTTCTAGGTTCCAAACAATCACTTATACAATCATTAAAAGCTGCATCGATAATTAAATTTGTCTTTCTCCGTGCAATAGACCAAATAGAAATGCAAAATAGAATGGATAGTAAACATGTGTAGCTCTCTGAAAACATTAGTAACCAATGTTGATTAGAACATCTACTGAGCGCAGGGCCTGTATATGTATATATATATATATATATATATATACATATATATACGAATAAACGATAGTATATTTTATTATTTTGCTAACTATTACTCGGAATAATTACATTTCTTCATAGTTATCAGTCAAATTACGTTTTATTTCAAACAAGTATATACTAAACTGTCAGAGCAGTTCAGCATCTCATGCGATACGGAATGTCTCTTTAAGACATAAATCTTCCGTACATCAGCAAAAAAAGAAAATTTGAATACACCGAATATACATGTTTGTTCAGAGCCATTGGAAAGACTGAGCTTTATATGGCGTAATGAATACGTTGAGGCCGTTAGGTTGACCTGTATGCAAAAGCTATAAAAAATAACGCGTTATTTCTCTCGACAAATGAGGTTTTGTATTTATTACATACTTTTTCGTTTACGCGTTTCAAAATATTTTAGCTGAAAAGAATGAATGAAATTTAGACTGAAGTGGGATTAGTAAAAGTTCGATTCACTGGGTTAAACATTTTAGACGCGAGGATGACAGTAGAGACTTTGAATTAAACCAATCTGATTTTTTGATACAGAACTATGTATTTAAAATATTTATCGAAGCCAAGATCGACCATGTCATGTAATAAGTATTACATCAAACTATTATATTAATAATCGATTATTTGCCGATTATATGTGTCGATCATAATGATCAAGCAAACATAACTATCATCAAGAAATGTATGGGATCCAAGGCTGTCGAAAACAAAATCCCTTTCTAAAGTAAATATGAAAAAGGCAGGACTGACGGTATATAATACTCATTTTTCGAATTCACGATATATTGAAAGCGTTATCCTTTGCTATACGCCAATCGAATTCACGATATATTGAAAGCGTTATCCTTTGCTATACGCCAATCGAATTCACGATATATTGAAAGCGTATCCTTTGCTATACGCCAATCGAATTCACGATATATTGAAATCGTTATCCTTTGCTATACGCCAATCGAATTCACGATATATTGAAAGCGTTATCCTTTGCTATACGCCAATCGAATTCACGATATATTGAAAGCGTATCCTTTGCTATACGCCAATCGAATTCATGATATATTGAAAGCGTTATCCTTTGCTATACGCCAATCGAATTCACGATATATTGAAAGCGTTATCATTTGCTATACGCCCAGCTGCATCATACATCCCACTTCAAGAAACATCAGACAGCCAAAATTTACAGCCACACAGCTAAACAGCTGGCAAATAAAGACAACCAAAAGACCTGACAGATTTAGACATCCATACAGCTCAAGAGCTACCAAAAAGACATCCTCTCCAAACAAACAGCTGCCAAACTACCAAGCCATCGAACATCTCAAAATATAATGCCCCAAGCCGTGTAGTACATGGTCATGTACAAATGCAGTGATGTACGTTACACATGCGCGCACATGAAGTTGAATATTACATAGGAAATCAATTAATTGGGACTTGTAGACATGAATATTATCATAATAATCTTGTTCGTATGTAATCTGTATCCGACAAGAAGAATCCTACAGAACATTAAAAACTGGAACATGTTCTAATCCTTGATTACTTGTTACATTAGTCGGTTCGGTTTTTAAAAGGCGAACTTGAAAACATACTATAGCACATCTTATTGCATGACATTATATGACAATAGATACATTTTGAATAAATATTAGAACATCCATTACATTAATTAACTCTGTCATATATTACGGATAGCGGAAAGAATACAATTTACCTACCTCTACAGCTGATTATTGTGATGCCGTAGATTGGACAGCTTTTTGACACAATATTTTGTGTTCGCTTTAAAATCTCACTCATGCGACAGAGAAAACTACCTCTTCTACTAAACATACTTTTCATGTCTCAGTCTAGTTATCTCCTACCCGTCGCCTCAGTCATGCTTTCCATGCACTAGGAACTACTTTTATATATAAATAAAACGTGATGTCACTGCCGTACCTGACGGACTTATTAAAAAGCCAACAACAACAACAACACACACACACACACAAACACACACACACACACACACACACACACACACACATATATATATATATATATATATATATATATATATATATATATATATATATATATATATATAAAACAAAAAGATATTTGCTCATAGAATAACTTATTGTCTCTCCAACTTTGATAACACCATAGAAAACATTTTCAAGCACACATCCATCAAGCTTTTCGATAGACCTCCAGATACAGGCAGTACACATCTCTGGCCACACAAAAACAAACTCTCTACAGTGCTCCTTCAAATCCAGCAAAAACCAAAAATGTATTAAGTCTAACTGGGTCTCTTCTAACTTTGTCGAATATTAACAATACGCCCCAGTTGAGATGAAATATAACAATGCGATTGCATTTGAACACTGCGCTTACCAACTAGAGACTGGTCCCTTCATCACTCCACATTCTTGTTCCACAATAAGATTACAATGTAGCGTATCATTGTTGCCGTATTTCCGGAACAGAAAATATAAATTTCCACGAAAGTCATAAATTAGATATTTCTGATGTCACTACAAATTTCGTTAGAACTGTACCCAGTAGGTATATTGTACTGCACAATATCGTACCGTAGCCTACCATAAAACGTTTCCAAATCAGAAATGATAAAAGTTAAAACTTAACCGTATTAATTTATATTGTCAAGTTCATATGACATCCATCGACTAAACATGATAATACGGTAATAATACCAAACAATTTTATATTTATATTATGTAAAGTAATAGGCTTGTAATGTAATTGGTTTATACCTTATCATAACCTTCTCATTTCTTGCTATGAGATGGAATTGCAAATAAGTTAAAAAATATCAATGTCCATGATGTGTGTGTGTGTGTGAGAGAGAGAGAGAGAGAGAGAGAGAGAGAGAGAGAGAGAGAGAGAGAGAGAGAGAGAGAGAATAAATTATTGACTTTTCCACCGTATTAAGGAAAATATTGTTGATTTGGGGTTTTTGGTTGTTTTGAATGTTTTGTTGTTGTTCCCATAATCTATTAGCAATGCTGTTTTCAATGATTAGAGGAAAGGAGACGGAAATAGAGAAGAAGAGCTCAGGCTCTCTCAAAAAGAAGGGCGTCACTCATAACGGTGTAGATACGGCTACATTTTGGGGAATTTGGCAATGCGAGAGATCCAGGGATGCTGTATCGATACAAGTCTCCTTTGAGTTCCGACAAAACGGCTCTTTATTGCAATACTCAGTATATAACATTACATTGAAACATCAATCTACATAAACTTAAATTACAGATATAAGAGATACATATAAAACTGCTATATTCAATCACTTACCAACATCATATATTTGTATGATATATGTCTTTTTGAATATAATACAAGTAATTAAATATCGTACAAATTCCCGATAGCTAAATAATCTAAAATTCAGTATTTCAGACTAATACTGCAATCAATTAGTATAAGTATATTTTACTAAGTTTAATCCAAAATGCCAACATATTAAATTATATCATGTAAAGAGCATTTTATTTCTGAATTAACTATTACTGAGTATGAAGTTGGTAGCGAACGTCGTATTTCACTAAAATCAATAATATAAGTACAATTAAATAAGTTTCACAACAATCAAGCTTTCCAATACATTATTTTAGGGAATAGTAAAGAGATATAAGAATAATCCAATGTTAGATTTACATCTTAAGACTAAAAATTCCTATAGTGTAGAGAAAATTGTACGTAGACAGTATCTTACCTGTAATGATACAAGTCTCCTTTGAGTTCCGAAGAAACGGCTGGTTCGTTATAATATCACTGCTCTTTATATAGGTCCAGTTCTTTTGTTTCATCAGAATCTCAAAGTGAGATTTCATCGTCTCCCACAGGCTAGCGATGGTTACTAAGTACTTATTAGTAAGTCAATTAGCTACATCAGCCTTCTTAATTAATCACGATCTCTAATTTTTATTTGTAAACTGTAAACATAACGAGGGTACTTTTACTGACCCAAAGATCGAAGATAATACCTTCTGCGACTACCCTATGGTGTATAATTTCTGCTTAGCGCTTAATCTGTACTGTTGGTATCAACTGTTTGAAAAGGATAATCAGTTTATGTACTCCTAACTCTGGCTATATCGCCTTCGAGTATACAGATAGCCAACACATGTAGTTAGAAAATGTCTAGTAGGCTTATCAGTTTATTTTACCGAATCACTTAAACAAGCAATAAGTAGCTGTTCGTGTTCGATGATTGGTGTAGAGTCACAACCCTTTTGTGCTAACACTAATTTCTTAAACAACTAACTTGATAAACCGCCCCGGTGCTACAGCGTGTAATGAAAGAAATGAAATCAATCTCAATATGTTTTAGTAGAAATGAAAAATTACTTTTAATACAATTTAGAGACAATTTCAATCTGATTATTTGTACAAAAATTTCTGACCTAATATGTGTATTTTCTCATGCGTAGAACTTGTGTACTGAATGTCTACAGGTCTTTCCATTGCCCTCATTAGCGTAGTCGTTTTAGCGCTGTACATGTATTTGCAATACTTCCAACACATAACAATTATAACCTTTTTCTTATTTATTTACGTTTCTAAGATAGACATATAGAGCTAGCGAATAGCTAGATAATTATTTAGATTTTCACAAACGTGTGTGTGTGTGTGTGTGTGTGTGTGTGTGTGTGTGTGTGTGTGTGTGTGATATGGAATTTTAACGTAGCTTTAACAATTATATACACTCAAATCGCACCGATGTCTGCAGCGTGGCAGTTTAAAGTGATGTCTAGCACTGGGGCATCATCATCATCATCACACACACACACACGGAGAACCATGTCACACCCGATCACATTATCCTGACAACAGGCGGACGAGTCATAACACTATCCTCTAAATGCTGAACGCCAAGAGAAGCAGCTGTAAATATCATTTTATAAGTCTTTCGTATAAATCGGTCGCGGTTCGAAGCTGCGACCTTTCGCAACCGAGGCGAACGCTCTAACCTTTAGGCCACTGGAGCGGTTCATAAACAGTAAAACCGGATGACTTTTAAATAGAATAAGAAGCAATAATAGTACCTGTTGAATACTGTGTCTTGAATCTGCTAACTAAATTGCAAGGGAGCAGGGTTAGTTTAGTTTAATTGGAAATAAATTGAGTGAGAAAAAATCAGGCTATTCCTCGTAGGGTGACAACATATAATTTAACCCCTTGACTGAGATTTCAGTGTTTCGGTTTAAACCCCAGCATAGATTATATTAATCAACCACAAGTATATTTGTACCCGGACTGTGGTGAACCATGTCCAGTGAGCTAAAGGTATATTGGTTTTATCATTGCAAACACTTTGATCGTGCAGTATGAGATGACCCATTATCAGTATTTTGAAATATTGTAGAACGTAAATAAACCACTCTCTGGTAACGTTGTTATGTGGAAAGGAAATCCGAACACATTTTTGATCAGATATAATACATAAACTATAAGTATATAAAATTTCGTGATAGATATGTCCGCCAGAATAAAACGAAGAATAAAATTATTATTATTATTATTATTATTATTATTATTATTATTATTATCATACCGCTCCGGTTGGCTACTGGCTAAAGTGTCCACCTCGGAAGAGGGACGTCGTGGGCAGAGTTGCCAAATCCGCGGTTTTTTCGCCCAGTTGGACTCCTTTCTAAATTTGGTTGCGGGAAATTTTTCTACATTGCGGGTTGCGGTATTTTGGGCTGGTTTCTGATTTGTGTCGCCGTAATTTTGGCTGCATCAAATTGCTATTAATTTCTCCGCATTCAGTTTCACATTGGCGCTAGTGACGATAATATATTTTAAAAAATCTTAATGAATCCATTATTCTGGATGTATCTCCAAAGATGTATCTCACATTGTTAATTTTATTTTGAAATTGCGGAACATGAAGAACGAAGCGCGCTTCTAATTTCAAATTGCAATTAAGCTAGCATATCAATGCTGGTAACTGTAGCCTGTAGGGCGGAGGCACTATTATCACTTTATCACTGTTATAATATTGTTACATGTATGGTATTTGGTTCTTATTTACTCTTCAGATTATAATCTACAAATTGGGCCGGTTTTGGGCTGCATTTTAAAGGTTCACGGGCGGGAATTGAAAAAAGTATCTGGCAACACTGGTCGTGGGTTCAAACATCAGCCGATTCATACCAAAGAATTACAAAATTAGTACTAACAGCTGGCTCGCTAGCCGCTCAGCATTAAGAGGTTAGTGAAGGGACTGGTCGGCCTGTTGTCGGGATAATGTGACTGGGTGAGACATCATGCTACATTTTCTCCAGCTTGATGTCCCAGTGTTGGACATCACTATAAACTTTCATGCTGTACACATTGTAGCGATGTGACTGAACAATTGTGAAAGATACGTTAAATTTCGTATCACACACACACACACACACACACACACTATTATTATTATTATTATTATTATTATTATTATTATTATTATTATTGTCGTCGTGAGCAGCAGAATCGGTGATTGCTCAGTACAAGTAGTAGTAAAATCTTCGTTACGGAGAGCGCTTTAGACAACTCGACCACATGGGGCCCCAATGGAATCAGTAAACAAACATTCACGCGATTTGCAGGAAATGAGGACATTATCAAATCCTATAAATCACAGTCATGACTTCAAATCATCGGAATAAAAAAAATCCCTAGTTTCTATTTGCAATGTCACCGTGACCTGCAATGGAATGAATGTGTAAGAAAGATGAGTTGGTGTAGTAGACTTGAAATTACTGCAACGTAACTTAAATAAGATCTGGAAACAAAATCTGATTTGAGCTTTTGGATGGGGGCGTAGAGTGGTACTCTCTGCAAGATGAAGAACTGAAAAAGCCTTGCAGAATACTTTATAAATATGCATTAAAGAACAGTTTGGTAAACCACGAGAAATAAAATTAGATTGCCAAGATTTTACTACTACTTGTACTGAGCAATCACCGATTCTGCTGCTCACGACGACGACAACAACAACAACAACAACAATAATAATAATAATAATAATAATGTGTGTATGTGTGTGTGTGTGTGTGTGTGTGTGTGTGTGTGTGTGTGTGTGTGTGTGATACGAAATTTAACGTATCTTTCACAATTGTTCAGTCACATCGCTACAATATCTGCAGTATGGAAGTTTATAGTGATGTCCAACACTGGGACATCAAGCTGGAGAAAATGTAGCATGATGTCTCACCCAGTCACATTATCCCGACAACAAGCCGACCAGTCCTATCACTAACCTCTTAATGCTGAGCGGCTAGCGAGCCGTAACGGATCACTGCCATCTCACCTCTATCTGCGTGGCTTCGAGTCTAAGATTCGGCTAATGTAATTATGTGAGAAAGCTTGCCAGTAGATTCTCATGGGTCGGTGGTTCTTTCCGGGGGGTTTCCCGGGTTCTTCCTCTACCATTAATACCGGCCGCCATGTATAGCCTATATTGTGCTTAAAAATGGCGTTAAACCATAAAAACAAATAAACAAAACTGATTCCATTAATACAATCAACAGATTAATGGCGCTCGTCGATACTACAAACTGTACAACCTTTAAGCTAATCCCATTTTATATTTACTCCAGTGGCTTTTGCTGGCAATAGGTTTCAATTACCAAGTCTTACAATCATCCAAAATTATATTTTAATTTTTAATATATGTTAATGATATTTTTCATATTATATGCTTTCAGCAATTCCTGGTGTGCATATAAGGCTATCGGCTTAACATTGTGACTAAGACGACAATCGATTATGTTAGTTTGCTTTAAAAAAAATCAGATGGAAAGCGCTGAGCAAGGTGCAGTATTGTCTTAATGTTATTAGATTCAATGATGTAAGGCGTCTGTCATAAACACGACATACACGTAAACCGATCATTGTAGAAATTGTTTCGCGCAGTAAACTGAGGAAACCTATATTATATTAGATGATTAAGTTTATTTAATATAGCCAATCCCAAAGTCATGTGTACGTGAGTTGCTACAATGTTGTAGAAAATATAATTCCAGCTGGAAAAAAAAAGAATAGATTCTGGTCCTATCAGAAGCGACATGTACATTTATAAAATGTTACCTTATTGTATTGACTTTCGTTTCAATGTCATAGTATTAGCCTAAATATGTTTTATCAGTGGATAATCTTTCATGATCCGGACAATCTGTAACCGGTTTCCTCCGCAAATTGGCAATATATTTCAGCCTATATAATGTTACTATCCGCTCACTGGCAACATATATCGGCCTATATAAGGTTATTGTCCGCAGACAGTCAACATACATCGCCCTATATACGGTTATTGTCCGCAGGCTCAACATTTTTCGGCCATATTTAAGGTTATTCTCCACAGAATGGCAACATATTTTCGCCTATAAAAGGTTATTGTCCGCAAATTGGCAATATTGCTCGGCCTATATAGGGTTATGACAACACTATTTAAATATTTCAATACTGGTCAACTTTATAAACTAATTAAAACTGTATGTACAGACAATGCCATGTTTAAGGTGTATTTTAATTTTAGTGGCCAAATTATACTTCAACGATTTAGTCCAACTCACTTAAATATCTTTGACTTTGTGGCAAACGTAAACACAATACGTTATGTCATGCTTACGTTAGAATTGTTTTCAATGTTTACGTGTAAACTTTCAGAACGTGGCATACACTAGTTTAAACGAAAATGGCATATCTGGGCACAGTGAGATTTCGTCTTACTTCTTATGCATTAGGACTGATCAATCCAAAACCTGTTGTATTTTGTATATGCTTAATCTGCAATAGTTGTTAGTGTACTTAATTCATAATATGCTAATTGTGTTGACCTTGTCTAAAACTATGTTCATTTTTCTACCTGGCCCCCAATCATTGATTTTGGTTTTGTAAACAGCATGTTTATCATAATCTGAATCCCAAAACAATGGCAATTCCACATGAGTAGCCGCTTGATCTTGTTGTACACCAAATTTGATATTATACTTCTAGAAACAGACCTTCTAATTATAATTATCTTGTAAACATTTGGAACCTTTCGGAATAAAATGTTCCATTAGGTAATATATTATGTTAGATAATACTGATCGGGAACTGAAGACCAGTAGAGTACAATATAATCTTATTTATCTAAACAACATTCGTGACTTAAAATGTGAGCAGAATCATGTGTATTATTGTTGTGTCAAGCATTTTATTTGGGCTGGAATTTATTTATTTAAATTATATAATTCACGTTATTCTTGTCTGGAAATACAAATTCAACGAAAGGCTTTTGGCACATCACTGCTATGCACTTGATCACAGGCACACTTCCACATTTTGTGGAATACTACATAACCTATTAAGAACTTTAATAATTAGGACTTGTGTTAGAAATTCTAGGAGAATATGGGATTTAATTCTCAATACCGTATGTTCATTTTACATGTTTTGTGTTTTTTTTTATAAAGCTTGTAGTACTAGGTCATATTCTCTCTCTCTCTCTCTCTCTCTCTCTCTCTCTCTCTCTCTCTCTCTCTTTTGTTGGATATTGTGCTTACATGTCTAAATAAATGCCCAGTCAATGTGTTGATATAGGACTGTTTGGTTCCACTTGTTTATTTAGTGACGTTTCGTGTTCTCTGCGAATCCCTTCACTGTGTTCCATGCACTCTTTAGAGATGAGCGCATAACCATTTGAATTAAGCCGTTCGGTGGTATGTGCCGTTACTAGAGACACGCGTTCGATTCCTTCTATGAACAATTTATAACTCTATTTTATTTACTTATATAATTTTCATTACATATTCAAATCTTTAATGCCAACCATGTACCTAAACATACAATGTGAAGTCCAGGGATAAGTATTTATCGATCGATCGATCGATCGATCGATCGATAGATAGATAGATAGATAGATAGATAGATAGATAGATAGATAGATAGATAGATAGATAGATAGATAGATAGATAGATAGATAGATTTTAAAACTGTTCTGTTTTCCGTTTATTTTTCATCAGAAAAGGTTACTATAAATGACTAAACATTTGACATCTCTTTTTAATTCAGAATAATTCGTCTTAGACTATAAACGTGAGAGAATGCTAATAACGTGTATGATCTCTGCCGTAACAATATGACCAATGTAATTGTACCAACACGATTATAAATACAGGAAGAACTAATCAATTAAATCACAGCTGGAATCAAGCAATATTGTTTCAACTTCTGGTGTCCATCCGGCTGTTGATAAATTGCATTTATATGTATAATGCAATCTTTCTACAGCAGTGATGTAGCTTTACTATTTGGTGATATCGATTATTTCATTTTCTCCTCCAGTGCAATGACGTAAAGAGAAGGAATAAAAATACAACCTTTTGCATAGTTCTAGAGATAGTTGCTCACTTCTTATTTGACTTATTGTCTCCTGCAGTTAGTTTTGATTTACCTTCTACAAGATTGTGACACAATAATTTCATTTCAACTATTAATGATACGTAATTAATTAAGTATGTGTTTCATCTATGTCTGAATCGTGACTAACAATTTCTTGTTCTGTATACATCCCTTAAGTTTCATATACAGCTGGTTATCGTTATAGCCGTTTTATATACCGAAGGTTCTAATTCTATCCGTTTCATATTCACAAGATTATTGTTATAACCGTTCTTTATAAGGAGTTTATTATTATATCTGTTTCATATTCACAAGGTTAGCGTTATACTCGTTCCATATACATGATGTTATTATTATATCCGTTTCATATTCACGAGGTGATTATTATATCCCTTTCATATTTATAAGCTTACCTTTATATCCTCTCCATATACATGATGTTATCATTATATCCATTTCATATTCACGAGGTTATTATTATATCCCTTTTATATCCACAATCTTTCCGTTATATCCGTTTCATATACGGGAGGTTAACATTGTATCTGTTTCATATTTACGAGGTTTTCGTTACATCCATCTCATACACATGTGGTTAGCATTATATCATTTTCACATTTACGAGGTTAGCATTACATCCGTGCCATATACAGGAAGTTATTATTATATACATTTTGTAATCACGAGGCTATTATTTTATTGCGTTTCATATAAAGGAGGTTATTATTATATGTTTAATATACAGGAGGTTATTATTATATCCGATTCATATACTGGAATTTATCATTACATTTGTTTCTTATTCACGAGTTTATCAATACATCCGTTCCATATATAAGAGTTTATCATTACATCCGTTTTTGGTTGTTCGATTCATTGTAAATATTTGTAAATGTCTGATCAAAATCTTCTTCACTCTTCTATCAGCAATGTACAGCATTTAAATGAAGAAATACAAACTAACATGGAAATAAATTGGTGTCGTACTACTTAACCTAAGGTAAGGAAGAGCGGTACCCTCTCAGTTCTACATATTACCGGCGTGCATGATCGGCGTGTATGATCAGGTGACTGGTCTTGCATATTGTTTAAACATGACACTTTAACAAAACAGGTCATATCTAAATTCTACTCTTATACGGGTGTCGCTGATCAGAATATGTGAAAATTGATTACGTTTGGTTTACTGCAACCTGGTGTCTAACCGCCATTTCCTCTTGTTGCGGGAATCATAAAATGTATCAGACTGGTTGCTATTTCTTAAGCAAAACCTTTATCAAGACAAACACGATTTCGCGACCGAGGATCATGAAAATGTATCGTTTATATATTCCTGAGGTGTATCTTGCGCACGTGAAAAGAAGTGCTTGAACTTAATTATATCCATATCTCCTGAACACCAAGTCTGAAGAATGTTTCACAGAGTATGTCTATCGATTCCATTAAACACAGCTAAAATTTTACAGGTATCTCTGATTATTTCGATATATTTCGATGTGCACAAATGTGTGACCGAAAAATGTAATAGCTTTCATCTGATGATTGATTATTGTTTAGTGTAAGACGAGATGGCTAAGGAAATATGCAAACGTCCTTGTGTTTTCCAAGGAAGCTTTAAGGGGACAAAGTGCAGGTATAGTTTAGTTCCGAGACTCTAAGAGAGACGGAATAAAGACTAGTGATTCATTAGCTGATTGGTTTGTAAGATCTGCAACAAAAACTAAGCTAGTGATGGGGACCGGTAAGTAATCAACTGATTATTATAAAATAATTGAATCGATTTATTATACATTTCAGGCGTGGTAAAATCCACGGGTAGACCTGCAATCTACAGATTACATTCAACTTCTCCTCAACGTGAATTTGTACGCGAACAATTGCAAGTAATTACTGAAGACACACAATTACCACCGTTTTCACTTATCTGGCACCTCGAAGTTGATTTCACTTATTATATGCTAGCATAACCTTTTTGCGTGTATGAACAAGATTGCTATTAATTCTATCGATGGTAGATTGTCTTTGATTATTATTTGAATACTGCCACAAGATTATTGTGTTACAGCTGGAACAATGTTAATTATGTAGTTGTTTCAGTGTCATGATAAATTCAGCATCGAGATCAAAGTCTCGCTTAATTTATGTCAGATCACTGATAACTAGCTAATTGTTTCTTTACTACATCATCGCCAGTAGTAATGAATTCCTAAGTTTGATTATTTTCTGAAATGATAACCCTGTGTAGCTGAGATGTCCTTCTGACTCTAGACACCACAAAATGTTATGATCTGTTGAACTGTTTCTACGTATCGCGTTTATGAAATTGTTTGTAACTCCCTCAGCTAAACAAGTATTTTGAAAACTTTCATCGGTTCTATAGGTTTATCATTTATCGGATATATTACATAAACAACTTCAATCACAGGGTATGCTCGTTCATAATATGGTCTATCATTACAAGCCAGCTTTCCTGTTTTGGAACTTTTATTTTACGTAACAATATTTCCGTTGTTACTGAAAAAGTCACGTTTGTCATGAATAATCCAATTATCGTCGTCTGTCAATACAATAAATTTGATTCTGAACATATATTTAATTATCGAGATAATTAACGATTGTTTCTGCTCGTTGGTCACTCATTGTATGATCAACAACATCCAATGACTCGCTTTATAAATTAAAAATTCACCACACATGAGTTGCACCATTGTCGCGAAATTCTTTCTTGGCTTCATGGATACTTTTAATTAGAGTTGGATACTCGTTAAATAAAACATACCACTATAAATAATAATCTAATTTGACAAGATCGAATTTAGATCCAGAACGCTTGAAAATCCCCTGTATTATAATTGAGGCAAATCTATATTTAAATTAAAAATGTTATACATGAAACATCCCATCATCAAGATTTATGAGGCATCTCATGATGGTGTCATTGGGTACTGTCGATGGAAATACCACATAGAACTGTTGAACACGTCGGTTATCTTAGATTTACTTTTGCCAAAAATAATCTTTGTCATACATTCATTTACGAATCTTATTACCGAGTAGTCGAGAAAAGCTCTTGTGATTGATCATATACTAAATGAAATCAAAATGATAATTCCTTGGGTAATTCACGGGCTATTATACAGTCAGAAGTCTACAAGGGGGTACTTGAAATGATAAGATGATTGGAAAAAGAGGGGCTTTCAAAGACGGATAAACACAAAATATTTCAGTATCTCCCACTGAGTTAAAGGAAGATAACTCAGCCAGGTAGCAATGAAAGCGTTATCTCGCCTGTTTTGTACAAAGTATATGCTTATAAAAAGATTATTTATTGTTAATTTATTCCCCGATTGTGTTGCAAATAATATTACCAAATCACTAAATTACCAAATCGGTATTTTCAAAGAAATACAAACAAATGTATCTTACTTAAGATTTTAACTCGACTGTTGGACAGAAACATTCAACGTCAATGAGAATCATTGGGCTAAGTCGGTAATAGTATCCTTCACAGCATCAATGGATATAACTCTATTCAAAAACAGACAGAGCCGCAACTCTTTTAAACAAATTTTATTTACTGATAAATAAATTTTTGGTTGTTCTTTAAGAAATATTATCATTATTTTTCTGAATTTGTCAAAACAGCGAATAAGCTGTAGCGTGAGCTATTTTATTTACTTATAGATCTCTCTGTTATACAGAAATCCATATATTTCAACCTTGACAAAGCAGGAGTAAAATTGTAACCTAATTTAATACGATATGTTCTGCGTAATAACTATACAAACATAGTTCAAGTAAATATTTTTACTTACCTCGGTTCACTCCTGAATACACTAATACCAGAATGACTGTTTTCAAATTTCCACTGACTTTCATAGTCACGATAACGCCCACGAAAAATATTCTAGAATGAGGGAGATTTGCTGAATGACTCTATGTTCTGGAACATTCGGCAGGTAAAAATATTCTAGACAGACAAGGATTTCCAGATGGCTCACTGGAACATTCGCCCACGTAAAAATGTTCTAGTATCACAGTGTATTTGCTAATGACTCAATTGTCAACAAAATGCTGAAAATATGTAAGGTAGGAAACATTATTAAATCTTGAAGTTTGTTCATGCAGTCCAGAAAGGTGAGTTTCAAGAGCATTCTTGAAAGGGATCTGTCTTTGTGTCTAATTTCAATGGGCAATTACTTCCACGTTGCTGGGCCCTGGTATGAAAAAGAATGTCGTCCATATGGCTTCGTTTTCATAGTGGGAATAATGAGTATACGATTGTCAAAAGCGGTGCGTAAGTATTTTGCTGGTGTGTACCCATGGGTGAGGGCGTATATGTATGTTGGACTGGAGTCCTTCAGTGAAATGTAGCACAGAGATCACGTTTAGTCTTTGCTTCTGGATCGAATGGATAGGCAGTGTAGGATACAGAGCAGCAGGGAGGCGTGCTCTGATCGTGGTACGCTAAGGATGATCCGAGCGTTTGAACTTTTTAAATTTTCTGTAGTAGACGATGAGACGAACCAGACATAATTGAGTTGCAGTAGTCCAGTCTTTAAAATACTAATGGACACACAAGTGTTTTGGTGGCATCAATTGAACTATATTTGCAAATCGAGCTGATGCGTCTCAGCTCAAGATATGCAGCCTTGCATTTTTTCATGGCATATTGGTGCAATGTGAGAGTACTCTCGAGAGTAACACCTAAATTTCGTACTGACTGTGTGAATTATGTAAATGAGAAAGTCTTTGTGTTGTGATCATTTTGGCCTCAGTATTATCATCATTCATATGCAGCTTGTTACATGTCATCCATGATTTCACACCTGCAATGCACCTCTCTACTCCTTGGATGGTAGCATCAACTTCAGATGGATGGCTAGACTTGCATATTTGGGAGTCATCAGCGTACAATTGGTAAGACACTGGATGATGAGACTGGAGAGTATCTGAGTGTATAGAATGAAGCGAACAGGTCTAAGAACAGATCCCTGGAGGACACTACAATATAGATCAACTCGGCTAGAGTGTAATCTATTTGCAGATACAATTTGTGTCCTGTTGACTAAGTAGAACTTGAACCGCAGTAAGGCTGTATTGTGAATGCTAAATACAAGCTGGAGACGGTGAAGTAATATATCATGGTCTATTGTGTCAAATGATGTAGACAAAACAATCAAGGAAGGTGAGGACTATAATCCTTCCGAAATCCAAAGCAAATATAATGTTATTAACTACTTTCAGAAGAGTAGTTTCAGTACTGTGGCAAGAGAAATATGCGGCCTGTACCTTACAAAAATGTATTTAAATTCAGATGAGATACAAATTGAGTTAGAACAACCTTTTCTGAAATTTGTGACATGATCGGAATATTTGAAACTGGGTGGTTGTTCTTTAAAACTTTATGGTCAAGTGCTAGTTTCTTCAGCAAAGGATTTACAATGGCAGTTTTGAAAAATAATGGGAATTCCCCGGATGAGAGAGGTGTACTAATAACAACAGTTAGTGAAGGCAAATTCTGTATTGTAACTGTATGGTGACGACGAGTCAATTAAAATTTTGTTGTCAAGCTTATTTCTAATTGTTTTTATCTTGTCAAGGAAGAAATCTGCAAACAGGTCCGGAAGGTCTACTGGAGAGAAGGTAGTTGGAAGTAGTGTATAGTAGTTTCAGTACTATAGCAACGGCGATGTGCAGACTGCACATTGCTATAAAAAAAGACTGTTTGAATTCAAATGAGATACAAATTGGTTTACAACAACTTTTCCTATGATTTATGATATGAATGAGAGATTAGAAACTGAGCGGTAGATCTTTAAATTGTTATAGTCAAGTCTTGGTTTCTTTAGCAGAAGCTTTACAATGGCAGTTTCGAAAAAATGATTGGAATTCTCCCGATGAGAGAGATGTATTAATAACATCAGTTAGTGAAGGCAATAGTGGGTCTAAGTACTCAGGCAGTAGTGATGTTGGAATTGGATAAAGTTCGCATGACATTGGTGCACTCTTCTTCACGACTATTCGTACCAAATCCATATAGACATGTTCAAATGCTCCTAATGGACGTATGTTGCTGAAAGTCTGTATCGTAACGCTATGGTGACGACGAGTCAATTGAAATTGTGTTGTCTAGCGAATCTCTAATGGTTTGTACAAGGTCACGGAAGAAATTTGCAATATGAGGAGATGGTAGTTGGAAGTGGTGTACATTTGTTTCTTGACATTAGTTTGTTAGTTATCTCGAAGAGCTCTTTGGAGCTGGACCTCTCCATGATCTTAGTACTGTAGTGGGATAATTTGGATCAATGGACTATGTATGCGACGTTCTTTGGAAAGCCAAAAGCCTCTCTGCTTTACGTCGATTTATTTTAGCAGTGCGAAGCTTGTCACCAACACTGCTTTACCATGCTTTACCACTTTTTTTAATTGATACTCTGCATTTGGTGCCTGGAGTATGGTTTTCAAGCAATGAACTCAGGCAGTTATCGAGTTATTCTGCTGTAGGAGGTAAGCAAGTTGTTAGGTTTTCTTGGATAGCATTAGTTTTGGTTCTATTTATCATATGGAGGCTTATTTTAGTAGCAAATAAAGGTGGAGGTTTGGGATCTGTTACGTCCAGATGGCATATAATGCATAGGTGATCTGATGCAAGTTTTGTGGGATACAAGGATGGACCGTAGAATATTATCATCAGGTCTATTAAGAATCCAGTCTAAAATGTGACCATGTTTATTACTGGGGTATTTAACTCACTGTCTAATGTTTAAAACATGAATGGAATCAAGGAGTTTTGATGTGTATGGTTTTCCAGGACAGTGAAAGTGACAGTTGAAATCTCCAAGAATAATCAGGTTGCCACCTATCGAATTTCCATATTCTAGGCGATTCGGAATATGCTAGCTTCTTTTTCTACTTCTGGAAGGGCGGTAGAGGCAGAAAACAAAATGGACTGACCTTTGTTCTAGTGTGAGTGTTGTTTGTACTAGTTCAAACGATGTGTGGCAGAAATTAATGGTTGTGTTTTATTTAAGACATTTTGTCATGGAATTCTTTGTGATGAAATAAATTTCACTTCCGCGAGAGTGGAGGGGGAATGACTTGAAGGAGTAACCGGTGGGTGTTAGATCCGCGCACTTGGGCTCATCGCCTGATGTTTTCAGCCATGTTTCTGTAAGGATTTTGTCATGGTTTTAATTTTACAATTTAAAAATGAAATAAAATTCTATCATTGCATGAAAATCCTAAATTTGCATTATACTTTTAAATTCTTCTCAGAAAATCTGAATTTTTCGATGAATATTGACGGGCTTGTAACTTTTGTCTGACATGATCATGAACGGGGAGATATTTCTTAATTGCCTCTAGTCGCTCTTGAGCTAATCTACCTGTATAATATTCCATAGCTGTTGCCATATTATTGATATATAATAGTGATTTAATTATTGCGGCAGGGAAGGCGAACGACAAAAATTTAGTGGGTGGGTAGGTAAACGAACACACAGAAATAAAGTAACCCAATTAGAGACATCTCGGTCAAGGTTTGGCGTTTGTTTGATTGTTTTCAGCTATATTTTGGGGGGAAAAAACCGTCCTAAAACGAGTTGTAGGGTTCTTACTTCCTGCTAATATTTTTGTAGTGGAAAATTAAGACTAGTTATTTCATGACAGTGCTGATAGTAGTTTGCAATAGTTATAGAACCGAACTAACTTAGGATACCTATTAGTATATCTCTATCAACGCTTACGTTGCATTCTATTTAATCTGGCCTACATCCACCTGAGTTTAGTATTGTATCAGAGATGCCTTCGAGGATTAGCAGCCATTTCATTTTATTATTTTTGGCTGTGTGGTTAGAATACTGGTTGATTTGTTATCCACACAAAACTTTTAAGTTTTATTCACAGCTCTTGTAATCAGCCCAATTGTCTGCACATATAGGCACAAAAATGGGGTCTGGAGATCCAGCTATGGAAGTAATTCTGTTTTTAATCATGATATCCATTATCATTGACAATGTAATTCATGAAGGCATTATTAAAAATATAAAGGAAACCAGAAAGCATTATTACTTCAATGTGTGAGTGGGAGGTGAGTTTATAATACGGTTTACTGATCGAACAAGTCTAGTTATTTGACACGCTCAAGATCTGAAAAATCAAGTGTTTCGCGATCAACTTGATAACCAGTCAGGTATGAAGGCCCATCTGAAAATTAGTAATTTTTAGCATCCATATTGAATTAGTTGACAACTCAAGAACTGACGAGCTATGTGATCAGCAATGGACCTGATAACAAAAGGGAAGACCACTTGAAAACTAGTAATAACCTGTTCATATCCCGACGAGTTTGGTGGGAAGTACTCTCTGATACAATATTCTAAAACATAATAGAGTCAAATGCATGAAGCCTAAGGAAAACTGATTTTAACCTGTAAATGATATACAACCAAATGTGAAAAACCATGTGAAATTGCACAAATGAAATTTACAGTTAAGTAATTTAGCAAATGGAATAAAAGACAGAATATGTTAGAGGGACAAAACCCTACTCTAAGCTCAATGGGGCACCTCGTGCCTACATAACAGATTGACAAACCTAACTAATGTGCAGTGCTAACCTTAAGGCATGTGTACAAAATAATGTTTCTCTTTGTTTGACATGTGTACGCTGTCTGTTCGCAATATACCACTTTAATTCTCGCCGTTAGCCGTTATGCCCCATAATATCATGTATGGATAGGAAGTGACCTCTGTCCGCATAAGTTGATACCCTGTCCATGCAATGTCTAGGTAATTACATGGTGTGGGACCACGATATATAAACTGTTTAAGAATATAGCATATTGCAATATGGTTGACACTAGTTGTACTTATGACATAACTGCAAGGCAAGAGCAATTAGTCTTAAGGCAGATGCGTTTGGGTCACTATCCGCTTATATATCATTGTCGTCCCAAACCATGTCAAACTGAATGTATCTTTTGTTAATGTTCAACCTCCAATATCATGAAATGACACGGAATTACGTTTGTGAAATTCGTCAAGAGCTAGACGATTGTCTGTACCAGTGTGAGAACCGTGCCGGCTCAAATAGAGAAAAAGAAAGCAAATTCATGATTACTTAAGTTCCAACTCCTCAGACTATGTAGTTCACAGTGTAAATGGGTTTGTGAAATATGCAGGATTCCAATTATCCAAGAAATTGTTCCTGAATAAACGTTATATCTTAAATCATTTGTGGTTCAAGTTAAAAGGTGACTCAAATTGTAAATCAGTTAATCGTGCGCAGTTACAAGTCCTAATAAAGACGGGTCAATTAAGTCCATGTGACCGTTACTGGGGAATCCAAATGGTCCTTTGGGGCTGAGCTCATTATCATAACTTCACAATATGAAAAGAAGGAGACCGAACCTCATTACTCACCAATAAAGGTACTTGCGCAAGGATAAATAGTTGCATGTGGTGTCTCAAATTCTTAACATACACGTCTTGGCAAATGGCCCAGCTCTGAACATTGTTAATAGATAGATATGATTTGTTTGAAGTGATTCGTCCCGAGGGCTCTTACCACTGTTTTATCCGTCAAAAGACGGTTATTTACTTTATCCTGAGGGTGGGAATGGAGCCGCCACCCTGCAGGCGTTTATGTGTTCATGGAACACTATTTACTTGGGCCGTCACATCGGAGTAACTATTGAGCTACTACTGTGTGATTGTAGGGCCACATGCTATATGAGTGGGAATAGTTCCAGCACACACTCATATTAATTCATTCTGTTTCTGTTTGGTCGTTCAGGACGTGTTAAGCACGTGTAGTTGCTGCGGCTGTTTAGTGGGCGAGGCGAAGTGCCTGGCAGGGGCTGCTTCTTTGGACGTATCCTATCCCTATTTATATACTCTGTGCTGTTTTTTGAGTGTACAACGTTTATGTAACAGTGTTTTATAATGTGAGGTGCTCGATGTGTATTTATGTGTAGTTGTTTTCCTAATATTTTTTTATGTGCAACCTTGTGTTGCTGTGTCTGATGATCTGGATTTTGATCACCTTATGTACACTATTTGGGGTTCTAATTGAGCCTTATTTCCTGAGTTATTTTAGTTAGTATTGCAGCCTTGTGCCGCTGGGCCTGATAGTCTTGGACGTTTGACTACCTTATATGTTCTAATTGTTTTTAGGGCCTATGCAATTTCTTCAATATACTATTTGGTTTGCGACCTTGTGTCGCTGGACCTGATAGTCTTTGGGCTTATAGACTACCTTATATGTGCTAATTTGGGGTTACTATCTGTTCTCATTACCTAGTTATGGCGCATCGGTCTCGGTGCACTGGTTGTTTCTACCTAGGTTTTTTTTTATTGGTTGATATGTATGTTTTAACACTGTACACTTGGTTGTACTTCTAGATAGAAAGTGGATAGAGAAAGGTGGTAATAGAGGTGGTGCTTTAACCTATGTCCCTACTGCCTACTACGCTTTGTATCTTATGTCCCCCTGCTACTAACTTGGGATGTTATTTATGGGGTACTTTGTTTTCATGACCCTATTTATATATTATTATGGCCCCTTGATTTAGTTCAGGTTTGTGGGTTGGCAACCAGGTTATAGCAGTGGGTCCTTGCCGCAAATAGCAGGGGCCGTTAAGCGACACGTCAAGGATGATCCACTGTCACACCCAGAGACCTCCCCACGGTGCGGCCCGTGAGACGCGGCTCCCAGGCATGACAAGGGGCCTTTGCCGCAAATAGCAGGGGCCGTTAAGCGACACGTCAAAGGTATCCCTTGTCCCACCCAGTTTCCACGCCCCGGGCCTGACCGTTTCTTGTTTTCCTGTCCTAAAGTGGCTGGTGGTATGTATTATAGGTGCCTATCAGGGGTCTTTTTGTTGTTTAATAGTGGTTAGTTTGGATATTTATATACTCCCTATCTTTTTTATGTTTTGGAGAAATTCTAACATGTTTCTGTGTGTAGCTAATATGTTAGGATTCGTATCTTGTATAATTTCTGGGTATGTATATGGGGCTTTTATATTCTGTTGTTGTGATCTAAATTTGTCCCTTTCTTTTTTGGTTTTACTACAATTGTTGAAGATATGATGTAGATCTTCCGGGGTATTACAATTGTAGCAGTTTATATAATGAGGAAAGGGTCCTATATATTTTCCCATGCTGTTGGCCAGCTTGGTTTTTCCTAAAGTTATCCTATTGATGATTGTCTGTTCTTTAGGTGAGCCCTTGGGCGGTTTTTTGTGCCTGTTGACTTCCTTAACAGTAGTGTACAACACTCTCCCTTTTGTACTATTGTCCCAATCATGTTGCCATTTTATATCTATTTGAGTGTTTATTATACTGTAGAGTTCGGTTGTGCTATAGTGCAGTGGCTCGAAATTCGGTTCGTATAGTTTTTCCTTAGCCAGTTTGTCGGCCATTTCGTTACCCTTAATTTCGATGTGGGATGGTATCCACATGAACTCTACAATAGTATTTCCAGTATTTAGTTGTTTTAGTTTGGCGTTTATTTGATTGAGAAAATCTTCCCTGCATTTGGTGGTATTTGTTTGAATTGAAGATAGGACGCTAAGCGAGTCACTAATAATTACTGTCTTATTAGGTTTGAATTCTTCAATCCATTGTAATGATTTGAGGATGGACCAGAATTCAGCTGTGTAAATAGAGCAGTAGTCTGGGAGACGTCTGCCTATTTGTACTTTAAGCTCTGGTATGACCATTGCAGCAGCTGTTCTGTATGGGTTAGTAATTTTTGATCCATCCGTATATATTTTGGTATATTGTTGGTATTGAGTATTTATAATGTTTAAGGCTTCTATTTTGAGATTGTGTTCTTGATTTTGTTTACTGCCTTTTTTGTGAGGGAGGTGTTGACTTTAGATTGTACGTTGTTCCAAGGTTCGTGTTCGTAAACTACGTTATTTTCTAGAGGGATTAGTTTGACTGGTAATATTGTTTTTAATAGATGATATTGTTTTCCCATGGGTAGTTTTTGTTTCAAGCTTTTCCTGATTGGGATGTTGGTTTTATTTATGTCCAGGAGGGTGGGGTGTGTTTTGGGGTGGGTGGACAGCCGTGCTGCATATTTTAGAAGGAGCTCTTGCCGTCTCAAGTGTAGGGGTAACTCTCCCGTTAAGACATGCAGCTCGGCTGTCGATGTTGTATTTAGAGCTCCGGTACATTTTAATAGTGCCGCTCTTTGTATTTGATCTAATTTTTTAAGTTGTGTTAAGGAGGCCGATGAGTAAACTTGGCATCCATAATCTAATTTAGATCTTACCAGGGCTCTATATAATTTTAGAGATGTTTCTTGGTCAGCACCCCAATGTGTGCCTTTAAGGCTTTTTATTAAATTTAGGTCCCGGCTACATCTATTAACTAAGTCCTCTATGTGGTATGCCCATGTGAGATGTTGGTCATAGTACATACCCAGAAATTTTGCTACTTTAACAAATTTTATTTCCTGATCCTGAATTGTTAATTTAGGGTATTTTATGTTTCGTCTATATGGGGTGAACAGTACGGCTACCGTTTTTTGGTGCGATAGTTTGAATCCCCATTGATTAGCCCAGTTTCCAATATTATTAAGGCTGGTTTGAATTTCAGAGATGTTTTTGTGGTTGGAGGGGTTTCCTGCTCTCCATAGGCCACCATCGTCAGCAAATTGTGACAATTCAACTTTGGTAGTTGCCAAATTTTTATCTAGGTCATTTATCATTATGTTAAAGAGGGTGGGGCTGAGTACACTTCCTTGTGGAGTTCCGTTTTCAAGGGAGTGTTTCTCAGAGTAAGTTGCCCCTACCCTAGTTGTAATTGTGCGGTTTGTTAAGAAATCTTGGATAAAGTTAAACATCCGTCCAGTAATGCCGTAGTTATTTAATTTGGCTATAAGGCCTTTGGTCCATACTAGATCGAATGCTTTCTCGAGATCGAGAAAAACCGCAATGAGGTTTCTGCTCTGTTTTTGTTGTGAGTTAAATGCTAGTTTGATAGCAGTTTCAAGTCTTACAAGTTGATCTGTAGTGGAGCGCTTGTTTCTGAATCCACATTGATTTTCTGAGATGAGGTTATTTTTTGTAAGATGTGACTTGATTCTGTTGTTGATGATAGTTTCCATGATTTTACAGATGTTATTGGTTAAAGATATAGGCCTATAAGAGTTTACATCATGGCTGTCTTTATTAGATTTTAAGATGGGTATTACTATCGCATGTTTCCATTTTTTTGGTAGTTTTCCTGTGTCCCATATTTTATTTAGGAAATTTATTATTATATGAACTATATTTGGTGGTAATTGCTTATATATTATATACCCTATTTTATCTTCCCCAGGTGAAGTTTCTTTTTTTGTTTTGAGTGCTTGGTCCCATTCGTATTTAGTTATTTTGTGGTTTAAAGGGGAGTCCTTAGGTCCCAGGTCTTGGAATATTTGTGGGTTTGCCCTTTCTTCAATGGCTCTATGTAATTGAAATTCTTTTGTATGGTTGCTGCTTTTGCTCATGTTAGTAAATTGTTGAGCTAATAAGTCAGCTTGTTCTTTGTCACTGGTTGTATTGCTTAATTTAGGGGTATTATTGGTATTTTTACCTCTAATCCTTTTAATCTTATCCCATACTTGTTTAGGATTTGTTTTGTGGTTGAGTGTACCACAGTAGGCTTGCCAGGTTTCCATTTTTGCTTGTTTGATCAGCTCTTTTAATTTTAGAGTGAGATTTTTGTATTCCATAAAGTGCGTGGTGAATTTGGATCGCTTAAATTTTTTTAGTGCTTTGTTTTTAGCCTGCTGGGTTGTTTTAATTTCGTCATTCCACCAGGGCACACTAAGTTTTGGTGCCTTATAAGTAGTGGCTGGAATGCTGTTAGATGCTGCTTTATTAATGACATTATTAATGTTTTCATAGTATTGGTCTATGTCATTTGTTTCTATCTGGGTAGTATCTTCATCATTTAGCATTTGTTTAAATAAGTCCCAGTCTGCTTTTTTATAGTTCCACCTGGGGTTGTTTTTTTTGGCCTGTGACTGCACCGTCATTTGCAGGGTGGTGATAATTAGGAAGTGGTCACTGCCCATGGGGTCAGTTTGATCCACCTCCCACTCCGCCACTTGTGCTAGTGTTTTTGTGCATAGGGTGAGGTCAATGGCGGACAAGGCACCGTTTATCGGATTCAGTCGTGTTCCGGCGCCATCATTTAATATGGTCAGTGCTGATGTATTGGCCCAAGCCTCAATCAACCTGCCCCTAGTGTCCGTCATCTTCCCCCCCCCCCCCACCGCTTATTATGAGCATTGAAATCTCCGCATATGACAGTGCGCTCACTGGTGATTATGGTATTTAGGGTTAATAATATTTGTTCGTTGCTTAGGGCGTTATTAGTTCCTGGGTCATAAAAATTGATGATTTGTAAATCAGAGTTTCCCATTTTGATTTTTAGTGATTGTACCTCTACATGTGAGTTAGTTATTTCTTTTGCTGTGATAGGTACTAGTTCTATAGATTTTATGGTGTTTTTTACATAAATGGCTAGTCCTCCCCCCGGTCCCTCTTTGCGTAGTTGGAGGTACCCTGGGGCGTATCCCATTATATTTGGCAATGTTTTGGTTTTATTCGTTAGCCTTGTTTCTTGAATGCAGAGGATATCTGGTTTGATTTTGGAGTTAATTAATTTAAGTTTTAGTTCATTCAAGTTGGTTGATATTCCTCTGGCATTCCATTGCCATATAGAAACATTACCATTAGTTGTGTTAGCCATTTCTAATGGGGTCATTTACTGCAATTAGGGTCTTAATTTGATCTTTAATTTGTTTTAGTTTTTTATGTAATCCAGGTTTAATACCAGTTAGGTGCATTACTGCTTTTAGGATTTTGTTGATTTCTACTTCTAATTTATCTTCTAAGTGTGGCTTATTTGTGGGTTCTATGTTTTTTGCTCTACGGAGTTTATGCTTTTTCCTTGCTGTGCGATAGTCTACCAGGTTACTTTCCATGTAATCTATGATATCTTTTTCTCTAATTGTGGCCGGACATAGTGGGGATTTCACTGGGTGGGCCCCTTTACATTGGGCGCATTTGGGTTTTAGTTTTACGCATTCTCCCTTATGTGCCCTTCCACAGTTACTGCATTTGTTTGGGAGTTTACATTTAGTGGTATAATGGCCCCAGTGTTTACAATTTGAGCAGAACCTGGGTTTATTTGTGTAAGGTTCTGTCCTATATTGGGATCCTGTGGTACCAATTTGGATAAGTGGCGGCAATAGGGTTTCTGATTCTATCACTGTGATTGTGCATTTGGGGCCCCTATTACCTATCCTGTACGTTTTGGAGATGCTATTGCCACCTTCTGTTAATTTATTGTTCAGCGTGTTTGTGTCCCACTGTGACATTGTCCCTGTTAGCTTTATCACCGCTTTAAATTTAGTGGGTGGGGGTTTGTGAGTGGGTTTGCCTTTTTCTGTGGTATTTCTGCGCGGGACCGTTATTTTGTACGGTTTGGTTACCTGTATTGGTATCCCGGCTAGGGTATTCATTTCTAGATATTTTGCTGTTTGTTGGCTGGTGCTACAGTGCAGTATTATATAGTTGGTGTTTGGTCTGATAATTTTGCATGAGCCTGTATGTACCCTATTTATAGCCCCTGCTATGCTATTTGTGGACAGGTTAATTAATTTGCTGGAATTGCTCTTAATATATAGTGTTAGTTCCGGCCTGTGGAAAGTAGGTTTTGGCCCTATGTTAGCTGTTTTTTCCTGTGTATTTTTGTTGGCATTGCTAACGTTATGGTCTATTTTGTTATAATTTTGTCCCTTTGAGTTGGGGGCTGTGGTTTCCTTTGCCTGGGGTGATACTTTAGGTGTTCCTGGTATTGAGCTACTATGGGTTGGTTTGTTTGATTTGGCGGTTTGAGCATATGTTAGTTTTGTGGGGGGGGGGTGTTTTCAACTGCGTCCGCTTGGCTTTTTGGTTTGTTAATTTGAAACGTTCGGTTTGGGGTGTTTTCCACCGCGTCCGCCAAGTATAAATTTGGGTCCCCTGTTTTGAAAGTTCGGGAAGGGGTGTTTTCCACCACGTCCGCCGAATATGAGCCTGAATTTCCTATCTGTTTGTTAATGGGGGTTAACGATATTGGGGTGGAAATATCAAGTATGGGATCGCCGGGGGCCAATGTGGCGTCCAGATCTTCAGTTTGTAAAGTTTCATTATGTAGATTAAACTCAATGGGCGATAGCGGGTCTAGTTTTGCCGCTTCTTTCATTAGTACTTGTAACTCAGGGGTTGAGTACACTCTAGATTTATTTACTTGGCTTGTAGTGTTTGTTCTGCCTGGTGTTTGGAGCATTTTCTTTTGTTCGTTGTTTCTACGTGTGGCCTGCCCTTGTCTTATTTTCATAGCCTGTTTGTTTGTTTTAACAGCTGTTTGAGTTTGGGTGGCGGCCATTTTGCCTTTGTTATGTGCTTTGGGTTGGTCGGCCATATTGAATTTCTAGGTTTTAGTTGGTCTTTTAAATAATAAGTTAATTTGTGTATAACCGTGAGATAGAAGATATAGAGTTTAGCGAGGATAGTGGTAGTTGTGAGAGTTTTAAAAGTTAGAAGTAACTTATTGTTTCAGCACAGAGTATAATATATTGCTAATGACTTACAGTTATGATGTCCGGACGGTTTGAGGTGGAGTAGCTGCTGGTTGGCGTAGATGGCTGGTTGTAGTGGTTGGTTAGGTCTCGGGTTTGCAGCTGGGTCCTGTTGCGCAGATAGGTGGAGTGGCTGGCAAGCGTAGATGGTTGTTTCACTGCTGGATCCTGATGCGTTGTAGGGTGGTGAATTGCAAGCTTCGGTAAGGCTGTAGTAGATTCGACTCATCTGTATTCTCCAACAAGCTGTGGGACCAAAACCTTGATTAAATTGGAGCTATTAATCAAGTAAAACTCCCCTCCTTAACTCCAGTGCTTGAGAGAAGGAATAAACTGTTGCTTGTTGGAGATCGTAGTGGTGGTGTTGAAGATCAAATCCGGGAACAGGTGGCTTCGGTCCTGGGCGGCTCGACACGTCTGTTCTTCTTAATAGTTCTAGCTGGACTGATGATGATGATGTTGATCATGACATTGTTAATATATTTTTCGTCCTTATTTATACCTTCATGATGGAAATGAAAATGATTCGTCCTAAAACATTGTAACAGAAAATTAGTGAAAACATCAAATGTAGTAGAATAATTTAAAAAAATTATTTTCCTAAAATACAAAGTGAAAATTCAAAAGACACTTACAATACTGTGAAATAAATTGCAAATAATCCTCACAAGTTCAAACGTAAAGAAAGTTCAAAAAGAATTCCAACAGTCTCGAATGTCTTGGTGTAAAACAATGATTTAATCCAAACTGTATTTCAATGAGTTCTCAAAAATCCCAAAGTAGGGTATAGTTAAAAACGTCATTGTAATACCAATTAATAATTTAAATGAATAATTACATCTGAACACAACTGCCAACTCTGATCATACATTCCCAAAGACTGATATAATAATGATAAACATACTTGTTTACAACGTTCTCTCTCTCTCTCTCTCTCTCTCTCTCTCTCTCTCTCTCTCTCTCTCTCTCCATACATACATACATACATACATACATACATACATACATACATACATACATACATACATACATACATACATACATACATACATACATATATACATACATACATACATACATACATACATTATTTTCTACCTCGATCTGGTGTATCACTTTCATTTCCTTTTGATATAGTAAGGATGATGTGATTTCTGTTGGAAATGTAGTCGAAATTAAAGTACACTTTTGCGGTGTGTACAAATTGAATAGAACGTATATGTTCTTGCCATTCTCATTACCAGCTACAGACAATATGTGTGTCAGGTCATTTGCATGGCCCCAATAAATATGCTTTTTATGCTGTTTTTATGGACCGAAGAGATCACTGGTTATAGTCTGAACCACTGAACCATTCTGTTTGCAGATACGGATATTTCTACTAAATAACTTTGTAAATGATCAGAATGGTATTTGCATACTGAGTCTCTCATATTTGTTGCGGACAGTGTGAATTCATTTGCTTCATTTTTGAAAGTTTCATTGGTGACTCGGTTTAACTCGTCCACATCGTTACCTTTATCATCTCTTCTTTACAATGGAGGAAACAGCTTGTGTATTCCATCCACAAACAAATCTAATCATACAAAAGCTAAACCGACTACCACATGAGCGTACATTGTTTATAAAATAGTTACTAATACACGATGCTATTTTGTGATACACGTGTCGTTAAATATGAAGCCCTGCTGTACGGGGAAAATACTGCACAGTTCTAACAATGTAAAGTTAACGTAGAAAAAAACAACATATTATAAATCAGTATCCATCGCAAATCATGTATAGCTGTGCCAGACCAAATATTTCCCATATTTATTATAACAACAAGTGCAACAATGCATACAAAATATTGTTTTGGCGATTGTATAGTTAATGCTGCTTGTTTCTTTTCTTCAAAACTTTTAAATTTGTGCTACTGTTATTTATTATAATTAGCAATCACGAGCAATGTATACATTTAATTAGATGCTTTTAAAATTTTTAAAATTATCATTAAAATAAATCTGAAATGACAGCCACACTTTCACTTGTCTTTGATGTGTATGGACATATATGCATGGGAGAAAAGAATCATGATATGTACGATAAAAATCAAATCATTACATGACATGCATCATTCATATATACGGAATCACCTAATTACCTCAACTTTGTTTGACCTACGTGCTTCTATTTGTACAGGTGATTTTCCAGGCTTTTTTGACAAATGATGACATGGTTTGTCTGTGTCTATTTCACTTTGCAGTGTAAATGTTTTCCATGAGACGACGCATTGTTTGCGATAATAAAAAAAATGACGTCGCACTTTAATGTTTTGTCGTATGAATTTTTCAGGGCATTATACTGCCTTTACTTGGAATTGTGGTGAACCAGGAACATAATAAAGTAAATAATGTCCATTTATAGAACTGTGCAATGAAATTCACAAAAGTCTCTTGGGTTGTTGCGTTTTGCTAATTTCATTAAGTCTTTCTTCAAATTTAAAATTTGTTGAATCTATTGCAATTATTTATGTTGTGCAACCAAAAAATTCTGCATTTTTGCACTTTTCGCACGGAACCAAGAAGAGATTAGAATGTAATCAAGTAACTAGAATATATTAGTATCCTCAGTAAAATGATTCGCCTAGAGATGTTCCTGCATGTAGCAGATATTGCGATTGTTGGACATTAAATATTTTATTATTTCTCTGTGCATTTAAATGTACGTGTGTATATGAAAAATAACGTTCAACGTTTGCTTTCATTATTATCCAGCACTTTCAATACATAATTTCGTACGTGTCTGAATAGAATACTTGTTTGCTTGCATACGCTGTGAGCATTAGAGATTTTGTTTATAAATCCCTGTCCAATTAAATTATTATTGAGGCAGTGTATGTATGTATGTATGTATGTATGTATGTATGTATGTATGTATGTATGTATGTATGTATGTATGTATGTATGTATGTATGAAAAATGACAAGATTCACTTAATCTTCAAGTTTAGAATATATTTTATATTAGATAGAAGATTTCAAATGGAGAAACATTTGTGAGCAACAAATAAATGTTTGCATTTTTTTTTTCATCTGTGTATTTTTCCATGTATTTAATGGGCCATAAGTGAATAGCCAGTAAGTTCGTAATTCAATGGCGACAAACAAGAAGGAATGGTTTGAGTATATAATATTAGATCAAACTCCGCCTTGTGTTTTTGGCGTGCCTAGCTAATAGCCGAAGAACTTGTTGGTCGACATTATACCATACAAATCGAGGAGAAAAAAACAGTAGTACGTTTAAATCAAAACGTTTATCAGTTAATAATTTTACTTAACATGTTCATCTCGGTCTGCCATCCTGACATTTTTAAAATAATTTGTTAACATGATTATAGTGAAAATCCTATTCAAAGTTAGAGGCCAAAATCTTGCGAGAGACGATCATGCACTTTGTATTTTGTCGTCAGTCGTCAAATTCATACTCATATGTAAAAACGTATGAACAGTTTGATTGCAAACCAACATAAAGTCACAATCGAAATTTGGGTGCAGTGTCGGTCACCAAAATAAATTGCAAGCCTGCCAACACACGACATTAATTCACCCATAAATGTAGAATTAAGCGAAAGTAGCAAACCAAATTCTCAAAAGTAAATTCACATCCATTAGATTCTGTTGTTTAATGATGTTACTTTGAAGCATGTTGGAATCTTGGGTCACGTTGCTATTCTAGGGACCGTTCATACATGACGTCACACACACCTTGGGGGTGGGGGGCGTCACACAATTGTGACGATGTGTGACGAGGGGAAGGAAGGTGTTTTAAAAATGTGACGTCACATCAAAATGCGCAATTTTAAATAAAAGTACCACTTAATTTGTTGATTGCTTACAATTTTAAAATGGGAAATACGGCTATTTCTGGGGAGGGGGAGCAAATCTTTGTGACGTCATATTTTAGGGGTCTGACTTTTTGTGACGATGTGTGACGACGGGGTGGGTGGGTGGGGTAAAAAAAATCGGCCAAAATAGGGTGGCGTCATTTTTGGATGGCCTCCTATTCCCACCCTAGCCGAATTTTTTTTTTATCCATCAGCGCAACAAAAAATGTGTTATTCAAACATAATAACAAAGTTTCTTCATTTTAACATTAAAACATGCATTAATATTACAAAATACACTTTTAAAGCATTGTATGCACAATCAAAATTTTTAAATATTTGCGTTCCAAATCTTATCTTATATGTAGCCGCACAATATCGATCGTCTCCTTGACGTCATTGGGCATGGTCTGGTTGGCACAAATGCAATAAGATTGCTCAATATTTGAAGACCAGCTCTTTCTTTCTGTAACTATCATCCGGTCTTATTTCATCATCATCATCATCATCATCATCATCATCATCATCATCATCATCAGTCTCTTGATCTAGTGTGGTCATTGAGGCAATGTGCTGCTGAACATCTAACAAGTTCCCTCCATATGTCTCGATCATGTGCCAATGCCAGTTTCTCCGCAAAACTTTTCCTGGTCCATTCTGTGATGTTGGCAGTCTACTTTTCTTTATGCCACCCTGGACGATGCCCTGCAGTATTGTTGTGGATAGACTGTTGGCTCTAGTGACATGGCAATACCATTTCAGCTTTTCTCTTTTTGACAGTGGATGTCTTCATATTGGCCTACTTTGTGTCTGATGGTGTTACGACCTTCTTTATCTGTGACATGGTCCATGTAAGGGATGAAAAGGGTGGTTTTGTAGCATTTCATTTCAAGTGTCTGAATTCCTCGTTGTAATTCTGCTGTCAAGGTCCAGGCCTCACATAAATGCACATTTTGATTCAAAGTCGATAAAACTGGTTTATTTCGAGTCGTCTCTATTCCTCAAAGTTTTATACTAAAGCTGAAATGTATACGTTTGTGTCTATGTTTACTTCGAATAAACATATGGTTTTAAAGAGAGATTTTAATTCCAGAACTTATCATTTAACCAATTATTTGATAAAAGTTCTTTCTCAAACACGTCGATTTTTCGTGTCTGTTACGTGAAGTGATTTTTAAATGGTACTGCGAAACTTCTCGAGAATTGACTTAAAAAGCTAATAACACTAGATCAGGAAATTATATACTACTGTGAAAATACTGATATGAATATTTAATAATAATCCTTGTTTACTAAATTAAATATATTTGACCATTTAGCATTTTCTAGCAACCCTCTACATAAGCTCTATATAAATATAATAATTTCTGCATACATGAATTTGACCGAGATTTCAACTCATTGTTAATTACAAGTTTTTTTTTTTCATAACACAAAACTAAGCAACTTTTACCTGTTGATAACACTACAATAAATAAAAAGGACATACTATGATACCGGTAAACTTGAAGGGATTTAAAGAAATCTCCTTATGCAGGTAATAATTCATATATTAGAATGTTATAATATCATCATTCAGTAACACTGTTTTGAAATGCTTTGTAAAAATAATAGCAATGCTCTTTTTAATAATAATAATAATAATAATAATAATAATAATAATAATAATAATAATAATAATAATAGCAATATCATGGTTTGGAACCAAATGCCAAAGAGAAATTAAAACAATATTATTATGCAAAACGATATATGACATTAACCAACCAAAACGAACACGACAAAATTTGACTTTATATAATATAGACAATCCTTTTATATAATCTTTAACCTTTGCCTGTACACACACACACACACACACACACACACACACACACACACACACATATATATATATATATATATATATATATATATATATATATATATATATATATATATATATATATATATATCACCCACTTCATTGACAACTAGAACCCTATATATATGCTTAATTGTGACGTCATACAAAGATTTTATCCTACGATCCCTATATAATGCTTCAACTTTTTTCGTGAAATATTTCCGTTTATCTACTTATACAAACACCCCAACAAAACAAAAAAAAAAAAAAAACGGCAGCCCCCCCCCCCCCCCAAAAAAAGGCAACAAAATCCCAACAAAAACACAACACATAAACAAACAAATAAAAAAATTAAAACAAACAGAAAACAAAAGAAAACATCTAGGTAGATATAAGTCATTGTGATATAATAACAACCTCAGGCTACGGGGCGGTTTATAATGACCATTATTTTCAGCTGAGGTTTTATAAAGCTGTGTTCTTTCTAGCAATCTAGCATGTGATGGAAAAGACCCTGAATCTTCTGTCTGTGAAAAGCTGCAAATAGCATTCAATGTAATGATAATGACGTCATCCAAAAACCAATCTGAAGACTCAAATTTTACTAGTTACCGCCCAGTTGTTGTCTAGCCGATGTTTTTGGTCGATAATAGCGAAATCCGGAAACATCAACTCCGTTCTATTACCTGTCTATTCCATTATTTAGTCAATGCCCCTATGCGGGATACATCTGTTGAAGGGAGTGTTCAGTGATTTCATCATCATCGCTATGTATTATCGGCGAAAATTATTGGGATTATTGGGGTTGTCTGTATGCGGAGGTTGTGTTATAAGGGTACTATTGAACTCAAAGCATGTATTAGCTGAAGAAAAGGCAAAGCCAAAAGATAAGATCGATGATTTACGGGAGTTGAAGTTAAAACAAGCCCAAGTGATTTTTCGTCATGGAGCACGAACGCCTATTGCAGTCATTCCAGATATTAATCAGGTGCATCTCTCTCTCTCTCTCTCTCTCTCTCTCTCTCTCTCTCTCTCTCTCTCTCTCTCTCTCTCTCTCGCTTTCTCTCTCTCTCTCTCTCTCTCTCTCTCTCTCTCTCTCTCTCTCTCTCTCTCTATATATATATATATATATATATATATATTAACATGACAATGACATTTAAGTGATGGTATGCAACAAATTGATATACCACCAATAGTCCCCGTTTTCTAAATGAAATTAACATAAAACCCAATTTCATCGCAATCCTTTCTTTATTCTGTTCCTGTCTTCCCTGTCATGCATAAGCAGCAACATGCACAGAAATATGGAGTGAGAGAAAAACATTTTGGGTTGGATGAAAACCCTAAAACTGAACTTGCATCAAGTAACCTACAAGTATATGGGTTGTTTGAAAGGTATGTTTACACTTTCCTTGGGACCTGTCTAAAATGATCCTAATATAAAATATAATACATACAGTAGTTACAAATGCCTGATAAGACACTTTTAATGAAATTTGTCGGTTACGACTCTATGAGGCATACATATTTAATCTTTAATGTTCTCATTTCTTAGACCTATTATAATGGTCTCTGAGGTCTCGGAAATGCTTTATTACGTGTATTTGGATGCAAATATTTGATCTGGGGCACAGAAAATCACCTATGCAGGATTCCTCCATACACATGCAAATAGCTGGATGGCAAATTGATAGATATGCCAGTCCTATTTCAACAATCTACTGAGTGAGAATTTGTTGATTACTTTATCATTTTAGATGTACTGATATTTACAATGACAGAATTCATGGTTAAAATACCCCCAGATGTGCCTGCTGTATTTATAAGAGTACGGTACATCAAAAGGACATGTTGCAATTGCTGACCGACAAGTTCAAAGACTTCAACTAGCAGCTTGGGTGGGAAAATGTGCTGAAATTTACAATGACTCAATTCAAAGACAGAACGATCCATAGATGTACATGTGGTTATTATAACTTACAAGAGTACACCAGAACTTTAGGTGCCATTATTGTGTTCATTTCTGATTGTATCCAAATAAATAGTGCATGCCACCTCAAAATCAAGACACATCGAGAATTGGACTAAATGTCATTTGCAAATTTGGATAAGTATTTTGGGGTTAAATGGCAAACTGATGAAGATTTTAATGAGATTCAGAAGAGTGCTGAAGTTTCTAGAACCGACAGTTTGGATAGAATAGTAGGCAAGGTAAGAAAGTGTAGTGTGTGATGACTGGCTTAGTGTTTGGAATATGAATTCAGTCTAACCCTGAGGGACTAATAAGAGTTACACTGCAGAGTTACTCATTTGTCACAGGATGAAGCCAGGTTGGGACTGGAATAGTTC
The DNA here is from genome assembly GCA_030141615.1 of Unio pictorum. NCBI lineage: Eukaryota > Metazoa > Mollusca > Bivalvia > Unionida > Unionidae > Unio > Unio pictorum. The sequence goes on along the minus strand of JARLTB010000007.1, from coordinate 7,885,203 downwards.
AAGAAACCGAAAGCAACTGCATTAATCAGATGTTTATTTATAAATGCAATTTAAATGTAAAACAAATCCGACACCATTATAAACAAAAGATAAGGAAAAATTATAATGTTCTTAACATGGAACTTTCAACAACAGCTATTCTGAGCATCTAAGGTCACCAATATTGGTGCAAAACCCATAATGAATTTAGTTGACAAACATAAAATTATGCATTGCTTACCAATTGAAAAGTGGCAATTGTCACCAGAATATTATATTCAAAATACTAAGTTTGGACAAACGGGATAATACCTCCCCTATGTTTCCGCGACTTGAGATATGGTAGCTTATTCTTTGCATGGCTTTGAAAAGATGTAATATTTATGCATCACACTATGGACTCTTTCTAACATTTCAGTCAAAAATTTAAATTTCAACCAAAACAACTCATGAACCAATGTTTAGAGAAATGGCATATCATTGTGCGGAAATACAAGACAGGTCAAATATGCTGACACAGTTGCATACATTAGTATTATAAAGAATGTGGAAATTAAACTATGGCTACCAACATTTTATCTAATCTGCAAAGTTCAACATTGTTTGGAATAGGACTGCAACTTTTGGTTGTGGGACTCCTATTTTTACCAAAATGGGAAAAATCCTAGTGAGACCTCTGGGTCTAAAAATTGATTATTATTAATTAAATATGAAAATGTACAAATGGCATCCCTCTGCTTCCTCACTCTCAGTAGACCATTCTAGCAAGATATAGGCTAAAATCCATGAAAATATGAGCAATGGGGATTTTTGTTTGTGCTGTACAATATGTCTCTTGACCTTCTGGTATCCCTTGGATCCAAAGATTTGACAATTCCTCATTGTCTTTTGCAACAACATGGAGATGATTTTAGTTATGTAGTTTTATTTTGGCCATGCATCTTCATTCTTGTTGTTCTGGTATGTTTATGTCAAAAAAAGTTCATTTAACTGTTGATAAGATGGTTGAATTTTTAACCCACAGACATGCAGCCGGATTCAGCTGTAATGTATCATATCATCAGTAGTTCTTTTGCCATAGTAAAATGTTCATCTGGTTAATCTTTTTTATGAGATTGGTTTTTAATTATTTTTATTAACCTCGATGTGACAAAAAAAATGTACAAATATGGGTAGAACAAGAGTCATTATAACAATTACCTTTCCAACCATTGACAGATGTCTTTGACTCCAGCTTGCCAGAATTCATTTTGCCTTTGTTTCTTTCATACTATTAAATTCCACCATTTGATGTAAATCTGGAGAAAAATCTATGCCAAGGAGTGTAAATTTAGAAGAAGACCAAATTAGTCCCAACTGAGGACATATCCTTTCATTAAAAGACTAAGCAATTTTTTTTTAACCACTAGTCCAGGACAAGTGGTTTTAGAAAATTCACTAGTCCCACCTTTCTCTTCATATTCCTACCTTACCTTTCACTGCTCCCAAAATGGTAATCACTTGCTGATTTGATGAGACATATGTAACACCATGGATAAGGATGATTCAATCTTTAAGATGTCACACATAGCATGCAGCATCAACACAAAGTACACTCATGAAAGCTGCCCTTTGTTCTGGTAGATTCGTCAGATGACCCTTTTGAAGTAACATGTTCCAGATGACTTCAAATGACAGTCAGGCTGGTCTTAAGGGAATTTAATGCTCTTGTCTTGCTAGGTAACCATCTCACCTATGATATGAAAGCAAAGAAAGATTAATAAAAACAACAAAACAGAAAATAATTACAATGTTATTTTTGTCCTTTGTCAATTAACCCATCATTAATCTTTTATTTCTCCTCCTCATAAGCATCCATTTTCTAAGATTGTAATAAAGTACAAGTTATTCCACATCAAATATTTAATTATCAAGAATTATTAGATCACAGATAAATCGAAAAGAATAAAATAATACTCACCATAAAATTTCAAGCTCATTCAAGACAAATTAAGTGATATAATACAAATTATCCATAATTTTCAAACAAAATGTAAACTTTAATTGTATATACAATATGTGCATAAAGGTACAAACCTGCTTTATACCACTCAAGTGAGCCAAGGGCGTGTCAGGTATATCTGAAATTGCCTTCACTTCTCATTGTCTCTTATGGTTGTAGTGATAAAACAGGAAAATCCCCTTTACAGTCTCCTCAGACTTTTCCAGATATGAACTAGCTTTGATGGCATCCAGAGCTGCAAGTTCTAACTTGTGAGCAACACAATGCATACATTGGCACTATCAAAATTGGCACATATAATGGTTGGTTTCCTGCTAGTAACATCACTTAAAGCATGACCAAAGTAAGATTCACTTTCTCCAAACCCATTTCAATGCCTTCCTTTACTCCCAAGGCATCAGCTGATTTCACGATACACACATTAGCTGTATTCCTGAATGATCAGTCTTATACCCTGGTATTATACACACATTAGCTGTATTTCTGAATGATCAATCTTATACCCTGGTATGATACATGCATTAGCTGTATTCCTGAATGATCAGTCTTATACCCTGGTTACGGTATGATACACACATTAGCTGTATTCCTGAATGATCAGTCTTATACCCTGGTATGATACACACATTAGCTGTATTTCTGAATGATCAATCTTATACCCTGGTATGATACATGCATTAGCTGTATTCCTGAATGATCAGTCTTATACCCTGGTATGATACACACAGTAGCTGTATTCCTGAATGATCAGTCTTATACCCTGGTATGATACATGCATTAGCTGTATTCCTGAATGATCAGTCTTATACCCTGGTATGATACACACATTATCTATATTCATATGACCGTCATCCTATACGTTAAGTAATCTAATCTAATTTGTTTCAAGGGAGATTTTTACATTTAGTTATTCATCTTTAAGTCTTAATTGGAATTTCAACAAGGACCAAAATACATTTTAAGTCATTTTTCTTGAACTGCTGCCCTTGACTGTTGGTGTTTGTCATATAAAATATTATAAGTATCTAAATCTAAGTCTTTAACATTATTCCAGACTTTACACATTATGATTGATGAGTTCTCAAATAATAAAATGACCTCCTTTAACTTTCTAAAACAAAAACCTTTTATTATCATCATTATACAAATTCATGATGGTTATTCTGTTGCCATTAGTAACTTGTAATATCTTTGAATAATAAATCTTCCTTGACTGTCACATCTTTCTTTATGAATTACAAATTTAAAAATATTTCTGTTAAATATTGCAATGCCAGCACTATTATTAGAGCAGTGGCTAAGTATGTATACATTTGTATCCCTATTCAGTTGCCCAATAAATTTCATTTTTTATTTCAAATTCATTTACGTAAATTTTGCATCACAATTTCCCAGTGTATTAAAATTTCAAATTCATTTACATAAATTTTGCATGTATCACAACTTCCCAGTGTATAAAATTTCAAATTCATTTATATAAATTTTGCATGTTTCACAATTTCCCAGTGTATAAAATTTCAAATTCATTTATATAAATTTTGCATGTTTCACAATTTCCCAGTGTATAAAATTTCAAATTCATTTATAAATACCTTGATTATTGAGAACGAAGTGAAATGTTAGAAGAGATTAAAAAGGGATGGTTTCACTGTTAGAAATATAAGCTGACAGATTTTCAGCTGTTTTTTTTCTTTCAAAAATGTTTTGAGTTAAAGAAAATCCATCCCAAAGGTACTGTCATGTAAACTAGAAGAATTCAATGCATGCAAAGGAACACATTTTAAAGTCGTCCAACTTCAGTCAGCATATATTTTGATATGTTGTCACATAATGCACCAATAGATAGGGCCTGTTTTTTCTAGTGTTTGTTCCAAACAGACAGCATAGACCCAGATATGTTGCAGTTGGACTAGATTTGTAAGTAGGTAGATTTGTAAGTAGGTAGATTTGTAAGTAGGTATATACTGCAGGTTCTCTGTAGGTCATTCTTTCTTTACAGATATATTGTCTACTTTCAGGCAAATTACACCAAGGATCAATTTTCTTTTGATGTAGCGCATACCATTTTTAAGTATGAAGAACTCACTCTAGATGGGAGACCAAAGACACATTCAGCCTATGATGAACAAGGTGATAAAAAGCCAAAATTGAAGGTAAGAAAAGAAAAGGAAAAAGCCCTATCAGAAATACATTCGTTATACTAGTTGGGGGTCCAGTTAATATTTATTTTGTTGTTAATATTCTTGTCCCAAATTAAGTACTCATTGGAGAAAAAAAAATCTTGCATTAGAAATTAGAGCTGAGTACTGCAGAATATTTGTAATGTTGTATACCATGGTGTTTGTGAACATACCACCATGCATTCCACAGTATACTACTGTTATGTGCTTATGCTCGAATAAGCAGCAACACAGAAGGAGTGAAAACTAACAAGCTTGTAAAACTTTAACAATGAATTTATTAAGTACAATTATTTTCATAAAATAAATAAACTTGCGGTTTTAGAGAATCAAATTCAACATTAATCCAATATAGAATTCACAAAAATAATCCACTAATGGAATTGCAAGAGTCCAGATAAATAAATGTTCTAATAGTTCCGGGTTCGAATCTTGACGATGTAATCCAAAATGGCTGACAATGTCACGTGATGCAGTTCTTGTTTTATAATCATCCAGATGAAATTATGAAACATATGTCCTTTTCCAGATAAATACAATAAATTATCTTGCCCCAACGAATTGACACAATTCCCAGTACAAGGTAATTAAAATTATAACTCAAACAGAAAACACAACTATTAACTCTAAAAGCCCAGATTCTACTGAATCTCTCTCCCAGTACAATGATTTAAATACCCGTTTTTTTAATGTAAACAAGGGATCACGTGATTTTCTAGAAATTGATAGTAGGTCAGAGGACGAGGCTACCTTCACCAAGTCACGTAATAATAAAATGATCCAGAAGAAAATCAGCCACTAATAAAAAGATATTTTTGGATCTAGCCAATCATTTCCAAGGCTTGTTTACACTCCCTAAAGAAGGATCAGAAATGAGGTCAACAAGCCAAGGTCAACCTGTGTTTATAGCTAGAGACTAGGTCAGCCTGAACTTTCCAGAATAATCTCCCAATTAATGAATATTAAACCCTAAATGACAAATTTGGATTTGACAATTAAAAATAAATAGTTTAACTTTAAATCCAATAGCCGTAACACTACATTTATATTAGGGACCAACAATTGAATGTTCTAGGGTAGGAGCCTGAGCCATTTTGTTTAATTTCTTTCTGTCAATTGTTCCAAAACTATTTTGATTTGAATTTTAGCTAAATAATGCTAAATTATATTTTTGGAATTATTAGAAAAAAAGATCTTTTGAAAAGAAAATCATGGTCCTACCCACATCCTTGAAAATTTAATGGATAACACTTTATAGGACATGCCTTTACTCTGTGTAATGGTTGTATCAGTTGCATTCCAAAAATTATGGTGGGATGATTGTACATACACTATAGCTGATAATGTTAAATACTTTCGTGATACTATTGATAAAAATAGAAAGTGTTGGTACTGAAGACAACAATTAGTATAATAAAGATAACACAGTAAACATGAGACACAAAAATGAGAAAATATTTAGTGGACTTTAGAAATTTACATAAAGATTATACAGGAAACAAGCTTGAACTATTCTTAAATATTTCAAGTTTAAATGGCAGAAAGAATGAGTTGGATAAAGAAAATGACTGTCAAGGCTATCTGGAATTAAACATGTGGTGAAATTTTCGTCAAATTTGAGACATTTCTAACCATTTCATGAATCTTGACATGCCCCGAGTCTTTCTGACTTTGCCTGAAGTTTGAAAAATTTCAATACAAGATTTAACCAACAAAGTACTTGTTTGTTCTCTTTCTCTCATCTCTCATGTATGCTGTGCTCACCACCTTTATCTCATAACTCATTGTCAAACATTTTGTCATTGATGTTTTTGTCCACCTCAACTAACTCAAATTTCTTGGCCTACATACTGTTAATTCATTAACCCCTAGCGACGACTTTACGGGGTATGTTGTAGTAGCCTACAACCAAGGTCTGTAGCATCAAGGTCATGCATGATAGACTAAAGTGGGTGATAGTATTGAAAGGTAGCTCTACAGTGATAGCAAATAATCTGGACATTTTAGCTGCACTACAAAATACAGAGGGAAAAACCTGTTTTTTGGCCCATTTTTTGTAATCCCAAAATTTGCCCATGGTCAGAATCCAAATTTGTGTCCAGATTTTAAACTTTATGGCCTTAGATCTAAGGCACACTGGTCTGAAGCGCACACAAACAGGTGAACCTATGCAAAAAGTAGGATAAGGTGGACATTTTGAATAAAGCGTCTTCTCCATACAAAAATTATGGGTCTGTTAAGCAAAAAATAAAAAATAAGTCCAACTTTTCACCTTCTGCTCATGCTCCAGCAAACTAACCAATGAAAAACATTTTCTTTAGCACAACTAGCCATGTGTCTAATGGAATATTGCTTGGAAGTCGCTTTATTAGGATGTATTCAGAAATAGTCCCCAAAATGTGTTTCCTACTCGCATTTCATGCGAAAACACCAAAAACCTCCAGGGGTTAATGTGATAAATGCAATGAAAAAAGCATCCATTTTAATGTAAAATGGCTGCATTTATTAAAATGACAACTGTGTGTTGGTATTAATATAAAAAAATTAAAATGTATAGCAATAAATAATTCGAGGTTACTTAAAAGTGGACTTATTTACTATTTCAAGCTATAAAGTAGTTCCATTCTGTGTGTGCAATGCGGAATTTAGGTATGCATTACAGAGTCACAGATTGATAATCCCTTTTATATACCAGATCAGCCAGGTAACATTAAATAGGTCTGTAATAAAATTATATTTACAATATTCACCATTAATATGTGACATAAAAACCATTTTGTAAAAGCAGGTTATGTATTAAGCTGTTTTGTCTTGAATAATGAAAACCTTAATGCCATGCAAGTCAAAACAAGATTTCTCAGTACATTACTTACATGACTTAACCTAAGAGCTAGTACAGTGACAAAGTAACATAGTATGTATACCAAAAAAATTACCATGGTACACTGGAATACCAGTAATTAGTGTGCACATCTATTTGAAATAAAGTACATGCAATTAGTCTTAAGTAAATTCCCACCTGTGAAAATTGCTTTGATAAATTGTAACATTGTTTATCATTTGATAAAGTTAACAAATATTCCAAAAAATTTAGTCTGATTTATAGGGAATTGAAACTAAAATGTTTAAACTTTAAAGGTCAAAGGTATGTGAGATTATAATAGATTTAGTTAAATTAAAACTTTTAAGTTCACATTCATGAGAGTGCATTTAATTATTTAGTAACAGTATGGTGAAATTGAAAATTTAAGTTCTGGTCTCCAAGCCTATTTGTAATTTTAGATGTTAAGTGCAGAGTTGGAAATTGAATGGAAGAAGAAGTCAAAAAGTGAAAGGTTTTGCTGAGTCAAATTAAAAACATATAACTTTTAAAGATCTTAATTTTTATTTTCATAGTATACCTTGATCTGACAGAACTGTCAGCAGTCCTCTTATCATTTGGAATTTTCTTAACCATTTCTTTAAGTATTATGCAGACTCAAATTCACTGATAAAGGACCATAATGTTCGTTTTATTCTTATGAAAGTCATATAAATATGTAAATATTTAAATCTCATCACATAAGTCAATTCACAGTAACATGTTGCCTTACAAATTGTTGATCTGATTGCTTAGACGATGATATATCATTGCTGAATCCAGATCCTCAGGATAGAAAATGTCTGCATGGAAATATGGCATCATTATTACGGTATTACAACTCCGTTAGGTTAAACTGTTTCCAGCCTGCAGGTTGGTAGACTAAGAGTTGCTGAGTGCCAAAACTGCTCAAAATTGATGCTATCTGGGTCAAAATTGATGCTATCTGGGTCAAAATTGATGCTATCTGGGTCAAAATTGGAGAGTACTCCTTAAATCTGACTTTACAGGAATAGAAAAATGTATATTGAACTGGATTTCAACCACTGAAATTTGTTTCCATCCATTAATGATTTGATGTTATCTTTAACTTTTTTTAGATTTTGGCATTTTAACACTAGGAGATAGTGGATGCTTATATTTCATTAAACATGTTGCCCCAAAAATAATATATACTATTGGCTTGCAAATCCCTCATTACAATGTAGCTATAAAGCTGAAATGTTATATTTGGACAAGGTTTGATATGATTTGCTTATTTTTTTGTTCACCTGTAAACTTTTCACTCAGTGCCTTTTATGTGCATAATTTTGGAACCTGTTTACATCGTTGATTCTGAGCAAGAAATAAAGTTGCCCTCTTTGGAATACATGCAACCTGGATTTGACTTAACCTGTATTTTTGTGAACACCTTGTCTTTTGAAATAAAAACAGTTACAGTCAGTAGTTACCTACTTAAAACTGTTGTTTTCTCAAAACTTGTCTCAAAACAACGACTGCAGTTTAGCGGTTGATTATGTAATTGGATAAGTTAATAATTGCATTTTTCAGTACAACATGAAATGGGGCCTTATGTGGTCAAGTGTCCAAAATCATGTCACTGCCATCACAAGACTTGGCTATGTTAATGTGGTTATACATAATTATGTGAAAGCTTGCCAGTAGCTTCCTGTGGGTTAGTGGTTCTTCAGAGGTTTCCCTCGGTTCTTCCTCCACATACTACACTGGCTATAACAATAGTTATGGCCTATTGTATGCTAAGCCAACAACAACTTCAGATTGGAAAAATTTCAAGAGATAAAGAAGAATGTCTCTATGAAAATGTAGATACCAGCAATGGACTTGCTAATTTGTTCATCGACAATGCATTAAAACCTAGATCAGGTGCTTCAGGAACCTGGGCTTTCAGGCCAATGAATAACTGTATTAGAGAATAACTGTTTTGTTTATTTGTTTGATTAGGATTTTTAATGTAGCTTTAAAAAAAAATTCTGTCATATCATTACGATGTCTGCAGTGAGGCAGTTTATAGTGATGTCTAGCACTGAGGCATATTGCTGCAGACATGTTGCATGATGTTCCACCTAGTCACATTATCCTGACACCAGCCGCCCATTCCTAACACTAACCTCATAATGCTGAGCACCAAGCGAGGCAACTGTTAGTACCATTTTTTTGTCTTTGGTATGACTTGGTCGGAGATCAAACTCATGATCTCCTGCCTTGGCGGTGGATGCTCTAACCACTAGGCTACCGGAGCGGTTTAGAATTAATTAATTAGGAACATTCATGACTTTTTTAAGTTAATTAGGAGCATTCTGTACTATTTGGATTTATGAGTGGACCTTTAGGATTATTTGGCATTTATTTATATGCACTGTAAATGTCTCTTAAATTTTTACTTTCTACCATAGGGAGATCGTGTGTTTGTTGATTTTTTTAAACTTAATTATTTTGTTTCTTTCTGTTAGATAGTTTAAGACCTTGAGTCAAAACAGCATTTAAAAATGTGGAGTAAAGATGTCAACTCAGGCATGACTTTGGGAGCTTATTTTTCTCAGCATATTTGGGCAAAATAACATGCACTAGCTGGCATGATTATTTCACCTGAATAGGTCCCATGTGTGCTTTCTGGTTAAAGTAAGGAGAAGTTGAAGACAAATAAGTGAAATGCTTGTTGGTTACATTAGTAGTATGTGTAATTGTGTTTTTGTTTACAATTATATTGTATTCTCAGTCTAAAGTTGATAGAGATTCTGCTTTAAAAAAATGGCATTCAAATCCTTCATTGTTTTATAACTAGAATATTACCTTTTAAAAACATTTTTTACCTTGGCAACAAAAGGATTTATTTTAAAATATGGATGGAACATGACTGTAGGATTATATTTATCATAAAACCATATAGTAGACTTGTATTGTCAAGAGAACAGATTATTCTTTTTAAAACAGGAATTTCGCATCAAAAGCAAATTTCCACTGTCATTTTTGTAATGGTACATTTTCTGAAGGAGTAGTTTTATATTAAGTCTTTATGAATAAATAGAACAATGATTTCTCCAAAATTTCCCACTGTCATTTTTGTAAGAGTGTATTTTTGAGTTTAAGTTATATTTTTTTTATGAGAACTACATATATCTTGAATTAGGCTGCTTGCCTAAGTTTGATTCAATAAATGTTTGCATGATAAAGACTTTTAGCGAATAAGGATAAAACTTAAAATTATTTGCTTTCATTATCATCAAAGCAACATCAGTCATGTTACGAGATCTGCACTGCATGATGTATGCATTAAAACCACATGTAATAATTTAGATATGACCAGCGAATACTAAAAACTATAAATCTGTCATTGCATAACCTATCTAACTTAGTTTTGGCCTCCAATCTTTCAAACATCTAGATTGAGTTCTTTAATATTTTTGAAGGTTGCAGACTTTGTTAGGCTCACAGCAAATTGCAATTTTAACATGATTGCTCATTATTAAAGATGTGTGTCATAAATTTAGTGGGGATCAGTGGCTTGGAGAAGAAACTTAGATTTTTTTGAGCAAGAAATTTGATTGGATGCTTCATATTATGACTGTGTGGTCTTGGGATAAATAATAGAAAAGAGTGAGAGACAAGAATGTTCATAAAGTTCAACATAACATTTATTTCTCTTGAATACAAAGTGAATTTTAAAAAAACTTATGGTATTTAATCACAAATAACAGAATTACAGCCACAAGTCCAAATGATTAATGTTTTGAATAACTTTAGTGGAAATCCAAATTATGTGATTGTCCATGTAATGATGATGTGCCAACAGTCTTTTATTGAATCACAATAATATAATACATTCCAAGAATATATCCTTTTTTGAAATTTTACTATAAATTCAAATATTCAGGTGTCTGTTTAAAGAAATATTGTTTTCGACGAAGACTTTGTATTTCCAGTGCACAAATAATAAGTTGATTCTGCTATGATCTTAAAGCACAAACAATTAGTTTATAAAAAAAAAGCAAGATTAAATAGCCCTTTATCTGACCTCAGGTCACAATTATCATTTTCTAAGAGAAAGTATTGCCTAATGGAAAGTTTTCTTTTAGTTGTTATTAGAAGCCTCTTGCTAGAACTATAATATAAAATGTAGTAAAGGACAGGTAGACCTGACCTGGCAATTCATGGGGAATTTCCAAAGTTCTAATTTCAGATTGAGATAAACATGTATATTACAAAACCAGAATCAATGATTTATGTCAGGCAGAAAATGAACTAGATTTTGGACAAAGTCACCTCCAACTTAAAATGTTACATTATAAAAAGCATACAAGAAAATAAAATAAATTTTAAAAAACTAACAAACCATCCAAATTAAATATACATAACATTCTGACATAATTTTTTAATAGGAAGTAATAATCGAAAGTACTTTGTTTGACATTATGATATAAATGATTATAGCTAATTCCTATCAGTGACTTTGTAAAGTAATTTTTCCTTCTTTTCATGAAACTTCAGGGTGGAGTTAATGTTGGAATGTTAACTCCCTTGGGACAGGAACAAATGTACCTTTTTGGTAAAGAGTTGAAGAGAGAATACATGAACAAAGCCAAGCTCCTTAGTCCTGTATTCAATCCTGCAGAAATTTAGTAAGTATAGCATAGGTAGATCAACAGTGTTCTAGCTTGAAATGGAGGGTACACCCTCCACCTTGCCCATCATCTACTTTCTGTTCACACCAATAAGTCTACTGTTGTAGCCCATGTTTAGATGACTAAATATCTAATGAAATTTGCAGTAATTTACCACAGTGTGTATATTTTTTGCATGATAAAAGGTAAACCCTTCACAGTAATAATGTCCCATTTTGGCAAAGTAGCCATCATTCATGCCCAGGCCCCAATTCTTTGGAGTTGAAGCACGAATGTAAATATGTCAGGTTAGAATATTTTTAACATGTACTGTACATAATTTTGCTTTTGATATATATTGTTCTTCATATTTTAGCCACACTGGTCATAGACCGAAAGAAATTGTTGCTTTGCTATCCAACATTTATCTATCCATTAGCCAGAATATTCAGTGGCTAATCATGATGATGAGGTCATAGTAAACCCAATTTTTGTGTCAAAGTCAAAGAATAAAAATACTTAAGGTCTAGAATTTGCAGGTTCTTCTTTTATATGTATTTTAAGATGCCAGTTACCTTAAATTTTTTTGGTACAAGATACTCTTTGTTACTAGTGCATAAGAAAAACTTATAAGTAATATTTATTATGGTATTGCCATAATAAAATCAACATATACAACAATATTGTCTATCTTTTAAAGGAGTTTTCTTGTGCATTTCTTATGCTCAAGTGGTTTCATAGCATACATTCTAGAGCATTTTAATATACAGAAAAAATCCGTCAGAATGTGTTGTCATTTCAGTTTATGATGTTTTATCATTGTTCTACTTCCTGAAAATCTGTCCATCATTAGTTCTGAATGTTTCATTTACTGACACTGTGTTCTTGCCTTTGTGTTTTTATATTGTATTGTGTTGCATTTTCAAAAAAAATACACCATAATTTTTTTTTTTAACCAATCCTGTACAAAGTAGACTTTCATTGGTTTTCTTCTTAATCTTGTGTTTCAGCTTAACTATGCATGTAGCTGTTTACTTAAATGCATATTTTGTAACAGATTTCAAAATGTGAGTGTGTAGCCATTATTACTGTTCATTCTAAAATTGGTGACTAGTGTACATGTCCACCCTGATATTTGGAACTGTGATTACAAAAATGATTGATCCATGTGCCCACAGATCCACAACAAGATCATTTTCGAACCAGCGATAAAATATGTGATTTGAATCAATAATTTGACAAATCAAATCATGGATTAGTATATTTTAAACAGAATGCATGTGATATCTTTGCAATCTAATTTTAAATCAGCTTTCAGGTTTTGCTTATATTGATTTCATGTGACAGCTATCTTCCCTTTTTCCTTAAAGATTTCTTGATACAAAATCATCCCCAAACAAAATAAATCAATGCTATATTCATTTCAAAATCTAACAAATATATAAGAATTCACATGAACATCAGTAGGAAGAATTGAAGTAATTCAAGTCCTTCATCAATTTTAGACTGGAGAAATTTTGTACACAGAAACAGTTATTTTTAGAGATGGAACTCGGGTAAAATAAATACGCCTAACTCTCGCTCACACGTCATTCTGCCAAACCAGGTGATGTATATAAGATCTGATACTTTTGTAATCGGGTTGTATGTTGATGTCATGAAATAGATACAGCTAGGTTATGACATATTCAATCTTTTTTTTTCTTTCATTTGCTATCAGTATTTTAAAAGAATTCTAGATATAATATTCCAACAACAAACTGATCTACATCAATGGGGAAAAAAGGTTAAGAAAAATAGATTGGTGATTTCCTTTTACTACTTTGTCATTTTACACAACATATACATCATTTCCATTTATGGTGAAACCTGATCTGGGCTGAAACATTTTGGCATAAATTTATGATTTTGTTTCATGATTTTTATAATGCCAAATGACATCATAGACATGGTGAAAATAATTTGTAACTTAATGACTTTTTGTTCACTTTGAGTGTGTTCTTATATATTTGTGTATTTTTATAACTTCTAAGTAACCTGAATATCAATGATCTTTTTTGAGAAGCTTCACCATGTCACATCAATTAAATATGATACCATCACTACTGATGGCATCTAATTAAGATACCATCACCTCTGACATCAATTAAATATGATACCATCACTACTGATGACAATTATTTAAGAAACTATCACTACTGACATCAGTTTATCATGACACCATCTCAAGTGACATCAGTTGATTATGATAGAATCACAGCTCACAGCAATTAATTATGATACCATCACCACTTATGGTAATTAATTATGACACCATCAGTACTAATGGCAATTAATTATGATACCCTCATTACTAACAGCAAATAATTATGATACCATCACTACTGACTGCAATTAATTATATCATCACTACTGACTACAATTAAGATACCATCACTACTGATACAATCTCTAGTGATACATTTAATTATGATACCATCACAGCTGACAGCAATTGATTATGTTAACATCACTACTGAAAGCAATTCATTATTATACTATCACTACTGATGGCAGTTATTGAAGATACCATCATTACTAAAAGCAATTAATATGATACAATCACCAGTTACAGCAATTGATTATGACACCTTTGCTACTGACAGAAACATATTATGATACCTGCACTATTGACAGCAATAAGTTTTCATACCATCACTACTGACAGCACTAATGCAGTTAATTTTATGGTACCCTCACTACTGGCAGCAAATGATTATGATTCCATAGTTACTGTCATTAATTAATTATGATACCATCACTACTGATGACAATTAATTAAGAATCCATTACTAATGATGGCAATTAATTAAGATACCATCACTACTGACAGCAATTAATTTGTATACCTTCACTACTCACAGCAATTATGATACCATAACTAGGTATAGTAATAAAATACTGACAGTAATCAATTATGATACCCTCACTACTGACAGCAATTATGATACCATCACAACTGATAGCAATTAATGAAGATACCATCAATACTGACATCACATAATTACGATCATATCACTACTGACCAGTTAATTAATTATGATACCATCACAGCTGACAGCAGTTCATTATGATATCATCATTAATGATGGCAATTATGATTGCATCATTACTATTAATTAAGATACCAATAATTATGATGGCATGGCTACTGATGATGGTTTAGTTATGATACCCTCACAATGGACAGCAGTTTATTATGATAACATCACCAGTGACAGCAATTAATTATGATACCATCACTATTGATAGTAATTAATTATGATACCCAACTACTGAACTGACGGCAAATAATTATGATACCATCACTAATAACAGCACTTAATTCTGATACAATCAATGCTGACAGCTATTTATTATGATAACATCACCAGTGACAGCAATTAATTATGATACCATCACTATTGATAGTAATTAATTATGATACCCAACTACTGAACTGACAGCAAATAATTATGATACCATCACTATTGACAGCACTTAATTCTGATACAATCAATGCTGACAGCTATTTATTATGATAACATCACAAGTGACAGCAATTAATTATGATACCATCACTATTGACAGCACTTAATTCTGATACAATCAATGCTGACAGCTATTTATTATGATAACATCACAAGTGACAGCAATTAATTATGATATCATCACTATTAACAGCAATTAAGATAACATCATTATTGATTGCAATTAGGATACCATCACAACTAATCTTAATTAATTATCATAGAATAACTACTAATGACAGCAATTAATTATGATACCATCATTACTGACATCATTGAATTCTGATAACATCACACCAGACAGCAATTATTTATGAAACCATTGCTAGAGATGGCTGTTAATTATGATACCATCACTACTGACAACAATTTTATTATGATACTACATCTCATGATGGCAATATATTTTTACACCTTCACTATTGAATGCAATCAATTAATTATGATATCAAGGCTACTGACAGCAATCAATCATGATACCATCACTACTGACTGCAGTTAATTATGTTACCCTCAGTGCTGCCAGTTATCACTAATGACAGCATTGAATTCCGATATCATCACTACTGATGAAAATTAATTTTGATACCATCAGAGCTGACAACAGTTAATTTTGATACCATCACTTCAATTAATTATGAAACCATCAGTATTGATGGCAATTAAATATGAATCCAGCACAACTAATGACAATTATTTACTACCAATGCCAATTAATTATGATACCCTCACTACTAACAGCAATTAATTATGATACCATTACTACTGACACTAATCAATTCCAATACTGTCACTACTGACAGTAGTTAAGATACCATTACTACCGATTTCAATTAATTATGATACCATCATAACTGACAGCAAATAGTTATGATACCATCTATACTGATGACAGTTAATTAAGATACCCTCATTACTGACGGCAATCAATGAATTATGATACCCTCACAACTGACAGCAGTTAATTATCATGCCTTCACTAATAATGGCAATTAATCATAAATACATCACTACTGACGGCAATTAATTGAGATACCATTAGTTATGATACCATGACTACTGATTGGGATTTGATTATGATACCATTACGACTGATAGCAATTAGTTTTGATACCATCAATACTGAATGCAATTCATTTTAATACTATCACTACTGACAGCAAATAAGCGAACATCACACCGATACAATTAATTATGATACCATCACTACTGACATCAGTCAGTTTTAATACTGTCACTATTGACATTAATTGTTTATGATACCCTCCCTCCTCAAGCAATTAATTGTGATATCATCACTATTGACAGGAATTAATGATGCTTTCATCACAGCTGACATCAATTAATAATGATACCCCTACAGCTGACAGCATTTAATTGTTACCCTCACTACTGACAGCATTCAATTATGATACCAACACTACTGACAAAAACAATTAAGATACCATCACTATTGATGGCAACTAATTATGATACCCTCACTACTGGCAGAAAATAATTATGATACCCTCACACTACTGATGGCTATTAATTATGATACCCTCACTACTGACAGCAGTCAATTATAATACCATCACTATTGACAGTAATTATTATGATTTCCTACCTTTTCAAGCATATAATTATGATATCATCACTATTGACAGGAATTAATTATGATTTCCTCACTATTGACATCAATAAATTTTGATACCCTAACTACTGATAGCAATTAATTATGATACCCTCACTAATGACAGCAGTCAATTATGATACCATCACTATTGACAGTAATTAATTATGATTTCCTCACTACTGACATCAGTTAATTATGATACCATCACTGATGATATCAGTTAATTATGATTGCATTACTATTGATGGCAATTAATTTAAATACCATTAATTATGAAACCATGACTAATTATGGGGGTTTAATTATGATAACATAATTACTGACAGCAATTAATTATGATACCATCACTGCTGATAGAAATTAATGAAGGTACTATGATTATTGATGGCGATCAATTATGATGCCATCACTACTGACAGCAATTAATTATGATACTATGACTATTGATGGCAATTAATTATGATGACCAACCAACCCACAGTAAGCTTCAAACTTTCTAACATACCCATGTTGACTAAGCCCAAGATTCAAACCAATGTGGAAAGAGGTTAGACTTCAGCAAACTGACTGCCTGACCATATGAGTATATCAACATGGGATTTCCACCAGTATTCTTCATAAGATGCCATGTTGGTCATAATGAAAATGCCACTATGGGTGTTGTGACAACTGTCTTAAAAAAATAATTATGTTAAAACTGTGGCCCAAACTGATACCAGCTAGTGGACATTCCTACAATAAGTGTATGTCCTTTTTTATGTCAGGTCATACCTCCAACCACAATGGCATATTCAGCTAACTGGTAATGTATTACATGTATTAAAATGTAGTTATTTGGGGGTAGAACTAATTTTAAGAATCACTGTTGCCATATTTCCTCTTCCTATCCCATTTTGATGTCTGACAAGTGTTTCAAAGAAAGGGGATGGCTACTGCACATGTGACTATGACATGGTGTACAGACTGGGTCTGTGCTCTCTCCAGTTTTGAACTTCAACAATGTTACATCTAATGGGAGAATGACGAATTGTCTTATATGGATGAGGGTAATTTCCATCCCAAAAGGTTAAAGAATGCAATTTTGATGGCTAAATATTACATCCTTAAAATCATTTTACCCAGCTGAAAAATATACATTTTGTTAGAAATACTTTAATTCTTCATATATTTTAAAAATTACATAATTTGTTTACATTGTTAGGTTCACCTGTTATTTTTTTCTATTAAACTTTTTCCTCTATTAGTAATGTTTTCTTAATTTATTCATCAAATTATTAAGTTATGTTAATGATTATTTTTTATATAGATGTCTGGTACAAATGCAAGGACAGTTTGAATTTTTTTTTTAATTATTATCAAACCTTATTTATGCACAGGACTGACAAGACAATTTTGTTTGAACAAGAACTAGGAGAGGCCTGGGTGTTTCTTGCCCCAGGACCTCTGTAATGTATGCAATATGCAATCATTGTATGAAGATGCCTGTGTGTGATTAAACAATGTAGGGTCTTGATCCCAGGGTGTCTGCCATGAGCTTTGAGAGTTGAGAGAGTATATGCATAAACCTAAGCTTAGGAATCTCCTTCAGATATCCAAGGATGACAGGCAAAATATGTTTTATATAAATTTTTCCACTTTTAAGAATGAACCTGATCACACTAAAGGAGTTAGCAAGTTTAAGATGGCATTAGTCCAGGCAATGTCTTATATCATCCCAACTCATTATTGCATTTAGAAGAACAAAGCAGGCAATGACACACTGGAAACAGAAGGACTGTTCATCAAAGTGGGGAGTGTTATACTTTGTCATGGCCACAGCCTTGTCTTGTGTGGTATGGAAGCTAAGATAACTCAGATTTTGATAATTGAAGTTATCATGGTGTTAAATTCATAATAAACAGCAAGTGGACTTGAGTAGTATGAAACTGTCCCTGTCTATCCGAATGCATTGATCTCAGACTTGCAGTCCTGGTCTGACTATCTGAATGCATTGATCTCAGACTTGCAGTCTTGGTCTGACTATTTGAATGCATTGATCTTAGACTTGCAGTCCTGGTCTGACTATTTGAATGCATTGATCTTAGACTTGCAGTCCTGGTCTGACTATCTGAATGCATTGATCTTAGACTTGCAGTCCTGGTCTGACTATTTGAATGCATTGATCTCAGACTTGCAGTCCTGGTCTGACTATCTGAATGCATTGATCTCAGACTTGCAGTCCTGGTCTGACTATCTGAATGCATTGATCTCAGACTTGCAGTCCTGGTCTGACTATCTGAATGCATTGATCTTAGACTTGCAGTCCTGGTCTGACTATTTGAATGCATTGATCTCAGACTTGCAGTCCTGGTGTGACTATCTGAGTGCATTGACCTCAGACTTGCAGTCCTGATCTGACTATCTGAATGCATTGATCTCAGACTTGCAGTCCTGGTCTGAGTACCTGAATGCATTGATATCAGACATGCAGTCCTGGTCTGAGTACCTGAATGCATTGTTCGCAGACATGCAGTCCTGATCTGAGTACCTGAATGCATTGTTCGCAGACATGCAGTCCTGATCTGAGTACCTGAATGCAATGATTGCAGACATGCAGTCCTGGTCTGAGTACCTGAATGCATTAATTGCAGATGTGCAGTCTTGGTCTGAGTACCTGAATGCATTGATCTCAGACTTGCAGTGTTCAGGATGCTTGCTTAGTGATGTGAAAGAAGTACTCCGACATTACTTGTTCTAACTGAAATGATGCTGTTGAAGCTGGGTTGTTGCTCGTTTCAGCTAGCTGTCTTAACTGAAGTACTGCGGGTTGCACATATAACATCAATATAAACGACCATGGATGTGTAAAACAAGAAGTTTAGGAAACTGGTGATGGCGGAGGAATGCCCAGAACTTAATGATTTTAATTATAAACTAGCAGTGGAGATGTTTATTAAAGTTTGCTTTTTGAAAAAAAATTAATGTAGTATGCCGTGATGCTTAAAGATGAAACCCAAAAAAGTAAACAGAATACAGTCATTTGTTTTTCATCCACTATCTGAAGGATTTTTTTAATTGGAATTATGCTAATTGAATCAATTAACATATTAAAGCAACTACAATCTATTTGAAAACTTCCAGCAGCACACAAAATTAAAGAATGGCACAGTAAAACCATTGGGAATTTAATGATTGTAGCATCACAATCACTTGAAATGGTTTACTTTCATTCATTGATGATAATATTAAATATTTCACAATCAATGAGGATTAATTTGTGCTAGCAATCTGTTGCTTTTATATTGGAAATATAACAATACAAATGTAATAATGGCCTCCAGAGTGGTCTAAAGTGCTCTCCGTTATGGTTCACTGCCATCTCACCTCTGCGTGGGTTTGAGTCTCAGATTCAGCCAATGTGGGTATGTGAGAAAGCTTGCCAGTAGCTTCTTGTGGGTTGGTGGTTCTTTCCAGGTGCTGTCACCAGGTTCTTCATCCACCATTAATACTGGCCGCCATGTATAGCCTATCATGTGCTGAAAAATGGCATTAAACCCTACAACAACAAATGTAATACTCAGGATGATTGCAGGGAATAGTGGTCTTATAATTGGCATTCCTTTTATTAGAGCTGGGAATCCATATTTTTTCATGACAGAAGTTGTGGACTCTAACTTTAAAAATCATGTAGAGAAGCCTGACAAGCACACATGAAAGGTTTTAGGATAAACTGATGAGATCTGAACTTTTACTTAAGAGAGGCTATCTGTACTGAAAAACACCAGGAGACAAAAACAGAAAAGTTTAACAAACAAACTTTTACTTTAATTTACAGTGTTAGACTTTTGTTGTTTGCATGGTTTATTAAAATCATCATAATCATCATCAGTACCATAATCTGGTAGACTGTTGGGGCACCACATATGACTGGACAACCAGCTTCCTCCATTCCTCTAGATTTTCTGTGTTTCTCAGTGAGTTGCTCAATGTCAGGCCTGTCCAATCTTGAATGTTATCTTCTCACCTCTTTCTCAGCCTGCCTCTCTTTCTCCTTCCTTGTATAGTGCCTTGTAGGATTGTCTTGGCAAGTATACTGATGATCGTGAGACATGCCCATACCACTGCAGTTTACATTTTTTCACTGTCATCAGGAGATCTTTGTGAGGCCTAATGGCTTGTCTGATCCTCTGACATATTTCTTCATTGGTGACATGGTCTTTGTATGAGATGCAGGGGATCTTTCAGAAACATATCATCTTTGTGGTCTGTATCCTTTTCTCTAAGTCAGCTGTTATAGTCTGTGATTCACAGGCATAGAGAAATATGGAGATCACCAGTGAGTGCATGCCTAACCTTTGAACTGAGTGTGATGTTCTTGTCATTCCAAATTCGCATCAGTTTTGTCAGCGCTGCTGTTGTCTGTGTAATCCTGGAGAGTACTCAGGCTTTGATCCTTCATATGCTACTGTTGCCCCTAGATACTTGAAGCTGTGGAATTTTTCTAGCTTTGTACCTTGGATCCTGGTGTAAGTGCTGATGCCCTTTGTGTTGTTGGTCATCATTTTGGTCTTCTCTGCACTGATTTCTATGCTGTATGCTGCAGAAGTTTTGTCAAGTCTCTCTACTAAGATAGCTAGTTCTTTCTCATTTCTAGTCCATCAATATCATCATCAAAACAGAAGTTGGTGACTGATCTGCCTCCGATACTGACTGTCCCTTCATACTTTTTAAATGCGTCAGCCATGATTCTCTCCAGAAAGATGTTGAATAGTGTGGGAAAGAGCAGACAGCCTTGTCTGACTCTTGACTCTTGTTCTGAAACAGTCCCCTATGCTGCCATTGAAGTATACTGCCTTGTCATAAAGTTACTTTGATGAGGTTGGCAATGATCTTTTTGATGTTGTACGGTCTCATGGTCGCCCACGAGGCTGCATGCCATACCCTGTCAAATGCCTTCTTGAAATCCAAGAAGATGTGGTACATGTCTTGCTGGTGTTGGAGGTATTCTCACACAATATTCTAAGGTTGAAGATCAGTTATTTTGTATTGCACCCTGCTCTGAAACCTGCCTTTTCCTCTGCAATAATCTTTTCAGCCCGTGGCTTTAGTCTGCTCAGCAGTATCCTCAACATGACTTTGCATGTATGGCTTATAAGACTGAGTGTACAGTGGCTATGACATTGTTACAAGTTGCCTTTCTTAGAGAGGGTGATGATCAGTGATTGCAGTGATTGGGTCTACGTTGATGGCCATACTCCTGTTTGCCAGATCTTGTTGCAGATGTTTGTGATGGTGCTGATCATTGCTTCTCCCCCAGCTTGAACCAGTTCTGCTGGGATAATGTCCACTTCTGCTGACTTACTCTTTTTCAGTGATCTCACTGCGGCTTCTATTTCGTTACATAGAATCAGGTGGTTGTCATTGTTTGTAGCTGGGGGTATGTTAAGTACCTCTGGATCAATTGTGGCTTAGTGGTTGTAATATTCTGTGCAATACTCTGTCCATTATTTCAGAATTTTTTTTCTTCTTATAACTAAGGAGCAAAATTGATTATAACAAATATATTTTACTGTATTTACACTGACTATTTTATCTTGATGTGCAAAAAAACCATATTTTTGGGGCATTA
This sequence comes from Unio pictorum, assembly GCA_030141615.1. Classification (NCBI taxonomy): domain Eukaryota; kingdom Metazoa; phylum Mollusca; class Bivalvia; order Unionida; family Unionidae; genus Unio; species Unio pictorum. Next base: position 7,862,792 of record JARLTB010000007.1, on the reverse strand, counting down.
TATTTTACCACTAGTTTACATAGCATTTTTATGTCTCGTACTGTACAGTGAAATAAATCCAACATTAACACAGGAAAGAAAACCTGTGTACATGACTGATTTCAGACTTCTTCAAAATATATATCAAATTTACCTGTAGTCATGCAGTTTGAAAATGGTTGTGTTGTGTTGGTTTTTGGAACTGAAATTTTTCAGTAAGACATGGGGAAAAATGCACTGCTGTACACAGAGGGCCCAGAGTGGCCGCGTGGTCTAAAGTGCTTTCCGTTATGGATCACTCCCATCTCACCTCAGTCTGCGTGAGTTCGAGTCTTAGATTCAGCTAATGTAGTGAAAAAACTTGCCAGTAGCTTTCTAGTGAGTTGGTGGTTCTTTGGGGGGGGGGGGGGTCCCGGGTTCTGTCTATATCCACCAATAATACTGGCTGCCATGTATAGCCGATCATGTGCTGAAAAATGGCATTAAACCCTACAACAACAACAACAACAACAACAACACTGCTGTTTACACAAACCCACAACAACTCCAATAGCAGATACATCTTTTCCTGAAAAACTTGTTTACATTGACCCCTTGGTATAAAGCTTAGAAGGAATAAATATTTACAGCGTTAAAGGTCATGTCACCTTATAAGTTTCACTGATCCATGTATTTTTGTATTTCTCTGTATGCTTTATTCAGGTCACACAAAGTTCCAAATTGACAGGTGTAGATCAGTGAATCGCTCTGCTCATTATCATTTTCAAAATTGATGCCCTACACATTTTTTAAGGGTATCTTGCCTTTTCCATGTCAGCATGTTCCATCTGTACTATCATAACCCCAGCACACAGTCCAGAATTGACTTTTAGGATTTGGCAGTATGGTATATGTCAAAAGTGACTTTCAAAGTCAATCAAATATCTTTCCCAGGTGAAGAATGGTTTTATTTAAATTATTGAAATTCAAAAAAGATGGATGTAGTAAGCTGATAAAGGATTTTTAAAAAATCTAAATAGTGGGATTTGCACTGAATTGATGATCATCTGGCTAATGATTATGCCTGCTGCATAATTGCAGACTTAAATTTTAAAAATGTACACAATGGAGACATTGATTTTCTATGAACTTCTCCAAGCACAGGTTATTGTGGATCTTCAATGATAAACAGATTAATAAAACATGCAAAAAGATTTAAATGTTTTATAGGATACATCCATGTATTGATAGTCACCAGCAGGAATTTATTGATCCAACACATTAGTGTGGAATGGAGTTTCAGTAATCCATCCAAAATTTTGGTGATCTCATAATATCATATTATGTAATACTAATTGTGATACATGTACAATAATTACAGTAATGTAATTAAATCTATTACCATAGCAGGCTTTTAAATGGAACCATTTTGTATTGAAATAGCAATAGTTCTAGTCTAAATCAGAGGATTGTATACTCGTTAGAAATAACAAAGTTTATGAATATTGCATAACAATATTTAGACTTTGAGAAAAATCTGGAAAATGTCATTCATGTCATAATTTGTTCATAATGCTGTCATTAATGCAAAATGAGTGCTGATACATATTTTTTAGCAGAGTATATGAGATTTACAAAAATGAAAGTACAGTTTTGTGATTTTTCAAACATTATACATTTCTTCCTCATTATAATGCAATTCATGGTTAGTGTAAAAGTGAGAAAACACTACTAAAGGGGTATGTCTAAAAGTGGGAGAGCTTTATACTAAAAGATGTCTGAAAGTGAGGGAACCTTGTACTGAAGGTGTGTCTGAAAACAAGGATGCCTTGTACTGATTGTGTCTTAAAGTGAGGGTGTCTAAAAGTGAAGGAATTATACTGAGGTATGGGTCTAAAAGTGAGATAGCCTTGTACTGAGGGTGTGTCAAAAAGTAAGGTAGTCTTGTACTGTGGGCGTGTCAGAAAGTAGGGAAGTCTGTATCGTACAGTGACTAAAGTGAGGGAGCCTTGTTCAGAGGGGTGTCTAATAGGGAGAGAGCCTTGTACTGAGGGTGTGTCAAAATATAAGGGAGCCATGTACTGAGGGTGTGTCATAAAACAAAATGACAACATTAGATTTGGTATATATAGTTCATACACATACAGTTTGTATTGTAGAATAATATAGTTTATGTACATGGTAATTATTTTTATTTTTCAGTGTAAGATCCACCAACATAAGGAGGACAAGAACATCAGCCAGATGTGTTTTAGCTGGAATGTATGGAAGTACACAGTTGAATAGTCTGCAGGGTAAATTTAATTCTCGGATTAATGTTAATGTTTTTTAAATATATACTGTGAATCATAAAATAGTGTCATTAAGGTTCCATTTAGCACTTCTTGCATTAAAATTTTTAAAAAGAGATCTTTCCTTGATTTTCACCATTGATACTCCTGTTTATTAATTAAGAATATGCTTTTTTAGGGTGAGTGTGAAGAACATTCAATGCTTTATCGTGAAACATCCTAATGATATGGATCTAAAATGTGGCTAGGCGTACACATTAGGCATTGTTGCATCTTTTATAAGATTGATAGTACTGCATGCCCATTTTTCCTCTTTGACCTTCATATGTAAATTATTAAAGGTATAAAGTGATAACTTTGTTTTTACTTTTTGTTGTGTGCACATTTTGAAGTTGTATAGGTTAGAAAAAAGTTAATATAAGTATTTTTAACAATTTGTTTTTAATTAAAAAAATTGTATGGAAAATTGTGACCTATTTTGCCACAAATTTGTTTTATATGCCTTTTTAGTTCAGCAGGCTGACTGTATAATAGAACTAGATTATGGTATGGCCTGGGACAAAAAAGTAGGAGTATAGGATTGCTTCTATTCCAGTTCTCTCGGCATCAAGATTCTTGATGCAGACATTTGTTATCACATCACTATCAATGCCCTTCCCATACTTCAAGGGCTGCCTTTGTTACATTCAAACCAAGAGGCCTATCCAGAGCTAGCATTTTGCAGCAAGAAATACACAACCATGAGGCCTATCCAGAGCTGGCATTCTGCAGCAAGAAAGATAGCCAAGAGGCCTATCCAGAGCTGGCATTTTGCAGCAAGAAAGACAACCAAGAGGCCTATCTAAAGCTGGCATTCTACAGCAAGAAATAGACAACCAGGAGGCCTATTCAGAGCTTGTTTAGAATATAAACTCTCCAGGATTTTACTCCAGATAATTTTTGGAGACAAATCCCAATGCTGTACTTGAATATTTCATACATCTAGGATGTCTCAACCTTTCCATTCAGGGGCCACGATTTAAAATATTGAAACAGAGACACATGAGTGAGACGTCTCCATCAGATTATATATTCAAGATGTGTACCTTCATATTCCCATACACAAGTCTTCCATAAAATTCCTGTGCTTTAAGGTATTAAATTAAAACAATTAACATTTAAAAGTGCTGCAATTGGGTCTGAATATCAGTCCCTGCATCTTCACAAGAATTATAGACCAATATGTGTCAACCTTCTGAGTTACCACTACATCCACAACTATCAGATACTTGGTTCAAGTACATGCAAAAATGTTAGGGGAATTATATTCAAGATGGAGGCATCAAATCTGTTGTTTGACTGGTGCCTATTCCTATGATTCCTTGTTAACTAAGACAAATCTGATTTTCAAAACATGTTTACAGGTCTGTCTCCTTGGAAAATGTGCCTTGAAAATCATTTTGTACTCTCAAAGAATCACATCTCATCTTTTTGGGACTGCCAATGAAGCAACTTGATAATATGGAAAACACACAGAGTGGTACTTTCTTCAGATAAAAATTGTATCACATTAACCTTTGTTTTTCATTCAGTTACCTATATTACATTTCAAGTTGAACTGAGTTTCTCAGTCACTGCCTGTTATTTATCTTGCTATTATGTAGAAGAGTTCTACACAGTTTAGGCACAACTTCCTTTAAAGCTCTTATAATAGCATTTCTGGTTTTTCTGTTTTTGTGATTAAAATGATTTTTCTCTATCTAATATTAATGAAAACAAATATGAAAGAAGAACATATATATTTTCATGAATTATTCAACAAAAGTACTTATGATTGTTTTAAGTAAAAACCTATCTATCCTCTATGTTGCAGAGCCATTAAAGTTGTATGTAGACAACTTGAATACAGATTTCCTGATTCCACAGACCAGTGACTGTCATGTCCTTCATCAAATTACCCATGATGCAGTAGTATATTGGGGTGACCTTCCAGAGATAAAGAGGGATAGGTTACTTGTAGAAAAGAATATAGGTAGATGTGTACTGTATGTATGTTATTTCTCATGTGTACAGTTTTCATTTTTCATCATGAATGTAGAAGGAACATATAATTTTTCTCATGCCTCTTTTTCAAGTTGCATTTAAGACACTTAGTAGGGCTGGTATCGGCAGCTTACTTCCAGTACCATATGATATCATGATATGCAGTTTCTAGTGTGCAGTCTCTTTATTGATGATACACATATGATACTGTTCGATAAGTAAGTGTAATGAATGCACATGCATTCATCCCAAGGTCTAGACGACCTTTAATAAAAATAGTACCCCATGGATAACAATCTTCAAATATCACTTCTACTCCTGAATAAAACGATTTCTAATGATGACTAGTTGGTTTTTATGGGTCCTCATCTTAAATCCAGTGTCTGCCATGATGGCCAGCTTGAACATTTTTGTCATTGCTATTCGTTCTGAACTGATGGATGTATTGACCTAGGTGTTTTGCTCCCCTATAAGAGCTTTTTGGTTGTTAGTCATCTGTGTCTGTCAGGTTTATTATTGCTACTCCTTGACTGAAGATTGCTATGAAACGTTGCACACAGTAAGTCCATAATGAAAATGGTGCTGCTGAGACATCCAGTAATTCTGCCACAGTGGCCATCTTGAAAATCGTATCAGTTCTCCTTGTGAGTGGATGGTTATATCAGCATGGTGTCTTCACTGAAAGACTTTTCTAAGATATCTAGTTGGTCCTAACAGAAAATGAATGGTGCTGATCAGAAGTCCTATCTGGCCATAGTGGCAGCTGTTTTGAAAATCTTGCTCTCCAATATAGCTGCCACATTAGCCATCTTATAAATTTTGTTTTTGCTACTTCTCCAGAATGAATGGTCACATTAACAAATGATGGCATCATGACGGCCATCATGGAAATAAAATTATTCCTCATAACTGATCAGTATGGGATTTTTACCAAGAGACTTTTTATGATATCTATGTGTGTGATTTGGATTTTTACCAAGAGACTTCTTATGATATCTATGTGTGTGATTTGGATTTTTAACAAGAGACTTCTTATGATATCTATGTGTGTGATTGGATTTTTAACATAGCTCTAACCATTTTTCAGTCAAATCTCTACAATATCTTCAGTGTGACAGTTTATAGTGTTGTCATACAATGGGGTATAAACTAGGATTGCAATGAAAATAAACACACATTCATCTCAAGGTCTACCTAGTCCTATGTGAAGACAATTCTTTTCAGACATTTGGTCATAAAAATCTGCATTGCTAGTTCTCCTGAATGGATTGTTATATCAATTTAGGTTTTCATTAAAAGACTTCCTACAATATTTGATTAGTACTAAATTAAAATGATGCTGATCTGACATCTTTTATGGCTGCCATTGCAACCATCTTGAAAATATCGTTATGCTACTTGTTCTGTGAATGGTATGGTTAAACACAATATTTTGCCAGGATCTGTGTCAATCTTGTTAATGTTCTGTTTTTTAAAAGTTTTTTTCTACATTATTTGCTTTGGCAACTGCCACACACTATTACTATTTAATGTTTGAACTGTGATATGCCACAGTTGCAAGTGTTTCACCTCCATCAGTTCACTTGCATCATCATCATCATCATCATCATCATCATCATCATCATCATCTTTTACCCAAGACAGTGTTAATCAGTAATCTCATTTGTATCATGTGGATGTTCATAATAAAGAATGTTTTTATTTTTGTGTGCTAATTTTGATATAATCGAAAATCGTTTAAAAAAAGATGTTACTTTCTGTGGGCATGGATTATCAAAACATTAATTTCTTTACCAAAATTCATGAATTGATTGAATGATATGATATGGTCAGTAGTGCTTATTTAAAAATCCAATTGCCATTCAGATAAAAATAACTATAGAAGAATAGAGTGAGAGAGCTTTTTGTCATCAGTGTTTATTGACATTACCATTTGTATTTTCAGGATTAGATTCAACAAATGGTGGAAAGAAACTTGATTTTATTTATGCCAGGGATGATATAGTTGCTAGAAAAGTAAGAAAGCAAGATGATATGACAATCTTACATGAATGCCTGTTTCTCTGTCAAATACATTCCCCATTGACATTAACATTAGGGATGTAAATTCTGCCACATCTTGAATCCAGCTATCCAGAAAGATACAAAATTGTGGTCTTTCCTTTCTATATGCCATATAGACAAAGGGAAGAAACTCTTGTCAATTACCTCTTCCCACTCCTTGGCAGCTACCTATCAGCTGGTTGTTTACCAGTTCATGGCTTTACAGTAAACATTATCCTTCATTGTCTGTCAGAATTCTGCCAGATCTTTATTCCATATATCCATCCATCAAAAAGTGTAAAATTATGTGCATGAAGGTATACATGGATAGATTTGTATTTAGGTTGGTGGACTTAATTTTGCTGAACTGTATTTAGCATCATCTGTACATGCAGATTGTATTTTTGTACTGCAGATACTGGTTGAATTTTCTCACTTGTCTTATTGCTGGTGCTATTGTTGATTTTTTTAAAGTTTTCTAGTATTGGTTTCTCATGAGAAAATCAATGGCAATGAATGTGTTGTTGTTGTAGGTTTTTGATGCCATTTTTCAGCACAAGATAGGCTATAGATGGCAGCCATTATTGATGGTGGAGGAAGCACTTGGGGGAAAAACCTAGAAAGAACCACTGACCGATGAGAAGCTGCTGGCAAGCTGTTTCACATACCCACATTAGCTGAATCGTGGACTTGAACCCATGCAGACAGGTGAGATGGCAGTGATCAGTAATCGAGAGTGCTTTATACCACTTTGCAACTTGTGCCCCCCCCCCCTCTAATGAATGTGAAGAATTAAAAATTTCAAGGTCATTGAGACTGATCATAAAACCTGTCTTGTTTGTACTAAATATACATAAAATGCACCATACAGTGTTTTATTTTTCTCTGTCAGAATGAACTTTGTAATTGGTCCTATGTATGAATTTGAAGGCATTAAATAGGAATACAAACTCAACATTTGGACAGCTGGTGACAAACAATTTGGTGGTGTCAATACATCTGTGTTAAACCAGTCCAGTGCAAGGATAGTCATGCATGAGGATGTTGATTTAGGAGATTGAAGCACAGAAACCTTTTTAGGACATTTTTGTCCCACTGTTTTGTAATGACTATCAAATACTGGTTATAATTTGCTGGGAAATTGTTTTTCCAAAGTTTGGCAGCACCATTGCCATACATTCCTTCCACTTGCCTGTGTATGTCCATAGGGCCAATAAGACAGGGTATATAGAGTGTGAAAGTAATCTAAGCATCTTTTTGTTCCTGTTTTTGTGACATGCTGCCAGTCAGGTTTCCAGTGTTTTAGTCCAGCCTTCTGATGGTCTGTGCATGCACAGAGTGATCTGAGATTGTTTCTGTTGAAGGACCATTATGTATACTGGCCAACAATCCCATGATACACCGAACCATATTGGTATTTGTATAACCAGTATGCTCATTTTGCCAACTACTAGCTGACTGTCCAGCCTTCTGTCTCAGTGCAACATAAGATTGTTGGTTATGTGGGCTCTGTCCCTTCTAGTAGGTCTGACATTACTGCCAAATCCAGTAGAGGGATACTGGCCTGCACCCAGAGATGATAGCTCTACTTCCTTGCCTCTTAGTATGTTGTACATGGACACTTTGTTAGATGGGAGCAAATTCCACAGTTAATGCAAAGAAAACCTTGATATGCCCACTGACTTTGATTCTACCATGGAAATGATGGAGTTAGTTTCATGGTTTCTCTTTTCCCAAGCCTGCAATGACATGACCAAAGACACCACCTTGCTGATAATCTTCAAGTTGGTGCCAGATTTCTCCATAGTCATCAAGATTGGTTCAGCCTTTCTGTACACAGCAAATGTGAGATCCATTTTGTTCCAGAGGATCTGACCCCTCACTTTTTCGAGTTTTCCTACAATGACCAAATTTCCAACTAATCCTTTCAAGGTGGAGACTTTATTAGAGGAGGCTAATTCTTTACTTTGGTGTAGAGGGTTTGCAAACCAAACTGTTGGGAGTTTTATTCTGGTACTTAAAGCAGACTCTTAAGGAATGGTAAATCTCAGCCAGGTGAGGAGGTACACATCAGCACCAAACTTTAAGATTGAGGTCTTTGACCCTCCATCAAGGCCTAGGGGTTTGTGATGAGTTTCAATCTAATTGTTGCCTATTTTCATGACCTTAACATCCAACTTTATGCCAATTCCATTGATTTGCCTTCCAGGGAACATTTTACTAATATTGCACTCTTTCAGTCTGAATTTCACCTTAATGGCTTTATGAAGACGTGTTGTCCACATGACCTCCTCATCAGCAGTTACTTCTGTGTACCTGGACAATGTCCTTCAGTAACACATTAAATTATGTTTTGCTGCAGGAGATGACACTTTTCATCCACCTGGGCTTTCTAGTGACCTGGGAGAAGTCAGATCTTATCCCATCCTATGTAATTTTTTAACCATCCTAACCTCATTGATTTTTACTTCTATGACTTCTTGAACTCTTAGTATCAGTCTCCAAATGGGAAGTGGGCTTCTGCAAAACTTTGGTTTACTAGATGTAGCAGATTTTATTCCTCCGGGCCACCTTTTCATGCTAATCTTGGCTAGTAGTGTCCATTGTTCAGTCAACTAGATCCTCATGTTTCAGTCTTGAGATAAAATAGTTCTGCATCAGTGGAATGACAGTCATTAGCTTTTGGGAACAATTCCTTTTGAGAAACCCAAATCAGATATTATGGTTTGTTTGTATGCCTGCTTGTTGGAGCTGGAGGTTGGGGTGGGTGTTTTTGCTAGTTGCCTTCCTTCACCATGGTAAGTGGCAATTGAATGACTGTCTTTGTTAAAATAATCAAGTCTGAAGGATGGTAATCCTGGTAATGTCTCCTCAAACAGATGGGAACAAGTCATCTGTCTTGTGCATCCTGTTCTGAGAATTTATACACTGTTTTCTTTGGACAGTAGGACAAGATTACAGCATTCAAGATCAGATACACTCTCCATTGTCACAATAGACATTCACTGTCAAGAAGGGGCCAGACCTTACCTGGTCATTTGGGGTCATCCATTTATCTCCAAGATCTAGTCTCACCTGGACAAGAATTTAAACTGCTGGATGCCAGTTTCTGCAACACAGATAAAGCTCAGACACATTTTATGCAAGCACAACCTTCTCATAGGTATGAGGTTAGCACTTTTGCTAGATTTCCCAGAAGCATTTGTTTGTAAGAAAAAGTTATTCTTTTCCTCTTTACAGGGTGCTCTTTTCCCCATGTTATGTGACTGTCCTGATAATATGAGAATATATTCACTGAAGAAAAACAAAATTGGGGTAAATTATTTTCATCTTAGTATTCTAATTCAATCACATTTATTGTTAAACACTCCTAAACCTACCTATTGATATAAGTATTCTCTTTGATGCATTGCTTAAGCTGGTAAATAACCTGTAATTAGCCACCTAGTAGGGGTAAGGGGAGGTAATGGGTAGACTTTCTCATCTTTACTGGTACTGCTGGATTTGAGAGGCAGTTAAGTTTATTTTTCTAATTGATAAGTATTTTTGAGGAAATATGATTTGCTAAAATATTTACTTTTACATGAAATTTATAAAATGAGTAAAGGAAGCTCTGTCTTTTACAGAGTTTACATGGTTTTATTTCAGTTGGAATGAGGACAAATGTCAGATTATATTGATTCTAGAAAAATATTTGGGTTCATCAGTCATTGTGCCTTTGCAATACAGAACATAATTGTATTGTTTGTAATCTTCTTTGGTGTTGTAATAATGTTACATAATATATACAATTATAGATGTTATATATCTCTATAATATTGGATCTAAATCTTTTTCTAGATAATTTTCTTTCTTTCTTGTTATGAAACACTTGTGAATTGCTATCCTTTGTCAGGTAGGTTTATATCCTTAGTTCAGACTTAAAGTTAAACAGTTAATGTAATTAATAAATGAAAATTAGATCACAATGACCTATTTTAATAAATGAAAATTAGATCAGTGACCTATTTTAATAATGCTAGTTATTGAAAAACACTGAAACTTTCATCGTTCTGCCATCAGCAGTACTTAAGAAGTGAACCTGCACTAAGTCAAATCAGATTCCGATGATTGTAAAATTAGGTCACAATGACCATCTCTGGTGGTAAGAATATAAATAACATTATCTGACCAAACATTATGACTATAAATGTCATTATCATGTGGTATGACATATTTCCATTGTCTCACAGACATTGATGTAATAGAAATCAGTGATGTACACTTGTCTTAGATTTTAGGTTCTACCTACTTTATTGGCCATTTAAAACCATTTCTCCCCTCCTGGAGCCTTATAGGGAATTTTTTAAAAAAAATATGGTAAACAAGGATTTGACTAGCCATCTCTTTAAATTGCCTGCCATACTTTTAGCCTCATCTTGATGCCAAGCAATTTCATTTTTTGTCTGAATCCAGGATGCAAACTTTTGTGTTAATGTATCCCATGGAATAGTCTAAATTTTGTATACATAAGAGAACATATATTTCATTTCAGACTCATGGGCTTCCAGTGCCAAAGGTGTTACTTGACTTTGAAGACTTGATAGATAGGAGAGCTGTAGAAATGCTGTTGTATTCATTTTGTGGGTTGCATGAGTAAGTACATTCAAAATCATACAAATGCATTGAGTTGTTAAATTGACATAACTCACAGACATTACTGAGACAAGCATGGAAACAATATTAATTAGAAACTGATCAAGTTGACAGTAGAAATTGTGGTTCATGTCCTTAACCAACAATTTGTTTTGGCCAAAAATGGGATGGATTCATAATTTATTTCTAAAATGAAAGTAAGATATTGCATGTACTTTATTTCGCACATGATTAGTTCTTTCATGTTATAGTCATTTTAAAATTCAGAGCCACATGTTTAGTCTTGATTATAATTTTTCAAAAGTAATTAAAATAAATGTTGCATATTTCAAGAATGCAAGACTGTATGGAGAATTACTATTCTTAAAATCATTTCTCACAAATATAACATACAGTTTTTCCCACCAACAGCCCATTGAATTTAATTTTGACATTTGTATTTGGTGCCTACCACAAGAGTGTGTGTGTTTGATTTATTTTTTTGCATAGCTTTAACAATTTTTCAGTCATATTGCTACAATGCCTGCATTGTGGCAGTTTATAGTGATGTCTAGCACTGGGGCATTATGCCACATGTGATTGCTGTCTCAGTGGTATATGAAAATGTTTACACTGATGCCAGTGGTTATGATTGTCAGACCATTTCAATTTTGACCTCATTTATTTTATGGTTACTAGTGTTGTATACACTAGCAGTTAGGATATTGCCATGATGTAGTCTTTGTTGTGGAATTCTTTTTATAGAACTCTGAATATATGAGATGCCTTTGACGGAGATCCACTTATGTTCTTATTATAAGTGTAATACGGTTGGTCCATTTGAGAAAAGCCTATATACCTATCATGCATGAGTGCACTCATTGACAGTTTAGATGTCATTATCAAGTCATGAGTGTCTGTAGTGTTTCTTGCCAATTATAATTTATAATATGCAACCACTGCCCAATACATACAGTGCCACTAAGCCAACAAAGTTGTTAAACCATCTTTGATTTGTTTAGAAACAAAATTCATGCATCAAAAGTAAGTCAAGAGTTGTCTTCCTTTGGACTAGTAATTGATACCAAAAACTCTATGGTCACTGCTTCAACTCATTCTGGAGTGTGAAGGCCTCACAGATTCCACTTTTATTGGTGTCTTTTCAATGTTGGAGTTGTATCACTTCAGAGATATACACTTACCTACTTTCTACCTTTTTCTAACTTGACTTTCATTCCCAGCAAATATTTATCACCCTTTTTGTCAATTTTAACAGAGCTTCAGTAAGAGCCATCTTAAATTAATCATGTCACCTGCATGTATTATACCAGGTGCAATTTAGGACATGTACAGTGCATGTACACTGTGGTCCAATGAGGGTAGAAAAACTGATCTATGTACACTAGAGGCCTCTGATATATTTAGATACTGTTGAACCCATCATTGCAACCTTTGGCACCAGTATTGACATGCTACAAAAACCAAGGTGGACCAGACATGTATTTTCACGATACTAGATACAGTGATCTATCATGTGACTGCTTGCATCAGATTTTTTTTCCCAGTATATCTCCATGCCCTGGACTGCTCATTCTCTGGTCTAGATGTAATGCCAGTCTAAAATGATGCTGTTGCTTATTATAACCAATAATGACCCGTACAAGATCATTGAAAGTCATAAATAAATGGTAACCTCTTTTCAAGACCTTAAAAGACATCAATATTTCACCTAGATCAATGGAAGTCATTGAATTGGAAGAGATTTTGCTTAAAATTAAAATATAGAAAATGTTACTTTCATGTCATTTTGTGAGGATTAGAAGCATGGTTTGATTTTAATGCATGCACTCTCTTTCAACTTACAAAGTTTTAAACTTTCTGTTGACTCAGCATGACATTTCATTTGTGACAGTCTTTGGAACAAGTGATCATTATAAAATGCCTGGGAAAATGTCGGCAACAAGACAAAGTCTTTATTAAGTGCATGAGGAAAGATGCAGCACAGTAGTGCAGAAGAAAACATATTGCTACAATGGGTAAAGCTGCCTTTAAGTAGCTATTGAAAAGGAAAGAAACACTTAAAACTAATGAAAATACACAAGCCCGCTGTTTCATTATCAGCATTGATGGAGTCAGTGCAATAAATGTCAAATGTCATCACTGTCAACTACATCAGAAAAGCGGGTTTCAACATAATGCGCAGGTTCTGCAAGTTTAACAACAACTGACATTATAGGTTTAGTTTGGGTGACAGGTTTTACACAGACCAGTGATGTACTGACATTATAGGTTTAATTTGGTTGACAGGTTTTACACAGACCAGTGATGTACCGACATTATAGGTTTAATTTGGGTGACAGGTTTTACACAGACCAGTGATGTACCGACATTATAGGTTTAATTTGGGTGACCGGTTTTACACAGACTAGTGATGTACCGACATTAGAGGTTTAATTTGGGTGACAGGTTTTACACAGACCAGTGATGTACCGACATTATAGGTTTAATTTGGGTGACAGGTTTTACACAGACCAGTGATGTACCGACATTATAGGTTTAATTTGGGTGACCGGTTTTACACAGACCAGTGATGTACCGACATTAGAGGTTTAATTTGGGTGACAGGTTTTACACAGACCAGTGATGTACCGACATTATAGGTTTAATTTGGGTGACAGGTTTTACACAGACCAGTGATGTACCGACATTATAGGTTTAATTTGGGTGACAGGTTTTACACAGACCAGTGATGTACCGACATTATAGGTTTAATTTGGGTGACCGGTTTTACACAGACTAGTGATGTACCGACATTAGAGGTTTAATTTGGGTGACAGGTTTTACACAGACCAGTGATGTACCGACATTATAGGTTTAATTTGGGTGACAGGTTTTACACAGACCAGTGATGTACTGACATTAGAGGTTTAATTTGGGTGACAGGTTTTACACAGACCAGTGATGTACCGACATTATAGGTTTAATTTGGGTGACCGGTTTTACACAGACCAGTGATGTACCGACATTATAGGTTTAATTTGGGTGACCGGTTTTACACAGACCAGTGATGTACCGACATTATAGGTTTAATTTGGGTGACAGGTTTTACACAGACCAGTGATGTACCGACATTATAGGTTTAATTTGGGTGACAGGTTTTACACAGACCAGTGATGAAAGCTGTAATATTGCAAGCATAAATTAAGTGCATACTCTTATTTCTTGTTTACATTTTATTTTTTAAATGATTAAAATAGTCTAAGGTAGTGATTTCTGTTCGATATACCTCATTTTCCCCAGGGATACTCCCACCCCCAGCCAGTTTGCAGAACAGTTAAAGGCTAGTAAACAAGCATGAGGCCATTGAGACTAATTAATATTTAATATTTACAATTATAATTATAAAAAGTGCTGCCTCTCTGAAGGCTACTCTTTCATTATTTCAAAGAAACCAGTGTTCTATTTATAATTTAATGTTCATATAAGCACCTGTAATTGTTTGGAAGATAAATGATGCCAAGTTTTAAATTAAATTTAATCAAGCAATAGATCTCTCTGCACTATTGTTACTAAACCAAGCCAAGATGGTTGTACTATCTTGTTTTGGCACGTAAGTGCTGGATTTGTGATATAGTGGTCTTATTTGTAATTTGTCATGATTTTCAGAATAAAAAGAATTGGTTTAGTACTAAAAGGTTTGCCAGATTATAAACATATTGTTTTTTTGAACAAATTCTTTATTGTGAATTAAACTTTGAATGCTCAATATTTATAAAGCTATATCCGTGTCAATAAAACAATTTTTTATCCCCAATACTATTTTCTGATGAGAAATGACAGAAAATTAATGATGATTGCTGATGTGCGAATCAAGGTTAGTAGGCAGAAGCTTGATGATGACAAAAACTTTGTTTCTTATGGTGGGTTATTATTATTTCATATCTATGAATATGATGAATTATATATTATTTTTTTCATGTGACTAAATCAGAAATTAAAACTAAGACTGCAGAGTTAGTGCATTACTGTAGTACACTGGTTATGTTCATTGTATATGGAATGTTTCCCTAATTTTTCAGGACTGAACAGCCATTGGCAACCAAACTTACCTCAGGGCGCTTTCTTTCCAGTGTCCTTGAAAACATGCAGAAAAAGATTGGGTAAGGCTTAACTGTACAGTACATGCAGTAAAACCTGTCTTGAGAGACCAGGTTCTCCATATACTGATTTATTGATTTTCAGTGTTATGATCTGTCATGAGAGACCACCTGTTTTGTGAGACCATTATTTTGTGGCAGAAGGGATGGTCTTTCAAGACAGGTTCCACTTTACTCAGTGTTTCATGATCATACAACTGCAAAATGTGTGTAGTCTCAGATCATCCATTGTGCAGGCAGGGTCTGCACTCAATGCATATGAACATAAGTAGAATAGAAAATATATTCATTTGTGCTGAATCCACCTGAAAAGCAATCACTTTAGCATTTGTGAATGTTTGTGTAACTGTACTTACATCCATCCTTGAATGTTTGTGTATGCTGACACTCAGTCTATAATTATGGTTGATATTAAAGTTTTTTTTGTGCTTAAGCTCAATGATAACATTTTTTAAATGAAATCTTACTAGAAGCTCAACATATCAATCACTTTAGCATCCATGTGGATGTCTGTATATACATTATTGTTCAAAGGTTTTTTTCTTTTTTCAGCTCAATTTTAAATCATTAAACTTTGTAGCCAAATAAAAGGCTGGCTCAACAAAAAAGGGTCTTGTGTAAGGCAGTGTTGATAGAAGTCATATAACATACATCACATCATGTCCCATGAAACCCATATTTTTTAATGACAGTAATACAGCACCTGCCACTGACGTTTGTTATGTTTTCTAAGATGCCACAACTTTACCATATCTGTCACTTTCTTAAATGTACAAAATACCTATAGAGTGCCCCCCTCCCATATTGGTCAGTAGCTATTGTAAAATGCAGAATGTTGGCAAACCTCTATGTTACTTACTTGTATCATGGCCGAAGTTTCTTTAGATATTGCACTTAAAGAAATTGTACATGATCTAAGTACACAGCTTACCAAAATGGCTGCTCTCATGTACTCAAAATATCGGCCCAAATTAGTCTAAATTTAATTACTCTATCTTTAGCAGTCATTACAACAGGGAAAACAAATTTTGTCAGATGAGACTATAGCAGCTTATAAAAGTGTAATGAATGAATTACCAAATACAGTCGACTCCACTTAACTGCACATCGGTTAACTGCACACTCCAGATAACTGCACGTAGTCACGCCAGTCCCGTTTTTTTCCAATGCTTTTTAATGGGAACAAACTTCGGATAACTGCACTTCGCTTAAATGCACACTCCGGATAACAGCATGATATTTTTATGCCCGTGGCACATTATTCAATACAATTTTACTCCGTTTAACTGCACAATTTATAGTCATGATCAGTTATTGCCAGTCCACTGCTGTAGCGCTTCAAATAAGCCGACAATTATGCCGGTAAATGCGACTTTGTAAATGATTGACATGTAAAGGACGCGTTAGGTGGTATATATATGAATATCCGCGCTCACTAGGGAGCAATAGTGAAAGAAAAATCATAGTACAGTATGGGAAACATTGCTCTAAACCGTTCGGGTTTGAATGATTTCAAAGCAACAAATGGATGGTTGGAAAGATGGAAAATGCGCAACGGAATTTAATTTAAACGACAACACAGCGAAAAACAGGATGCAGACGACTCTGGAGCTAAAAGGCTTTTTCTGTGGAAAATGACCCAACAATGTCTGACAGCAGTTTTCGAATAACAAGTGATCTATAGAATTTCTTGAAATTCGCTATAATTCCTTGATCCATTGGTTGAATCAGTGGAGCTGTGTTTGGAGGAAGGAAAACAAGCTTAACATTTAAGTAAAAGTTGAAAGAGTGGATTCTAATCATTGTTTAAATTTATTCTTCACATATATTCGTGCCGTGCTGATTTAAAACTGAACTGTACTGTACGTACTTCGGTTAACTGCACACTCCGGTTAACTGCACAGTCTCGTGATGGGCCCGAGGGTGTGCAGTTAACCAGAGTCGACTGTAAATAAAAATTAAGCGTGTTATCAGCTCATTCTTTAACAATTTACCCATGAAGTTCAGTTAGCTGAAATGTAAAATATAATTATATGATCAACATTAGATTCATTTACTATTTTTAACTTTATGTATTGTTTTAATAGGAAAAGTGTTTTTATGTTTATTTTACTACAACATAAAAAACAAAATGTATAAAATGTAGACATAATCCCCGATGGGGTATGCATGGTTAAGAGAAACTTTGATAACATGCATGTTATCTTCGCTGATTCTGCTCATGGTGGGAGAGTTGATTCCTACCACAGTGTGAAATTAAGAATAAAAAGAGTATGTCCTGTTGAGATTTAGTAAATATGGGTATTGATCTCTTTGGCTTCTGGAACTAGTTTCTGATATTGAACTAGGGTCATTAAGGGCAAAGTGTACATTATGAACTTTTTGGCAAAATATAATGTTGCCTTCACTATCTCAGATTACAGTTCTGAACTTAACAAAGGCATAATTTCCAAGTGGATAAAAGCATTACTTAATATTTTATTACATATGACAGGAAATTGATCTGATGTTTGCAAAAATATTGACTTTTTGTAGAAGGTCTTACTAGGGTTGATAGGTGTGTAAATATACAAAACTTTGTATTTATTAAGTCAGAAATCTGTTTTTCTAGCTCCAGCTTTAAATATCCTTTAATATTTATTTGCCTATCTATAATGAAAAGTATAACCCCTGAAAAATCAGACAGTTCTCCAGTATCAAAAAAGTTTCGTCAATTCAGTTTACTTTATAAGTAAGCAAACATTACCTCTGTCAACACCAACAAATAAAGACCACTTTTCATCATACTCTGTGTATAGATCATGTACCTTTTATTTGTATTTATTCATTTCAGACCCAAACTATACCTCTTCTCTGCTCATGATTCCACTATTGTTGGTGTTCTCCATGCCTTAAATATTTTTGACAACCAGTGGCCTCCCTTTGCAGCTAACATACGGTTTGAATTGTATGAGGATTCCAAGAAAACTGAATATGTAAAGATCAAGTACAATGGACAGGTAAGTTCCTTTGAGTCTGCATTTACTTCTATAGTAGAGACACAGAAACCTAGATTGTACCTAGTAAGGATAACATTAGGTGCCAATCTAGTCGCACAAGACTAATAATTTTTTGTGATTGGCTTTTAATGTGTGGTACTGAGTGATAAAAGATATCCATCAAGAAGGGTAGATGCCGTGAGTAATTTTTCTGTCACCCATGAAAGTGATGCAACAGAAGACAGTTGAGCAAAGCATGGGGTATTGTATATGCATAATTAGTTCCTAGCCTAACTGGTGCAGGGCATGTCAATCATATGTCCATCCTTTAACAGTTACTTGTTAACACTGTGGATTAGATATTCTATCATGGAAACATGAAACATGGAATATTTGTTCATATCATCAATTGAATGAATTTGATAAAGAGCATGATCCATGCATGCTAAAGAGATGATCGTGCATCTGATTGGCTATCATTTTTACCCTTAGGAGTTGTTTACATTTCTGATCCAGTTTTAATTAAACATGGAGTCTTTCACCCATGTGACAGTGAAATCTAGCTGTTTTGCTAACTTTATATATCTTATATCGGTCTAGTCATCTCAGACCAGTTGTCTTAGTCAAGGTGTCCTCGCGCTCAGAACTATTAAAAAAAGAAACCCTTGTTGTCTTCTGCTGTGCCTGATGTAGTTGTTATAAAATCAAACAACAACAACATATATATAACAAAAACATTAGTAACTTAGGGTGAATCCATCTTTCAGAACACAACATACAATTTATTTTGAGATACACAAACACACATACAATGTTGAGCTATTTGCAATTATGCTAGTTTGTTCCAGACAGAATGGTCAGTTTTATCCTATATGCAGGCCTAGCTCAGTACATTCTCAGGTCAGCATCATTAAATATAACTAAAGCTACCTAACTAGTTTTAAATACTTTGTGTGAAAAAAATTATATACTGTTAGCTACATTTAATGATGCTGACTTGAAAATTGACTGCTACAGATAGGATAAAATTCTCAATGCTGAGTGAAATGAACTATTACAGAAAACACTGATCCATGCACATAAACTAACCTATACACTTCATAACCTCCCAACTCACTTAACAACTACTGAAAACCTAGTAACAGCCAGAAATGTGTTATCATGTCAGACATGCTTTATTCAAGCCTCATGGTGAGAAAAATAATGTTACCCCTTGTCTCGGTCCAAACCACAACATAGATTATGTGTGTGTGTGTGTGTGTTATTAAGATATCAGACAAGTTAAGTAATGAATGAAAAGTTACACTTTACATTGGACACTTTAGATAATTAACAAAATCCATGCATATTTGTTAGGTTATCCTGTGCCTGATGGCTGAGCCATTTACCACTATGGAAATCACATTTCCTTTTTACTGATATTAATCAGGCTTTAAATATAGGTTTATGGGATCAAGATCTCACAAGGGTTCAGTAATGTGCTTGATTTCATTCAGTGATCTTGTTGCCACTCTATTTCAGATCCAGTTTTGATCAAACATGTTATATTGGCACAGATCTTTCAAATCCTTGAATGATTTCAGTTATGATGCATGGATATTAATGAGGTGATTTTACATCTGATTATTTGAGCTTGGCAAGCACTGTAGCAACTCTCATTTTGATTACATTTTTCTCAGATTTGGTAAATATATTTATTTCATCAAGTAAATTGTTTATTTGGTGGTTTCTTTAATTATGTACATGATCTATGCATATTAATATGGTTTTCTTGTATTTGATTAGCTATGATTGTTACCACTCTACAGTCTGTGAATTTCAATTCGAATTTGTTCCACCTTAATCGTATACTATCAATGTCAGAGACAGGTTCTATAACAAGTGAGATCTGTGCAAATTAATAACTTCTTATATTTGCATCTGTTTGGTTGAGTTTGTCTCCTCTCAAGATCTAGAGACAATATATCTAACTCACTTTCTCTAAAACTTGGAAAATGAGTTTGTATTATCAAGATCTTTGAAGACTTAGATTATGAGCAACAAACTGATTAATTACGTCTTCATCATTAGAAAGAATTCAAAATGCGGTAGTGATTGGGATGCAGTTTACATTATTGCATGCTCTTAAAATAATACATAAGCCTGTTTCATAATGGTCATTAGTAAAGCGATGTAGGTGAGCATTATCAGGCACACTTGGGTCTTTGCTTTGATTGTGTGTCATAAGGTTAGAACTGTTAAAACTTAATACATGTTTTATAGTGGCAGGAAATGTTTATTTGTCAATTAATTATGAACATAGTCCAACATTTGAAAAAATGTCACTGCATTGCTTTCTCAATTCATTTCATTGCCACCTAAACAAGGCATTGCATGCATTATTCTTACTGCACACAGTCCTGTTTGTAACAATCCTCAAGAGGAGTCACTGTGGTTAAATATGTTAGCTAAAATGGAATTTTATTAAAAATCGGAAGAAATTCATTAATTGTATTTCTTTTGGGACATAATAAGGACTTATTAAATCTAAATTGATTTTATATTTCCAAGATTTCACCAGAGATCAACAGGTTCTCATAGTTGTGAGAAGGTCCTCCATAAATCATAGTGTCCGATCTTTATGTCAAAAGTTCTTCTGCAAAACATTTCTATAACTGTTCAGTAAGTTCATGTACATTTTTATTTACTTTCAATCAAGTATGCTGCTTTGATCTTTGGCATGCTGTACTGTTTCATTCTGCTTTGATCTTTGGCATGCTGTACTGTTTCATTCTGCTTTGATCTTTGGCATGCTGTACTGTTTCATTCTGCTTTGATCTTTGGCATGCTGTACTGTTTCATTCTGCTTTGATCTTTGGCATGCTGTACTGTTTCATTCTGCTTTGATCTTTGGCATGCTGTACTGTTTCATTCTGCTTTGATCTTTGGCATGCTGTACTGTTTCATTCTGAACAGTGTTGTAGACCTTTGCATTTACAAAATTGTTTACTTCTTGTCACCATAGTTCTGGGTAATATTTGGCATCAATATGGTCAGGGTATCAATTTTATGGCAAGGTATGGCATTTGAGAGTTACATCAATTTATTAGGCCCTTCATCTTATAATGGGGATGATGAATTCTTGACAGATGTATGTACAAAGAATTGTGACCATGCATCAATCATTTCTTGCAAACTGCTGCATTTATGTAGAGTAGGAGAGCATTTCATTGGATGATCAATGATACCGGAAATAGCCACATGCATGCTTTGTTTATTCAAGCCTTGTCATGTTAGACCGACATTGATAAAATTTTTTCAAAATCCAGTAGTACAAAGAAAGGTAAGCTTAATAAATTGTCCATACATAAAAGCAACTTGTTCATAATTTGTTATAGTTAAAAAGAAAAATGAATTGTTAAAATGTTTGCTTTCATTTAGCTGTACCTAAACAAATATAGTGGTCAATGGATCTGACATTTAAGCTATACAGGAGGATATTTTGACTTGTCTTAGTTTTGCTGTAAATGGTGGTTTTAGACCATTAAAGTTAAAAACAGTAAAGTTGACACAACCCTGTAAGTAATTTATTGTTTATTTTTTATGAATCATTGTGTTTGTAATAAAAATGGAAATTAATTCTAAAACAAGTTGAAATGTAACCAACATATTTACATATGGGTTCACTTGACACTGATTAACATATTTTTATGCTTAACACCCACCCACCCCTCCTATTTGTGACCCAAAATGAGGTTTAAAAAATTAATTCTTCCATATGATGTGCATTTGATCTTGTACATTTTAACATCCTAAATTTGACTCCGTTTTTGTAGTGCAACAATAGTCAACCGTTTTTGATAGTTCACTGCTGATTTTTTGCACAACATTTGATTAGTTTTACAATAAAAGACTGCTCAACTGTTATTACGTGACACAGTGATCTTGACTAATTTATTTTTTAACATGATATATCTTAAATAATGAAAAATGTAGCAATATTGAAAGCATATCTTTGTGATAGTATGATTGGCCTTTCAACATTTTAGCATTCATTTTGTTAATGGAGCTCAGTCTGTTGGATCAGATTCCTCAGTTTCCTGTTCATCATCATCATTCTCAAAGAGTCTTCATCTGTCATCATTCCAGATGCTGTGTAATAATTCTCATCATTGTCTTCATTATTGCACTTTTTGTGGTGTTCATGCATAACATATCTGCCCCACAAGACATCATCCTCTTTGCCATCCATTTATTTTTAGATGCAATACTTTATGAAGATATGAATGATGATGCTAGGATCTATCTCTGCCGATGCGTGCACAACAGATGTTGGTCAGCTTGGGTTTCGTGCTTCTTCAGGCAGCATAAATGTGTACTAGTTGTTAGCATACCACTTTGATCATTGTTTTCATGGGCATGTTGATGGTGACATATTAGGGTTGGATTATTAATATCATAGCATCAGAAAGTATGTCCAGAGTGGTCAGATGGACAGTCTTTAGCAAATCCTGGACATGGTCCAACTTGTGGCATCAGACATCATTGAGAACCATTAAGCTTTTTCTGTTGTAACCAACAGGTCATTTTTCCATGCATTCTTTAAACAGTTCTTCATCTGTGTTTTGTCAATACCTCACTTCTTCTGGTACCAGATGAGGATCCTCTTGTTACTGGTCAGTTTCATTTGGATGTTGATGTTGTTTGGAAGATCTTATGACAAGGAAACTCATTCAGCATTTCTTAAATGGTTTAACTCAAGAGTTGTATCTTTTGCACTATTTAATGATGTATATCTGAGCAAATTATCATATTCTTTAAGCATCTTGTGCATGAATTGCCAAATTGGTCCTTGTGCCATCATAGAAATGTATAGACCTGACTCGCACACTCTTGTAGCTAATATCTTACGTGTTGTAGTTAGTTGTGGCTGAAAGTGAATATCTGTATTGGATACTGAGATTCACTGTCTTCTATCAATTTACCATTCAAGAACTCTGTTTTCTATATCAAAATTTGTGCTTGTCATTCTGTCTGCCTGTTTTGTTCTCAACATTTTCTTCAGTCTTTCATTCTTCTCCACTTCCAAACAGACAACTCTCCATCATTAAACTCTCTCAGAGTGGCTCTGTTACCATGTGCGCCAGCATAGGCAATGATGATTAGCTTCCCTTTGACAGTGTATGAATTTCTGACAAGACCCATGTTGATACTTTGTCTGACTATATTCATTCTGATTCTAAATGTACACTGGATGCTTTCTGATAATTCAGGCCCAGTGTCTCTACTTATTTGGACAATCAGAACACATGAAATTTATCTCGGTGTCCACACTAGAATTTAACAGGACTATGCATCATAATTATGTATGTTACCTCAAAGCTTTGGCATGAGATATTGTGGTGTAAGATAAGAAATAAAAGAATGAACCAGGTCTGATTGTTTTTTTTTGTGGTTTTTTTTATGGTTTAACACCATTTTGCAGCACAATATAGGCTATACATGGTGGCCAGTATTAATGGTGGAGGAAGAACCCAGAAAACCCCCGGAAAGAACCACCGACCCACGATAAGCTACTGGCAAGCTTTCTCACATAAGTACATTAGCCGAATCTTAAACTCAAACCCACGCAGACAGAGGTGAGATGGCAGTGATCCGTAACAGACAGCACTTTAGACCACTCGGCCACTCGGGGCCCCGAACCAGGTCTGAAGAGAAGTAAATAAATTGCAAATGTACACTGAAAGTTGTAGTATTTAACGCCATTTTTCAGCACAGTGTAGTCTATACATGACGGCCAGTATTAATGGTAGAGGAAGAACCCAGGAAAAACCCCGGAAAGAATTGACCCACATGAAGCTACTGGCAAGCATTCTCACATACCCACATTGGACGAATCTGAGACTCAAACCCACTCAGACAGGTGAGATGGCAGTGATCCATAACTGAGAGCGCTTTAGACCACTTAGCCATTCGGGGGCCTCGTACACTGACAGAGCAATCAGGCCCGCACCTAGGGGGGGGGACAACCATGGCACTTGCCAGGGGCCCGAGCTAGATAGGGGCCCACCCTTTTTTGAGTTTTAAAATATACGCACATATTTGAAACACAAAAGGGGCCCAAATTCTGTCAGCTGCCTGGGGCCCAGAATTTCCTAGGTGCGGGCCTGGAGCAATGTAATTAATATGTTTAGCACATCAAATCTTAAGTCATCACTGAGTAACTTGAAAAGACAATACTGAATCAATGAAACATTGATCACCATGTAACCACAAAGAAATATAAAATACTGAGATTTAAGATGAAAAATAAAACTCGATACCAAGTTAATTATCAAAAGAACAGAATTTTTTTTTCTCCAATTTCCTACATGAGCTTATTGTTTTTTGTTTTAGGATACATGTTAATGTTACCATAAGATTTCAATTTCAACCAAAAATTAGAAAATTGACTAAATATTGAAAACATATAATACACAGTTATTGAAAATGGAACCTTTCCAGGTATGGTAATCATGTGTTTGATTTTTACATTAAAATTCTCCTAATTCAGATTTTCTTTTTAGTCTACATTTAAATTTTATGATTTATTGGTTTTATTAATAATCAGTGATGTGGACTTTTGATTTTTAATGTGTTGTTTTGTCATTGGACAGGATAAAGTTGTACGTGGATGTGAAAAAGAACTTTGTTCTCTCTCGGATTTTAAGAAAGCTCTAAGCAGGTATACAGTTCAGAAGCAGGAGTATGAATCTTTGTGTGCATCAAATACATTGGAAGTAACAGCCAAAGGTAAGATTTAATTTCGGTCTTATAATGTAACAGTTGATTAGAGGAATTTCTTCAACAGGAAATATTTGCTGTTTTTAATAGAATTGGTGAATAGCAGTCCTTCATATAAGCAGCCACCTTTCAGTTAGCAGCTATTAGTCATAGCATCAGTAAGCAGTTATTGCTCATAGCATCAGTCAGCAGCTATTTAGCCATAGCATCAGTCAGTAGAAATTCGGGAGAAGACAGTATTTAAATCAATGTACATGTACTATTTATTTTCAGAAATTCAGGAGAATATTTAAATCAATATACTATTTATTTTGAGAAATTCAGGAGAAGACTATTTAAATCAATGTACTATTTATTTTCAGAAATTCAGGAGAAGACAGTATTGAATCCATTATTTATTATTTAATTTCAGTTATTCAAGAGGTGGTGAAGGACGATGAAACAAAGGAGCGATCAAATACTCCAATAGGAATGTAGATCTCAAGTTCTTTTTGCAATCCAACCAGAAATGTGCCTTATATATTTACAGCCAGGATTTGCAAGATAAAGGCATCTGTTCTTATACCCAGACTGCTTACTACGACGGGGACACTTTATTTTAGTCTTTTCCTATCCATCCCTCTTTATTCATCCCTGTGTTTGGTAGGAATGTCTGTATTTATGTATATCAATCCATCCCAGGAAGTTTTTTTTATTAGATTATCAGAAATCTTATTGTTATGCACCAATGAAAATTAATTGAATTAATAATTTTAATGAAAATTACTCATTCTAAATTATATTGATGAAATTACAAGAAGAAAAAAACTTATTATGGAATATTAATTTTTAACAAGGAATTTTTGTTAGGGACACAGGTAGAGTGAAAAATACTTAAGCACCAATATGATACACTGGTAAACTGAATATAGTTTCAATGCAGTATATACTTAATAACAATTAAATTGATTAGACTGCAAACAGTGGTGGGTAAATTGAAGAGTAAAATGTATGCAGCAAATTCATTTTAAAACATTAATTATTGTAAAGAATTCAAGGTATGAAATTGGAAGAATGGGAGGACATTTTGTTCTCATGAGACCTTAATTGTTATTAATTTTAAAAAGTATACATTTGCCTACAGGATGATTTTATAGGAATTTTTTTTTTTTTTTTTAAATGAACTTATTATCTACTTAAGTTAGGCTCAATAGATTTCAGAAAAATTGGTGCTAGGATACCAGAAAAATGTACTTAAGTTTTGGCATCACTTCATTTGGCCTTTATCAGTGTAATGATGACATCACTGCATTTGGTAGGCATGTCTTTATCAATATAATGATGACAAATTTAAGAAGGCATCTCTGCATTTGGTAGTTTTGTCCTGATCCAGATGGTGATAACATTTTAATTAGGCATGTCCATTTGGTAGGAATGTCTTTATCCGTATGGTGATAACATTGTAATTAGGCATGTCCATTTGGTAGTTTTGTCTTTATCCATATGGTGATAACATTATAATTAGGCATGTCCATTTGGTAGGAATGTCTTTATCCGTATGGTGATAACATTGTAATTAGGCATGTCCATTTGGTAGAAATGTCTATCCATTTGGTGATAACATTGTAATTAGGCATGTCCATTTGGTAGAAATGTCTATCCATTTGGTGATAACATTGTAATTAGGCATGTCCATTTGGTAGAAATGTCTATCCATTTGGTGATAACATTGTAATTAGGCATGTCCATTTGGTAGAAATGTCTATCCATTTGGTGATAACATTTTAATTAGGCATGTCCATTTGGTAGGAATGTCTTTATCCATCCTTTAATTGTACATTTGGTAGGAATATCTTTATCCATATGGTGATGACATTTTAATTGTCCATTTGGTTGGAATGACTTTATCCATCTTTTAATCATCTATTTGGGAGGAATGTCTTTATCCATATGGTGATATCATTTTAATTAGGGATGTCCATTTTTCGAGGAATGGCTTTATTTATATTTGGTGATAACATTTTAATTGTCCATTTAGTAGTTTGGTCTTTATCCGTGTGGTGATAACATTTTAATTAGGGATGTCCATTTGGTAGGAATGTCATTATTTATTTTTGGTGATAACATTTTAATTGTCCATTTGGTAGGAATGTCTTTATCCATCTTTTGATTGTCCTTTTGGTAGGAATCTCTTCATCCATATGGTGATAACATTTTAAGATTTTTGTGGTATTTTAATTTCTTTCTAAATAAGTTTTAGACAATGTTTTAACATCGCAAAATTTTGTAAGTATCATTATCCATAAACCACTTGAGCAAGCCAAATGAGAATGGGTTATTCATGTTTCCATGATTATGTAGATAATAAGGTTTTCTTAAATTGCACCTCACTCCCGCTCTAATCTGTGGTTGGACAACTCTCTAACCAGCATAAAAGGACTGGTGTATCTAGTATCTAAAATGTTTGGATCAATATCTTAGAAATGAATATATAAACAAATTGACTATGATATGCAGAGGTCAAATTATAAACAAATGGAATATGATATGGAGAGGTCAAATTATAAACAAATTGACTATGATATGCAGAGTTTAAATTATAAAAAATGGAATACGATATGCAGAGGTCAAATTATACACAAATGGAATATGATATGCAGAGGTCAAATTATAAACAAATTGAATATGATATGCAGAGGTCAAATTATAAACAAATTGACTATGATATGCAGAGGTCAAATTATAAACAAATTGACTATGATATGCAGAGGTCAAATTAAAAACAAATTGAATATGATATACAGAGGTCAAATTATATTGAATGTTCAGGATTCACTCACCATTGTAAATTTAACAATGATTGTTGGTTGATATTAAAGGGGAATACAAATAAATATAAACTACAAGACATCTGGGTCACATTTAATAATTAGGCATTGTAAATTCAATAGGATAAAACAACAACAATAAGAAACAATTGCAACAATACTGTTGACTTGCTAAGGTGTCCTTAATTTGACAATAAATGAAAATCTTTTGACACCATGACACAAGCTAATTAGTGAATTATTGGTCTCCAGCTATTTACAAGACATAAAAGGTACCACCATGATGGTGATATTTGGAGTCGGTCTGATTGCTTGCTTAAATCACAGACCATCAACATTATACCTGTAAAGGATTGCTGAAAATTAACTTAATATCTTTGCAAAAATTAATTGTAAGTTGTAATAATAATTATAATTTATTATTTTTCTTTTATCTTTTATTTTGCAACTCTTTTATTATAATTGCATTCATCCATAAGTATTGTATATCAAAATTAACTAGAAGAATATTTCTAATTTATTGATTTAAGTTGATATTTTAAGATGTCATAACTTAATCTGGTATAATTGTATTTATTTAGACAGTAAATACCATTTTCATGGACCAGTATTGATTGCTACCATCACCGATGATTT
This sequence comes from Unio pictorum, assembly GCA_030141615.1. Classification (NCBI taxonomy): domain Eukaryota; kingdom Metazoa; phylum Mollusca; class Bivalvia; order Unionida; family Unionidae; genus Unio; species Unio pictorum. Next base: position 7,834,524 of record JARLTB010000007.1, on the reverse strand, counting down.
TTTGAACGTTAACCAAAATTTGGTCTAAATCTCTTTCTTGTACTCTCACATAGGCTGCACTGTGTTTGCAGACCTTATGAGTGTATTTGAATTATTAGGCTGCACTCTTTGTTTGCAGACCCTAGGAGTGTATTTAAATTATTAAGCTGCATTCTGTGTTTGCAGACCCTGTTTCCTACAAGTTACTCAGACAAAGATGTATTTAAATTATTAGGCTGCACTCTGTGTTTGCAGACCCTTGGGGTGTATTTCAATTATTAAGCTGCACTCTGTGTTTGCAGACCCTATTACCTACATGATCAGACAAAGGTGTATTTGAATTATTTTTAATAATTTTTACAAGTTTTTGAACTAATTTTTGGTCTTGGACATGTTAGGTAAGGCCTTGCTGGCAAGTTTATGCAGAAATTATTAGATCTTGTCAAAAATCATTTGGCATGCTTGTTTATTTACATATTTAGATATTGTGAATTTTGTGTGCAATTTTAATCATTTTGTTTGTGACATTCACTCTCAGAATTAGAACTTTTGTCTGTGGTGGGATCATAAATGTGTTCACAGCATGTGTCTTCTAATGATATAATCATATCGATATCAGTATAATCATAATGATGTCATCAGTGTTAAAAGGTATTTGTTAAATGTTCTGAAAGTTATCTAACAATATGGTGTATTACGGAATGTTTTGTAGGCAACACAGTTTTTCTGAACCACTTTGTGCTCAATGTTTTCTGTCCAATTGTTTACTGTTTTATAGCCTATTTAAGTTCCAAGTTCTTATGTAAATGCTTTGACGTGTTCATATTTTTTTAAATAGTACTGGGGTTTTTTTTGTCATTAACAAACTGAAATTGCTTTCTTTTATTATCTTTTCTGTCAGCCTTGTTTGTTTTACTGTTGATTGCATATGTAAGTTTGCTATAAATTTTTGATATTTATTATATGTGCATAAACTAGTAAATGAGGTAAATATTCAGAAGAAACATTATTGAGATTGGAACAAACATTGGAAACTGTTACCAAGTTACATTGAGAAAGTTGATAGAATAACATTCAGAGTTTACACTATTAAGAGATGCAGCAAGATGAAAAATTGATAATTTCAAAGTTTGATGTAATAACTTCTTAAATTTGAGAGCAATGAATTTTCTATCCTTAAGTGCTGGTCATTTATTAATAAAGTTGATAATTTACTCCAATTTAAAAAAAACAAAAGTCCCAAGTAACATAATATGAACATAATATCTATTTACTTTTCATGCCATGGCAATGTTCCAAAAACAGTTAACATACATAAATACATACATATGTAAAACATACATACATAAATACATGTACATTCATATGTACCACAACTTCTAAAACAGCTATGCCTTTGCCAGATATTTTTCCTTAATTGTTAACATAGCTGCCAATTGTTAATGAAATTTATCTTATAAAAGCATTTCAAGTTGATGTTATGTTTCATAAATTAAATCAAAATATTACTGTGGTTTATAAATTGGTGTTACAGAAAATATGTAGTTTTCTTGGGATTTGTAGTTGCTTCTCTCTCTTAATACTGTAGTATTACCCATCCATTGTTCTCTTTTCCCATTTAAGCTATTTATTTTTAAAAGATTTCTTTCATAGAAATTTAGTGTACAGTTCTACACTACAACATTATTTTATGGCATTCCTATGATGTAAAAGAATAATTTTCAGTTAGTAAGGCCTCAGAAACAGAATTTTCTTATCAGACATATTTGAATTTGCTGGACAGTGAACTGGTTCCCAAGATTGCTGGTAATAATGGTTAGATTTGTTGCTTTTTTTTTTTGTCCTTTGATTCTAATTTGGCTTGAAATTTTATGTGTGTTTGATTCTAATTTGGCTTGAAATTTTATGTGTGTTTGATTTTAATTTGGGTCAAAATTTCATGAATGTTTGCATCTAAATTTGATAAATGTTTGACTCTAATTTGGGTCTAAATTTCATGAATGTTTGGGTCAAAATTTGATAAATTTTTTACTCTAATTTGGGTCTAAATTTCATGAATGTTTGGGTCGAAATTTGAGAAATGTTTGACTCTAATTTGGGTCAAAATTTTATGTATGTTTGACTAAAGTTTGGGTCCAAATTTAATGTATGTTTGACTCAAATTTGGGTCTAAATTTAATGTATGTTTGACTCAAATTTGGGTCTAACTTTTATGCATGTTTGACTCTAATTTGGATCTAAATTTAATGTATGTTTGACTCAAATTTGGGTCGAAATTTAATGTATGTTTGATTTCTAATTTGGGTCTAAATTTAATGCATGTTTGACTCAAATTTGGGTCTAAACTTACTGTATGTTTGACTCAAAATTTGGGTGTACATTTTATGTATGTTTGACTCTAATTTGGGTCTAATTTTCATGCATGTTTGACTTAAATTTGGGTCTAAATTTCATGGGTTTTGTGTGCTCTGGCATATTCCCACACATCTCAGTGTGTGATTTGGAGAAATCTACTTACATGTATTAGGATATATACTTTTATACCTGCACATTCATTTGGTTTGATGCTCTAGGGTGATTAAGCAATTTGGAAGCATAATGTCTGAATAATTGTAAGAAGTACTTATGGGTATACCATTACAGTCATTTCATGTCATCCATCACTACATCTGGCAAAATGTAGTGTTTTCGGAGACCTTAGTATGTATGTATATATGTATGTATGTACATATATATGTATGTATATATAAGCATGAATATCTGACTGATCCAGTTGTATTGATGGCATTTTTTAGTCTAAAAGAAAAAGATAACCATTATGAAAAATAGATACCTCTTTTCTCTATATATATAAGGGGTGCTGAAGACCTATAATGTACATATAAATCAAGGTATATACCATACCTATAACTCAGGGTATATTCTTTTGGCTTGGAATCAGTGTCTAAAAGCCTACAATGTACCTTTAAATGAGGGGGGGGGGGGGTTCTGTTCTTTTGGCTTGGAATCAGTGTCTAAAAGCCTACAATGTACTTTTAAATGAGGGGGGGGTCTATTCTTTTGACTTGGAATCAGGGTCTAAGAGCTTATAATGTACCTTTAAATGGGGGTCTATATGCTTTGGGCTTGGAATCAAGGCTTTGGACATTTCCCATAAATTATGTGTAACATACCAGATAAATCCTAATATGTTCACATGTTATAAAACAGTAAATCAGTTGCTTTGTTTGCTGCACATATTATATCTACTTGCATATAATTCAAGTCAAACTTCACAGATTTGATATTACACAATGTTCCAGCTGTTATGGGTCTTAGTAGCTTAATATGTGTAATTAGTAGAATAAAAACATAGACACTGATCATTGTGTGCATTGTGTGATCATGGTAGATCATGGTCTATCTTATTTGTGGTTGGACTTGCCTTAGAAGTGAGCACAGATCGTAATTTACAGGTGTGTAAATATTGTTCACAAAACGGATGAGGGTGGTATGTTGTTAAGAGCAACTAATAATATACTCAGGGTATTGTGTTGTCCACAAAATAAAGAGCATCGCTACCTTTATTTATGTGCAAACTGTATTATATATTAAGTCAATTTTATTATAAATCCACTATTTTTAATGTGGTCATTTGATTTGGCCTTGTTCATCTGTCGAACCATCCATCTATCCCAAGAAACTTGTTAGCATGATTGTGCCAAACCTATTAAGCATAAACATATGAGATGGTCTAATAGGATTTTTAAGTAATTACAACAAAATTTAATGTGAATAGACATATTCTCTAACTTGTTGACTTACACAATTTAGACAGAAACCATGTTAGCATAACTAAGTGAAATGACTTGAGGCAGAATATAAAAATCAGTAGGTATTATTTGTATCCATACCTTGTTCAAGCCAATTTAAAGATTTGTCAACGTTTTAGAAATTTGTTGTCTCGTAACTTCTTCTGTAGTGGGGTTTTACAAATACATATCTTTTTGTTGTCACCAGATTCAGCATCATATTACATAGCAGGACATATATGCATCTATGAATTGGTATGCAGCAATGACAGTGAATGTGTAAGAATAACATGAAATATTCATCATGTTTATTGTTGTGGAGGGGTGTTAGGTAGTGTGTGTGGTCATTTTTGTATGTAGTAGATGTGCAATCTGAAAGCCCACTGATATCAGATATTAAGTTGTATTATTTTGATATTACCTTTTTCAGTTATAAATGCAGATTTGCTCTTTTTTTTCCTTTCTTGTATAGCTGTTGTTTTTATGGTAATATTGGTTCATCCCGGTTGTTGTTGTTATTGTTGTTGTGGGGTTTTGATGCCATTTTTCAGCACATGATAGGTTATATATGGCTTTAAACCCTACAGCAACAACAACAACATAGACCAGAAGAACATATGGGATGATACTTTGCATATCATCCATTACCACATGTTTTATTAATTTTTCTGCTTCTAAAAGGGGCCCCAAGTGGCTGAGTGGTCTCAAGCACTATCTGGTATGGATCACTGCCATCTCACCTCTATCTGCATGGGTTTGAGTCTCATTTTCGGCCAATGTGGATATGTGAGAAAGCTTGCCGGTAGCTTCTCGTGGGTCGGTGGTTTTTTCTGGTGGTTTTCCTGGGTTCTTCCTCCACCATTAATAGTTGCCACCATGTATGGTCTATCATATGCTGAAAAATGGCAGTAAACCCTACAACAAGAACAACAACAACTGCTCCTAAACAACATAGAGGATTGCCATGAAACTTTGCAATCACATTCACCTCATCACATAGCTGTTCCTAAATGGAAAACAGCAGCTGCTCAAGCATTTATTATAACAGCCACAGAAGCCTTTGAAAAAATATAAGTTTGTTAATACTATTCATTTTAAGTGGATAGTCATTTCAACATGGTGTTTTAACTAAAAGACTCCTTATGGTGTCTAGTTGGTCATTGATAAAAAATCATGCTGATCTGATGTACAGTATGGCTGTGAGACAGTGGCCATCTTGAAAATCTTGTTATCACTACTTCTAAATGACAAGTCATCATAATTGAAAAATGGAATGTCTGACCGCCAGAGATCAACTTGAAAAGATTGTTTTCAGTACTTTTAAGTGGAAAGTTAATTTGATACTGAGTTTTTCATGAGAAGGATTTTTTGAGTAACTTTTGTTACTTTACAAACTACATATTTGATAATTTACTAATGCAGCAAGCACACTTACTTGTTTGTGCACATCTCACAAATTCTCTTGCACAAGCACATGACAGATGGGTTGAATTAAGTATATCTGTCAGTGCTAACAGCAAGTACCGGAAGTGTTTATTATATGTCACATAATGTTCTCTAAGAGACAGCGGCAAGAAGTGGATTAAGAAATTAAAGACAGATGTATCCTGAACAGATGACCCAGCTGTGCTCAGATTTTAGAGATAAAATAAATTCAAAGAATCCATTGAGTGTATATTATACCATACACTGGATTTTCTCCTGAAATGCTGTTAAACCTGTTGTGGATCCATCTCTAATGCTTGCAAACTTTTTTTTAATGCTGATAGTTTTGGTACATGCATGTCTCTGTTATTGCATGATCTCGTAAAATTATTACAATCTGGATCTCACAGTGCTCAAATTGTTGTATATTTGTGGAGATTGTTTATATGTATAATCATAATAATTATACATGCATTGCAATATCATTTCTTTGTCGAGCCCAACTGCACAGTTCCAATTTCCATTGCATAATGCACTGGCAGATCTGGGTCTGTGCAGTTTATCAATAGAACAAAAAACATAAAACCTTGATCTATAGCACATTAAGTGACAGTAGATTTGGGTCTATGTTGTTTGCATTTGAACTCAAATTATATATGGTATATAATCGAGCATTGATACTAAATTAGGATTTTGTTGGACTTTCATTTAACGCTGCATATAAATGTCACTAGGATCATATATCAGAATTACCTACTGGTTTTTACCTGTCAGTGGAGATATTTTTGATAAAATTTGAAATGCATTTTTTAAAAAGATTTTACAGAATTTTGTCAAAATTGTGAAAGTAGTACCATGATATATATATATATATATATATATATATATATATATATATATATATATATATGAATGACCTGGCTGCATTTTCAAATATTTATAAAGAACTGTATTCCATATTATTAGGTCATACTGGATACCTGTCACACTGCTATGTCTTTAATCTATTAAAAATAGCAAAAAGAAGAAAAATAAATCAAACAAGATACATTTTGAAAGAGGTAATTTAGTTATTGATTAATACTAGATATTTTCTTACAACACTTGTTCTGTACATGGTGGCATTTCATACCGCCTTTTTCATGAGCTGCCTTAGTATTTTTTTTTAGTAATAAACACAGTATACCTGAAAAACATTTATACAGTCTATATGCCAATTTATAACTTGGAAAAGCTAGACTTGGTAGATCTGTACTACATATTCTTTATAGCTACAAGAAAAACAATGATGATGGCACTCCAGTTGTGCTGCACTCACTGTGATGTGTTCTTGGCCCATTCATCTACTGGGACAACCCTAGCAATCAGAAATTACTTGCTGAACTACTTGCCATTTTTATTTTCCCAGATTATATGAAATTTCTTTGTAGACCTTAATCAGAGTGGATATTGCCTAGTTATGGACACTGTCTGTTATAATAGTCATCATATTGGAAAATAATCAGACAAACCGTTTCCAAATAAAAATAATGATTTTCTGTATATAAAAAAAATAATGCCATAATTGGATCATCAAGTACATGCTTTAGTAGTTTTGACATTCTGTATTATTTTTTGCATTCAATGAAGAAGGAATCAATTAATTGCAATAAATTCTTGTCCAGACTTATCTTTCTTTAAATTAGCAAAGTAACTAGATGTAGCATGCATTAAGGCTTTAATGTAACTTGTAATCTCATTGGCTTAAACTTGGCTGGCTTAAATACCCTTGAAATTTGCATTAAGTGTTGATGTCGTTTTAAACATTTTTATTAAAATGCTTAAACTCTCTGACTGATTAAGTTATCCCTTTCTTGCTGCATTGCCATATTACCAATGACACTTGATAAAATCAGGGGCAACATATCACCCACACTGATCACTCAACTTTGATTGGACATGTACAATATATATATATATACACACACATAGCAAGTTTTATTCGTTTTATTGTAGAGTGAATAGAAACCATAGAAACCAGGGTGTATGTCAGCTTTCTATAAGGAACAACTGCAAGGCAGTGGATTTTAAAATTCTAGTTGGCTTTTGCAGTTGTTGAGTCAGTTCTTAGTTTTCGTCTTCTAGGTACTGATAAGGAAAGTTAATAGTTTTAATTAAAGTTGTCACGACAGTTCTTTTTCTATCATTTTTAGAACTTATAATTTAATTGAGACAATAGAGCTTGTGTTTTGCTGACATAGCATTAAACCAAGTAATGTACATTACAGACCTAATTACCCACTGCAACATTAATGTCCATGAGTAATGTCATAGTTAATATAAGAAAACATGGGTGTTTGATTAAGACCAATCAATATAATAAATAGGTCATATATTCAGTCTATAGCATTAAATGTAGATCGACTGAAACATTTTAAGATGGTTCACTTGGACCCACTGAGTTTAAGCTGTTGATGTTCCATTGTTAAAGTACATGTATTTGATTAAGGATACTGACCACCTTTTAAAGAACCTGAAATTTCTTAAGCTTTTCCAGTCATTATTTACTTTTTATTTAAAATCTACCTAACTTAACTCTAAATGAGCTATGAAGTCAACTGTGATATAACTTTATATTATTTGTGTCCAGTTTAATTCAATATTTGCAGGATAATAGAGTCTATAGTACATGTACAATGAATGTAGTTTTTTTTCATACTGTTAATTTTTATTACATAGTTATCCATGTAAATTTTATTTATTAAACATTTTGTTGTTACTTTAATACAGATTACACATAAAATTGACATGAAACACTTTTTATTTTCTTTCTCAATTGAGACTTGGAAAATAAATATTGTGTTTTAAACATTTTACCTATTTAGGCTAAAGTCCAAGTGTTATTATGGCTTGGCCCTTTATCAGTCTGTATGTTGAGTATTTTATATTATGCATGTGGCAACAGTTTTTTGATGCTACTGTAGATGCTGTAGTTTTTCTTAATCCTAGTTATTACACTGGCATCATCTGATCTCAGATAGGTTTCAGAGAGATATGGCATGCATATTTATTATATCAAGCATTTCTCTGAACAGTATTCAGTTTAACTTTGCATATAAGCTCCCATCATCAAGATCTAAGATAAGTTTGATTTTGAGCGACATCCATGCATATTAATGAGGTGATCTTCCAATCAGTTGACTTCACTTGTTAGCTGTTTGCACCCTAGATGTTGCATTATGGGTAGTTTTTGGAAAACAGGTCTGCATCATTAAGATCTCACACGAGTTCAGTTATGTGCAACTTTCATGAATCTCAATGAGCTAATAAGTATGAAATTAGTTAAGCTGTATACTGTTATTTCTCAATTGAATATATTTGTTTGTGCATTCTATAGGCTGACATCATCAACATCTAAAGATAATGCGAGTATAAACAACAGCTCTTTTATGTATGGGGTGATTGATATCTGACTGGCTTCACATTTTACTTTTCTTGAGGCTGTATTTCAGAAAAGATATTGATTAAACTTATGAGCCACATTTGTGTATACTATAAAAGTGATCTCGCACCTTATTGGTCAAATGTGCTGCCACTTGAGAGAGTACAAGCAGATTATAATGCAGTTTGTTATGTAAGCTAAAAACAAGATCTAAAGTGAGTTTGATTATGGGTGACATCTTTCCGTATCAATGCAGTAATAGTGCATCTGATTGGGTAAGCTTGTAACATCAAAATCTCAACTAATTTGATTATGGTAAACATTTTTTGCATAATGGTGAAAATAATTTAGACTCGATAGATCATTCAGAATGAAAAAATATCAAACATTATTTGTTAGTATATTTATGCATGCCTGAAAACCTTTAATGTAATACCAAAGGACACATTGGGCCATTTCAGTTATACAAACTAGGTGTATGTTTCCAGACCCACTTTGGCCTCTTTAAGTGTAGGAATTTATTTTTATTTTCACTAACAATTATTATGGTACATGAATAAAGATAAATGTTCCTGATTTATACAGGTTGGATTTTTTTGTTGGTCAGCTTGTTTTGATGTTGTTTTCTTACTGCTTTTTTTTAACAGCAGTAACAATTGGTTATTGAAATTATTTTAATTGTCAATTATTTCCTATTTGGTCTGTGGAAATTTAAAATCAGAATATGCATATTTCATAAAGCTTTGTTTAAATTTATTTTATCAATAAATTTCCTTATGTGAATAGATAGTGTACCACACGACCTCCTTAACAAATAGACGTACTGTACCATGTTTGCTTAAGATCATATATGACTGCATTTTAAAAATTTGTTGATAGTTCTGACTACCCTAAGTTTGGCAAATTAGGAGATATTGATATAATTTCATCCTCTGTGTTTTATGTCATTTTCAATAAGGTAGAACAAGGGAAGTTAACAAAACAAATTAATTTAAACTGGAAATTCCCTTTTTTTAATTACATCTTTTACAAATTTAAACACTGACATAATTAATATTTTATCTGAATGGAAAGAGTTTCTGCTGTAATAATTTTTTTAATTTATTTAAGATATTTTGACTGAATCGGCAATTAAATATCTCTGGTTGTCAATGTCACCATTGAGACCTGATTTATAGCTATTCCTGCCCTGTTATTTGTCACTGAAGCTTTGAAAGTCTAACTTTTAAGCAGAAGCCTTTTTATTTTGAATAATAGATTAACAGTTATCAAGGGCAGAATGATTTATGCCGTTATTACCTTTGAGTTCTAGCATTGTAATATTTCACTGAAAACAGAATATATATCACATATTAAACAGCTACTGTTATAACTATGTATTCAGTAAGTTTCCAAAATTCTTTTTATTGAAATTAATAGAAGTTGGACTAATTTTATATAAATGATGAAATGTATGGGCTATTTTTTGGGAATTAAAAGACACGTTTTCCTTATTTGTTCTATTTACTGTCAAAATCTTTGCTTTATTAGTACCCTCTTGCCTACAGCAGTGTATATGTTATCTGTCTTATAAACAATAGTACATATACCCAAAGTCTTACCAATAATACTATGAAAGCCCAGTGTCTTACCAACAATGCTGTGAAAGCCCAGTGTCTTACCAATAATACTATGAAAGCCCAGTGTCTTACCAATAATACTATGAAAGCCCAAGATCATACCAATAATACTGTGAAAACCTAGTGTCTTACCAATAATACTGTGAAAGCCTAGTGTCTTACCAATAATACTATGAAAGCCCAGTGTCTTACCAATTATACTGTGAAAGCCCAGTGTCTTACCAATAATACTATGAAAACCCAGTATCATACCAATAATACTGTGAAAGCCTAGTGTCTTACCAATAATACTATGAAAACCCAGTATCATCCAATAATACTATGAAAGCCCAGTATCATACCAATAATACTATGAAAACCCAGTATCATACCAATAATACTGTGAAAACCCAGTGTCTTACCAATAATACTACGAAAACCCAGTATCATACCAATAATACTGTGAAAGCCTAGTGTCTTACCAATAATACTATGAAAACCCAGTATCATCCAATAATACTATGAAAGCCCAGTATCATACCAATAATACTATGAAAGCCCAGTATCATACCAATAATACTATGAAAACCCAGTATCATACCAATAATACTGTGAAAGCCCAGTGTCTTACCAATAATACTATGAAAACCCAGTATCATACCAATAATACTATGAAAGCCCAGTGTCTTACCAATAATACTATGAAAGCCCAGTCTCTTGCGAACAATAGTGTGAAAGCCCAGTTTCGTACCAATAATACTGTGAAAGCCATGTGTCTTACCATTAAAACTGTGAAAGCCCAGTGTCTTACCAATAGTACTGTGAAAGCCCAGTCTCTTGCCAATAATACTATGAAAGCCCAGTGTCATACCACTAATACTATGAAAGCCCAGTGTCATAACACTAATACTATGAAAGCTTAGTGTCTTACCAGCTACTGTGAAAGCCCAGTTTCATACCAAAAATACTATGAAAGCCCATTGTCTTACCATTAAAATTGAAAGCCCAGTGTCTTACCAATATTACTGTGAAAGCCCAGTTTCATACCAATAATACTATGAAAGCCAAGTGTCTCACTATTAAAACTGAAAGCCCAGTTTCATACCAATAATACTATGAAAGCCCCGTGTCTTACCAATAATAATATGAAAGCCCAGTGTCTTACCAACAGTACTGTGAAAGCCCAGTGTCTTACCAATAATAATATGAAAGCCAAGTGTCTTACCATTAAAACTGAAGGCCCAGTGTCTTACCAATAGTACTATGAAAGCCCAGTTTCATACCAATAATACTATGAAAGCCCAGTGTCTTACCAATAGCACTTTGAAAGCCCAGTTTCATACCAAAAATACTATGAAAGCCAAGTGTCTTACCATTAAAACTGAAAGCCCAGTGTCTTACCAATAGTACTGTGAAAGCCCAGTTTCATACCAATAATACTAAGAATGCTTAGTGTCTTCCCATTAAAACTTTTTAAAGCCCAGTGTCTTACCAATAGTACTGTGAAAACCCAGCGTCTTACCAATAATACTGTTAAAGTCCAGTGTCTTACCAGCAGTACAGTGAAAGCCCAGTGTCTTACCAATAATACTGTAAAAGCCCAGTCTTACCAACAATGCCGTGAAAGCCTAGTGTATTACCAACAGTACTGTGAAAGCTCATTGTCTTACCAACAATACTGTAAAAGCTCAGTGTCTTACCAACAATGCTGTGAAAATCCAGTGTCTTGCCAACAATACTGTTATGTGCCCAATGTCATATACAAAATATCCTCATATACCCATTCTCTTACCAATCATGTCAACATTTATATCCATTCCCAGTGTCTGATCAATGATATTACATGTAACCAGTGAGTTATCCACAATATCACATACAAACCATGCCCAGTTCATTATCAACAACATTAAACATATCCAGTGATTAGTAGTACACATGCCCAGTGTCTTGTCCACAATAGTAAACGTGGCATGTGTTTTACAAATGATACTGTGCATCCCATGTGTCTTGTCAGCAATAGTGTGCATGTCCAGTGTTTTATCATCAATAGTGTGTATGCATAATGTTTTATGAGCAATAGTTTGCATGCTTAGTGTTCTGTGCATTACTAGTGTTTTATGAGCAATAGTATGCATGTTCAGTGTCTAATCAACAAACGTTTACATGCTTTTGTTCTTATCAACAGTAGTGTGCATGCTTAGTGTCTTGTCAACAATACTGAGCATGCCTAGTGTATTGTCAACAATACTGTGCATGCTTATTGTCTTGTCAACAATACTGTGCATGCTTAATGCCTTGTCAGCAATACTGTGCATGCTTAATGTCTTGTCAACAATACTGTGCATGCTTATTGTCTTGTCAGCAATACTGTGCATGCTTAATGTCTTGTCAACAATACTGTGCATGCTTAATGCCTTGTCAACAATATTGTGCACGCTCAGTGTCTTGTCAACAATAATGTGCATGCTCAGTGTCTTGTCAACAACAATGTGCATGCTTAGTGTCTTGTCATCAATAATGTGCATGCTTGATGTCTTGTCAACAATACTGTGCATGCTTAGTGTCTTATCAACAATACCGTGCATGCCTAGTGTATTGTCAACAATACTGTGCATGCTCAGTGTCTTGTCAACAATAATGTGCATGCTCAATGTTTTCAATACTCTGCATGCTTAATGTCTTGTCAACACCAGTGCACATGATCTGTATCTTGTCAACAATACTGTGCAAACCCAAAGTCATATTGATAATAGTGTATATGGCTAGTGTCTTGTCAATAATATTCTGCATTTCTGGCGTCTTGTCAACAACAGTATATGTGCTCAGTTTATTATCAATTATAGTATGTTGTATACATGTTGACATAATTGAATGAGCAAGAACTTTTTGCCAGTGGCCTCTTAAGCAATGATATATATAGTAATGGTAGCTATGTCAGAATGCATGAGCGGCATTTGGGCGACTGCCCCAGGACCCGATCTTGAGGGGGCCCCGCACTTAAGGCATAAGGTCGTACTTATGAGTTTGCCATCACCAGCCCAGGCCCCATATTCCCCCCCCCCTCCTGTATTCCTCATGCCAGCTCTGTCAGAATGTATATTGTTTAGTCCATTTAACCAACCGCAATCTTGGCTATACTCAAGAAATCAAGATATTGTATTTTATTTGTCAGATTTCATGACAAACTTGGTCTCTACATCGGCATGTATGATTTAAATGATGATCTCATTTGGTCTTAACAATAAGACTTGTTGCACTTGACTCAGTAATCACGGTAGTCCAATGAAATTATATTTGACGTCTTAAAGGTAATTTCAAGCTAACTAGCAGCAGTTTTCAACGTTATATTCGCCTTGTGGCTGCTGGCATAAAGAAGCTATTAGTCATGATGCACGTGAATTATGAGACACGATCTGCAAGGCAAGGTCAAGAGTAAACACGGTGAAAGGTAGGTAGGTTACGAAAAGACATTTAAGTAACGGACTCCATGTTTTAATGTGGCCCGTTGTCGCCTAATGATTCACATACCTATAACGGTTAATAAAGATAACTCCAACGATTCAGGTGGAGACCGCGATGGTTTAGTTGTTAAGGTCTTGGTATATTTACCAGAAAGGGACAGAATTCGATTGGCATCCGTGGATCATTCGGCTTGCTTCAGCATAGCATAGGCTTACACTAGTATCCTATAAAAGCGACAAACGTCGTTTGCTATGTTATACATTCGCATTTAAAAACATAAGAAATGATATATCAATAGATTTATCTTTTTTTTTGTTTTTCTCATCATTAATGAACATATCATTACAGTTTGAAAAAGGGACAAACTGGGAAACGTAGCTTGTAAAGATGATGTTATCTTTATTTTTACGTTATGCTGTCGCACATTTGCATAACTCACAGCCAAAAATATCTTTGCTGTATTTTGGTGGATTGCCACAATCCAGCCGGCAATTCATAAAAGTACATCCTGGAGCTTTTGGTCCAAATGTTCCACCTACTGCAACTGAAATGACGTCAAAGGCGACAAGAGATTATTAATAATACATTAAATTGTGCACATTAGAAAGCATGTCCTAATCACAATACTAGGAACACTACATGAATAGTCTACATACTAATAAATAAACATAATATATGTAGAACAAAGTTAATACGTAAGTGCCATCAAATATTTGAAGAAAAAAAAAATTTCTCAATGCAAACAATTATATCCTTTTGACTACTTCTTATTGGTTGACTGACCACCTATCCTAGTCCTGAAACTGTGCCAAGAAAGAATGCGTCAGGTGTTATCCCACCCAATGGAGAGGAAGAGAGAAAACGAGACGCTTGTATCTTAATGACTAAACTCAGTTCACATCGAGCTACCGTGCTCAAACCGACATGGAATCCATTATTATTTAGTGCCTATGTGACTGTAACAGAGGCGTAGCTAGAGTGTTTGGAACCCGGGGACATGGCTCATTTTTACGCCCCATCCCGTCAACTCTGAAACCCATTATTCCACATACAACCTATTTCAAGGCCCATTTTGGCACCCCTACTAGTCAGGCGCCAGGAAACATCTGTCCCCTTCTGCCCCCCCCCCCCCCCCACCTCCCCGCAGCTATGCCTCTGGACTGTAAAGATCTACACGAATCTTGTTAGTAATGACGTAAACTGTAAAACTTCGATATATCAATGGATAAGAAAGAGTAGTTTGTTTGATGTTTTTCTTTAAAAGAACTACAAGCAGCCTTAGCAGAAATATATATTCGGTCATTGACCTAAGGTTTTAGTTTTACTTTTCCTTCCACAGGTGAATTGTACAAGATTTCTAAGGTCAATGATTGTGTGTTTTCAATAGCTTACCTGTAAAAGAAGTACTCCCTGTAGATGGCGAATGGTATATGGTTGAAACATTCCCTGTATTGGAGACTGGTGATAGAGTCGATGTTACATCAACAGATTTCGTTGTCCATTTGGAATTTGTAGATGGCTGTGATTTTGAGATATTATCAGTGTTGTTGACCTGTTTCCCAATTATCAAGTTAAACACATTGTGGCATTATCGCCGAAAGAAACCATTAGATATTCAGTGAATCAGGGTGTTATCTTTATATCTATTTTTAAGGAATGGAATAAAATACAGAGATAGACAAACTGGTGGAAATATCCATATTCAAATTTGGCTTTCAAACAAAATAATGTGATCCGCAAAAATCGACCCAGCTACACGTAGCTAGTAAATCTGCCATACGTCTGTACTTGTAGTTAACTATATTAGCTATTATATACTACGTTGTACGTGCTGTGTATAGTTAACTATATTAGCTATTACATATTACGTTGTACGTGCTGTATATAGTTAACTATATTAGCTATTACATACTACGTTGTACGTGCTGTATATAGTTAACTATATTAGCTATTACATACAACGTTGTACGTGCTGTATAATGTGCACGGAAAATATACAGGTATATCTTGAAAAGATAAACCTGATGTAAAACTATAGTTGTTTTTGTCAAATTTAATTGTTAAGAACAAAATATTGAAATGAAGATCATCAAATGAGAATGAAAGCAAGTATTAGATTTCTTAAACATATATTATACCATTAGGCTTAATGTATTTGTACTGTAACTGTAAACGCAGAAATAGTGTATTAGTGTATTTACTTGTTTGCTTGACGATTATATTAGTGTTGTTTCATTGGGTTTAACACCTTTGTTTAGCTCGAGATAGGCTGTACATGGTGGCCAGAATAACAGGTGGAGGAAAAACCCGGGAAAAGTGCGACTGGCAATTTGTCGTGCCCGCGATTTGAACTCGTGCTGACTAAGGTAAGATTGGTAAAGGCGAACGCTTTAGACCACTCGGTTACCTGGAGTCCCGATTATATTAAAATTGTTGACGATGAATGTTACAAAAATATCTTCATCATCCTAATTAGTATAGTCCTTAACTATTACTTCATTATTATTATTATTATTATTATTATTATTATTATTATTATTATTATTATTATTAGTGGTAGCAGTATTGTTGTAAGCACTAATTTATGTCTCATTTACAACGCATAGTTACGTTTGATAATCCATAAAACCTAAGATACCTTTGTAAGTAATGAAGAAAGCATTCCAGCATTATCGGTTATGTGCGATAAATGTATTGTACTTCTTGCAGTTGTATAGGAAAACGCACGCGTTCCTGTATAGGCTGTCGAAGTACTTGCAGAAGTTGCTGCAAGACAGTAGAAAAAATATTGTGCATGAATAAAAAGCATACTACACTTTAAGTTCACTCAAAAATAAGCCATTTTCTTTTTTTTTTTAAAAAGCCGTACTCTGATATTTAGCATCATCGAGTAGAAAATATAACTGATACATAACATATACAACGGAATTAAGTGTGGTACGTGACAATCGCAATATAGGGAAAAATATATGTGCATGTAGACAAGTGGACATATGTAATTAATATATTCATCAATGCCATCCGAATATATTATTCGATACTGTACATTTCTGATTGCAATCCAGGCACGTTACTCACTTGGACATTTAGCTGGGTATGTGTGTGTGTATATATCCTTGCATAAGCTGCTGCAAGACAGTATAAAAATATTGTGCATGAATAACAAGCATACCACACTTTAAATATACTCAAAAATATGCCATTTTCTTATTATATATATATATATATATATATATATATATATATATATATATATATATATATATAATATATATATATATATATATATATATATATATATATATATATATATATATATATATATATATATATATATATATATATATATATATATATATATATATATATATATAAATATATATATATATATCAGATACTTAAATATCAATCCCATATAACATGGAAACCTTTTCATGTTGTCACAATATCACGAAACATGCACAGCTACAACCGTCACAGGCTACAAGATTGAAAGTTTTCTCCTAATAATTCTAACTAATGTCCTTTAGTTACGTAATATAAAAGTTACTACAGTTCATTGATTTTTAAGCGCATAACAATGTGGGCTCGAAGCTTAATTATATTCGACTTAGAACTTGCCTGGTACCCTAACATTCACATCCTCTATATCCTGTGTCTGTAGAAGAAAACTGGTTAGATCCGTCATGTGTATTATTCTATACAGTTTCGCGAATGCGATACATATAATTGGTACTTCTGCTACTGCGTTATGACCGAATATATACTTCAAAGCTTAATTTTACATGGACTTCAAAAGTTATATCAATTCCTTAAATAAATTAAATTTGCAGCGGTCCATAATAGCGAAAACACTGGGTCCTTATGATGCTATGTCATAAAAAATTTAACAGTCCAAAAGAAATGTACGGTAATGAACCGAATATTTATCAATGAATTATGTCCATAGTGGAATATAGTCGTAAAAGCAGACCGACAAAGGGGACTAATTGGAATCGCTGTCAGACTTTCGTTTAGTCTTGAAAAATGATATGGCTGTTTTCTTACATTCTACAGACAAATACTTGCAGGTATCTTACCTGTCACACATTTGCATATCGGACACGAGTTGTAATCAAATGTCACGCATAGGTATAAGGGCTCACACTGATCTGGAAATGGCGGACACTTCCCTGTGAATGAATCAAGCAAACAACGCTCTACTGTTGTACATGTAACCACTTGGATTCGTTTAACACAGTATGGCGATGTAAATTATAACAATATGCAATTTCAGTTCATTCACAAAATTCACGAAAACTATTTACTCAAACAAACCTTTGAGAAAGAGCGAATACAATTCATATCAATTAAGGAAAGGGGAGACGATAGTGACATTGGCCGTGAAACAGCTGAGTTATACACTAGCATCGTGGGGTATTTAAAATTTGCAGGAAACTCGTGACTTTAGTGAACACGTTATTCTACATACTTGTATAATGATTGGAGCTTACTGCATTATTACTGGCATCATAAACTGTAAAGATATAGCGTGCATTGGGAGTTTTATATGAATCATTACGAATTTATTGATATTTGTCAATATCAGATTTCAGTAGTGAATGCCATCCTACAGGTTGTACTTGTTTTAAATTTGCTCTCATTCAAAATATACACCACTGGAGAAGTTCGAATGCTTTTGAATGTACTTACCGAAGACTGCATAAATGCCCCTCTCTGCCATAAAATAGTATAATGCAAGAAAAGCTGAAATAAAAAAGATGCAAAGTACATTTCGCAAATGACTGAAGGAAAGTAAAATTACACCTTAGTTCTAATATTACGTCTACTGCCTGACTTGTACCGTTTATTTTAAACGATTATGATTATATGACAGTAATAATCGAACATAAATAAAATCCACATTGGCTTTATTTTGTACGATCTTATTCTTAAAATTTTAATCCCCAAACTGACTTGCCGCATTTGAGACATTTGCTAAGGAGTAGTACCCATTTAAATTGACATACAAGGGATCTTTTTACAGAACATGTCAGCTTTGTTGGGCCAATCATTAATTCACAGAAGAAGTATGAACAGTTAAACCAGGTAAGACCATTTTAATCATTAAGGTTCAGCCAGGTCAGTGTCCATTGAATACGTAGCAAGAAAGTTATCCTGCTGATATTTGCTTACCTATAGGATTCATTTTTCGTTGCCTTTGACCTCCAAAATGTTGTACAATCCGAAACAGCACAGCTTTCCTTGATATATAACTGATTGAGCTCCTATGCCACGCCTACACCAAATATGTTCGAATGAATTCTGACTTAAAGAAAATATTGTAACAAAGTTTACTCCCAAAAATCCTATTCAGATACTGTCCAAAATTGATTATCAGTTGACATGTCCTACTTATGTAACGTCCTCTAGGAAGGGAGGATAACCTGGTCTTAGTACGTGTCATCACGTTTGTTAGCAGTCTTTCCAATGTGTTATATTTACTTTGCTGAAAGAATCAGTGCTTACTACAACATGTTAGCCATGTATCGTGTTAGATTAATGCCCCATGGAATCATTAATGATTTACCTTTTTAAGTTTATTTTGCCTATACATCGTATATAGAATAGGAAAGACGCTTCATCCCAGATCCTAATATGTTTTAAATTCAAGGAAATGTGTTTTAAAATAATTGATGTATTGAACCAATTTAATTTGGATTTATATGATATCGATATATCAGGACATTAAGAAAATATGAGTGTTAACACGACACTTTTATTTATAAAAATACAGACCCCCACCACATGCAAGCAAGTTAATACTATATAATATATACATGCAAAATTAAATGCAATAGCAAGACAGGAAGAAATGGTCATGACAAAGAAAGCTTAGACTTATTAATAAGGAAATATTTTATCGGTATTAACATATTATGTCCCATACATACTGCTATATCAAAATATTTACCATTAAATTGCATGCAATATTGAATGAGAAGAAAGCAGTAATTAAAAATAAAATTTGATTAACAGGTCAACAAATTAAATATATATGTAGGAATTTCGTCCATGTACAAATTTACAGCAGATTTGCAAGGAATAATATCAAACTTTTCTCTTTCAACAAACAAATTTATGGAAATCACGTGAATGAAAAGGAAAGAAGCGAATGACTTTGGCGATGAAACATTAAAAAAATCAGTGTATAGTTTGTATTTTAATGGAACGTTTATGTCATCCTCATTTGCAATGATGTAGACAAGAGATACAGAAAGCTTTCAGATGAAACTCTAATCTATGTTTTGGTTTTCAGTTGGGCAACACCAGATCAATATTTGGAAAAAGCTGATTTACGAAGTTTCCACATTGTATTCAGTTTTAAAAATTAGCAATGGTCTGAATATATTTTAATTATAAGTACAGATATTTCCAATTTGTCACATACTGATATAGTGTGGTTTCTGCTATATATTTTACCAGTATGGGACGACACTTTCCGAGTACTTTAGTACTATTAAGCTTATTATCAATAAAGCGACACCATATTTTACATAATCCACTTGACTGGTTACTCGAACAAATTAAAATATACTTATGAAGACAGCTTGTTTTCATGCTTAAGATACGGTTCAATCATCTAAATGCACATTTCCAAACCTCTGTATTCAGATGCGAGAAACTTATGTGTACTTAGCAACAGCTAGAAAAGTTTAATTGCCTTATATTGGATAGCATGCAGATTTCTTTCTGAAATTAACAATATTTCTCTTGTAATCGTCTACAGAAGTAATTTTTACATCGCAACAACGATGTAGTGCAATTAACAAACATCAATAAATCATTTTCATTTCAGTAAGCAGTATTTTGTCGTTAGTTTACAACACCAAAAATGACATTTTCATTATTAATATCAATATCTACAAACTTGATATTCATAACTAACTTTTATTGATAAACACATGTATCGGTGGTAAAAGACAGCCTTGCCTAAAACCAGAATTATCATTTAGCCATTCTGTGGCTGAACAATTGTCCTGATGCAAAGACGAAACCCATTCATACAGAGTTTTTTGCGCTATATGCGCTGTTTCTTCCTTATGGAAAACCCAATATCTTAAGAAGTATTTTACGGAGTTTTCTTCTAATAATTTGATCGTAGGGTTTATGTACGTCTATAAAAGCACAGAAGAAAGATGACCCGGGCCTTTCTCCGAT
Organism: Unio pictorum; assembly: GCA_030141615.1. NCBI lineage: Eukaryota > Metazoa > Mollusca > Bivalvia > Unionida > Unionidae > Unio > Unio pictorum. Next base: position 7,813,648 of record JARLTB010000007.1, on the reverse strand, counting down.
ATTTGTGAGACTGATTAGGGAAAGCATAGAAGGAAGATGATCCAGGGCTTTCTCCAGTATTTGTGAGACTGAATAGGGAAAGCACAGAATGATGATGATCCAGGGCTTTCTCCGGTATTTCTGAGACTGAATAGGGAAAGTACAGAAGGAAGATGACCCAGGGCTTTCTCCGGTATTTGTGAGACTGAATAGGGAAAGCACAGAAGGAAGATGACCCAGGCCTTTATCCGGTATTTGTGAGACTGAATAGGGAAAGCACAGAAGGAAGAATACCCAGGGCTTTCTCCGGTATTTGTGAGACTGAATAGGGAAAGCACAGAAGGAAGAATACCCAGGGCTTTCTCCGGTATTTGTGAGACTGAATAGGGAAAGTAGTGCTACCCTTAGTTGTGAAAACAGTTATGTTAATACATGAACCTATACGATATTTCAGACCACAACGTAAGTCACTGAAGTCAACGGTACAGAGTTTGGACATAGATGAGGCTAGTTCTATTTATATATACTAAAAATTACTGTTATGTCATTAATGCTGCATATTATAATATTAATCTTAATACTATACCTCATACTGTAAATATAAAGTGGATATCGAAACCAAAATTGCTGGGAAGGAAAGATACAGTGGCATTATTTTCCAACAGCCCAAAGATGGACTTTGCTTGCTCTGCCTTGCTTTTGTCTTATAATTTCCTAATTACAGATTCTGATATACGCTGATTTAAAATTGGATCAGCAGTGGGATATTTAGTAACTCAATATAGCTATCCCTCGTTTGGCCTGAATTATTTTCTTATTTTAAAAGACTACTCTTATCTCCCTTCTATCTTTTGCGAATGACTGTCACGCCTTTGCTAACACTTTCATATCACATCACCACTTCTATCAGAAAAGCAACTTAAACCTTCACGTATTTAAAGGTAAATTTATTCGGAGCATAATATTATCTTGACTGAGCTGGCCGTTATTATTATTATTATTATTATTATTATTATTATTATTATTATTATTATTATTATTATTATTAATTTTAATTATTATTATTTATTAATTATTATTTATTTAGTTATTATTATTATTATTATTATTAATTTTAATTATTATTATTTATTAATTATTATTTATTTAGTTATTATTATTATTATTATTATTATTATTATTATTATTATTATTATTATTATTATTATGTTGACAGGACTCTACCCAAACATTTTTGTCCGGGACCAATTGTAAATCCGTATGTATGTAATATTAATAGGAATCAGAAAACCGAACTTCAACTAGTCTGATATAGATAATTACTTTTTAGATACAAAATCTGAGCAATGACAGTTATTAAAGGTATGGGGGGGGGGATTGAGACCTAACAATTTTTTTTTTAAATAGGCCACCTTTCTTTTTAAAATATCAGTTCACTCTGTGACTAGAGCTTTTTTCCCCATCAAATTCCACTCGAGGAGAGATAACTGTACTTCAGGTAAAGTGGGACACTTCAACATGCGTATCAACTTGAGTGGAATCATTCTCAGTCAAGACTTGATAAGGTAAAATATCCCTTGTAGTGCCAGAGAACAAAATAAACACTTAACGTACGTGACTAGGTTTGTGTATTTTTATGGGGTCTACACTGCCCGATCATAAGTAAAGGCGATAATAGACTGGATTTCTAACAATACTCATTACTGTAATGGTTCTACTATGCACAAAACACGTTATCGTTTTTGCGGATCCAAAAGGACACCCTAGATTATTTGAAGATACTTTTATAATTGAGATATATTGTTCTTGTTGTTCTGCTCTTCAAAAACTATTTGACATGGTCCCTTAATTGGAAATAATTACAACACCCTGTCTCGGAGAAATACGAGCAGCTAATTTAAGAATGAGAATCAAGATAAAACACATCCATCATCCCTAATCCCCACTGCAACAATAACAAATGTCCAAATCCTCCACCTCACACACCCCGTTGTAAAATAATAAAACATATCCACATCCTCCACTCCATATGTCCAGCTGTACAAATATAAAACACATCCTCATCATCTGCCTCGCACAAATCTGTAAAAAATATAAAACACAACCACATCCTCCACCTCAAACACCCCTCTGTAAAATATTAAACACATTCAGAACCTCCAATTCACACACCCAGTTGTAAAAATATAAAAACACATCCACATTCTCCACCTTACACCCATCTGTAACATTTAAGAACGGTAGACATTAATCTCTTGTGATTAAACGTCCACAGTGTACACACACACACACACACACACACACACACACACACACACACACACACACTTTCCAATAACACATTGCCATATTGTATACACGTGTTCATTACTATTCAGTACAGTGCTTGCAGCGCAGACTATGAATACGATCCTTCCACATGTACTGTTTACCAATAATTAGAACATAGCAAGTTGGTCACAATGACCTGCTTTGGCTAGAAATTGTTGTAAGAAATTACATCGCTGATAATGTATAACATACGGAACCAAATCCAATTAGAAACGATCTTTTAAGCGGGAGAACTATCGGTACATATTGAATAAATAGTACATTCATTAGTAATTGTTTTTATAAAATTCCAGTAAATATTTCAACATTATTTTATACTTCAAAGGTAAGCAAATATCAATATAAATTTGATTTACCTACATTTTTATAACAGCGTGCTGATATGTGGCTTGACAATGTCAATGTGTAGATCCCTTATGATAAGTACGTATAAAGTCAATATCATCTTCCGCTCATTAACAGAGGAAAATATCGCTTCCTACCAACACAGCGCCACTCATTTCACAGTTAAAAGATTAAAGCACGTGTCCTCAATTGCGGTACATGTTTTCAATAACTGATATGACTTAAATAATTCCTAAAAGGTTGATCTATCTATCTATCATTGTATTTATTTGTTTGTAAGCCACTCCAGATATGCTGCTGTTTTAAATAGTGACTGTTATACTCAGATAATTGAGTATCACATTTAAATATTACAAATTATTTAATTAAAGGAGGTACATTAGAAATAAATTAGTTTTTGTTATGTTAGATATTGTGTTTTAGCCTAAAGTACACGAGGATAGCAAGGTTGTCTCATTGTAATTCGGTTTCGCCATCAATGTCCAACAATACACTGACTATAATCTGAACATATCGTGCTGTCATAGCTTCATTGACCTAATCGTGACTCCGCCGTATGTATGATGGCGATATGTGGATAATATAGCAATTTCGCAATTATGCAGCAAGTTTAATTTCAAACTTTTGTCAGAGCTTTGTTAACGTTTCTGGCCCAAGATTAGTTCAATGCTTGTATTAAATAACACTAACCACTTATTTTGTTTATTCTGCAACCGTATAACACGAAACAAAATATTCAAAGACATAATTTTAGTTAATGTTTCGTCAATTTTTTTTTTACTTTTTTTTATCTTGACCGAATCTCCACGTAATGATATAACTATTAAACAGCCGTAACTTAATCACGTTGTCTCAAAATTTAATATGCTACGTGAAAGTATGTAGTAACAATGTACAAAATCTATCAGAAAAGTGTCAATTAATGAATTCCTTGCCACAATTACAACATATCGCATATTTTCCCAAATAATTGCTAGTGATCGGTTGGTATTTCCGTATTTCTTTTCCTCCTCCATCTCTCTTCTAGCTTCCTCAGGTCATCAAAACAATTGGTTTCGGACTGCCTTCTCTCCCAATGAGCAATTAGGCGTGGAACTATTTCGATTTTCCGTTTGCTTGATCTGAGATTCAAACATTTATTATCAGAGAATTCCCTCTGTCTCTACTCTGGATTATGGTCTTTAATAGTTCCAGACCCTCTTGTCCTTTCGACAATTTGTTTAACGAGATAAATTACTTATTAATTTTCTCGGAGTCCCTCAGACCTCCGCTTGACAGAAAATATTAGACTGATCAATTTAACAAAGGGAACTTTTTAAAACCCTGAATTTCTTTTGGCAACACACACTCCTTTGTTTACCTTACCTAATCAGGAGTGCTATTTAACCGTCAAAATTCTAATCAGTCCCAGCGAAGTCAGACAAATTCTATCTACTCCTCCTTTAGTACCGGTAATAGCTTCGGCACATTATCTTTTCATGGCACTCGATTCAAATGGACTATCATTCACTAAAATGTTCCCCTGGTACACATCAACGCTGGACATGTCACAACTATGATCTCGCGTTAACATTGCACTATCGTCTTCTCTTGTTAGTAGTATAAATTTCAACGTACATTCTTTCTTGGTCAGCGAGCTACATACATATAATTATAGTTTGATTCATGACCCAAGCAGAAAAGATTTTATCCCTAGCAGTCAATAATTTATTGCTAGACTAGCCACTACGTCAGTCTTTGTTGGTACTTGTCACGCTGACCACGAAATAATATACTGTGAAATTCTTGCTACAGACAGATTACACTGTATATATATATAGATTATCGCACACAATTATGAACAATTGCATATAGTGATATTAAACGTAACGACTCTACAAATTCAAACGTTCACGCCATTGACACACAACAGGGAATACCATAGAAGACGTCATTGCAATGAATTGGCCTCTGCAAATTATTTAAAGAGAGAATACTAGATACTCTTTAATCCATCGGCAAAATTAAATCAGATCTGGCTGCTATGGGCACATTAATCGATTTTTCATCCAGTCGTATAATAATTAAAGATCTTTATATAACTAATGGTAGGGGTTTATATTAAGCGGATTTTATTTTCAGTATATTGGCAGAAAATTCAAACATCGCGAAACATCGATGGGCTATTGGAGGACACATTATCTTATGTCTCATCAAAGCCTCGGTCAGAAGCCAAATTTAATACCATCCAATAATTTCATTTATAAAAGAATGCCTTTTTGTGCAAGATAAATATAAAAAGGTGCACACGGTACGCTTACTATTATACAGTTTACCTGACCGATTTCGCACAGGTAAATACATCGAAGCCATAAAGTCCTCGCTGCTGTCCATATAATGTTAAGCACCAGATCCCTTTTTCTTGAGATGTGCTATCCATTGTCATGCACATATTATAGAATATTATCAGACACGTGATTTGATACTTCTCTAAGACTTAGGTCAGGAGCGAACGGTGCTTGAAAATTGACAAACCTGCTAAATATAAACTGTGTACAGTTTGCTGGTACAATATAGTTTACCTGATCGAGTTTACATGGGTAATTAGATAGCAGATATAACATCCTCTCTTCTGCTCACTTATGTAAAACACTGGATCTCTGCTCTCGGGATATGCTAGTGACTGGAATACTAAAATTGTATGGTCTTCTAATCCTCAGTTTGAAAGATTGTTCAAGTATTTTATGTCACTTACTTTTATTTTTCACGGTTCAGATGCACTAACGTTGATGACTACAGTACTGTTTAGTATATTTTTCAAAATGTTTATTAGGCACTTTATATGCTTGTCTTATCACCGTATATTACATGATAAGACGTTTTTATTAGGGATTTTATATGCCTGTCTTGTCACCGTGTATTACATATAAAGACTAATTTATTATACACTTTTATATGCCTGTCGTGTCACCGTGTGTTTCACAATAAGATGTTTTTATTAAGCACTTTTCATGCCTGTCTTGTTACTGTGTATTACATAATAAGACGTTTTTATTAGGCACTTTATATGCCTGTCTTGTCACCGTGTATTAAATAATAAGACGTTTTTATTAGGCACTTTTCATGCCTGTCTTGTCACCGTGTATTAAATAATAAGACGTTTTCATTAGGCACTTTATTTGCCTGTCTTGTCACCGTGTATTTAATAATAAGACGTTTTTATTAGGCACTTTATATGCCTGTCTTGTCACCGTGTATTACATCATAAGTCGTTTGTTATTAGGCACTTTATATGCCTGTCTTGTCACCGTGTATTATATAATAAGACGTTTTTATTAGGCACTTTATTTGCCTGTCGTGTCACCGTTTATTACATACAAAGTCGTTTTTTTTATTAGGCACTTCATACACCTGTCTTGTTACCGTGTGTTAATTAAAAAGACTACTATATTAAAGATATATCTGGACCATAATAGTTTATACTTTCCTTTTTATTTCCTGTTATATACAATGTATGTTTTTCTTGAGATGCGGCATGTGCTGTATTACTCTTCTGTTGATTAGATAGTAATCAGTGTGTTTTTAATTGTACGAATTAGTTTCCTTTAAACAACAACAACAAATAAACTCTTTCATGTTCGCAAGAAATATTGTAGCTGAGGTCCGATAATATAGAAACGTCATGTAATTATCTTTTTTCATGTACGATTTTAAGCCTATATAACGTTTTTAGGCAGCAGCCAAACGTTACAGGAAGATTTCGCGTGGTTGTATGGTACGATTTAGCTTTGTACTTCAACCACGAAATTCAATCTGCATGTTTCCTGAGAAATATTATAATATTTGGTCTAACGTAAATTACAATATTTTCTATAATTTCTTCAATGAAAGAGCTAAATTTCTATGCGATATGTTTTGCAGTCAGTCGGTCCATTCACGAGATTATTAACTGACTGCCTACCCTACTGGTTTTCAGGTGTTGTTGCAACAAGATTTACGTAGTTATATTTGTGTGGAAGTCTGATTTAAGTTTATTCTATGTGGATTATGAACAATGATTATAAACACAATGTGACTGAAACAAACAATAAGGTGTTGTACGCTGCTCTCCATATATTTGAAATAATACATATTTCCAGAAATCATTCTCTGTTTATTGGACTGAATGCTCATTTCACCTCATAATATATTCACTGATTCAATGTTTGTTCCATGGACTTTTTATTGCTATTATAAATTGATAACTGAGGATCATTCCGTGTAGGTCTGAAATAAAAATAGGCGAAGACATAAACAGCGTTGTTATATTTCAACAATATGGTACCTTTAACTGTGTTTGGAAGACATGCAAAGTTAAAACAGCCCCATACCTAATATTGAGTTTGGTTTAGGTTATAAATGACATGGCATGTAGAACGTATTTTCTTTTTTTCATGAAGCATAAGATATTATGTGCAATATCATTAATTAGTCATTAACGCAGTATTTTAATATATATATATATATATATATATATATATATATATATATATATATATATATATATATATATATATATATATATATATATATATATATATATATATATATATATATATATATATATATATATATTGTTTTAAGTTTTCTCCTAGCATCTACTGGATAAGAAAGTTTTGGGCTATTACATTCTCTGCCACATAATATAGAATTGATGGTTCTGAGAAAAAAATGAATATTGAACACTTAGAGATTCTTTGAAATGAGTTTAAATTTTCGAGCATCAAAGAACGTATTACATTTTTGCCCGAAAATCTCTAACATAAGAAGTTCTTGTTAAGTCAGAGACTTGTAGAATACCCATAATTATTGAATACAATTATTGCTATAGTATACAACTGTGTGAAAATGTAGCATCCGCTAGTGATAAGTCATAAACGGCGAAACAGTTTTCATGTATTTACATTCCAATAATTTCACATATGAAAATATAGGATTTCCCATCGTGTTAGTCAAAGCGTGATTGTGCGTGCTTACAAATATTGTACCTTCAACAGCAGAAAAGAATACTTTGTAAGCAAGAAAAATAGACACTTTCACACATGGAAATTATTATTTGATAAAGAAATTTGACCAGAACCAGACACAGTTTCCTTTGCTCAGGAGTTATTCCCCTTACTTTCATAACAACAACGACCAATACGCTTGATGAATTGTGGCAACAGACTTGTATTCTTTCCAGATAGGGTCAAATAATTAGAACAACATGACAAAAATGTAATGTACTGCGACAGATTAGGTTATCCCAATCCTATAAATTCCTTTGGCCATGTGTATTTGTATGAAAAGCCTATGAAAGGGAGTAGGGTAGGCATGATGTTAAGAGTGAGTTTAATGTTCTAAATTCCGATTATGAAGTATGCTTGGAATAGAATAAAAATAAAAGTCCTTCGCCACTGAGTAAAATATCATGATTTGTTTGCTCTCTGTCTTTGTCTGACTCTGTCTGTCTGTCTCCATCTCTCTCTGTCTCTGTCTGTCTGTCTGTCTCTCTGTCTCTCTCTCTGTCTGTCTCTCTCTCTGTCTGTCTCTCTCTCTCTCTCTCTCTCTCTCTCTCTCTCTCTCTCTATATATATATATATATATATATATATATATATATATATATATATATATATATATATATATATATATATATATATATATATATTGTTACAAGTCAGGGTTCTTTACTTGACCAAGCGGCGTCAAACCCTGACACGATTCCCGCTAGAAGTCATAAGTTTACCCCAAATTTCCAAAGACTTCCAAACAACGTCAGTTGTAAATCAGAAAGCGCGACATGTCCGTTCTATACATAAATGTTACTCTAATCAATGCACGACCACAGGGATCCAACCTGCCAAATATCTATAAACCACATATCTGCGTGGTTTCTCTTCGATTTCCGAACCGCCAGCAGTTCACGCCGTAGAAACTATACAACTCTCCCATAGCACAGGAAACTATTTTAACTCCGCCGCCATAAGCCAGTCAATTTATAGTTTCCAATCACATTTCGCGAATATAACTGCACAACATTTGTCACCATGGCGACATAAACGATATCTGCCGATTTCATTCTTATTTATACTTTTGTGTAATTGACCAGTTTCCTACCGTAAATACTGCTACTGCAGTCACACTACCAATTTAAGCCACTAGATTTTAATATGGACTATGTCACGACAGGGTCATTCATTCGGTTTTGACCTGACCTCATTACTAATGAACCATGGCATCATGGAAAATCACTAACACGTCACTCTGTGACGTTTGCTCCCAGCAATTGGATTTTTTTAAACGCGTTAATAAATACTTCCATTACACCGAATTCCAATAATCACACACGTATTCACACAAATTTCAGAATTCCTTTTACCGGTTATTGGTATTTCTTTTTATATCGCTATTCATACCCTGCTAAATTTTACAGAAATTATGAAACAATTATGATAACCATTGCTGACATGCAAAATAAGTCTGTTAGGGCAGACCGATTATGTTAAATTAAATAAAAACAATATTGCCACTGTCAATTAAAAACAAATAATAGCCATGCCGGTAATTATGAAAGCTGTGTAAATGTATCTCAAACCGAAGATCAGAGAACATCAAGCAGTCGCTGTATGTGCATTTCAACTCTCAGGTAGTATTAGTGGTAAAGCCATTACTATTGTATAAGAATGGACAAAATGCTGGTGAAAACCATGGTCAAAATCTCCAACTATACTATTTTAATTATAATAGCAGTATGAATGATAGCGATATCACCTGAAGTAAAATATAAGTTAGCTGATCATTCTACATCAGTGATGATTTGTGTAGAGATAAAACTATATCTACAACGATCTTGCTGTTACATTTCTTCACGTTCCCAGTAAAATTTAATATAATATCTAATGACATTTTATATCACACGTTAATGCAGAACATTATTTAATATTGATATATTGGCCTTCAATGCACCAAGAGCATACAAGTTTTAACTTAAGCCTAGCATATAGTCATCTGACTAGGTGAAAGTTTTGTCAATTTTGAGATTTACCAATAAACTCTTATATCTAGACTCAACTATGTTTATGAAATTGGTACTTGAGCACTATGAACCACTTCAACCATGTATATATTTAGAAAACAAATGACAACCTTACGGTAGATTATCAGATGATATACTTACATTTTACCGGGATATTAAGTATGTTATACGTATATAAGTTTACTAATATGGTTGAATCATAAACTTCTAAAACCAGTATGGAACTTTTAGTATTGTTACACACACAGGGGTATTAACTTGACCGAGCGGTGTCAAAACCCTGGCGCAAGTCACGCTGGAAGTCATATGTTTTCCCCAAATTTCCAAAGACTTCCATACAACTTGAGTTGTAAAATGGAAAGAAAGACGTGTCTGCTATAATTAATAATCTTTGCTCTAATCAATTGGCGACCCAGAGGAGACAACTTGCCCAAGAGTCCATTAACCGCACCTTAGCATGGTTTTTCTTCATTATCATCCTATTTCCGTACCGCAAGCCCGTCATGCCATAGAAATTCCACTAGTATTCCCTTACTAACTGGGAAATATTTAACTGCGCGACCCTAGGCCAGTCAATCCACAGAATTTCCGGCGTATCACGCTCAAATACATACGCCCATTTTCCACTATGGACACATAAACGGTACCTACCAAGTTCCAACTTATTGATTCCATTATATTCCCCCCATAAATACTGCCATTTCAATCACAATACTTTTATACACCGCGGAATTTTAATATGGACTATGTTACAAAAAGGGACAGTCATTCGGCTTGTACCCAAATTCACTACTAACGACCCCAGCATGGTTCAAATTCACTAACACTCGGCTCTGTGATGTTTGCTCCTACTAAATGGCTAACTATTTCGGGCTAGTAATGTTTCCATGGCACCGAAGACACAAATTAAAAACGGGATGCTGTCAAATACACATACTCCAAATTTATTGCAGTATTATTATTTATGGCGACTGTTATAACTTTTTGCAAAGTTTTGCTATTTCAGCAGGTAATGGATCTTTGTAGAACTAAACATGCTTGCCAGGTTTCATAAACGGACAATACATCGCGGACTTAAATTACCGCGGTCTTTGTCTTTAAGTTTGAAATGCTGGTATAATTTGGATGGTCTAGAGTGAGAATAATGTGTAGAAACAATTAGTAAAGAATCTAGATGTGATTCAGTCATGTAATTTATTTATAATTATTTGTTTCGAGGAAGTAACACAAAGAAATGTAACATACACAAGCATACACCAATTACAGTCCAGATTTAAATTAGGCACTCGCACAGTTCGCATCCGTTTGAATCCTTTCTGTACTCCGGTGGCTCGCCGCAGTCCAGTAAACACTGTTGTTGCGGACAAGGAGTTGAGGCAGGTGGAAGGGCAGCTGTTGTGGTGGCGGAGGTACCTGTATACGAGATGTTCTAATTCATATTTCACGTTTTCATGGATATTTTCATGAAAACATTATAAATGTAGGTTTTGAATGTAATGGAAATTTTGTTTTGCAAATGCATCAATGAATGCAGAAAATAAATTCCACTAAATAAATCTCGACAGAATATCTTCGATCGGTTAATAGTGTTGTTTTCATTATGATCTTGCACCTTTGAACGATATGATGTGAAACATAAATATAAAAAGATATATGAAAAAAAACATGTTACTGTGCCATTTCACTTTCTATCATAATTATAATTATAGAAAGCAGGCTTGTCCATAAACATACCAGTCAGAAAGGATGTGTAGAGCAAATAAAGTCACACAGGCCATAGGGCATAACACAATTTGGTTATGTTTGTGTTTTGATTGTAATAGTGAATAATTTAAAGAACAATATTACAATGATGACGTTCATTGTTTTCATAAGTGAACTATATGCTCAGAAACGAAAAGTGTTTTGTTTCGATATATATACAAAACAGATATCATTAGGAGGCCAACCTAATGTTAATATAATCATAATAAATGAATAAATCAATGTACAAACAAATAAGATTTTAAATAAGAGAGAAAGCTTTGTACTTTCATTAATTACATTATTCATCGCTATACATAACACTTATACAAAGGTCTAGATAAGCTATTTTATTATAAACTACACGTTTATATTGCCGTAAACAAACGCAATAAACCTTATGGCTATTAGAATGCAATAAACGTTATGGCTATTAGAATGCAATAAACCTTATGGCTATTAGAATGCAATAAACCCTAAGGTTATTAGAATGCAATAAACCTTACGGTTATTAAAATGCAATAAACCTTATGGTTATTAGAATGCATACCTTTTCTTTATTACATTGCAATAAACCTTATGGTTTCATTTTTCGCCATTTGAGGATAGTTTTCTTCTTATGAGGTTTTGTAGTTGTGAAGAAACAAGAAACTGATTTTTAAAAATGAAGCAAAACTAAAATTATTTTCCAGTAGAAACGAAAATTGAATCACATGCGAGTGAAATTAATTTGTAATAGATATATGGATAGATATGGCGAATATTAATTTTTCAGATTTCAGCTGTACGTTGCTATGTATTGTATGAGAGCAAGTACACCTGGAACATACATACATACATACATACATACATACATACATACATACATACATACATACATACATACATACATACATACATACATACATACATACATACATACATACATACATACATACATACATACATACATAAAGAAGAACAAATAATTTCGTTCTTTCTGACAGACATCTGTTGTGCATAAAATGTATAGTCCAAGGAAAAGCTGAACTTTGTAAAAGTAGCATGTACATGTTTGCATACGTTTAATAAAAGAAAAATCTTCCATCAGAATTAAAAGAACATTTTACGACTATGCAATCATTTTTCAAAACAGTGCACTATGTTCTTCATAAAAATATATTTCGTGTGTAACTCATGAGTGTGTATTATATTAATTTCATAATTGTGAATATTAAAAAAACTGAAAGAGAAAACCAAAATCAACTATTCATTTTGCATATGTTCTTGTGAACAAGATGAAAAATCGTAGAATTATATTTTGTAGCACACTCGCAGGGATGATAACATTCCATTTATTTTACTCATTTTGATGGTAAGTTCAAAAACCGGGAACGAAGACACACACACACACACACACACACACACACATATGTGTATATATATATATATATATATATATATATATATATATATATATATATATATATATATATATAATTTTAATTATCTACCTGTGGGACATGTGCAGATGGGACAGTTGTTCATATCAAATCCTGCGCACGAGGCTGAGGGCGGACAGTCAATTGGAAAAGGTGGGCAATCTGAAATAATAATAATAATAATAATAATAATAATAATAATAATAATAATAATAATAATAATAATAATAAATTCTGTCATATTGGATTTCTGTCCATGACTTATAAGCTGTGGACCACATTATAAATATATCAGTTGTCACTACTTATTAACTATCTATATTGCGTGTATCAGCAAAATTTCAAAAAGGCTCGCAAGCCGTTTATTCGTCTCTGAAGTATTTACCTACCTTCCTGAAATAAACGGACGGTCACAACGGTATAAAAATATCTCCAATAAAGTCAGTTTTTTCATTAATGAATATTGAATATCTAACTAATACCGTCAAGGTGTCTCTAACAATGTCGTCTTGTTTGTGTTTGAGTTCAGTAGTGGTTTTAATGTAACAGCAAATGCCTGCTCAGAATTCTATATAGTTTCCTGGATAGGTCAATTTTTACTGAAGTGATGAATTCGTAGAAGGTTACAAAACATCTATCGTCCGAATCTAATCCGCTGATCACGACAGATATTAAGTACTTCTGAGAGAGTGACAGGTGTAAGGTGAAGTCGTTTGCATTGCATTTGCAACATGCGCAATGGAGAGAATAATGACATTCTCCCACACTGCTTCCGCTGTTCTTAAAAGTTCTTTACTGTTATTATTTATTTGGAAATTGTCCACGGTCTATGCTCTAAGCTCACCAAATGGCTACTCCCATGTGCTCGAAAATCAACCTGAATTAGTTGTAACGCGGAGGTTACACAATCATTCTTCAAATTGGTCAAAACAGTATTCAGTCGAGTTCACTGAAAATATCGAATTGTTCAGCCGTCATGAAGGTATCGGTATTATACTGGTATCAGCGTATTCTAATGTTTGTATTATATAACATTGGTATAAGTATTATTTTATGTTTTTATTGTATACCATTGATATCAGCGTTATTCTAATGTTTTTATTGTATAAAATATGTATCAGCGTGTTTCGAGTGCGTTCTTGTTATTGATAGGTGATATTGTTATCAATATGTCAATCAACGGTTCTAACATGAAGTTGTCACACATAGCACATTTACAGTCCGATCTGTAATACATTGAGTTAATGGTATAATATAAAGTATGAAACTATAACCACACACTTATTTTTGATTTCTTTCCTTTTTATTGATGACAATATTGTTGAGTTTGTTGGTCTAGGGTCTGATGTGAACAGTGCATTTTAATGTCTAATAATTGATTATATGTTATGTGTGTTCATATGTTTTAAGGGATTTGTTATATTGGGATAACGACTTGGAAAGTTTATATGAATAATTAATACATTATCCAAGTTCAAAATGCAAATGTTGCAACACATCGAAAAGTCTCTAATCCGTGCTTTCATTTGTGCACCCAGGGTAAAAATGTAAACCTCGAGTAATTTGAGTTCATTGTTTTAGTGCAGTTTTTGTCACACTTGAATCTTACATTAAGTATTTAGTGAGAATAATCTGAACTGTTTTGCTACCTTGACATAATTAAATAAATACAATATCTGACTTTCTTACTTGTGAAAGCTATCGTGGTAGTAGTAGCCGCGGTAGTTGTTCCATTCGCTGTGTCGTTGGTTGTTGTACCTAATGTGGGAGGCGGAGTTACAGACGATTGAACTATCGGCTTGGTTGTGGCTTTGCTTTTTATAGCTGTTGTGGGATTAGTTGTTGTCATTGGAGGGACTGTGGTTGTAGTTGTTGGTGCCGTAACTGAAGTGGCTGGAGTAGTTTGCGACGTAAACGTTGTCTTGGTAGATGAAATCGTTGTTGGGGCAAATGTGGCTGGAGAAGTAGGTGTAGTGGCATTACTAGTTACGGTTGTTGAAAATGTCTGGGCTGTTGATGCGGTTGACGCTTTTGATGTAGAAGATGACGTTGCTGAAGTTGATGCTTGTGTTGTCGTGGCTGTTGTTCCTGCCGTTGGTGTCGTCGAGGTAGTAGTCAGTGTAGTTTGCGAAGTTGGTACGTTAGTTGTAGTTGGGGCTGTAGTCGAGATTGATGGTTTTGTGGTTGGCGAAGTTGATGTAGTCGACGTTGTAGCTGAAGTGGTTGGTATAGTCTGAGTTCCAGGTGTTTTTGGTGTTGCTGTAGGCTGAATTGTCGTGGTTGTCGGAGTTATGTTTGTAGTTGGTGTAGTAGGAGACGTTGATGTGGTTGATGGTGTTGTGCTCAGTTTAATTGGTGTTGTGGATTTAGTTGTTAGTGTAGATTTAGTTGCCGGTGTTGTAATTGCAGTTGAAGGTGTTGTAGACGATGTTGTTTGGGTCATTGGGGTTGTTGGAGTCGTCTGGGTCGTTTGTGTAGTTGGAGTCGTCTGGGTCGTAGGTGTAGTTGGAGTCGTCTGGGTTGTAAGTGTAGTTGGAGTCGTCTGGGTCGTAGGTGTAGTTGGAGTCGTCTGGGTTGTAAGTGTAGTTGGAGTCGTCTGGGTTGTAAGTGTAGTTGGAGTTGTCGGGGTCGTAGGTGTGGTTACAGTCGTAGGAGTAGTTGGAGTCGTTGAGGTCGTTGATGTAGTTGGAGTCGTCTGAGTTGGAGGGGTAGTTGGTGTAGTTGCAGTCGTTGGTGCTGGTGTTGGTGATGCTGCAAAAACAACAAATGCTTTAGCAATATTTTGTTTCTTTTGTGAATACATAAAGTATTATTTTCAAACAAGTAGATAATCAAATATATCATAGATCTCCTACTATGCAAGACAAGTCAGATGGGCATTGCTCGAAATATTTTGTAACTGTAAAATACTTAGATGTGCACACTATCTTTCTTTAAATGTGGTAGTTTTTCTCTCTTTGCAATGTAATTACAGACGTGATTACGTACTTCACCCATTTTAAAACCCTTCTCCATTTTTCATCTTTTTTCTTTTCTTTTGTTCTTTTCTTCTCTCATTTTGTAGATTTCCCCCTGCCATTCGAATAAATACGAGTCAAAATTTTCTCTTTGCTTTTGAATTTAGTGTTTACTTTGTGAATTTAATATGATTCTTAAACTACTTCTTCAGATTGACACATTTGAACACCTGCCAGTATATGCCGTTATATATATATATATATATATATATATATATATATATATATATATATATATATATATATATATATATATATATATATATATATATATATATATAATCCATGCAATGCATGAATAAAATGCTTCTAATTTAGCGATGACTATGCCTGGAAACGTATCTTTAAAATAATTTAAATATAGTTACATTATTACTTTATCTTCAAAATCAGTACGTTATAGAGTATGAACAATCTTCGATCAGTATTTCCTGAAAACGTCAAGATAATGTCAATCATTTAATTCACATTTCTTTTACTGAAAAATATATTACAAGACAAATTAAAACCATAGACAATAATATAAATGCATAGGACTAGTGAAAATTATGAATCAATTCTTCCTGCTGATATATTAACCTTGCCGTAAAACGGCATCTTAATATGCCATGGAAACATACCGCTATTGCCGCCACACTTAGGACAACCACTTGCATCTGTGTGTATTGACATAGGTGGACACGACGGATCTATCGGGGGGCAGTTCCCATTGTTATTACTCATTAAACCTATACCAAAAAAAAAACCAGACGTCAAATGTAAGAAATTCAGAATAGTTAATAGAGGTAGGATGATGTTGACGATAATAATAATAATAATAATAATAATAATAATAATAATAATAATAATAATAATAATAATAATAATTATTATTATTATTATTATTATTATTATTATTATTATTATTATTATTATTATTATTATTATTATAGTGAAATCTAAAGTTCCTCTTGGAGATGGTTTCTTAAATAAAACGGTTCAATTTTCTTAAAACGATTTTCGGCAAAATAAAGTGATAATGCCACATTTCGTTTTAGGTCCTTTCGTAGACAAATATCTCTACTTGACTTATCAGGTGTACGTAATACTTCCAAAGATGGCTGGGTTATGCGAGTAAACAGTGGTATTTCTTCCAAGATCTTTAGTTTATTTCGTTGTTTATGGAATTTTATATGTAACCCAACACCTTCTGACCAAGGTCTGAATATTAAGGGTCACATAATACAAACTCTTAGAGAGAGTTGGACTAAATCGAAGTATTATACACAAACTTTGAAATTCTATTGAAAGCTGCCGATTTATGAAAACAGACTCGTGTATAATGCTTATCTTGCATTTATTCGGAATATATCATATCTGAGAAAACTGGCGGAAAATAACTTACCAGTACTTCCACATATACGGCATCCATTGGCATCTTGGGACACGAGCCATGGGAGACAGTTTTGTGGGTCAGGCGGGCATTCTAGTGTGATATTTCCAATGCATACATATGAACACATGAGTGTATACTGCATAGATATTTAATAATAATGCATTAAATTTAGGTTAGTGGAAGAGTTATCATTTTTACTTTGCTACTATTGGACCCTTTACGTTATCTTAAAAAACAGAGTGAGAAGAGTAATTCTTATCAGTTTTATTGAACTGTGCACAAGGCCTGTGCACGAAAGTGTCAAAGAAAAGATATCCTTTATGTAAAACAACATTGAATTCTAAAATTACCTATTTTACATACTCATAAATTTGGGAAGTGCTTGATTGCTATAAGCAGACAAATATAAAATACTCTTTATCGTATTTTGCCCTATATTTGAAGCTATTCATTGCTACAGGTAAATATCGTAATGGTCTTTGCACTCTGGGCTGATTTAAATCGTAAGATTTAAAAGGATTTAATATCTAAGGCAACATTTAGTGTCTAGCCATTCAGTCCTAATGAAAAAAAAAATCATTATCATTGCCTTTACAACTACTATTGTTTACAAAATGGCTGCCCAAGCTGTTCTTGCAACCATGAAGATAACCAATGTATGTTGTTGATGGACAAATAGTCTGCATCAGTTTCCGTTTTCGCAATGCGATACTAATGTACTTTAAATAACCAAGTTAGTATGGTTGTATATCTAGCTTATTGATTGAGAGATTCCAGAAAGATGTCCGCCATTGCTTAACTGCTTGACGAGGGCTTTTCCATTTTTGTACTATATTTCTTGATATATGTGCTTGTTGTCTATCTTTGACTCTATTATTGTGTTTATTATGCATTGGCTGTTCAGTTCGTATGCGTTTCTTCATCTTCTTGTTTTGAAAACAAAAACAATTAGAATTTTTCTCAGCTGTTTTTTCCCCACTGTTAAGGCGTCATTTGGTTTTGAATAAACCGCCATCACGTGATCGCCAGTCAACCCGCTTACGCTATCATGGACCCTCATTAATGGCATTAAATGACCACACCTTGGGTCTTAATACTACATTATGCTCAATACTAAAGGAACTAGGATTACATTCATCATTACTTAAATGTAAACGGAAGCAATAAAAATGAAACGTTGTTTCTCAGCTGGCCGGCGTAGAACAGAAAGAAGAATTCTAGTTACTCCCTTTCGTCCGTAAGATATAAACAATTTAAAAATTCGGCCGTTAATTTTGATAACCTGGTATAAATTCATCTTAAATCTTAAATCGTCAACTGTTGTATCAACTATCCCAGGGATACCACTACCTATTTCATTATTCAACGCTCAATCAGTAGGATCACCGGAAAACACACATAAATAGTTAATTTTATTAGCGACCAGAATATCGAAATCTCCTTCCTGACGAAACATGGCTTAAAACATCAGGCAATGAGCCCAAGTCGTTTTCCCCGCAACTCTCGCAGAGGTGAAATTGCTGTAATCACAAAGATTTCCATGATAAAATGCCTTAAATACAACACAAAATTCAATTTCTGCCACACATCGTTTGAATTAGTCCAAACAACACTCACAATGGAACAAAGGTCAGTTCATTGTTTCTGTCTCTACAGCCATACTCCTAGTGGAAAAAAAGAAACAACCTGTCTGAATCTCTCGTTTTGGAACAGTTTCTGAATCTTCTGGAATATGGAAATTCAACCTAATTATTCTTGGAGATTTCAACTTTAACTTTGTCCTGGAAACCCATACACGTCAAAACTCTTAGATTCCATTAATGACTGGTTTCTTCATATACCTAATGATAATATTCTGCAATCCACTCTTGTATCCTACGAACTTGCATCAGATCACCCCTGCATTATATGCCATCTCATCGTATCGGTCCCTAACCCTCCACCTTTATGCACTACTAAAACAAACCTCCGTATGATAAATATAACCAAATTGATGCATGGCATCCAAGAAAACCTAACAACTTACTTGCATCCTACAGCAGAACAAGTCGATAACGTCCTGCGTTCGTTGCTTGAGAAACATGCCCCAGCCACCAAATGCAGAGTATCAATAAAAAAAAGTGTTCTAAATGGTATAGCAGTGTTAGGGACCAGCTTCGCACTGCTAAAAAAAACATCGCCGAAAAGCAGAGATGCTTTGGCTTTCCACCAGACTCACTATTTATAATCAAATCTATGAAACCACTAAGACAAAGGTCACAAACAGTCCATTTAGCCAAATTATCCCACTACAGTACTAAGATCACGTAGAGTTCCAGCTGCAAAGAGCTCTTCGAGATAACTAACAAACTAATGTCAAGGAACAATTGAACACCACTTTCAACTACCTTCTCACCGGTAGACCTTCCGGACCAATTTGAAAATTCCTTCCGTGACAAGGTACAAACCATTAGAGATTTCCTTGAAAACTTAATTTCAACTGTCTCATCACCATACAGTTATGAAACAGAATTTCAGCAACAACCATTAGGAGCATTTGAATCTGCCTCTATTGAATTACCGTAGTACGTACAGTCGTGATGAAGAGTGCACTAAAGTCGTGTGAACCTGATCCAATTCCATCATCACTGCTGCTTGAATGCTTAGACTCACTATTACCTTCACTAACTGATGTTATTAATCTCTCTCTCTCTCTCTCTCTCTCTCTCTCTCTCTCTCTCTCTCTCTCTCTCTTTCTCTCTCTCTCTCTCTCTCGTCGGGGGAATTCCGATCATTTTTTTTTAAAACTGCCATCGTAAAGCCTCTGCTGAAAAAACCAACACTTGACCATAACGATTTATAGAGCTACATCCCAGATTATAATCTACCATTCATATAAAAAATCTTAGAAAGAAGTTGTTCTTACTCAACTTGTATCTCATTTGAATTCAAACAGTCTTTTTAGCAATGTACAGTGTGTATATCGCCCTTGCCATAGTACTGAAACTACTCTTCTGAAAGTATTTAATGACATTCTCTCTGCTTTTGATAGTGGAAAGATTACAGTCCTCACCTCCTTGATTTGTCTGCAGCATTTGAGACAATAATCCATGATATATTACCTCACTGTCTGCAGCATATATTTAACATTCCGAATATAGCCTTACAGTGGTTCAAGTCCTACTTAGTCAACAGGACACACCTTTTATCTGCAAATGGAATACATTCCAGCTCAGTTGATCTCTGTTGTGGTATTCCACAGTTGTCTGTTCCTGGACCTGTTCTCTTCATTCTACACACTCAGCCGCTCTCAAGTGTCACAGATCATCACCCAGTGTCTCACAAGTTGTACGCTGATTACACCCAACTATACAAGTCTAGACACACAACTTAAGAACATCACCTATTCTTATCCTCACGTATGTAGTATGTAGCGATACTCTCAAAATCGTCAAGATATATCTATGAATCCTGGTCCACATATAAAACTTTATGCCCAGATTTACCTTTCGCTATTCACAGGTTTACAATTCAGTGCTTTGATGTGATTTGGTGAATTGTCTATCAAGCCATCAAATGTATTATCCACATTCTAGTTTCCAGAGCAGCAATCCTACCAAGAACTCATATTTCCATAATAAAGACCTGTTGATTGAAGTGATACAAATGTGCACCTGACTTTTAGGAGAGTATTTACTACCCCCCCCCCCCAAAAAAAAAAAAAAAAAAAAAATTAAGTTACAGTGGAGGTGGCAATACTGAGGACCTATCCTAAACTTTATGTCGAAGTTTGTATCTTCCTAATAACTTGTGCTTTACCTTTCTGAATAATATATACAAAAGGGTGGCCAACTAGACGACATTTGGGAGCCGCATTACCGTAGGCAATATTGGAATGAATATTTTTGCTAACATCAAGAAAATAAGAATATGAGGGTTTAAGACTGAGTTGGAAGAGGTGATTGATTTTATTGAGAGTAATGGTCATATAAAATATTCTTTTTAAACATTGTTCAGTGTTATTCAGCAAATTGTTAGATAAAAACGATATTAAATAATCCAGTTATTTTAGGTACGTCAGAAAATCCGCAACAAGGGCTTGCTCAAGCCACATGCAGCTCGCAACCCATGCATAGGCCATCCCCCTGACATATATCATGAAAACTAAAATTCTAGTGACAAATTTCTTCAGGAAATTTAGGAGCGCACTGTTTTCCCGATCATTGCACTTATATCAATAACAACACCAATCAGTGTTTGTTTCTAACGCTGGACTAGTATGACCCAGTTACGACGAGAAGAGAGTCCATTGATACACGATGGTTGTATCCTTTGGAGAAGCAGGTCCAATTATAATCGATCTAGAATTCATGAACTCCGGAAAAAATAGAATGGTTTATTCTGAAATTTTCTACTGAACGTCCCTTGACATTTTGTTCTAAAGTTTGTAATTGCTAACAATAAATACTTAGGCTTTAAAAAATCGTGATATATGTCTCTCAACTACCTTGATCCAGATTGTATCGCAAACCAAACTTAAATGTGATCTTCAAACTTCGAAAGTAATATTTAGTCTACCACTAATAATGAACTACATATCTAAGATTAAGTAAAAGCTACAAAACTTTGATTTACTTTATAAATTTCAGCCGAATATAATTCACTGCCACCGGGCATACATTATTCAAATTTAATTCGTTCATTTAAAATTTTTGTCAAACAAATTTTCTTAATAAGTTGGACTGATATAATAATATCTACTACTGTAAAATTGTATTATATTATCCATATATAATAGGAGAGTGTGTTCGTGTGCGTGCGAAGAAATATAATGAACGTTTCGAAACATTATTTGTATGTATGATTGTGGGTTCAGAATCATTTTATTCTACACACGTCTTTTGACTGCTATAGATCTGAACGTTTTGTGTGCAGATGATTTAATAAAACTAGAGCCCTAAATATCTTAAGTACCAAGTGGCAGACTGGTATATTGTGACCAAATTTCTCATTAACAGACACCATGTTCTTTTGCACGAGTAAATATACTTCCTAATCAAGTCATATTGTAAGAGGCGTTCCTGAAGGAATTATGTTTGGGACTATTTTTTCTACTATTTATCAATAACAGCCGCGGACTCTACATTGTATTTATTTGCTAAATATCTCAACTACATACAAAAAAAACTTCATATCAACCTCAAGAATATATGAGTTTAGGGGTCAACAAAACAAACTGAATCAATACCTCTAAAACTAAATGTATTACATGCAGTATAAGGCAAGTGCCCACCTACTAACAAGGATTTACTTCTAGCTTAAAACGGAGAAAGTGCATCTATTATCCAACTTCAAAAACTTCTTGGTATTTATATTGATCAAGATCTAAGCTAGAATGCACATATTGATCACCTGTGTGCAATGGAACTCAAAAGAATAATTTATTTAAAATTGCTTTCGACAAATCTATCTCCCCGGTCACTTTAACCACTAATAGATTACGGCTTTACCATATGGGGAAACACATCCAATCATAATCTGTCCAGAACTGATAAACTCCAGAATAGGGCAGCCCGAATAATACTGAAACTTCATGTTATGACTCACTTGAATGTTTTGTTTTCACGTCTGCAATGGCTACTATACAAGAACGTATTCTTTATTGTAAAAGGTTTATGACATATAAGTCTTTAAACGACCTTTCTACCGATTATATCTCTGAACTAATTGAACTAAGATCATCAAATACTGGGCGTAATCTCCGATCGACGACTGAGAACAGTCTCCTAGATTATGTGGTCGAAAACCGAAGAAATACAAAAGCTCATTCATTTTATCAGACCTACTGTATGGAATTTCGTACTACTGAGGATACGTAATTAAACTGCCCTTGCTTCATAATTTTTTTTATTTAAAACAATATTTCTTGACCAGCTGGAATGACATACTAGATCCTCTGAATAAAACACATCTTATCATTAAATCAATACTTAAAAAAAATCAAGATCTTATTCGATATATGTAATTCGTAAGACTTAGGTTATTCTGAAATATATGTAACTTTGTATAGAATATTGATCATATGTGTATATGTTTCTCAGTATATTCACGCATATTCATTCGTGATAAATATGTAGGAATGAATGCGCGATAATACCTCATTCTGTGTATGTTCTTGTATCTTTTTAACAAAGCCAATTTTAAAAAAATTTGAGGACCACATGACATATGGATCATTCATGACCAAATGTGTAATCCTCGTTAAAGAAAAGCCTATTATTTATTTATTTATTTTTTTACTTACTTATTTAATTGTAACTCAATTGCAGACTCTATTTTCTTTGCCTACATATGTGTGCAATGAATATGAACAATGGTTTTTACTGATCACCAGTTCTATTTCACTGAGTATTTTAATTCGCAGAAATATAGAAACGTCATCGTTCTGGTACAACATGAATGTGAACCCAGACTAAGCAAGGTGTATTGTATCCGTTTATACCCGTCTTAGTCAACGCTTTAGCTCAATCTCTAGCTGTCATGGCCAATAGTTAGGCTTATGCCACTCGAATACGTTTGTTTAGCTTAGCTTAAAATGAGAGTTGTTACAAATTATTGTTAATTCGGTAATAAATAGTATATGTCCGTTTTTCATTACATTCATCATACATAATGAGCAATTTTGTTAAATTGGCTTGGTACAACGGATAAACGGCCAAAGACATTGCAACTATATATATATATAAATATATATATATATATATATATATATATATATATATATATATAAAGATAATTCTTAACTAATTCTTCAATAGAAATATCTTACTAAATTTTCCTCCACAGAGGTAAAGTGTGGAGTTTTTATGAACTTCCATTAACTATAAATCATATTACCTCCTCCAGATGACCCTCCAGATGGTGTGGCGCCGGATGCTGTAGTAAAATTATGAATAGGTTATTTCATCTAAGATTTCATAAACAATATGGTGTCACTGTACATACATACATACATACATACATACATACATACATACATACATACATACATACATACATACACACACACAGACACTCACACATACATACATACATACATACATACATACATACATACATACATGCCTGTAAATAAATAAGTATATATGTATATATATATATATATATATATATATATATATATATATATATAGAGAGAGAGAGAGAGAGAGAGAGAGAGAGAGAGAGAGAGAGGCAGAATGACAGAGACAGAGAGACAGACAGACATTCACAGAGACAGTCATACAGAGATAGAGACAGAGACAGAGACAGAGACAAGGAGACAGAGAGGGCGTATCCGAGAGCTAAAGAGACAGAATGAGGCAGAAAAGATGGGTGTGATGGTGATCAATTAATAATAATTATCGTTTCAAGTTATTAAAGTTTTCATCATTACATATTGTTATTCATTTCTTGTAAGAACAATTTTGTTTATGTTACCTCCCCCAGAGGTGTTGCTTGATGTTGATCCACTGGATCCTGGATGATAAGATTGAAAACGAAAGAAAGAAAAGAATCAGATTAGCGCGTAATGTACACATTTACGTAGATGGCCGGAATAATACCGTTAGGCAATTAGTCTGAACGTGTTTGCAGGAGTTAACTCTTTATGCAGAAAAGAATCGGATACAAATAATGATTTTACCTTTTTATTATTTAGAAGAAAAAAATTGTGCTCATAATTTCAGAAAAGCAATGTATCGATTCTATTGACAGCCATTGGGATGTTGTTCATATTTTACACCCTGAGTGTTTTCTACTTTAGCCAGTTTCATATGAAGGTAAAATCATTACAATCATTGAAGCCAGAGTTTCGTGTATATTACTGGGACGAGAGGTATAATATTTATAACTGAAATTGAAAATAGTTACTATAATGGTAAATGGCATATTGTGCACACTTTTAATATTGAATACATTCGTTATTAGTGGAGATACATACATACATACATACATACATACATACATACATACATACATACATACATGTGACAGAGATAGAGACAGAGACAAAGTGACAGAGAAGGAGTCCGAGAAATAAAGAGACAGAATGAGACAGAGAGAGAGACCGGTGTGAGATTGAAATAGTAATTTTAACGATTGTTTCAATTTATTAAAATTTTCATCGTTAGATATTGTAATGCCTTTATCCTGCTCTAGTAAGAACAATTTTTATGTTACCTCCCCCAGAAGTGCTGCTTGATGATGATCCACTGGATCCTGGATTATAAGATCAAAAAAGAAAAAAAGAAAGAAAAACGATTAGCGTGTAACATACACGAGTTTTAAGTAGGTGACCCGAATTATACCGTTAGGCAATTACTACCGGTCTGAACATGTTTGCAAGAGTTATTACATTTTGCAGAAAAGAAATGGATACAAGAATGATTTAACCTTTTTATTATTTAGAAGAAAATGTCGCGCTCCAAATTTCAGAAAAACAATTTGTCGTTTCTATTGACACCAATTGGGATGTTGTTCATACTTTACACCTTGAGTGTTCTCTACTTTTACTAGTTTCCTATGAAGGTAAAATCATTGAATCCAGAGTTTCGTGTATATTACTGAGAAGAAAGTTATACTATTTTCAACTGAAATTAAAAAATAGTTACTGTAATAGTAAATGGCATATTGTGCACACATTTAATATTGAATACATTCGTTATCTGTGGAAATATGTGCCTTTAAAAAAAACATTATTTCGATTATGATGCTGAATATCAGCAATATATGAGCTTCTTCACGCAAAAGACACTCTGCTGACCAAGCAATACTATTATATTATTTCCTTCTTTCAGAGGATCTCTACTTTCCATACAACACTGTAGAATGACAGTTCCAAGGGAGAAGACTGATTTGGTAGCAGTGTTGCCCACTGGATCTAGTATAAATTACGTCAAGTATAACGTCCCGTAATCAAAAGGAAATGCATACTATCAGATCCTTATGTAAGCCAGTCAGATCTCGTAAAAATATCACAACATGCGCTAAATATTTGCAATCCTTCGAATGATACTAAACACTAAACTACTTTTTGAAATATGTCCAATAACTATATTGGTGACTTGATGAAGAACATAACCGAAGCTACATGAAGAAATATATAGAAAACGAATGCTGTGCTGTATTTATGGTAAAGATTTGTTACGAGATCTTACGCTTTGTATGTCTTTCCCGATATAAATTACAGGAATCTCGTCTTTTGACTAGTTATATATCTCTTAATCATAAATTTGAATTGTATAAAACAGTATCTAAATCTCCTACAGCATGAAACATTGTGTAGCTATGGCTTGCAATGTTCCAGAAAAAACTCCTATTAAGATCAGTGCGATATCGAATGGTAGACCAAAGTAAGGAAACATGTTCCTGTCTTTAACGTCAATATCGAGAGTATTGCTCTACCTAATGTAAAAAACCATGCACAATTTTGCGAACATTTATGACATTATGTATCCCGCTGTTTCAAAGATTCTAGCTATCTAGTTTTCATGTTCACGTATCGGTAAAAAAAAAATCTTTATGCCTACCAGATTGTACCCCAGGATTCTCTCCAGGATGAAAACCACCAAACAGACTAGATGCACCCATGCTACCTGAAGAATATTGTTCCTTAAGTTATTGAAGAAAACAACTCACATATCCTGTAACAAACAAAGACTGCTACATGAGAAAGAAATAAATGTAAATCCTAATCTACACTACATAATTTACTTTTAGATTTGTTGTTGGTGTACCAGTCGATTTTGTTTGCCCTAGACTGTGTTAAAATTTTATGGCGAGTTAAATAATAGTTTGAATGCTTTGATGTAATACACAAGTGTTAGAAAACTATAACTGACGAGTAATACGCTAGTTACAATATAATTATATCGGGGATGAGTGCCAAACTAGTTAGAATATTCTCATGATCGACAAATTTACGAAATAAATTCTTACTAACAACAATAATGTTTACGATTTCGCGATAGTTAGCAAAACCATATCATTTAGATTTATCATACTTTTGTGCCATGACAAAATAATTACACATATGTCCATAATCTATTACGCGTAAAAGAAAATCTAATCATTAAACTCACTCTATTGTCAACTCTGCATTAATCATCGAATCAAATAAATGTTAGAAACACAGAAATTTCAAATTCAAATCAAAGGATAAATTGTGAATACAGACATTTCAACTTGAATTACCAGGAAGCTTCAAATTTATGAGTGCTCAAAAGTTGCATCAAAAAAGCAAAGAAAAATAAGAACATAACGATTTAAAGGAATGAATTCTTCAAATATCTGAATACAAACTAGGTATATCACCAACAAAGCAATATATATATATATATATATATATATATATATATATATATATATATATATATATATATATATATATATATATATATATATATATACTAATAGACACATCATATACTAAAAACTGGTTTCAAAGCTAATAACATAATGGAAAAGCTCTGACTTCATCGTAAACTGTCGGACGTTCATCAGGCATGGTATGTGACAATATAGTTTGATATATCCCTAAGTATATGTCGAAAACAATATATCACATGAAACGGCTAGTTAGTTTTAACTTAGCTCACTTGTTCACTAAATGTTTATCATCATTTTAATCTTTAAAATAATCATCGGTCAGTCAGTCAGTTGTTGGGTTTAACGCCATATTTCAGCACACGATAGGCTATACATGGCGGCCTCTGACTTTAAATCGTAGAAGTTAGTAGGATTTTTAATATCTGAAGCAAACTTTAGTGTCTATCCATTCGGTCATAGTAAAATAAATCATTATCATTGCCTTTGCAAATGCAATTGTTTACAAAATATCCCTAATGGCTGCTCTACCTGTTCTTGCAAGCATGTTGCATATCTGAATTATCACCAATGGAAATATATTGATATACAAATAGGTTGCAACAGTTTCCGTTTATCCGATTATCGTGGCCTCTAATTTGTGCAATTTCATCCGTCTGCTGCATGTATTCTACAGTAATACCAATGCCATACTATTGTATTTTTGTGACCAAGTTAGTATCGTTGTATATCTAGCTTAGCGATCATTGATAAGCAACATAAAAGCATGGGAAAAAAACTTATATAATGTACTTATGGGAACTAACAGTGGTATGAAAACAATACGAAGAATACATAAAAACATCACCTATTTTTATCATCACGTATGTAGCACGTGAGGATTCAGCTATCGCTATGTATCTGCGTTTATTTACTGTCGATTCCAATCGGTCGGTCTCTGCATGAACATTTTTTGGAGTAAAACTCTCAAGCTGTTGAAGCTATATCTATGAAGCCAAGTACTCATACTGGACTTAATGCCCAGATTTACCTTTCTTTATACACATCTTTACAATTCAGTGCTTTGATATGATTTGGGGCAATTGTCTGTCAAGTCATCAACTGTATTATCCATATTCTAGTTTCCAGAGCAGCATTCCAATTTGAGGACCAAGAAATCATATTTCCAGAAGAAGCCCAGTTGATTGGAGTGATACAAATTTGCACATGAATGGTAGAAGAGTATATCCTATCCAAAAAATAAAATTTAAGTTTTTTGGGAGGTAGCAATATTGTAGACCGATCCTAAGACCTAAAATTCCTGTTGAAATTTGTATCTCCCCAATAATTTTTGCTTTACCTTTCTGAATAATATATACAAAGGGGTGGACAAAACAAAACGACATTTGGGAGCCGCATTAGCGTAGGCAATATTGGAATGAACCATGCATATATTATTGCAAACATCTGGGAAACGTAAATATGAGGGTTTAAGACGGAGTTGGAAGAGATGTTTGTTTTTGTGGAGTAATGGTCATATACAATATTCCTTTTTGAACATTATTTAGTGTTATTCCGCACCTTGTTAGAAAACAACAATGTTAAGTAATCCAGTTATTTTAGGAACGTTATAAAATCCGCACCAAGGGCTTGCTAGAGATGCATGTAGCTTGCAAGCCACGCATAGGCCACCCCCACCATCACCGACATATATCATGAAAACTAAAATTCTAGTGACTGGAAAAGTCAACATTTCATCAGGCAAGATTTAGAAGCGCACTTTTGTCACGATCATTGCACTTTCAATGTCAACACCAATCAGTGTTTGTTTCAAACGCTGGACAGCATGACCCAGTTAGAACGTGAAGAGAGTCCATTGATAAACTATGGTTATATCCCTTGTAGAAACACAATATAATTTATCTAGAACTTATTAACTCCGAAAACAAATTCGTTCTAAAGTCTGCCATGGCTACCAATTTATTCATAGTCCTTATAAAATCATTACATATATGTCTCTCAACGAGCTTGATCCAAATTGTATCTCTAACCAAACGTAAATGTGATCTTCAAATGTGATTTTCAAATGTCGACAGTAATATGGGGTCTAACTCTAATAATGAACTTCAAATTTAAGGCTATGACAAATTTACCAAACTTTGATTTACTTTATAAATTTCAGCCTAATGTAAGTCACTGCAACCGGGCATACATTATTCAAATTTAATTCGTTCATTTAAAACATTTGTCAAACAAATTTTCTTAATAAGTTGAACTCATATTTTAATATCTACTACTGTAAAATTGTAATTAATAATAGAGTGTATTAGTGTGCGTGTGAAGAAAATGCATCAAAGTTTCTAAACATTATTTTTATGTATGATTGTGGGTTCAGAATCATTTATTCCACACAGGCTTTTTGACTGAACGTGTTTGTGTGCAATGGATTTAATAAAACTATAGCCCAAATTTCTCATTAACAGACACCAAGTTCATTTGCACGAGTAAATATACTTCCTAATCAAGTCATATTGTAAGTGGTGTTCCTCAAGGAATTATATTAGGGCCTCTTTTTTTCTACTGTTTATCAGTTATTATTAACCGATGACTTGACATTGCATTTATTTTGTAAATCTCTAGACTACATTGCAAATACACTTCAAATCATTCTCAAGAATATATCCGTTTGGTGTCAACAAAACTAAACTAATCAAACCTGTAAAACGAAATGTATGATATGCAGTATAAGACAGGCGCCATTCTACAAGCATGGAGTTACTTCTAGCTTAAAACGGCGTAGGTGTGTCTATTGTCCAAACTCAAAAGCGTCTTGGTATTTATATTGATAAACATCTAAGCTAGAAGCAAATATAAAACACGTGTGCAATTGTACTCAAAATGAATAATTCTATTAAAATTGCTTTGGAGATTTCTACCAAGACAGTCACTTGAATTTTTCGAGATATACACTACCATGTATAGACTACAGCCGTACCATATTAGGAAACACATCCAATTATACTCTGTCCAGCATTGATAAACTCCAGAATAGGGCAGCCCGAATAATACTGAAACTTCATGTTTTGACTCCCTCGAATGTTTTGTTTTCACGTCTGCAATGGCTACCATACAAGAACGTATTCTTTATTGTAAGGGAATCATGATATATGATACTTTAAACGATCTTTCGTTTGGTTATATCTCTGAACTAATTGAACTAAGATCATCAAATATTGATCGTACTCTCTGATCGACGACAAACAACGATCTCCAGATTATGTGGTAAAACACTCAATCATTGCAAAAGCTCATTTATTTGATCAGACTGATTGTATGAAATTCCGTACCACTGATAATACGTAATTTAAAATATCTTCCTTTGCATGAAATATTATTTTAAAAATTCTTTCTTGACCAGCTGGACTCACATACTAGAGCCTCTGAATATAACACTTTATCATTAAATCCATAAATAATATCCAGATCTTATTCGATATATGTAATTCGTAAGACGACTTAGGTTATGCTGAAATATATGTAACTGTGTATAGAGTATTGTTCATATGTGTATATGTTTACCTGTATAGTCACTCACAGTCATTCATTTTAAATATGTATGAATGAATGCGTGACGACACCTGATTATGTGCATGATCTTGTGTTGTTATTAAATATAACCAATTGCAAATTGAGGACCACATGGTATATGTGTTATTCATGACCGAATCAGTAATCCTAGTTAAAGAAAGTCTATTATTTATTTATTTATTTAATTTGTTTTACTTGTGACTCAATTACAGACTCGATTAGTTTTACCCACGTATGTGTGCAATGAATAATGGTTCTTACTGATCACTAGTTCTATTTCACCGAGTATTTTAATTCGCAGAAATATAGAAACGTCATCGTACTGGTACAAGATGAATGTGAACCCAAACTATTTGCATAAGCAAGGTATATTACATTCGTTTATACCTGTCTTCGTCAATTCTTAAGCTCCACCTCTGCTATCATGACCATTCCTTAGGTTTATATCATTCGAATGAATTTGTTTAGCTTAGCTTACAATAAAAGTTGTTAAAAATTATTGTTAATTCACTAATAAATAGCATATTACATTTTTCAATGCACACATCATACACAATGAGCATTTCTGTTTAGATTGGCTTGGCACAACGGATAAACAGCCAAAGACATTGAAACAATAGATGTAAAGATAATTCTTAACTAATTCTAAAATAGAAAATATCTGACTTTCTAAATGTTCCTCTACAGAGGTAAAGTGTGGAGATGTTATGAACTTCCATTAACTATAAATCATATTACCTCCTCCAGATGACCCTCCAGATTGTATGACGCCGGACGCTGTAGTAAAATTATGAATAGGTTATTTCATCTAAGATTTCATAAACAATATGGTGTCACTGTACATACATACATACATACATACATACATACATACATACATACATACATACATACATACATACATACTTCACACACATGTGACAGTGATAGAGACAGAGACAAAGTGACAGAGAAGGTGTGTCCGAGAAACAAAGAGACAGAATGAGACAGAGAGAGAGAGATGGGTGTGAGATTGAAATAGTAATTTTAACGATTGTTTCAATTTATTAACGTTTTCATCGTTAGATATTGTAATGCCTTTATTCTGCTCTAGTAAGAACAAATTTTTTATGTTACCTCCCCCAGAAGTGCTGCTTGATGATGATCCACTGGATCCTGGATTATAAGATTAAAAAAGAAAACAAAAGTAAGAAGAAAGATTAGCGTGTAACATACACGAGTTTTAAGTAGGTGACCGGAATAATACGTTAGGCAATTTTTACCGGTCTGAACATGTTTGGAAGAGTTATTACTTTTTGCAGAAAAGAAATGGATACAAACAATGACTTAACCTTTTTATTTTTTAGAAGAAAATCTCGTGCTCATAATTTCAGAAAAGCAGTTTGTGGTTTCTATTGATAGCCATTGGGATGTTGTTCATACTTTACACCGTGAGTGTTCTCTACTTTTACTAGTTTCCTATGAAGGTAAAATCATTGAATCCAGAGTTTTGTGTACTGGGAAGAAAGTTATAACACGCTTTTAATATTTAATACATCAATTATCTGTGGAAATATGTGCCTTTACAAAACATTATTTCGATTATGATGCTGAAAATCAGCAATTTTTGGGCTTCGATACCCTGCTGACCAAGCTATACGTTTATATTATTTCCCTATTACAGAGGATCTGTTCTTCAATAGCGTTGTTTGATTGGCTCTCTACTTCACTACACAACACTGTAGAACGACAGTTCCAAGGGTGAAGATTGATTTCATAGCAATGTTACCACTGGATCTTGTATAATTTACGTCGTCAAGTATAACATCCCGTAATCAAGAGGAAATGAATATTATCATATCCCTAGGTAAGCCAATCAGATCTCGTAATTCTATCATGACATGCGTTAAATATTTGCAGTCCTTAGAATGATACTAAACACTAAACAATTATTATTTGAAATATGTCCAATAACTCTATTTGCGAATTGAAAATATATATATATATATATATATATTAGCTGTTTCTCTGTTTTCATGTAAACGTTTCGGTAAAAAAATAATGTATGCCTACCAGATTGTACCCCAGGATTCTCTCCAGGATGAAAACCACCAAACAGACTAGATGCACCAATGCTACCTGAAGAATATTGTTCTTTAAGTTATTGAAGAAAACAACTCACATATCCTGTAACAAGCAAGGACTGCTACATGAGAAAGAAATGAATGTAAATCCTAATCTACACACATAATTTACTTTTAGGTTTGTTGTTGGTATAACAGTCGATTTTATTTGCCGTAGACAGTGTTAAAATCTTATGACGAGTTAAATATTAGTTTGAATGCATTTTTGTTATACACATTCGTTCAAAAACTATAGCGGACGAGTAATAGACTATTCACAATATAATTCTATGGTGGATGAGTGCCAAACTAGTTAGAATATTCGCATGATCTATAAATTTACGAAAATAATCATTAAGAACATTAATGTTTATTATTTCGAGATAGTTAGCAAAAAGATAGATTGATCATAATTTTGTGAGATACAACAATAATATAATTTAGGTTGATAATCTCTAAGGTTTAAAACAAAAGCACTAAACACACTCTATTGTCACCTCTGCATCAAAATTCGATTCAAAGAAAAAATTACAAACCCAGGAATTTCAAATTGTCTTACCTGGAAGCGTCAAGTTATGAGTGGTCAAATGTTGCATCAAAGCAAAACAAAAATAAGAAAATAACTATTTTTAAAGGAATGAATGAATAGTTATTCTCCAAATATCTGAATACAAAGTATATCACAAACAAAACAATGATATGTATCATATACTAAAAACGGGTTTTAAAGCTAATAACAGAATGGAAACGTTCTGAATTTATAGTATGATATGTGACACTATATTTGTGGATGTCCATACGTATATGTAGAAAATAATACATCACATATAACGGCTAACTAGTGTTAACGTAGCTGACTTGTTCACCACATGTTTACCATCTTTTCAATCTTTAAATTTTAACATAATCATTAGTCAGTCAGTCAATTGTTGGGTTTAACGCCATATTTCAGCACACGATAGGCTATATATGGCTGCCAGTATTACTGATGGAGGATGAACCCGGGAAAACCCACTAAAAGAAACACCGACCCAAGATAAGCTACTAGCAAGCTTTCACACATACCCACATTGGCCGAATTTGAGACTCGAACCTACGCAGACAGAGGTGAAATGGCAGTGATCCGTAACGGAGAGCGCTTTAGACTACGCAGCCACTCAGTTCCCTTAACATAATCAAGGAATAATGAAGAAATAGTGCATACGAGAAAAACGTTTTGCAAACGATTTACCTTGTATACTGATTCGACTGTTTCCAGATAATAATTATAATATGCAGTAGACATATTACCAAAATGTATAAATGTCTTAACATGAAAAACATTAAATATGTCTTCAAATATGTATTTGTGTGATCAGTATATAAAACATCATTGCTTTTATTTGTTTTCTACCTTAACTACTTAACTTATTTGACCTGTATTTGTTTTTTTGTGTGCAAATGACTTAATAAACTATACTAAATGTCGTAAGGACCAAGTGGCAGACTGATAGTATGTTGTGACCAAATTTCTCATTATTTGTACGAGTAAATATACTTCCGAACCATGTCATTTCGTATGTGCTGTTCCTCAAGGAATTATATGCCTCATTTTTCTACTGTTTGTCAGTGATTATTAACCGACGACTCTACATTGCATTTATTTGGTAGATCTTCAGACTATATTAACAATAATCTTCAAATCAACCTCAAGAATATATCACTTTGGTGTCAACAACGCAAAAATAATCAATACCTCTAAAACTAAATGTATGACATGCTGTATAAGGCAGACGCACATCTACTAACATGGATTTACTTCTTTCTTAAAACGGAGTAGGTGTATCTATTGTTCAAATTTAAAAGCGTCTCGGTATTTATATTGATCAAGATCTAAGCTAGAATGCACATATCGATCACCTGTATTCAATGGTACTCAAAATAATAATTCTATTAAAATTGCTTTCGAGATTTCTACCTCCCCAGTCACTTAACCTTTATTTTTCGAGATATTTACTACCATGTATAGACTACAGCTGTACCATATGAGGAAACACATCCAATTATAATCTGTCCAGAAATGATAAACTCCAGTATCGGGTAGCCCGAAAAATATGGAAACGTCCTGTTAAGACTCCCTCGAATGTTTCGTTTTCACGTCTGCAATGGCTTCCAATACAAGAAAGTATTCTTTTTTGTAAGGGAATCATGACCTATAATTCTTTAAACAATCATTTATCCGATTATATCTCTGAACTAATTGAACTAAGATCATCAAATAAGGAGCGTACTCTTTGATCGACGACTAACAACGATCTCCAGATACTGTGGTCAAAAACCAATAATTACAAAAGCTCATTTATTTTATCAGACACATTATATGGACATCCGTACCACTAAGGATACGTATTTCCAATTCCCTTGCTTCTTCTAACATATTATTTAAAACATAGTTCTTTTCCAGCTGGAATGACAGACTAGGGCTCTGAATATAACTTTTTATCATTAAATCCATAACAAATATATCCAGATCTTATTCGATATACGTTTTTCGTAAGACGTCGGCTATGCTCAAATTTATGTAACTGTGTATAGAATATTGTTCATATGTGTATAAGTTTCCCGGTATAGTCACTCATATTCACTTGTATTAAATATATATGAAAGTAAAGGACCAAATACAAGTCAACTAAAGGATCAAATACGAGTTAAATAGGTCAAGTAGTTAAGGAAGAAAGTCAATCAAACCAATGATGTGTTATATACTTAGTCCTTTAGTTATTAGACTCGTATTTGGTCCTTTTTCATCCTATTTTGGGCAATGAATACCCACACAATATCATACATACATTCTTTACGTAACCGCATATATTTGGTTAATGGGTATTAAGAAGAATTATTTCCATAAGAACAATCGAATGTTTTATAAATACAATACCTGACATGCATTTACAAACGTAACAACCATTTTCATAAGTCGGACAAGGGCACATTGGGTTCATCGCTGGACATCCCCTACGGTATCGAAAAGCGTCTGAAATATGTAAACTGGTCAGTATATATATATATATATATATATATATATATATATATATATATATATATATATATATATATATATATATATATATACAGTTTCCCAAAGTTTAGAGCTTTCTCAGGAAATGAATACGAATAGTAATGAGGACTGTTTTTAACGCCTAATGTTTAGAAACTCTAAGCGATTTACATCAATAATGATATGACTACAGATAAACAAAAACAAAAACCATGAAATTGGAAACATAACAAATGCTGAAAATATTTAAGGTACGAAACAATATTAATTCGTTTAAGTTTGATCTTGCATTCGAATAAGGTGAGATTTAAGAGCACTCCTGAGCAAACACAACACAAAATCCACCCAAAACTATTATGAAGATAACATTCGTACAAAACAAATTCCTACCAATCAAGTGAAATAAAGAAACAGAACGTAGAAAAACAACCTTTCTGTACCAAAGCATTCAGCTGAATTTGTGTTGCGAAAAAGAAACATTAACTTGCAAAAAGAAAAATATAACGTTAAATAAAGAAAAACGATAGAGGAACCCGCCTTGCCGCTTTCAGTTTGCTCTAATGAAGCATAGAAATATGCCATGTGTAAAATGGTACGTATATAAAATAAGTTAAACTAGCAATAAGAGAAAGAAGAGTAATATATTATTCACATTACTTGAGAAGTGAAAGTTGAATATTGATATAAAGGTAAAGATAATAATAACGAATGTATTTATATATGTTGGTTCCTAGGTATAAGTAATAAACATTGAAAACATTGATGTTCAAATATAAGCTTTGGGAATTGCATGGCAGCTGTTTTTGTCAAGACAAGTGATATATGACATTAACTTCTGGGTTTTTTAAAATTTCTTTCGAGAAATGGGGTGTTTAATGTTGATGATGCGTGTCCTTCAGTCTCATACAGTTAATAACTTTGTGTACTGCATTCAGCCATTCGTTCATTTCAATAAGAAAATAAATTAATGTATTGTAACACACACACGCACACACACATACATACGCACACACGAAAAAAAAAATATATATATAAGAGCACTATATATGGATAAAGATAGATATATACTCACGTGAATTTGCACTTATAAATCCAAATAAAACAATGAGAGTAAGTAGTTTAAACATGATGAATACTATGCCAGACACTTATTTTTGAAGGCGTTACTAAAGTGTATATGGCGTAAAGGATATGGTTTAGCAGACGTATTTCTTATATCATTGCTGGAGGTGTGGGTGTCACATTTACACAATTGAACATTATACCTTCACCTGTTAAGTCAAGATAAACTGTAATCAAGACAGCGGAATATGACCTCTTGATAAGGTCAGTTGAATCTTGGTTCCTGTATGAATGTTACATGATCTTCCCCACTTTCGGAATCAAATCCCATTAATAGAACTAAAACGTTTTTAAAACATATTGCTTTCAGGCGGAACAGGAAACTCAATCATTTGCAATATATCGACCTGTTGTCATTTTCTTAACAAAGCCAAATGAAAAGAAGAATACCGTGTTAAGTCTAATTATGTGCAATTACTATATTGCAAATTAGTATAGCTGTTAATTTAATTGAATCTACTATATCCTTTTGTTATCTTTTTTTAAATTTACAATCGATATATGTTACTATTTGCAGTACATGTCCTTTTCACCTTTTGTATTTAAATATAATATCTTCGTTATATCTTTTGAAATCCTATTCATATAATTCAATAGCTAAATATGGTATTTACACAATATAAAATAGTAACTTATCCATTTAAAATTATGAAACAATCCATTCATTTTATTTGAGAGGTGGAGAGTTGAACATTGAAAGCGAAGTTCTAGAAACAGATGTCACAGCTAAGATCTTTATACAACAACGATAACAACTCTAGCATTTATTTTTGCGTGCCACAGTTATCTTTGCCACATTACCTGATGATAGTTTATCATTAACAATGGTCTGTACACCGAGATAATGTATGTAAAAACGACCGGTGGCTTACAATCTTTCATCCGTCATCCGCTTATAGTTTCGTCCTTCAAAGCACGAAAGAACAGAAAGTTCAAGAATCAAGTGTATTTTAAGGAAAAATTACATATATACGTCAGACGTGTACTATTAGCACAAAATCTCTCTCTCTCTCTCTCTCTCTCTCTCTCTCTCTCTCTCTCTCTCTCTTCATACATACTGAAATAACCATTTGGGGAGTCATTTAAGGTTTAGACAATTATTAGGTCAAAGTATAAACACGTGTGTTATTGCATATGGAATAATCTTGCTCCTTTCAAAGTATAAACACGTGTGTTATTGCATATGGAATAATCTTGCTCCTTTCAAAGTATAAACACGTGTGTTATTGCATATGGAATAATCTTGCTCCTTTCATAGCATATTTTGCTCTTTAGTTTGTACTTTATATACACCCAGTTGTTGATGTATAATTTTGCTATTGTTCGAGTTCAATATAACTTTGCCATTTTGAATTCTCCACATTTGTATTATGTGCTATAAGGATATTCTTTATTTGTATTCATTTATAAATGATAAAGGTGCTTGTATATTCACACATAAGTAATCATCAGGATGATATTTAAATATTTTTTAATACGCGAAATAAAAAATGATTACAACATAAGCAGACATACAAGCTTAGTAGTTTTGATTACTTGATACAAAGAAATTAGATAGTTACGAACACATGGCCTGTTCAGGTGTTGCCAAGTTCTAGCAGTTAGGGAGAATGTTTTTTTTAATGTACTTTATTCAAGGTTTCCTAGTACGTTCAGTTGTTCTAATAATTGGAAAAAGTTAACCGTCGCAAAATACAATTAAAATAGGTGTGCTCTTAATAAATAAAAATACATTTAAACATCAACAATACTTCAACAATAACAATTATGCTGCCCAAACTCCGATCGTAAAAGACACCATGAACCCTATGTCAGACAATGCTTGAAAACAGCAGGTATTGTAAAATGTTAAAGAAAGGTAGATGTGTCTAAAATGACATGGAATACTTCAGTTTTATAATAATACATCCTTAAGAGCTTCGACAATAAAATTAATATAACACCAACAAATATTTATTTCAAATGAAACATGAAATATCAAGTCATAAATTAGAGAAATGTTATGTTACATGCAACAGCCGAATATATTAACGAAAGGCACCGTTTTGGTGTTTTTTAAAGGATACATGGACAATTATTCGATAAAAAAGAAATTATCTTGATATCACCCTTGACTAATTATTGAGGTCTTTTTCTTCTTCTAGTTATATGTAAGAGATACTTAGACTTTCAGCCGATTTATTATCTGAAATCGGACAGCTGCTACAGAGAGTGTTACATAATTTAGTTGGGTTTCTTTTGTTGTTGTTTTGTTTATTTGGTTTAAAGATGGGGTTCCTTTATATTTTCTATTTTGGTTTCCGTTTATTGCTCATTTGCTTACATCGAACTAGACTGAAATCTCCACACAAGATCATTATTTTCGAAACATCTGAGAAATGGGTCCAAGCGGTCAGAATTTACTATGGTGTTATCTAAGAACACATTCGAGTCTCTTAAACAAACGAGGATGAAAATACAATGGATTCTCAAACCCTTTGCCCCCCTCCCCCTTTATCATTTATAAGCTAGCCATATTATACTCAAATATGCTCTTTAATATTACATAATTAGATATGTGGAAATACGTATAACTTTTGTTATCGCTGGAATGTTTGATAGGGATTTCACTATCCCAAACATAATCTCGCCAAAGCATGTCATGGAATCATTCGGCGCGTACACCAGACACCTAGAGGAAATACAAAACACGAAATAGAATTCTCCTT
Organism: Unio pictorum; assembly: GCA_030141615.1. NCBI lineage: Eukaryota > Metazoa > Mollusca > Bivalvia > Unionida > Unionidae > Unio > Unio pictorum. The sequence continues at coordinate 7,773,521 of JARLTB010000007.1, read as the reverse complement.
TCCAACGAGGTACATCATATAACGTCAACGAACGATTCAACATAAAAGATGCACACTCATGCAATTAGTGCCTTAGAGTTGTACAGAATTATCTTAACTTAGTGTGTGGGAGCATTGTCCTGAAGATCAGCCTTGCGTATAACTTCAGAGCTTATATCGTTTTCCATCACCTCATATATAAAGATATAAAGGGTACTAATAATTAGCGTTAAGCATCTTTAAAACTCAATACATCTATGTGTTCTCCAAAGAAAGGCCCAACAACTGTTTAATTGTCCTGATAAAGCAAGGAAAATAACTCGTGAAGGGCACCACTTGGGATTTTGATGTACTTGAGTGCAATGTTCAATTGGAAAAGTGATCCACCATCAAAAGCATAATGGTTTAAAACTAATCTACTGTCAAAACCAAGCAACAAGTCATCCTTACCAAATATACAACATGACCAGCCAGCTGACAGAGATCCAGATCCAACTCAAACACATATACTATCCAAGCTAAGTATCATCACAATCCATAACAACAGTTGTCAAGACGGTAATCACGCAGCCATACCCTAAAGGAGATGAAAATCAATTGACATGACTGTTGTAGTCCTCTAGACGTAAATCAATTGACATGACTGTGGTAGTCCTCTTGACGTAAATCAATTGACATGACTGTTGTAGTCCTCTACACGTAAATCAATTGACATGACTGTGGTAGTCCTCTACACGTAAATCAATTGACATGACTGTGGTAAGTGCTTGTTTTACATTAGGATTTTATGACCTCTAAAAGGTAAATTTATTCTAAATGTAATAAAAAATATTCGGTTTTGCCCATATCGCATAAGGTTGATAGAGACCTATTTCTAGAGGGATATCCATTTCTCAAAGAAAAGTCAAATCTCTTTTTTTTTCAATAAAAGACCTCAGGTTTAAATCCTAATCAATGAGTTTTTCTTGTTTACACGAATAATTAGAAAATGTGTCCTCACTTTTGTGTCCTCACTTTTCGTCGATTGTTTAGTTACTATTTTGAATGTGAGAGATCATTGTGATGATGTTTTAATCTGTTACGTGTTTAGGCTGAATAAACAATTTATTGAGTACAAATATTTTTCAGAAAAGAAAAAAAAACTTACGGTTTTAAGAATCAATTCCTAAATTAATCCCAAAATAATTCAAAATATTATCCACTAGAGAAATTGCAAGTGTCCTGGTAATAAAATGTCCAAATAATTCTAAGTTCGAATTCCATCGAAGTATCCAATATGGGAGACGATGTCACTTGATGAAGTCCATTCTTGTTAATAAAATTTTTATGAGCACAATACTTTTCCAGATAAATAACAAAATAATTCCTCTAGATCCAAACGAATTGAAATAATTTCCAATACAAGGTAATTTATAATAACTCAAAAAGACACAACTTAATATTCTAAAAGCCCAACTTTTACTGAATAGCTCGCTCCAAAACATAGTTTATATAGCTGTTTTTACGCAAACAAGAAAGAGGTCACGGTCGTCTAGAATCCTTCAGAACAAACCTACGTTCAAGAAATCACGTAAACACCGCATGACCTAACTAAAATAGAAAGATGTTTATATAAAGCTCCATTTTGTTCATGGAACCAACCAGTCATTTAAAAGCTTGTTTACAACTCTGAAGCCAGGTCAGAAATGAGGTCAACACCAGGTGTTTACTCTGTAAAGTACAGGTCACCCCACCCTTCAATGAACGAATCTTAAAACTTAAAATGACAAATTTAAATCTAACAAACAAACAATACAAATAAATATAAATGACTTATATCAAATATACGTAACACCTTCCCCCATAAATAAAAAGAAAGGTTTATATGATAAAACTTTCTTTTTACCACAAACCAATTTACACCTGAGGTTAAAAGAACTTGTATAAATTACACGATATATATGATATAAGATATTGGTATACACGGGAAAGAGCGTCTGCTATTAAATTATCTTACTTGTCCATGTCCCACAATATGTCCAAAAAAGTCACACTAGCACAGCATAACTCACTTTTAGATAAATTAACTGTCAAACATGCATCAGTGAGTATGTCCATTAATTTTCGAATTGTTGCTAGATGTTCTATCCAGGTGTCGTTGTAGATGATGACGTCATCTATATAGGCATCACAATTATCTATACCAGAGGTGATCATTTATATGGGACATTGAAATGTACTTATTGACCCTTTTATCCTGAATGGCATTACTTTATATTGGTAAAGTCCATCTGGAGTCATAAATGCTGAGATTTCAGTTTCTCTTTCCTTTAGTGGAATCTGCAAAAATCCTTTCAGAAGGTCAAATTTGGTGACATACTTTCAGAAGGTCAAATTTGGTGACATACTTGGCATTCCCGATTTTGTCAATACAATCGTCAATTCTTGGTAATGGGAATGAAACTGTTTTTGTCACACTGTTCACCTTCCTATAATCAGTGCACATACGGAAGTTTTATCTGGTTTTGGAACAAGTATGCATGGTGAACTCCAATCACTTTTACTGGGCTCGATAAAATCATTTTCCAGCAAATATTGAATTTCCTTTTTCAAGTATTCCTGTTTGATTGGATTCATCATGTATGGATGTTTGACAGGTTTGGAATTTACAATTTCAACGTCATGAAAAATTTTGTTTGTCCTTGTAGGTACATCTGGAAATAAGTGCTCATATTAAAAAAATAACTGTTTCAGTTCATTTCTTTCTGGCACTTGTAAATGTGAAAGTTTCTGGTCTAGATCTTTCATAATTTCTGAATTACAAAGATTCGTCATTTCAATATCAATAGATTCTGATGATATTCCTTCACTGAGTGAGACAGGTACAACTGAATTAATTACAGGTTTAACATGGCTATCTCTTTCAATATACTCTTTTAACATGTTTATATGGCAGAGTTGTTTTTGTTTGCGCCTCCCAGGAGTATTTATGATGTAATTTAAGTCATTAATTTTCCTGTCAACTGTGTAGGGACCATAATATTTGGCCTGAAGAGGATTTTGTGGCATTGGTAAAAGAGCCAGGACTCTATCACCAGGCTGAAAACTCCTTTTTTCGATATTTTTTTATCACATCTTGATCTCATTTTAGATTGAGCAGAGTGCAGAATTTCTATTGCGACCTCACAAGCCTTTGACAACTTGTATTTAAAATCGGAAACGTAATCAAGGAGATTGATCTCAGTATCTTCATTAGAGAGCAGTTTCTCTTTCAATAACTTCAATGGTCCACGCACAGTGTGTCCAAAAACAAGTTCAAAGGGACTGAAGCCTAAAGATTCTTGAACTGATTATCTAACAGCAAACAAAAGTAAATGAATGCCTTCATTCCAATCTTTATTCGTATCAAAACAATATGATCGGATCATATTTTTTAAAATCTGATGGAATCTTTCTCATGCCCCTTGAATCTAAGGGTGTTAGGCAGAAGATTTGAATTGCTGAATGCCCAATTCATACATAACTTGTTGGAAAATTCCAGACACGAAATTTGAAACCTTGATCAGACTGAAAAGATTTTGGAACGCTATACTTAGTAAAAAAAACTTTATCAAAGTTTTTACTATTGTTTTAGATTTTATATTCCTCAACGGAATTGCCTCTGGAAACCATGTTGACGCACACATAATGGTCAACAGATATTGGTTACCTGACTTTGGTCTTGGGTAAGGGACCTACACAATCTACCATAATTCTACTAAATGGTTCGTCAAAGGCAGGAATAGGTTGTAGATGAGCCTTAGGTATCTTCTGATTGGGATTTCCTACCATTTGACAAGTATGACAAGATCTACAGTATTTGGCAACATCACTTTTGATTTTGGGCCAATAGAAGTGAGTCAAGATATTGTGATACGTTTTATTAATCCATAAATGACCAGCCAAACGAGTTTCATGGGCCAAATTAAGTATTTCATGTCTGTAAGATTTTGGAACTACTATTTGATAATTCGCCGACCACTCATCATCAGCAGGTACCTCGGGAGGTCTCCATTTTCTCATAAGAATTCCATTTTTTATGAAATAACAGACAGTAACTTCAGTGGCTTCAGTCTCACTTATGGCCCTTTGAAACAAACATGAGATCTCGGGATCTTTTTCCTGTTCGACGACAAGTGACTGTCGTTTATCACCCTGATTAGAATAACGAAAATGAGTTGTTAAAAGAGAATCACTATGATCAATACCTTCTGATTGATCCAAACAAGGAGTAAAAGTGACCTCATCAAAAGCCTGACCTATACACCAGTCAGCTAAAGGAATATTGACTTCACCAACATCATACTCAAGAGCTTTCTTTGCCATAGCTCTGGTACCTGCACAAGCTTTAAATATATCAGGGAACTCATTTTCAATAGGATCAACTTTCTGATCCGAATCAGGCTTATCAGTTACAAGTTGATTAACCACAACCTTGTCTCCAACTCAGTCGTTGCCTAGCAATAAATGAATGCCCTCAACGGGTAAAACCATGACTTTCCCGACTGTCACAGGTCCTGATACTAGTCTGATGACAAATTTACACAATGCAGAGGAACATTAACAAAGGCGCACTCTACTCCCTGAATAAGAACACTTTCATTAGAAGAAGACTTCTCAGAAAAAGGCAAAGTATCTGACAATAAAAGACTCTGAGAAGCTCCTGTGTCACTTAAAATTTTAATAGGGGTGGGATTGGATGAATAACCCAAGAGTGATCTAGAACCCTTCGATATGAATGGCGGATAATTCTCCACAATAAAATCAGACTGGGATTTATTAGACCCAACAAATGTATTGCTTTCAATACATGACCGTTACCTTGACCTCTTAGAAATAAGATCATTTGGAACAGTTCTGTCTTGATTTTGATTCCTATTTTTCAATTTGTAGCAATCAGAAATAACGTGTCCTTTTTTCTTGCAATAAGTACACGTATGAAGAGACAAGGATCTAAAATCAAGCTTCTCTGAAGTTTGATTTTTGAAAGTTTTGCTAGTTTGAGTTTTATAAGGGCTGGTATTAGGCTGAAATACTTTTCTACCAGAAGACTGTTGAGTAGAAGTCTTGTTAACAAAATTAACTTTATGTGCCAAAGAATATTCATCAGCAACTCGAGTAGCATTCTCCAAGGTTTTAATCCTATTCTCATCGAGATAAGTTTTAACGTCACAATGGACACAGTTTTTTAACTCTTCAATTAATATCATTTGCTTGAGATTTTGATAATCTTGTTCGATTTTCTTGGCTAAGCACCATGTATCAAACAACTGCTCTTTTTCTCTAGCAAATTCGACATGAATTTGTCCAGCTTCTGTTCTGTAATTTCTGAATTTTTGCCGATAAGCTTCAGTGACTAACTCATTACCCCTTAGAATGCATTCGTTAACCACATCATAGTTTACCACTTTGTTGAACAGACAGTGAAGTGTAAATATCACTAGCCTTACCAGCGAGTACACATTGCAATAACAGAGTCCAATGCTCCCTTGGCCACTTTAAATTTTCTGCAACTTTTTCAACATGAATGAAGTATTTGTCGACTTCTTTTTCTCTAAAAGTGGAAGTTAATCTAATATTCCTTGCTAAATCAAAACTTAAATTTGGATTTGATGTTTTGATGTATGAAGGTGTTTTTCACTTGCCAGCTCTAATTCTTTCATTCTATATTGATATTCCCTTTCTTCCCTCTCTTTGTCATGTAGTAATTGTCTTTCTTTCTCCTCTTTTTCATATTGTAATTGTCTTTCTTTCTCCCTTTCGTGAAATTCCAGCTTCTTCAACTCTAATTCCATCTTGAATTTTAATTCTAATTTCTTCATTTTTATGTCAGAGTCTGATGCAGACTTACTGACCGAAATCAAAGCACTTCTTTCCAAAACATTCTCTTCTACCATATATTGGACCAAAATCTTTTTGATATCATGTTTCGTTAAAAAAGCCTTGACTTCTGAAAGATCATATTTTCTGGCAAGTTGAATCAACTCATCTTTTTTGAAAAGATCTAATTGCTCCTGAGTAAGATTAGAATTTGTTCTACTTTAGATGTCATATTAATACAAGCCTGACAATCTCACTAAAGATTTTTAAAAAATTTCAAAAACTAGTGGTATTCAAATTTAAAAGAAAAACTGTTCTGAAAAAAATTCTAGCCAAATTCCAATTTATCCCAATCCCGGATGAGCCCCCAATTTCTATGTTACATTCTTAGGCTCGAATAAACAGTAACATAGAAAGAGTGAAAATAACAAGCTTGTCAAACTGAATAAACAATTTATTGAGTACAAATATTTTTCAGAAAAGAAAAATAAACTTACGGTTTTATGAATCAATTCCTAAATTAATCCAAAAATAATTCAAAATATTATCCACTAGAGAAATTGCAAAAGTCCTGGTAATAAAATGTCCAAATAAGTCTAAGTTCGAATTCCAGCGAAGTATCCAATATGGAAGACGATGTCACTTGATGAAGTCAGTTCTTGTTAATACAATTTCTATGAGCACAATTCTTTTCCAGATAAATAACAAAATAATTCCTCTTGATCCAAACGAATTGACATAATTTCCAGTACAAGGTAATTTATAATAACTCAAAAAGACACAACTTAATATTCTAAAAGCCCAACTTCTACTGAATAGCTCGCTGCAAAACATAATTTAAATAGCTGGTTTTACGTAAACAAGAAAGGGGTCACGATCGTCTAGAATCCTTCAGAACAAACCTACGTTCAAGAAATCACGTAAACACCGCATGACCTAACTAAAATAGAAAGATGTTTATATGAAGCTTTATTTTGTCCTTGGAACCAACCAATCATTTTAAAAGCTTGTTTACAACTCTGAAGCCAGGTCAGAAATGAGGTCAACACCAGGTGTTTACTCTGTAAAGTACAGGTCACCTCCTTCAATGAAAGAATCTTAAAACTTAAAATGCCAAATTTAAATCTGACAAACAAACAATAAAAATAACTATAAATGACTTAAATATACGTAACAAATCATATCTTAAGTCTGAGTATTTACCTATGTGTGTAATTATGACTTGTTTCCATGACTGCCCCATGCATGTTGATGATGTTATCGTGGAAGTTTATGCTCTTTTTACTATGGTAATGCTCTATGAATGATATCAAGTGTGTGTCTTAAATATCAAATATCAGTTTTGCAAAGACATGCAAAAAATAATTTCAGGATAAATTGCATTCTTTGGCTTCTTAAAAATTTCAACCAATTCCCGTTTATCAACTGAAAATATGCATTCTGTATGGTAAACCAAGGTCTGCACCAGCTCGTCAGAGTCGTCAGAGACAAAAAACATTTGAGAACTTCATTAAATAGTTCGATATTTGAGTTTTCTGTAACCTGTTACCATTTCAGGATCTAACAAAGTAATTAATGCACTCCATAAAAATCACTGAAAAATGTTCAAATTATTTATTTTTCTTTTATTTAAATCGTTCTTTTTACGTAAAATAGCACACAATACATGCCCAAACATAGAACAATGCTCCAATCAACATGCAACAACATAAAACTGATTTGTCTTATTATTCATAAAGGCGAGGCGGACACGTAACAATAATTATAACATATTTTGCCCCCATCAACAATTCCACCTAATTCTGTTAAAATTAAATAAGACAATTCTGATAAAGAGTGCACCAAAATCATGTGAACCTGATCCAATTCCACCATCACTGCTCCTTGCATGTTTAGATCCTATATTGCCTTGACTAACTGATTTTATTAATACCTCTCTTTTATCAGGAGAATTTCCATCATGTTTCAAAACTGTCAATGTAAAGCATCTGCTGAAGAAACCAACACTTGACCAAAACGATTTAAATAACTACCGCCTAGTTTATAATCACCCATTCGTATAAATAAAATCCTAGAACTAATAGTTATATCACAACTTGAATCTCATCTTAATTTAAACACTCCTTTTAGCAATATATAGTTTGCATATCAGCCTTGCCACAGTACTAAAGCTACTCTTCTAACAATAGTTAATGCATTTTCTGCTTTGGACAGCGGAAAGATTACAGTCCCCACTCTCCTTGACTTGTCTCCAGCATTTGACACAATAGACCTTGATATATTACTTCACCGTCTCCAGCATATATTTGGCATTCAATATACACCCTTACTGTGTTCAATCCCTACGTGGTCAACTGGACACCAATTATGTCCGCAAATGGAACACACTCCAACCCAGCTGATCTCTGTTGTAGTGTTCCTTTCATTATATACACTCAGCCGTTCTCAAGAGTCATAGATTGTCATCCAGTGTCTCACCAACTGTATGCTAATGACATCCAAATATGCAAATCTAATCACCTAACTGAAGATGATGCTACCATCCGAGATGTAGAGAGATACAGTTCTGATGTAAAAACATGAATGACATGTAAAAAGCTGCAGTTGAATGATAATAAAATTCAGGCTATTCTAATCAAAGCACAGATACTTTCTCATTCACATCATTTACCTCAAGCAATAAATACCAGCAACACCAACATTAAGTCAGTACGAAACCTAGGTGTTACCCTGGACAGTACTCTCATACTGCACCAATATATCATGAACAAATGCAAGGCTGCATATCTTGAACTGAGACGCATCAGCTCCATTGGCAAATATCTTTCAGTTGATGCCACTAAAACACTTATGTGTTCATTAGTACTTTCAAGACTGGTTTATTGCAACTCAAATGTATCTGGTTCGTCTCAATATCTACTCCAGAAACTTCAATAGTTAATCACAGGGTTTGAACGATCCGGCAAATATCACAATGAACATAAGAATGATCCCTATCAGAAATTAGTATTGATATACACCTTTGCAAATTTGTGTTTAGTAAAAGGGACATTTACTTGTCGTCAGCCGTCAAGATATTTGATACTAAGTTAACATTGATTTTATAATTTATATTATTACGTTTCAAAAATGAAACTTTATCTTGTACAATGCAACTGTGTATTTTGCAATTATATTCAAATAGCGTAAGAGCCATAGTAGCTGCTGGTATCAATGATGGCGCATATCCATTTGCTCTGCAAACCGGTATAACACGATGAGAATACTTTGCATGCGGCTACTTCAGAAAGCTCTCTCAAGTCAGTGTGTGTGTGTGTGTGTGTGTGTGTTTGTGTGCACTCACGCGCAATAGAGAAAATAACTCCAATTGAAACAAAGAGGCTAAATTGGTTTGACTTTGTTAGTAATGTACATAACATTCTACTGCTATGTGAGAATATTAAACATGAAGGAATTGTAAGCTAGGGTACAAAGCCTACACAACTGCGAACATATTTCATTACGCAAAGTTGCAACTCCAACATACGGTCAATTTAATCTTGGTGCTATTCGAATGCAATATTACGTCCTCCACTCTCTTTCTTTCATCGTCCTTTCTAAAGCTACAATCAACATGTTTTAGTTATTTGCATATGTCTCATGTTTACTGTGTATTCAAATATTATATTTTCACTGTATCTTGTGAAGAGGTATTTATTTATTCAAAAACTAAATATGGCAGCATGTTCAGTCGATTATGTGTGAGATGTGATAAGATTGAGGCGTTATATATTTCGAGGAGCAGATGTCATATTAAACTCTTCAGTAAATACAGATAACACATATCGTGTTATCAATTTCATGACACCATTATCTCTTCCCTGATGCTAGGATATATGCATAACAGTTGACTGTGCACCGAGTAACATTACCGCTAGCTGACACTCGTTCAGATATGTATTCAGTCAAGCCGGTATCGAGAACCTACGTTATCTAATTGGAAGCTTATATTGATAAAATATTATCAAAGCAAAATTAATAAAGAAATAAAAAAATATTCAGTCTTAAACATACCTTATATCATTTCGTAGAAATGAAGTTGTCAGATGTGCAGCGGCATCTAAAATACATAAAACAATCTGTATTCTTCTATCGTCATAAAAGACAATTCTACATGATATTCTACTTGAAAGCTTATATTGACAAAATATTATTAAAGCAAAATTAAGGAAACTAAAGAATATTCAGTCTTAGAATCTTTTATAACATTTCGTAGAATTGAAGTTGTAATCTAAAATAATAATAAAAATCTGTCGTCTTATGTCGCCATAAAAGACAATTCTACATGATATTATCAATTTATTTGACTCACTTATGTGGAATAATTCACTTGTTATAATCAGAAGACATTAGTTATTAATGCATACGATTTTAAGAGGTTTAAAAATGATGCATGTGTTTGCATTTGTATCATTCATTAAAGATCATTTTGATTAGACGATTTACTAGAGCTAGAAAATGTAATTACATTTTAGAAATATGTTTGCTTTCACTAATTTCCACTTGTTTTGTATAGACGTATCTGAAGAAACGGATCAATTTTAAAACTATTTTTTTTCTTTTGATATACCTATTCACTTTTAGATGTCCCCATATGACAGAAAATTACAATCTCAAAAGAAGTGCTAAATCTGAATTTATTTCAACAAGGAATTGGAAGAATAAACGTAGTAGTGGAGTTAGTGGAAAGCTGTTTAATATGAATTCGTTTTATCTTCAAACAAATTGTCTAGTGTATCAGAATTTAATCAGAGCAATAACGGAATATCTCACAGAAGTTGATATTAGACAAAGAGATAAACTCCTACATCCGTGTTTCAGGTTTATACTACTTCACGTTGTAGAAGATAAGAAGTGTTGCCAAAGTATGTCCAAGAAATTTATGACAAATGCGGAAATTCCTAAAAATTGTAAACTGTAATTTATCTGAAGAAAATAAGTTGTTCGAAATATAAAATAAGCATATGACATACTCAATTATATCTAAATGCACACAAAGTATTACATTATATCTACTAGTATTGTAACTCCCATCCTCTTAAACCACATTTTATAAAAGCTTTAAACAGTAGCTATTTAGCAGACCAATGAGCTACAATAAAGAGTTGGATGCAAACCAGTTTTAAAGAAATGGATGATTTGCTCAAATGTACTTTAGTAGAGTAAGTGTCTAATAAACGTTATGATCAGAATATCATTTAAAGACACCATATAATGTTGACATGTCCTTACACAAGAATTTAAATTTTAAACTTATCACTTCTTTCTTCTCTCTTAAATTGACAAGATAAATCTTTCCAATTGTTATCAACATATGAAAATACGTTCATTTTGATATTGAACCACAAATAACACGTTCTCTCTCTCTCTCTCTCTCTCTCTCTCTCTCTCTCTCTCTCTCTCTCTCTCTCTCACGACCATTTATAAATATAATGATGTTTTTTAATAAATGTTCTAAAGAAGTGAATAGTGGGCCACAAACCTGGAACAAGGTTGGTGCTACAAGCAACAATTCAGATGCAGCAACAAAACTATATTTGTTCTGAAATTGCTTAAAAAGCTAATGAACTTTACACGATACTATTTGAAGCTATGACAAAGTTATGACAGGATGTTAAGGATAGACCTCAATCAGATCAGGCTGCATAATATTAATAGTTGCCAGTATACAAGTTCAAGTCATTCATTGACAAATATGAAGTGGTCTGAATGTTTTGCAACAACAAAGGTTCAGACGCGCTTGACAAACAAAAAATCCTGGTATTGGCAAACATATTAATGATAAACTGTTTCCATTTACTGTTGAAGCAATTATCAAGTAAAATAACAAACAACAAACATTTAATAAAGAAGAAGAAGATAGAAATCATAGCTGACTGCATACATTAAGATGACTATTCAGATGAAGGATTTCGCAACCAAACTGACACTACAAGATAAGATCAGGAAACATGACTTTCACATACGTTGACTTACATTTGGATGATATATACACGCGATTATAATTGACAATAATAATAATAATAATAATAATAATAATAATAATAATAATAATAATAATAATGACTTTGTACATCACTTAATCTAAAGAAGTTCTAAGCGCTTTAAAACATCTATAATGATATGACTACACTGCCAAAAAACAAATAGTAACAACCATGCAATTGGAAAACATAAAAACATGCTGAAAACAAATAAGATACAAAACATTATTAGGTCTCTAAGTTTGTTCCTGCAGTCGAAAAAGGTGAGTCTTAAGAGCACTCTTGAAAGGGGACCACAGCGTCTTTTCAATGGTCAATTCTTTTCACATCGCCGGGTCCTGGTATTAAAAAGAATGTCTTCCATATGACTTCATTTTCATAGTGGGAGCAATAAGTATACGATTGTCAACAGAGGAGCGTAAGTATCTTGCTGGTGAATAGGTATGTTGGACTGGAGTCTGTCAGTGAAACAGCACAGAGAACAAATCCTGTGTTTGATTCTGTATCGAATTGATAGCCAGTGTATGGTACAGAGCTGTGGTGAGGTGTCCTCTGCTCGAGGTACTCTAACGATAATCCGATCAGCTGTGTTTTGAACGTTTTGAAGTTTCTGGAGTAGATATTGATATGAACCAGACATAACTGAGTTACAATAGTCCCGTCTTAAAAGTACTAATGAACTTGAAACTACTAATCAACACACAAGTGTTCACTAGCGGTATTACAGTGTCGTGTCTCATACTATTCTATGAAACCACTGGCAGACATTTTATATAAGTGGTATGATTGTTAAATTGATGTGTCCGCGTAAGACCGGTGAAATACATTCGTGTTAGAAGTTGCACGATATTTTTAAGCATAATATGACGGTACGCTTTAATATTGTTTCCATATGCATTTGGAAAGTGATTTGTCGATAGCGGAAAAGAAACCGAGCATGAACAATGGCGCTCAGCAGCCAATGGCACAATTTCTTACAATCAATCCTACTCCAACCATCATAAAATCATATTCAACAACAGATCTTTTTTCCAGATCCAAGGAAGCAAATGACCAGTGAACGAACCAAATTTGTGAATTCAGTTCATAGCCAATTTTAAATTGTTTAGGTATTGCCTAAGCGGAGGAATCAATGATCAAATCAATCTCTCACTTTTTTCAAAAGCATATGAGAATTGTCTTTGTCGTAATGCCATTGAATAACAGAGCATATTATTTCGACTCATTGGCTATAAACTAAGTAACATTAAGAAGTGAATCCATCAACTTTTGTGAAACGTAACAAATAATTTCAATGTCAAAGGTACAAATGCAAATGTTAAAACAATCAATTGAATCCAAAATAATTCACGAAAAGTTCTATTTCGGTTTTAAAAATGAAACGTTTCGTAGACATTTCTGAAATGGAAAAGTACTGGTCTTCCAAGAATCCGTAACGTTCTAAAATGGAGTTTTCCATAATTCCTAATATAACTATCGTCCATTGAGCACCTCTGTATCCACTGAATTATCCAAATAATTGGTTTTCTCCACCAATAAAATTAAGTCCAACATACACCTTGAATAATTTGTAGATTATACAGTTCTATATCGTATACAATTTGATTTAGTATTTCCTTGTATTTGATAATTGAGAGTTTCGATGATAAATCAATAATATGTTCTTGAAGACTCTGTCGTAATTTATCTAAATATTCTTTATATATTTTATTAATAAATAAAAAAGTCCCAAGGACTTAGCTAGATCTATTGAGACCCAACCACTCTCCCGCGTTCCAATAAACAATTTCCCATCACCGTAACTAACAGGCTTTGTTATAAATCGCATATTAGGATGGTTTCTTTCAGGAGGGATATCATGATATGATTTTTTGTCTGTGATATAATCAGACTTTTTAGGTTCGGGTAGATTTTGATAAGATGGTGCCTGAGGTGGGATTTTAGGCCATCCTAGCACGGTTCTTATAGAACTCTGATAGATATCTACAGCATACCCGGGTGAATTTATTTCAATCGCGGATGATAGTGTTGATTCATGAACTGTTATAGCGATTTCTGATTCTTTTCCCGCAATGGATTTTATTCTACGCTATAATTCATTATTGATCTGTTCGATTTGGTAAGACCCAAATGGTAAGGAAACTATATTCCAATCTGGAGTCCCGTCTTGTTTCTTTTTACTCGCAAACACTATGTAATTATGTTGATATTATCTATCACAGTTGTTAAAAGAACTCCTGGTTTAATCTTACCAGCGGAATTAAACACTGCTAGGGAATTTTCGGTTACTCCATTTATTTTAACAAGAATATCATTCAGGGAAACATCACTTGTTTTCAAATTTACCCTGTTTGTCTTGAAATACGACTTTTTCATTTGGATCCACACTTGAGAGGTTTAATATCTCGGATATTTCATCTTCGATTATGTTTTTTACATCATTGGTTGTAGATATTTCCACGGTGGGTTTTTCAGGCTTGAGAGAGATCTTCCCCATATATCAATCATTATATTTTAAGATCGCTCTAAAATGTGATTCCTCGAATATTCTTGAATGTACGGTTTTATGGGCTGGTTTAGTTGATGATGATATAGCGCTAAGTACATTTAATACTTCTATGCCGCATATTGGTGGGTAGGTCATTTTCTGTGTTGGTAGCGTGGAGTACCAGATCGGAATGTTTAATTGATATATATAAACTGCACCACGCCAAGAAGAATGGTCGCCCACGCATCAACACCTGCTGTGCAAGCAATCCAGAGAAAACACAGCAGTTCATCTGCAAACTTCACTAGGCTCTCACCAAAGAGACACCTGATGACACCATCGACTCCTAGTGGTCCCACCTCTGAGACGCTGTGTACAACTCAGCCATTACTGCCTATGGGAAGAAAGAGCACAAAACGCAGACTGGTATGAGGCTAGCTGGGAGGAGATGGAACCCGTGACTGAAGCGAAGAGGAAAGCCCTCCTGGCTTACAAGGCTGCGCCTAGCCTTGGTACATTACAGGCCCTCAGGACTGCCAGGAAAAATGCCCAGCAGACCGCCCGTCACTGCGCTAACACCTACTGGCTGAACCTCTGCACCAGTATACAAATAGCTGCCGAAACCGGGGATGCAAGGGGTATGTACGAGGGTATCAAGAAGGCAACAGGCCCACCCACCTCCAAGATCGCCCCACTCAAGTCCAAGACTGGCGAAGTCATCAAAGACCAGGGCAAACAGCTGCAGCGCTGGGTTGAGCACTATCTTGAGCTGTATGCAATCCAAAACGTCGTCACGAACACCGACCTAGACGCCATCCCAGACCTGCCAGTCTTGGAGGAACTAGACACACACCCCACCCTGGAAGAGCTTAGAAAAGCCATCGACTGCCTCGCTTGTGGGAAGGCCCCTGGGAGTGACGGCATTCCGCCTGAAGTCCTAAAGATAGGGAAACCAGCACTAATCCAGCCTCTGCACGAAGTCCTCTGCGTCTGCTGGGGACAAGAACACATCCCCCAGGACATGCGAGATGGAAGCATTGTCACTCTATACAAGAACAAAAGAGACCGCAGTGACTGCAACAACTACCGGGGCATCTCTCTTCTCAGTATTGATGGAAAGGCGTTCGCCAGTGTCGTCCTGGCGCGCTTGCAGACCCTAGCATCCCGAGTCTACCCTGAGTCCCAGTGTGGCTTCCGAGCAGACAGGTCAACTGTAGACATGATCTTCTCACTACGACAGCTGCAGGAGAAGTGTCGTGAGCAGCAGATGCCCCTCTACATTGCCTTTATAGACCTGACCAAGGCATTTGACCTGGTCAGCCGGAGCGGACTCTTCAGGATCCTTAAGAAGATAGGCTGCCCCCCACGACTGTTCGCTATCATAACGTCGTTCCACGAGAACATGCACAGCACAGTGTGCTTCAACGGCGCAACATCAGAGGCCTTCCCAGTCAGCAGCGCAGTGAAGCAAGGCTGTGTCCTTGCGCCAACTCTCTTTGCCATCTTCTTTTCCATTCTCCTCCAGTACGCCTTCAAGGACTGCAGCGAGGATGTGTATATACACACCAGAACTGACGGAAAGCTGTTTAACATCGCCCGTCTCCGTGCAAAGACTAAAGTTACAAAGGTTCTCATCCGTGAATTGCTCTTCGCCGACGATGCAGCCTTGACATCACACATGGAAGATCGACTGCAGCAGCTAGTATGACACCTCTCCCACGCCTGCAAGGAGTTCGGACTGACCATCAGTCTGAAAAAGACGAATGTAATGGTGCAGGACGCAGACTCCTCTCCATTGCCATTGATGGATACAACCTGGAAGTTGTTGAGGACTATACATACTTTGGGTCCACCATCTCCAACTCGCTCTCCGTTGATACTGATGTAAATAGCCGGATTGCCAAGGCATCAGCAGTTATGGCGAGACTGAACCAGATGGTCTGGGACAATCACAACCTCACCGAGAAGACCAAACTGCGCGTCTACCAGGCATGCGTGCTCTGCACACTCCTTTACAGCAGCAAGGCTTGGACCACCTACACGAGTCACGTGAGGAAACTCAACAGCTTCCACCTGAGATACTTGCGGCGCATTCTGCGTATCCAGTGGCAGGGCAAAGTTCCCAACACAGAGGTTCTGAAATGCACCGGCATGAACAGCATGTTCTCCATTCTCAGCGAGAGGCGCCTTCGCTGGCTAGGCCATGTTAGGAGAATGGACCCAGGCCGCATACCCAAGAACCTGCTGTACGGCGAGCTAGTAGAAGGTGCACGAACGACTGGAAGGCCACGTCTACGCTACAAAGATGTCTGCAAAAAGGACATGAAGACAGCCAACATCAACATAAACAATTGGGAGAGCTGTGCTGACGACCGCTCCGCGTGACGTCTTGCTGTCAGACAGGGCACTCAGAAAACTGAGGAGATGAGAAACACAAACCTCGCCGCAAAGAGAGCCAGGAGGAAGGCGAACCAAAAACATGCTCAGCAAGCATCAGCATACACTTGCAGCAAGCGCAACAGAGACTGTCACTCAAGGGTCGGACTCTGCAGCCACTCGCGAAGGTGCAGATAGGACACCCAAATCGGAAGCTACACCATCGTCTCTCGAAGACGGACGGATGTCGACGATATATATATATATATATATATATATATATATATATATATATATATATATATATATATATATATATATATATAACGCATACATTACTTAGGTGGTGCTAACTCATATGAATCAAAATACACAATTACACGCGGTTCAATCGCGTATGCAATCAAGTGAGTTCCAGGTCCGGTGCTATTATCGAGATTAATGATACGGGTTTGAGTGCTGTTTGGTTGTTGTGGTAATTGATCTCGCATAAAAACACCTCTAAAGTTTTTTATCGCTAATTTTTTAGCAGCATCGAGTAAATCAAAATTTGACAGCGGAGTTAGTAAACTGTCCCTGGTAGTCTTAAGCCTTTTCGGCAGTGCCATGAATACGGAGTTTCTGGCACTCTTGGACCCTTTCCTGCTACTGATCGTCTCTTTTTTTTTTGTATCCCTGTCCGGTAGTTTTCTTTAGTGCCATCCCAGCAGCGGTACCAACAGCTCCGAGAGTGACCGCTTTCGCAACCGCGAGGGCGGCGGCTGCAATTAGTGCTGAGATCGCAGCGAGAAGTGAAAATACACTACCTGATTTTATCATGTCTTTGATCGCGGACGCAGAGAGAGTGGCCTGAACACCTTTTCTATCTTTGATAGCATCATTGAAATGCTTAATTTGACGAGCTGTCAATCATAGTTTATTTTGACCACAAGACATCTGATTGTGTTTTAACGATATCGTAGTTCCACATTTCCGCTTGGGGTAGTGGTCTTGTTCGTTGTCCTAATAATGTTCTCGGAGATATATCACGATTTGAAATTTTCATCGGGGGAAACTAGCCGGAAATAACTCACCGGAAAAGTTTTTTTTTTACTTTTGCGGTGTTAGCGAATTTACCGATTGCTGATTTACCCCTCCAGTATCCTCTTGGGGAATAAAAAATAGATTCCATGCTGTTATTAGTTACCAGCACCCAGCATAAATTTACTTTTCATCGCCAATTTTATCAACCACGAAGCTAATTTTTCTTTGAAGGATTTATCAGTGATAGAATTTAATCATGAGCATGACACGCTTTATCAATAGCGTGTATTGGATATTCGCCGGGTCGGGGTTGGTCTTGATCATTGAGTCGGATAACGAGTCTGGTCCCAGGTCAACAATAACTATACCCTGGAAGGTGTTTTTCTCCTAGATATTTTGCCCAAGGATTCCTGGGAAGTTTTGTCAATTTTGCTGCAATATCACCTCCTCGTTTTTTTTAAAAATCCATAGAAACAAATCTAAAAATTTTTGTACCACATTGTACACACTTACCAGCAAGTGCTGATCTGTTATTGCTTGTTGTAATTGTTGTCAAGTCGTTTGTGCTAGTACGTTTCTTACATTTCACACAATATAGATCCATAATTGATTTATAATAACATGAATGTAAATGAGTTTTCGGCGACAAAGACACGAAAACCCATTAAGCATCATGCAGTGCTACCAAATTAGTATTCGCATGATTATAATTGGACCATCTGGATGTGGCAAGACGCAGTTGTTACTTAATTTGATAATGAGATGGAGGAAATGGGATAACCTATATTTGGTAGCCCCGAGTGTAGACGATCAGCGATGTTACAAGGTGTTAAAAGATTTTAACGAGAAAACAAAATCAGAAATCGATGAGGATATTATTGAATTTATAACCGATATCGAAGAAGCACCGAGTATTGATTATCTTGATGGAAGTATTAACAATTTTGTCGTATATTATGATGTGATGTTGGATAAACAAGCAAACCCTACCAGGATATTTTCCAGAAGTAGACATAAAAATATTGATGTGATTTATGTTACTTAAAATTACACGCAAGTACCTAAAGTGATCAGAGAAAATTGTAATATTCTTGTTGTGTTTAATAGAGTTGACATTCATACGCTACGAAATATTCACCAGACCTGGTGCAGTGGAGATATGGATTATAACAAATTCAGAAATTTCTTTAGTCATGTTCAGTCAACCCCACATGGATTTATAACGATAAATTTGCATGACTCTATGTCAAGACATCGTATAGGACTTGATAAAATATTCGGTTAAACCCAAAACTGTCATTTTGTTTAGTTTTGTCTGAAACAGTTTCGGTCTCCGTAGAGGCCTTATTTTTGTTTGAAAACTTGGTCTGTTCACCCTTCTTGCTGCTAGCGATGATAACCTTGTGCTTTTGATTTGTGGCATAATCTAACAATATATCATCAGCTGGTTCTTGTTGACCATTTATTCTTAAATAAACCTCGGAAACTCTGTGTTGGTCAAACAAGAGTATGACTATATTCTTGACTATTTAATTGATTCATATTCTGCAAATCAATGAAAATATGTCATTGTGCCGAAACACCCTCATTTGATGCTATATGATATATAAATAAACCTTGAACGGTTCTTTGAATACTGTCTGTGGTCACTGTTAACCATGATAATATTGATTTACCGCCTTGAACAAAAAAAAACAAGTTATTTTTGTTATTTCATCAAGTGTTGGAGTCGTTACAGGCATTCACAGTAAGAGTTTTGTTATATTAACTTTATCAGCATCAGCAACACCAACTCCCCGCCAGCGTGCGTCATTATCATCACTTTTCTTACAAGTACAATTGTATTTTTAGGCCCGGAAATAACCATTCTAACATTTGTATAAATGCAAAAATATGAGACAGTGGAAATATACACGAGAATATCTTCGCACTCCGTGTTGATTCACGCGTTGCAAATCGTTACGTTGAAATTTGCATTAACGCTTTATATAACATCAAAACCATTAGCTGGTGTAGCTGCCTGTTCAAAATCATCTTTTTGTACAAATGCAGTGTCTGCAGCTGTCCGGAATGAAATATATTGAATATTATCAGTTTTGTTGGTAATATCGTTAGCAAACATCATTGATGGACAGCTGATCTTATGCAATCGTCGGAATATCTCACTAATCCTACAATTGTTGTTGCAACGTCCATGTCTTTCTGAATTGATTCAACATACTTCTATCAATTGTAATTGTAACGCTATCAACCAATGTCATAATTCCATTGTTAACAAAGCTAAAACGCAAATTATCTACAAATGGCGTATGGGGGGCATTATTTGTTACAAGTACCCCGTCTGGTTCAGCAAAGGGTTCAGCAGGCAAGACATATTTACTTGTATCCTGAACTTAAAGTTTGTTGCGTCCACTCTGATTTTGGTCGTCGTACGTCATAAGAATTATAATAATATCCGCGCATGGATTATCTTTAAGTACTGGCTCATCCATGTCGAATGATGGATCGGATATGCGTTTAAACATTTTATTATAACTGTTATCGTCTAACACGAATACCACTTTCAGATATTAAATTTGCAGTAAATGGTTTTGTGACTCTTACTCTAAACGTTGCCTTACAAGCGGTATTGTATTGAAGCTATTTTTCTAAACAAACCTTGAACAGCATCACCGTAAGTTGCTTTATTGGTTGGCAATCGCTACGTTATCATCCTGACCATTACGGATCCAAGGTAAGCATTATGTACGATCATCTTATTTGTTAACTATTTTTTTAATCACAAACATCAGCAATTTCATCAATAAGAGATAAATAAACATTAATATTCATGATACCGCCTGAAAATAATCGTTGACAAACATAAGACATTTTATAAATTATTTCTGAAAAATTATTTCCATCTTGTTATCCATCAATCAAAATTTTCATTCTATTTCCGTTAGAAAGAATATTAAAATGACAAGCAAAAAGACCACTTCCTAGAGTTGTAATACCACTTCTAGTAGTGACAGGATGATCGCAGAATTGTTTATCACGTTTTCCCTGTCTTTCACTTTGTGTTTAACATTAAAAAATCTGGATCACATGTACTAATACCACCCTTATCATGACGAATTCTAAAGATCATCTTACGATAATAATGTTCTTAAAGTCTATGATGCACTGGTAACATATCATACGAATAATTCGAATCATTGATAATATATTCAGCTAATTTATCACTATTCATATTTTTTATTTTTCATAAGTTAAAATTTATGAATTAATATTTTAACGGATGGAAAAATTATTTTTCTTGTGTTTTCTGCTGTGTTTGTTTCCTTTCTCCTGTTTCTCTGCTGGTTTCGTTCTTTGTTTTGTTGTGTTTCATCTTCCTCTTGTTCGAAATGTTCTTGATAATCATTATACACATTGTTTGCTATATACGATGTACCTTTTGTGTCGAATCGACCTGTTTATAGTTTTAGTTTTATAAGAAAATGGCAACCCAAAATTGTATATTGTAAATATATTTTTCATATGTTGGTTTCAACATGTTTGTTTATTCTCATTTCATAGCGTGCCAACAAAAAAAACCCGGACATTTATTTCGATCAATTGTATCGATTGATTTGATACATCTTCAGTGAATTTATTAAGTAATGCTTCAACTATTTCTTCATCGGCTTTGGTCTCTTTAACAGGTTGTGTTGCTGGCTGAGACATTCGACCTGGAAGATCTTGTAAAAGTCTTGATATTTCCTCAGTCTTTTTCAGCTATTGTGCAAGTGGAAGAAGAAGAGATTTAGTTGTTTCTGTAACAGGTATGAATAATTGTTGAGAACTTTCTGCAAAACCCACATGAGGTTCCTGACGTTGTTGTAACTTTCGCTTGACAGGAAGAAACTTCTAGTCATTATCGATCTAATCTAAGTTTCCATAGATGATGCCATATTAATGTTATATGATAATGATCTACATCACGTCAACGGAGATGGCACGACCATAAATATGTGTCACGGCAGATATACTCACGCGCATACTTGCTGAAAAACACCGATGATAAAAATACAGTAACAAAATAAACTTACCAAATTGAAGACACTCTAGGTCAGATAGAGGCATCGGTTTCACGTTTTTGACCTTATATGTTCATTTTCGTTAGAAGCTTTAGTTTCCAAAAGAGGACTTACAGAAAGCTGGTCTGTTTGCCTTCTTTGCTGCTCATCTAGCGGGTGAAAACATGTAAGTGTGTTACCCACGACATGTAGTATATCCACTATGTACTCGTAGCAAGCAAATATTCTTTTTATTTTTTACTCAAAGATATTGGCTATCAAAATTTCTGAAAAACAGATTAAAGTAGCAGATTTGGATCATGTGCGATGTTAGAGGCTTACTGATTATATCCTGCTGTGTTTAGCGATTATTCAGGCAGCAAATATAACCAGTTACATAATTCTCCTTTCCATGTCGAAGTAAAATAGCACATTATGAATAAATTCACGACTAGTTCGATTTGGCCTCCAGCCGTCTTTAAAGGGAAGTGGCCATATTTACCACTCTGTCACGAAAACGTCTAACAATAACTTCGAATTTCCCGATTATCTTCTTATGCACAAGGAAGTGGAAGTATTTCTAGTATTTTACTCTAAAGATTTATGACAATTATTTTACTAGCGAAATCCATTAATTAACCGTATAGTATAATAGCTTCATTTAATCTGAGGCTTTATCGCAATATACAAGTCTGTTTAATTTCCACAAGTCTGTATATATATATATATATATATATATATATATATATATATATATATATATATATATATATATATATATATATATATATATGTATGAATGTATGTATGTATGTATGTATGTATGTATGTATGTATGTATGTATGTATGTATGTATGTATGTATGTCATACTAGATTGATGCCTACCTGTAATCTGTCCAGGCTGAAAGACACGACCAAATATCATATATACCATATGGTCCATTATTGCCACGTGAACAATTTTGTTTTCTAGTTATTGAAGAAACCTATCTCTATTTCACCATGTCAACAAAATGAAAGCAAGTCATACAATGCATGGCATTAATCATTTAATTGGAGAATTTTTGTTAACATACAAGTCAAATGTATCTGCCGCAACCCTGTATTCTAAATTTACTACGTGTTGAATACAAATCTTATGGAACTTAAGAATGCAACAAAACATGTTTGGGATATACTGTCACGCATGATTGCCAAGTCAGTCAGAAAATACCTTTTGTAGGAAACATTCACAAACATAAACTGTGTTTACAACGTCGCAAAAAGATATATTTGTGAACTGTTATTAAACAAGACAAGGATATAACATGTTATATTTCCTTTAGTCTTTAATACTCAAAGCAAAACTGAGATGATTCGATCTTGCGTCAGCCGTGTCTCGAAACTCCAATAAAGAAAAATAGCATGCATACCTAGACATTTCCAATTTATGTTATCAGGATGCTTCAAACTGCAGGTTGGACAATAATGTTATTAGGAACAGAAAATAATATTTTGCAAATTATTTTACATGATATTTTACACAATATTTAGCATGATGTTTTACATATTTTACATAATATTTTATATAATATTTTACATAATATTTTTAATGATATATTACATCATATGATATTTTACATGATATTTAAATGATACTTTCTAACTCATTTGCATAATTTTATAAAATATTTTACATAATATGTTACATAATATTTTACATCATATGATATTTTAGATATTTTAGAACATCTTTTCAATGATATTTTTCAACTCATTTGGCATGATATTTTACTCAATATTTTACATTATATTTTACACAATATAGTACATAATATTTGACATAATATTCTACATAATATTTTACATGATATTTTACATGATATTTTACATAATATTTTAAACGATATTTTACATAATACTTTAAATGATATTTTACATAATACTTTAATAATATTTTACATGATATTTTACATAATATTTTACATAGTATTTTACATAATATTGTGCATGATATTTTACACAATATTTTGCATAATATACTTAACATGATATTTTACATGATACTTTACATAAAATTTTACATAATAATTATAATGCTATTTACATGATATGATATTTTAAATGATATTGTACATGACATTTTACCTAATATTTTAGCTAATATTTTACCTAATATTTTACATCATATTTTACATCATATTTTACATCATATTTTACATAATATTGTACATAATATTGCGCATGATATTTTACATGATATTTTACATAATACTTTACATGATATTTTACATGACACTTACATGATATTTTACATAATACTTTACATGATATTGTACATGACATTTTACCTAATATTTTACCTAATATTTTAAATAATATTTTACATCATATTTTACATCATATTTTACATGATATTTTACATGACATTTTACGTAATATTTTACATCATATTTTACATCATATTTTACATAATATTGCGCATGATACTTTACATGATATTTTACATAATATTTATAATGATATTTTACATGATATGATATTTTACATGACATTTTATATGATATGATATTTTACATCATATTTTACATGAAAAATTATATTATATTATATTTTACATTATAAGATATTTTACATATTTTACATGATTGTTTTACATGATTGCATTACATTATATTTTAGATAGTATTTTACATATTTTACATCATATTTTACACCATATTTTTGCATAATATTTTTTGTTGATATTTTACATTATATTTCACATGATAAAGTATTTACATTACATTTTACATGATATTTTATGTGATATCTTATCTAAAAATATTTTACCTAATATTGTACATTTTTTAAATATTGTACATGAAATTTTACATAATATTTGACATAATATATTACATACTTTACACTATTGCTGAACGTCCATACTTGTATGGAGGAAACTATTTTTTTTAATCTAACGTATACCTTGAGTAAAACTTCAACATCTATGTTTCGTCCTTTTCATCTTAGATTTTAAACTAAATCAATAATATTGCAGAATTAGGAGATTTATAATAAACGTTTCTTATGCCAACCTTCCTTAAATGACAAGTATTAATTTGTACATGAATTTTATTATCGGATTGGATGAATGCATTATGTTACGCCTTTATGGTCTTTAACTATTAGCAGAAACAAGCGAAAGAAACAAATTTAGCAAACACAAATATATACATTAACTTCCATAAGTTGTAAGTGAATATTTAAGAGGGATGTACAAAATTGTGAATTAAATAAAAAATAATCCTAAATATTTTATCAAAATTCCCAAAGTAAAGCCTCAAATCTCTTGATATACCAAGAGTCTGAATATGATGATATTCTTTCAGTCTTCAAAGTTCCACAAAAAATCTTGAATGTCTTTGAATGAGTCCTTAATAATCCCAGATTAGTCTTCTACTCCGGAAATTAATCAGAACTTTGCAATTATAACGAAATATTGAAATAAATAATAAATAATTCCTCTCAATTTATATTTGAACACATCCAAAAATGATTTCAGAACCAAATCTTAAGATTAGAATCAATTATTTTCTGCAGTTGCTCCTTCATAAACGGACTGTCACCTGACTTATGTCGTAAACAATGCTTAGATATATATCGTTTCCAATGTAAATCTCCACCATATTCGCAAATATGAAAAAAACATAACAATAGTCATGTAGGTCAAAGACTCTTCGCTCAATCACGGACAAAGTTTAAGCACACAATATAAATTAAATATACATACAAATTTGCGTAATGAATATTTAGGTATTTCCTTTAATACAGGAATGGAGGTTTAAAATATTTTGTTCTTTTAATGATTACATTTGCATAATTTCTTCTTGTATTTCATTATTTTTACTTGATTACATTACCAGTATTTTACTTCATGTTATTGTTACATTTCCATTTTTTCTGTGAGTAGAACTCATCCTTTCAAAGTTATTTTTCCATAAAATAATTAAAATTATCCTTTTCCTCTATACAACTGAAGACAAAAGTCACCTGTTGAGTGTAGATCGGAGGTAATTAATGCGTGGGTTGACTCGCAGAAATTCAATATATTCGAAGTGTTATTTGGTTATTTAGTATACTTGACTTTCCCAATTAGGATTCCATAAAAAGAACAAATTCAATTTTTTTCAAGCTTTCAATGTCAACAGAAACCCGGGGCTATCTTCAAAACAAATGACACTAAATACAATATACAAAGAAGATTGAAAATTATCTATATTACAATTACAACTATGTAGCTCTTATTTTAACTGCAAGTTATATACATTATAATTTCATCACATTGACAATATATTTAACTATTGGCTTTGAGTGCTATTATATCTTTCATTCAAAGACATTATCTCCGTTGTGTCGTTTGAAATCACTTTTCCTTCATTTATACATTAAACAAGGCGCATCATCCAGTGCAAGTAATGGTCCAGTAGATGTATCCTGTTCCATAATGAGGAGTTTATACCAGAACGCGTTTCGAAAGTTAGAAACTATATTAGATTCATCAAAAAAAATATGACCGCTCCGGTGGCCTAGTGGTTAGAGCATTCGCCGCAAAAGCGGGAGGTCGTGGGTTCGATCCCCAACCGAGTCATACTAAAGACTTACAAAAATGGTACTAACAGCTGCCTCGCTTGACGCTCAGCATTAAGAGATTAGTGTTAGGACTGGTCGGCCTGGTGTCAGGATAATGTGACTGGGTGGGACATCATGCTACATGTCTGCGGCATGATGCCTCAGTGCTAGACATCACTATAAACTGCCTCACAGCAGACATCGTAGCGATATGACTGAAAAATTGTTAAAGCTACGTTAAAAATCCTAATTAAAACGAAATCAAACAAAACAGATAAACAAAATGTTATATAAAAGAAATAAAAGTGGAACTAAAACTTATTAAAAAAATTTAAAAGTTGGCTGTTGCTTAGCACTGTGAAGTAAAATACGAATAAGACCCAGTGACTTGTTATCCCGTTGTAACACCAATTAACCATATAACATTGATTGCATAGCAGCTACAAAGTTGCATTGAGTACGAATTAAAAGATATGTCATTCCAAAAGCCCAGTACGATCTGCAGTGTGATTCTGTCACAAGGACGAGCTGAATATAGAATGTGTTTTCAAAAGACTCGCCTAAAAGTACAATGAGTACTTAAGATAAGTATGTTCCATATCACGACAATGATGTAATCAAATATACAGATTTCAATACTTCAAAATAATATTTTTGGGCATGATTAGATTTGAAATTTTGAAGATACGAATGTGAATAGTGCATTCGGAATAATTAATGTTTAAACTCACCCGATTAAAATGTAAGTGTCACATTTGACGAGACGAAAAGAATATGTCTACTTTCAACTACATATTTCCCAACAGGCAGCTAAACAAGTCAACACTACATCAGACTGATACCAACCGGACAAACCTGTCACTTTATTTCGAACACGTCATCTCCAATAGTCAAACCGTGCTGGAAATGACACCAAACAATGTGGAAAAGACCATATACATACTACTACATTTCTAACAAAGCACTGAAAACATATTATAAAATGTATGAAAAGAATTTACATGATAAAATTACCCTATGATTTTGCAAATTTATGGAAACAGGTGGGAACACATGTAGCCTACACACAACAGTACTTTATCCAACATATTCTAGATAAAGGTCATGTAATTCAGTCAATGGTGCCTCGAAACTTCATGAAGAATGCATCCAGCGTGTCACAAAATTAGGAAAAAATAACTGGATTAGAAATATTTGACTATTTTTCGTTGTATATGCGTACAACGTTATCTAGGGGGAATAAGTGTTTTGTCCAGGTAAGCGACGGAACTGACATGTATCTCGCTGGATATTATTTGCGACGAGGGACATTATATTCATGATATGCACGGGTATTTTACCCTGAGTATTACTTACTGTCCTATGGATTTAAGGAAGATCAATTTATAACCGACACACTGGTCGTTTTGGATCTTGTCCAGGAGTGTACGCTCTCCATTCTGTTCTTCAGCCGTAGGGGTGAGTATATATTTCATTTGATATGCGAAGCTTATTGAGTTTGTAATGTCATATCGTGTAATGATTCATTTATTACAACGCAAATTTAAAACGTTGTTAACTTTGAATTACAAGTTTGTATTAGAGTTTAATGAATCGTATGTTGAGAGCGTGTAAGAATCATTATATAAATACATCATATATTTTTCTTTACCAATTAGTTTAATAAATTTCCATCTTTCACACATTGTGTTTGTGTTATTCATTTAGTCCAAAACCCACTCGGTTTCTATTCTGCGACACAGTGAGTAGCTACTGCAGACATATACAAATAAACTCAAAATCCAAATATAGGAAAGTTTAAGATAGTCAACGAGAATATCAATTTCAAGCATATCTAGTTTATTTGTAAATATATCAAAAGTTTAATAATGGTTATTGATATGTTATGACAGTGAAATATGTCTTTTCAATATAAAAAAGGAAATGAATGCATCATGCTTAAACGAAATATTTAAAGATAATACCCCCCACCAAAAAAAAACACAACATTTTCGATCAAGGAAAGGATTGTTTAAACGTAAAAGACATAAAGTTATTGAATGAAGAACATTTTTTTGAAACTTTTGGTTCACTCTGACAAAAACAGCCTCTCAATTCGAGGAATTTAGTAATACTCAGTAGACGAAAATGTGCGAGTATTTTACTGAAAATCAAACTAGAAAACGAGGTTTTCAATCACAATACCTTATTAAGGAATATAAAAGATCATATCCCCAATCAGCTGCAAAGTGATTTAGGTATGAATATAATAAGTCTAAACGTGCCTCTAACTTGCACTGTAAAAATGAAATGAAGTTGAGAAGGCTTGAGTTTGAATAATGAAAAAAGAAAAGAGACAAATTGATAAAGAAGAAAAAGAAACGAAAATGTTAATGCAGAAAAGGAAGGAGAGATGCAAATACAGGAAAGATGGAGAGAGAGAGAGAGAGAGAGAGAGAGAGAGAGAGAGAGAGAGAGAGAGAGAGAGAGAGAGAGAGAGATAAGTTCGAGTACATACAAATTTCAATATTGTACAACTAATAAGAATCCAACGTCTGATAAGACTGATCAGAAAGCCATATCGCTTCTTGCGTGCACTTATTGCAAGACATAAGGGAACATTATATCTCATTGTTTTAAGTCAAAAACAAACAAGCAACATGATAAAAACGGACCAGTTACAAATGTTTTTGTTCTTCATAGCTCAAAGTCGTGGTCATGTACTGGAAACAATACATATGTGGGGTCATAAAATGACAAATATTAAACTAATACCTTTGTTAATAAAAAAGTTCAATATAGTTCACATTTTGAAACAATAACCGAGAACTTAAAATGTCATGAAAGCTATGGAGTTTGTTACTATAGCGTGTAATGTTAAGCAAAGCACGTGAGGTTTATCCTTCACTTTCAGTATAAGCAAGTGCTGACTATGTTTATGTAAAGAAATATATTTTTAAGGCTTATGAATTTGTTCCAGAGGCATATCAACATATATTTTGGAATTGCTTAAAGGAAAACCAATGTCGGAATCGCTATGGAAAAAGAGTAACTATTGGACTTGTCGTGTGCATATAAAATGATTGATAAGATTATGACAAACTTAACTCATTTTAGTGGCATCCAAATTTACCTTGATGAACACAATATAGATTCTTTAGAATACTTTGCTGACGAATATCCCTTGGCTCGGTTTAATTTGTCAATAGGTTTTCCTGTCAGAATATGGTTAGTAAGACACAGAATCAGTCTCAATCGAGTACCTACGAATTCCAATCTTGTACAACTAATAAGAATCCAACGTATGATATGACTGATAAGAAAATCTTATCTCTTCAAACTTGCACGTATTCCAAGATACTAGGGCACGTTAAATTGCATTGCGTTAAGTTATAAAGAAAACAAGCAACATAATAACAACGGGACATTTCCATATGCTCTTGTGTCATAGCTCAAGGCCATTTCCAAGCATTGGAAATAATACATAGGTTGGGCCAAACAAACTCCGATCCTATTCTGTTATGCAGATTTATGAATCATCATGTCAAAGTATTCTATATCACATATTAGTGATTAATCAATTATAATCCTATTAAATTATTAAGGGACACAGGAGTTGCTCAGAGTCTTTTTTGTAGGCTACATTGTTTTTGTCTGATAAGTCTTCTTCTAAAAGTGTTCTTGTGCAGACAGTAAAGTGCAATTTCATTCAAATTCCTCTCCATAACGTTAAGTTTAAATCACATTTAGTTTCAGGATCAATGGTTCTTGGTGCTGTGAATTATTTGTCTATTGAGGGTTTTCATTTATTGCTAGGCAATTACCTAGTTAGAGAGTGGGTAATCCACTTCTAATACCAAGTATTCTTTAGATCAAAAGGTTGATCATATTGAAAGTGGAATAACGGATTTATACCCAACTTGAGCAGTCACGTGAGTAATGGCAATAGGAGCTCCTGCAAAAGAGTGTATCAGGACATTACTCCTTTGAGTGACACATATATTGGTCAGGATTTTGATGTGATCCTATTATTGATCGTTATGATACTCTTTATACAACTCTCATATTTCTAATTAGGGTGACAAACGACCTGTCGTCAAAGGAAAAATGATATGGAGACCTCTTGATTGTTGCAAAAGGCTTTTAGAGAAGCGGACGCTGCAGTATTACTAACTTACTAGTTTTTGAAATATGGGATCCTTATAAAAAAAATGGAGACTACCTCAGTTACCAACTGATGACTAGAGAGCTATCAAACTGTTGAAGCTACGTCAAGTGGACAGGAAATTTTTAATATAACCCACGAACCTACCTTCTTTGTTCGTTTAGAAACCAGTAATGACTATCGCAAGATTGTACATCATTTGTATTGGTTGAAAGTTATGTGTGATGTAGATATTGTGACACTTGCCAAATATCTAGGAACACCTAATCAGAGGAAACAAAGCTCATTTACAACCATTTCCAGCTTTCGAAGAACTATTTAGTTGATTTGTGGAGGTTAATTAAATGTGCCAAGATTTGGCAAGCAATACGTTTCTGTTTTGTTTGATTAGGATTTTTAACGTAGCTTTTAACAATGTTTCAGTCATATCGCTACGATGTCTGCAGTGAGGCAGTTTATAATGATGTCTAGAACTGGGCATCATGACGAACATATGTAGCATGATGTCCCACCCAGTCTCATTATCCTGACACCAGGCCAACCAGTCCTAGCACTAACCTCTTAATGCTGAGCGCCAAGCGAGTCAGCTGTTAGTACCATTTTTGTAAGTCTTTGGTATGACTCGGCCCGGGATCGAATCCACGACCTCCCGCTTTTGCGGCGAACGCTCTAACCACTAGGACACCGGAGCGGTCTAGAGTGCGGGCAAGACAATAAACTCTTATCTCCATTAGAACACTTTGCCACCATTCTAATATTCTCCAAAAGATGTCATGAAGCAATTAATTCAATTTTAGAAACTGAAAGTATATTTTATCAAAACGTACACCTTTTGTTGATATTGTAAGACAAAGGTCATTTCACGATTGGCTCACAGAATATATACATTTAATAAGATTTATTGCTAAGGTATACATTCACATTTGAAAACATAAGAAATTATATATCAACAGATATTTTTTTTTCCATTTTAGTTTTCATCATTGATGAAAATATCATTATAGCTTGAAAAAGAGACAAACTGGGAAACGTCGCTTGTAAAAATGATGTTATCTTTTTTTTTACGTTATGCTGGCGCACATTTGCATAACTCACAGCCACAATCCAGCCGGCAATTCACAAATGTACATCCTGGAGCTTTTGGTCCAAATGTTCCACCGACTGCATCTGAAACGACATAAAAGGCGATAACAGATTATTATTAGTACATTAAATTGTGCTCATTAGAAAGCATATGTCCAAATCACAATACTACAAACATTACAAGTATAGTCTGATTACATATATACATAATATATGAAGAACTAAGTAAATACGTAAGTGCCATAAAATAAAGAAATACCCCATGAAGTTATTAATTCGTACATATACATCCTGGGACATCTGAAGTTTAAACTGAGGTGTAACCTCCCCTCGAGAAAAGATTTTTCTCAGTGCAAACAATTATATCGTTTCGACTACTTCTTAATGGTTGACGGATCACCTATCCAGGTCTGAAACTGTGCCAAAAAAGAACGTGACAGGTGTTATCCCGTCAAATGGAGAGGGAGAAGAAAAAAACCATTACATTTGCATCATATCAACTAAATTCAGTTCACATCGAGCTATCGTGCTCAAACCGACATGGAATCCATTATTATTTAGTGTCTATGTGACTGTAAAGACCTTCACCAATTTTGTTGGTAATGACGAAAACTTTAAAACTTCGATCAATGGAAAAGAAAGTGAAGTTTCCTGGATGCTTTTCTTTAAAAAGTATTTCAATGGCGCAAACAAGTTTATGATTATCTGACTTAACCTTCTTTAAATTAATAAATTTTGAGTTAGGTGCAATACTTAAGCAGCCTTACCATCAATATAAATGCTGTCAATGACCTAAGATTTTAGTTTAACCTTTTTTTCTCTCGGGTGAATGTTACAAGATTTCTAAGGTTAACGATTGTTTGTTTTCAATATCGTACCTGTAAAAGACGTACTCCCTGAAGGTGACGAATGGTATATGGTTGAAACTTCCCCTGTATTGGAGACTGGTGATGAAGTCGATGTTGCATCAACAGATTTCGTTGTCCCTATAGATTTTGGTGATGGTTGTGATAGATATGTATGATATTATCATCGTTCCTAATATCAGGTGAAATACATTGTGGTATTATCGCCGAAAAAAACCATTAGATATTCAGTGAATCAGGGAGTTTTCTTTTTAAATCTATTTTTAAGGAATGGAATGAAATACAGAGATAGGCAAACTGGTGGAAATATCCATATTCAAATCTAGCATTCAGACAAAAAAATGTCATCCACGAAAATCGACCCAGCTACACGTAGCTAGTAAATCTGTCATACGTCTGTACTTGTAGTTAACCATTTTAGCTATTAATACTACGTTGTACGTGCTGTATATAGTTAACTATTTTAGCTATTACATACTACGTTGCACGTGCTGTATATAGTTAATTATATTAGCTATTATATACTACGTTGTACGTGCTGTATATAGTTAGCTATATTAGCTATCACACACTACGTTGCACGTGCTGTATATAGTTAACTATATTAGCTATTACATACAACGTTGTATGTGCTGTATAATGTGCACGGAAAATATAGATACATGTATATCGTGCAAAGATTAACCTGATGTAAGACAAAAGGTTGTTTTTTGTCAAAGTAAATCGTTACGAACAAGGTATTGAAATAAAGATCATCACATGAGAATGAAAGCAATTATTAGATTCCATAAACATATGTTATAACAATTAGGCTTAATGTACTTGTACCTATAAAAGCAAACATAATGTATTAGGTCACTTAATTGTTTGCTTGACGATTATATTTAAGTGTTGTTTCATTGGATTCGACACCTCTGTTTAGCACAATGTAAGCTGTACGTGGTGGCCAGTATAACAGGTGGAAGTAAAATCTGGGAAAATCCAAGTAAGAATCACGGAACCATGGGAAGCGACTGGCATTTGACCGAGCACGAGATTTGAACCCACGCTTACTAAAAGTGAAGTTGGTAAAGGCGAGTGCTTTAGACCACTAGGTTACCTGGGGTTCCGATTATATTAAAATTGTTGACGATAAATGTTACATAATATATCTTCAACATCTTAATTAGTATAGTCCTTAACTATTACTGCATTATTGTTTTTGTTATTATTATTATTATTGTTATTATTATTATTATTATTATTATTATTATTATTATTATTATTATTATTATTATTATTATTATTATTATTATTATTATTATTATTTGTGGTAGCAGTATTTTCGTAAGCACGAATGTATGTCTCATTGACAACGCATAGTTACGTTTGATAATACATAAAATCTATACCTTTGTAAGTAATGACGAAAGCATTCCAGCATTATCGGTTATGTCCGATAAATCTATTGCACTTCTTGGAGTTGTATAGGAAAACGCACTCGTTTGCAAGACAGTAGAAAAAATATTGTGCATGAATAAAAAGCATACTACACTTTAAGTTCACTCAAAAATATGCCATTCCTTTAAAAAAAAATCCTTACTCTGATATTTAGCATCATTTAGTAGAAAATGTAACTGATACATACCATATACAACGGAATTAAGTGTGGTACGTGACAATCGCCATGTAGGGAAAAATATATGTGCATGTAGACAAGTGGACTTAAGAATTAATATATTCATCAATGGCATAGGAATATATTATTTGATACTGTACATTTGTAATTGCGATCACTTTTGGAATTTGTGTATTTCGCTGAGTAGCATAAATAACATCCGTATTTTTAAGTCTACGGCGTGAAAATATTCTAGCTGGATTCGATTGTTTATCCAGCATCATATACTGCTAAATTTATTAATTTTCCATCACTATCATCGACATTCGGTGCTTCATCAATATCATCACCGTATTCATCTATCATCGCTGAATTTTCATTAAAATATTTTAACACATCGTAACATTGTTGATCATCTACAGATGGTGCTACCACATATATGTGAGCAATGTCCCATTTAGGGTTGAAATGAAAACACTCGCTTGTCGATCGTGGGATTTATTATGAGATGAAATGGTACAATATAAAAAAAATAAAACAATACAAAGCGCATATTTATAATACAAGACAAATACAATACAGAATTTAACCGACGCAAATACAATACACAATACACACACCGGCATTTATAATGTTATCACAGTAAAACACAAATGATACCTTACCAGACTCGAAAGGTATAATTTTACCAAATTATATTCAATCCCTGGTCTTTCACTTGCGTGAAAGCCAATTGCTTTTCTTCACGACTCGTACTGCTTGACGTCTTGTCTGTCTCAAGACTTATAGTATAAATTCCAGAAGCTTTTTGTTAGTTATACGCAGGATTGATTTTAATACTCGTGTAGCACGGGAATCATGCATATCGATCGATGACTCACTCGCGCACTCCCCCCATGACAAACACGTACATTGGTCCAGGACACGAGCCCTGGGTCACATACTCCCTCCCTACGTGTAAATGTCTCCTGACATTTATTAAAGTTGTGCTTGCCGCGTAAATAGTACAACATTAATCATTCGGAATTGTCCTTCAAGTCTTTTAGGGAAAAAAAAAGACAATTATTAATCATACCTATGAAATGATTACGAATATTCAGCTTACCCAGTCTACTCTTCCTGCAGACAATACATAAAACCCTCAAATTAGAACTACAACTAATCATTTAAATAATTTTTGAATTCTTATCATCCAAATATCATAATCTTTCCTGGGCTGATCCTTGTGGCGGTGTCCTCCACGTCCACGTCCTCTACCTCTACCATGACTTCGGCCTCTGCCTCATCCCCATCCACGTAATCCCTGTCCATCACCGGCAGGTGGTCCGCCAAAGTAACGGCGTGGACCCTGATAGTAACTGCGGAAATAAGGTATTCTGCGTGGGGCACCCATGTCTCCACATTCCATCATATTCTCCTCGTATCTCCTTTGTTGTGGTCTCGCATAGCCACCATAGTAGCGACGATGATATGGCCTGCATCTAGGTGGGCCACTAAACTTATGTTGATCTTCATCATCCTCCTCCTTGTACTTTTTGGACTAGTCTTCTGTAGATTCCACGATAAATGCGCCGATCAGCAGCATATTTGCTACCCTGGACATTAGCTCTAGCAGGTCCAGTGACGTTAGCAGCTTCATTTCACTTTTCTCCTCCACTACGTCAAATTCTACAGTCTCACCTTCCCCAATACTTCGAAGATATTTCCTGGGATTGTTCTTGATAATGGCTGTTTGATGGACAAGCGCATCTTCCTTGGTGTCATCCCTATTGATAAAGCCATATCCACTTTTACGTTGAACCATTTTACTGTACCGGTGACCTTCCTCGCTATTTTTCTTTTCAGCCTTTACCGACCTCTCCGGTTTGTTTTCGGAGTCGGTAAAATAGGCAAATTAGGCGCTCCTCGTTTCACTATGATTTCCTTGCTGTTTTCCCTGGCTTACTCGGTAGTTGTCTGCCCCTCTTGTTATTGTGGCCTTGGTCGTTATCGCCGTGCTTTTGGGCCTGCATGTTACCGTTATCCCGCCCTTTGTTGATTTCAGTCAGTTCTCTGAGGAGTAGCGACTGATCTTGCAGCTGTTTAGCAAAAGCGTTGATTCGAGATGCTAATTTCACCTCTGTTCGTTGGATCCTTAAATTGAAATCTCTCTCCACCTTGCAACTCGCGTCTCCACTTGCTGCTACCATGGGCTGGTAGTGTACTTTCTTGGAAGGGATTGGGTCAACGTCCTTCGGCAAGTTCAGTTGCTTGTCGACCATCTTAATTTCTCTCAGTAGCTCGTCATAGTTATTGATGGAGTCGAACTTATGAAGAGTGTGGCTCTCAAGAAGTTCACTCCTCAACGAAGACCAAAACTTCTGCCTAACGAGGTCATCCTTATCCTCTTCTCTGACGTGGTCCACCTCAATTGCAGTCTGTAGAAGTGTCTCGAGCCTGCAACCGAAGGTAGTCACCGATTCCCCTTCTCTCTGGAAAGAGTTGGAAAGCGCTTGCATAATCATACCTTGAGTTGACATATCTCAATATGGCTTAAGTGGATGCATTCTCGCCTAATGCTATAACGGTATGCTTCGCCCTGCGCCCTCGCTTATCACACTTGGTCCTTCTCATTATTAAATTAAGTAACATTTGCGTTTTACCACTTCCAGATGGACCTATGATAATCATTCTGATAGAATTTGGTAGCGCTGGGTGATGTTTGACTGGTTCTCGAGTTCTTATTGCTGATAAGTCAATTAAGTCCATGATGTATACTAAATAATATGGAACTTTATTGTGTTAAATGTAGAGGGCGTTCCCCAACATATACACTAACAACTATTACAACAAAAAATATTAAATCAGTACTTACAGGTAAGTGTGAATGGTGCGGTACAATTAAATTTAAATTTATCCCAGATGACAAATCAAGTTTTCAAAACAAAAGAGGAGGTGATATTGCAGCAAAAGTTAATAAAATTACAAGAAACTCCTTGGGCAATATACCCAGGAAAAAAATATATTCCAGGATAAAAGTATTGTGGTCCTGACACTAGACCTGATATCAGACTTGATACTCAGGATCAACCAAAACCCGGTGAGTATCCGATAAATAAAATTGATCGAGCTTGTGACTCTCATGGTGTGTCTTTTAAAAGTAACAATCTGCAGCATAGACATATTGCAGATGTAAAATTAATTCATGCACTTAATTATGTTAAGAATAAATCTTTCAAGGAATCTTTCGCAAACTGGTTAATAAGGTCTGCAATGAAGGGTAAACTATTGTCTGGAAATGGAATTTTTAATTAATATTAATATGGAATCTATGTAGTATAGACCAAGAGGATACTGGAGAGGTAAAGTAGCAATTAATAAACTCGCCGAAGCAGCAAAAGTCAAACGTGTCACTGCAGCAGATTGGTTATCACGACAAGCAATATGGCAAATGTATATACCACAACCTAAACGAATTTAATACGCGCTTTTGATGTCAGTGTTCCCAATCAAGTTCTTCAGGCTTATATTGTATTCGTACACCATGACGTCGAGTAACATACAAATACGCATTGACTGTAGTTGATATTGCAAGCAGATACAAAGAATGAGAGCCATTTTCGGCAATTGTTAAACGATTTAATCAAACATTTTCTGAGCGGTTATTTGGATATCAATTTGTGAAATAAATAATTCAAGACAAGATATCTCGAGAATGGGTTGCAATATTACCAACTGTGATATATGCGCTAAATAATGACAATACTTGAACAACTTCTATGAAAACCGTTAACGCAATCACAAAAAAATATATACCCGTACAACGAAATGATTTTTCGAAACAACCAGTATTAAGTAATGTGACTGTCAGATATTTATATGAGCCGGGTGAACACTTGAAGGTGGTGAAAAAAGAGCGACTGATCCTTTTTGGAGTGTTTCCACACATAAAATATCTAATATAACAAGATCTACTGGTAGACCTGTAATCTATAGATTAGATTCAACTGCTCCTCAGAGTGGATTTTTACACGTGAACATTTGCATGTAATACCCGAATAAACACAATTACCACCACGATCATTTAACTAGCACCTCTACGTCTATTATATTCAGGACAGATCAACATCGTATTTTCTCGTGTATGACCGCCACTACTATCCTTCAACTATATGGTAAATTGTCGTGGATGTTTATCCGAATACTGCCATAGCATTATAAAATTACAGTTCGCACAGTGATTATTCTGCTCTTGTGTCGGCATCATTATAAATTCACCATCAATATCAAATTCTCTATTATTCTTTTGTCACTTTGTTTATAACCATCGAGTTATTTTTCTTACTATATCATCGAACACAATTTTGGTGGTGGTGTCAGTAAAATTTAAAGTCATTCTCCGAAGTTGAGATATTCTTCTAACTCGTGATACTGTGATATAGATTAAGTTTGACCATTCAACACTATCATCAATAATCCAAACAACTGTAACAGATATAGTTATCCCCTGAGATGAATGTATCGTCATTGCGTATCCTAGCGTCCATGGAGATTTGTCTGCTAACGCATTCTCGATAGCACTGATACCAACTAGAATAATATCATTAAATACGAGATTCTCAGTCTGTCCTGGAATTTCAACTTCAATATTCTGTCGTGGTGTATCAGCTAGTCTATAACATAACGGTATAGGCAATTCTGAAAACATTTCGTTATGTTTTTCAATAATTGCCGCTGCAGTGCGTCTCTGACTATATTTCTACTTACCACTTTCACATCGTTTGGTCTCCATATATCCCAAACATCATTCAAGGAAGTTTCTGAAACTATTTTACGCTGGACGCTGTGATAAGTATACAATTTCACAACTCGTTGTTTCACTTCTAGTGCGAGTCTTTGTGTAGGAGTTAAGACAATTAAATCCGAATTCTCTCTAAATAATTCAATAACACAAGTTGTCTTCCCGCATCCGCCTGGTCCGTTTAAACAGTTTTATGGCTGCATTATAGATCGGATATAGATGTCGCTGTTAACATTTGTCGCGTCGATTTATCTGATCCATAAGTATCCACAATTTCAACACCTGCACATTTAGAATAAACACATAACCTTTCTTTGTTATATTCTCCATGATCTCCACGGTGCATAAGCGTTTGTGAAACGAGCCACTGTTTCTGTACTTGCTATCGATATAAAATGAATCTGGTGCAACTCTAACTGCGGTGTCTGGGAATTTATTTATCATTGAGAGCAAGTTTATAGTAACATACTCGAGCATAGACGATCTTAGATGTTTCTCTGAGGTATTGACGTCATCGATATAACAAACAATTGTACCGATTTTTTCCCAGTTTCACAAGTAAGCATTCTCTCGACTTACAAGTATATTTTTGTTCCTGTTGCATTTGCGATTTTAACATCATAGTCAGCATAATCTACAATTAGTCGTGCTTAATGTCGCTTATGATTATATGCACCACCTTGAGTAACTTTCCTGATTATTTTCTACATACATCTTTTTCCGCGCTATCACTGATTTCATGTCTACGCTCAAAGAACTCCTTAGATTACTTAATAATATAGTTTTCGGAAAGATCAGGAACATTTGCTTTGTAATCGTTAATAATCTTATCAAAACTAGAGTGTTGTGGTTGTGGTAACCAACCTTCTGTCTGCGGCTTATATGATACAATTGCCTCGCCGACAATCGGTGATATCAGTATTTTACAGTCAATCCTATATCGTAACGAAACTATTGGTGCCCAGTATTTCTCAGACAAATGTTTACCAAACCAAATATAAGACATCAGATGGAGTCCTCAAGCAAACTAAAATGATATAATACAATTGAATCCGGTTAGATCAAATTCGGAAAAAGTCCGTTTATTGATACTCCTGTCATCTCGTGTGTGGGGTGTCCAGGCCGCGCAAATTACACATACCACTCGCTGCTCCGAGAAAACTCCCAGTATAACAAGCGACCATATCAACCGAGATAACATCTTTATAATCATATTTTGTATTCCATAAGCCACCGTGTCGCTATTCACACCAACGTGATTGTACATCATCGAGAAATTCAATTAGTGTTGGTTTCCATGAATTCTTTTCTCAGGCAAAGTGAGCTGCAACTGACAAAATTGTAAAACAATTTGTCAGTAATTGCTCAATATTCTCTGTTGAAAATGGCTGCGCGAGATTTTCAGTTCTTCATCAAGAGATTCTTGACAATATATTTAAAGTTCGGTCTTACAAATTCATCACATTTTTAATCGTCTGAACTCTGAAATAACCACACTGATACAGGATCGTTTTTACTTAACGCGTAAATAAAATCAAACATGTTTTCCCCAGAGTTCATTGGTAGGGTGGGAGATAAACAACTGTAAGTTCGATCTCGTGGAAATATTCGTACCGTGTTAGTCAATGCGTGGACATTATGATCAATGATATTTATTTGAGCTCCTCATTTTTTATAATGTTTCGAATCGTATAAAATCTCTTCTGTTATAGTTTTTTCAATCATTATAAATTTTAAATTTTTTGACACATCATTCATTCTAGCACCGGCATTTTTTGACTAATTCAGTCCACTCGTTTATCTTTCTACGTCTTAGATCTGTCAAACCGTTTAAACAATTCGCATTTTTAAAATGCTCTTTTACTCGCCACAGCTACGCAATTTATCCTTGACATATTAATTGGTTTCCGATTCGCAATACTGGGATTTTCATTTATAAATAAATTCTATTAAGAAAAACCCGCGGTTACAGGATACGCTCGCTCATAATACGGCTTGTCAATACCAGTACATATTCCTGGTTTGGAATTTTTACTTAGAATGATAGTGCTTTTATTACCAAGGATACGATCATATTTATGACGAATAATCTCATAATAAAACTTAGCTGTGTGTCTGTCCAGTGTGGTGGTAAGCAATATCGAGAATAAGCACTATTAAGATGAAAGAACTTGTCAGACATCCCAATAACTTGTCAGACATCCCACGATCAAGAATTATGAATCATCTCGTGATGGTGTAATCAGACACTGTCGGTTGAAAAGACCAGCGGGCATTGTCAGTAATACTGGTTATCTTCAATTTACAGTTGGGGGGGGGGACACTATTACAATCATAGGTTTATCTTCGAATGTTCTTTGGGGTGAGCAAAGACGATCTTTCGATCGATCACATTCACGGCATAAAATCCGAAAATAATTTATTTAATCTGCGATCTATCACACAACGCGAAAATTCTGCACTTTTAAATACCGGATAGTATGAAGTAATTTTTAGGAGAAGTGCCGTTAAATAAAAATATACTGAGACCTGTGAAGAATATTATTTAAATCGATTTATGCATCGGGAAAATATTTTGCTATTTACCTACTCGGGGTACAATATGCTGCAGTTAAAATAACCAAATCATTTTTTCATTAAATTACGAAAACTGGATTTTATTTTTTTTATGTTGATACAGATAACAGATATAACTCTGCCGCGGATGTGTAAACAAAAATAGGGTTACCCTGTCTTGACTTCAGAGATTGCGCCATGTGTTGAAAGCGCCATTTTTTTTTAAAGGTATGAGCAGAAAGGGTGAACAGCCCAAAATATAGAGGTATCTATTTGCTAAACTAACACTTCCTACAAAACAGAAAAAAATAACGTCAAAAAGCAAAAACAAAGCTTCTAATTAGGCAGAAATGGTGAACAGACCCAAAATATAGAGGTATCTATTTGCTAAATTAACGATCCTACAACCGACAAAAATAACGTCAAAAAACAGAACCAAGTCTTCTAATTAACCGAGAGTCTCTCCTACGGGTTACTTAATTCTGTTACTGTTTTTTTTTCTTCGTTATTTTTTCGGTTGTAGGAAGTGTTAGTTTGACACATAGACGTCTATCATTGAAGTCACAACCCCTCTGCTTCTACGAATTAAATCCTAGGATACATCAATAATGGTAGGAGAATCATTAACTACCCGTTTGGCACGAGAAAGAAAAGCGGCGATTAAGAAATTCATACCCATCCGTGATTCTGTCAGACAAAAATTATAAAAAAGACAATAATTTCAAGTTAATTTTGCAGAAGGTTCTCAACAATTGTTTAAACCTATTAATGCAACTACTATAAAGGTTTTATATGGAAAGAAAGGAACAGAAGAAAAAAAAGAATTTTCTTCCTGGACTTGAAAAAATAGCAAAATGAATTAAACATACATCAAAGATTTTACTAGATCTTCCAACCGATAAAGCTGCCACACAATTACAACCAAAAGCGGAGAAAAAAACCCTAAAGGAAAAGAATCGAAAGAAATTACAGCATCTGAAAGATTTACTGATGATGTGATATATATAGTTAAAAACAAACGACAATCTTGATGATCTAGCTGGTTTTGCACTTAAACTGGTATAACTGGATATACCGCAAAAAATATGACAAAGATCGAGTTTCAGATACTGATCCAATATATTGTTGTACAGGAAGACAAAGAAAAGATTTTGAAATTGATGTTTAGATTAAGCAGCAGCACAGCTAGCAACCTTAACTTCCTCCTAACCGCCATATGAAGCTCTTCATCCGCAACTGAAAAACATCAAAATCTTCTAGAAATCAGAAGGAGGATTGTCATGATGGGCAAGGTGCTACCCGTAGTGGATTTTCTCGAATAAGTGGTCTTGTTGCCTGCCCTATTAATATTCTTTCTGACAGAGAACGATTGGAATTTCTCATTGCAGGAACACAAACTGGAAAGAATTAATGAAGCCGCTGTTGTCTGTCGACGATTATTTTAAGGCGGTGCAATGGATATCGGCGTATATCGAGAAGTTATCGATGAACTTGTTGATGGTTATCAAAGTGACTAATTGTCACCACGATTACATATAAACGATAATAAATAAGATGATAATACATCTGCACCATCATAAACCGACCATTGTTAGAGTAGTAAACTCGCGATTACCCGTTTATAGCACAATTTGGTAATGTTATTCAACGGTTATTTACACGAATGGCTTCCAAAATAACACCAATTGCAAAACAATTATCGATGAAAGCTATTAATGTTATTGGTGAAAAGATTCCTGGTGCTATTGGTAATATTGCCTGTAAAGCGTTTTCTTCAGCCAAAGACATACTAGCAGCCTTGATTCATCGAAGACGACGAAAACCGCAGCCAGTAAAATTACCGTCTATGGAAATCATGCCCGCGAATATCAGTAAAATAATATATCAAGTCGCGGATCAAACACTAGCAGCCTAGATAATCAAACATCTGATCAAATGCAAAGAAATATTACTGCAAATTTAATATTAGCAAGTGGTTTTACCGCAGCGAGATCGCAACTTACATCGAAAAATATATGATAAAATGTTCAAATAAATCACCCGACTCAGCATTTGATATAGACGCGCCGGTTTCCAAAGATGGATCAGTACGCGATTAACAGTTTTGTACTTATAACGCAATACAACCAAATCAACGAGGGAAAATTAAATTTGAAGATCAGGATACTAGTAGATATTTAATGCATGCTGAAGCAAGATATTCTGATGATTATACAAGATCATCCGGTTATCTATGATGTTTGCAAAAGATATTACTGATAATACTGATCATGTTCAGTATGTCAGAGTAGGAACACCACGATATACTGCAACTGAACCACAACCACCTGGATATCTTAGACCACCTGGTCATTTTGATATTATAAGTGATGTTAATGTTAATTAAAACCTAGGGATTTTAACACGCGTAGCAATACTGGAAGGAACACGTAGATTGTTTTAATTTGCAATTCCACTGTCTCATATATGTGGATTTTGCAGAAATGTTAGAAAGGTTATCTTTGGAGCTAAACATTTAGTAGTCCTTGTAATAACAGGTGATGATAATGATGCAGTCTGGCGAGAAACTGGTGTTGCTAATGGTAATGTAAATATAACAAAACTCTTATTGTGGATGCCTTTGATGACTCCAGCGGTCACTGCAGAGAACAAATTACTGCCATTGATGAACACAGTTGGTAAATCATTGCTATCATGGCTAACAACACGACATATATTAGTCTGAGTACTATTAACGGTATATTGGCATGGCATATGGCAAGCAGTGTATTTCTGCACCACGACATATATTTGTTGCGCTACACGATTGCATGATTAAATTCTCAAACACGCAGCCATATGATATTTGATCAAGTGGTTGTTTCTGAAGTCTCCTTAAGAATAAACGGCCAACAAGAACCATCCGAATATATTTTACTTAATTAAGGACAAAACCAAATAGCACACACATATCATCGTTTGCTGATAATTTATGGGACGTGATCGGAATGTAGATACTGGTCTGAAAATATCGCAATTACATTTTAGAAACTTATATCCGATTTATTACTTTTCGTGGGAACATCTTGATTTAACCAGACAGAGTGTTGTTAATATACAAATCCGAGCTCGTGTAACTCTTCCGGTTGCTTCAGCCCCTCCCACCCCCTTATCCCTAATTTATCAGAGCGATAGCTGTTATACTCAGTGACAAATCGATGTTACTCGAAGATGTTGGTGAATGAATGAGATTCGTTGATGCCCCGGGGAAAAAACATGTAATGTTTTCCAGATATGTAACACAATTAGGTCACTAGTATTATTATAAATAT
The DNA here is from genome assembly GCA_030141615.1 of Unio pictorum. Taxonomy (NCBI): domain Eukaryota; kingdom Metazoa; phylum Mollusca; class Bivalvia; order Unionida; family Unionidae; genus Unio; species Unio pictorum. The sequence continues at coordinate 7,728,825 of JARLTB010000007.1, read as the reverse complement.
CGTATAGTCACGTTAGTGTTACTCTGACTCCTAGTCAGATTAAAAAGCTACAATTAGATTCGGCTAAAAAAATATGAAACTACACTATCGCTAAAAAACGATCGGATCAAATGTGTTCAGACTAAAATATCACTGACAACACGTCAGGTTAAACATTTTAATAATGCAAACATAAAAAGATGTTCGGGTTACTCTCTCTCTCTCTCTCTCTCTCTCTCTCTCTCTCTCTCTCTGTCTGTCTGTTTGTCTCTCTGTCTCTCTCTGCGATTGTTATTTCCGATATAGTTAAATCAAGTGGTATATTTCAACTTCTCGCGGCTATACCAACATCGATTGCCACGGCGGCTGCTGCAATCTCGAAAGCTGCGGTGTTAGGAGCAGTCGGGACAGCGGCAGGAATGGCATTAAAGAAAGCAACGGGTCGAGGATATAAAGAAAAAGAAGGGGTCTAAGGTCACCAGGAAGTCGTTTCACTTATGGAAGCGGCCTCAGATTACCATGGAGTACTTATTCGTAGAGAAAAATGTCTGACGCTTTAATACCGCTGTTAAATTTTGATTTAATCGATGCTGCTAAAAAATTAGGAATAAAAAACTTCAGTGGTGGCTTTATGCAAAACCAGTTAGCTTCCACACCAAAACGCGTTGAAAGAAGTATAATTAATCTCGATAATTCCACCGGACCATGAAAAACACTGGATCGCATACGAGATTGATCCACGTGGAATTATTTATTTCGATTCGTATGGGTTAGCCACACCAAAATAATTTCTAAAATATATTAATCCAGTACAAAAGTACTCCAGTTTGGTACTCAACGCTACCAAGATAGATAATAATTGACCCACAATATGCGGCAGAGAAGTAATTGCTGTACTCGAGTCTGTATCAGAATCAAACAAACCATCTCATAAAGCTGTACACTATTATACAAGTCAGCGTTGGAAATTTATAAACGATTTTAGTTAATGAATTAATCTCATTATATTGGTAGATATTCACCAAAGGTCTATCTTTTGACAAAAGAAAAACTGAAGGATTATCACGCAAGAATGTGAGAAAAAAATTAAGGACGAATTATCCGAACTGCTAAATCTTGTATCTGTGAATCCATTCGAATCAGTTATATTATAAGACAAACAGGGATAGTAAAAAACGAATAATCTTTGATTGAACGATATTATTGTTAGACTTAATGCATTAACCGAAAATTCCAAAGCGTTTTTTGATTCGACTGGCAAGATTAGGCCCGGATTCTATTTCAAACTGTATTAGATAATATTCGCGTGCGAGTACAACAATTTGGTGATACAATGACAGGCGAACTCAACATAAACTCGAATAAAATAACAACACTTGGTGATATAACATCTGAGAACGACGCGGTAACTAAACATTATGTAGATGTCGTACACAATAAACTAGAAATGCTGCGGGCCGAATATGATGTTCATGTAGGTGTGTTTGCAAATCGCCGTAGAAATTTTAGAAAAATTGATGAAACAGTGGTTAATTCTTTTGTGAAACCGCCAAATATTCCCATAACACAGGATAATATCGTTAGTGATTGTCCTGCTATCGCTGAGCGGCTTTTTAGCTGGACACCTCGAAATAACACCATTAAAGTTACTGCAGATATCTGGGGTATCTATAGATTACCTCTGATTTCACCGTTAAAGTTTAATGTATCATTAAGTTCATCTACAGGTATTAATAGTGTAAGTGTATTAATAAATAATGGATCCGCCGAAACATTCACAATTCCCCTAGTGTTGGTAATTTAGCACCAGCGTCACTAACATGTTATGTAGAATTTGTAATTGATTTAAGTAAATAATATAATGAATACAAAAAATATAGCAGGCGTATTGTCGCAATTGATATAGTTGTATACTCGGTTGCAGCTTTTCGTGCTGGAACTAGTTTATTGTTATCAACCACCACAACAATTGTCCCAGTAGTTTTAACAGGTCAGCATCGTATTTTCTCGTGTATGACCAAGACTTCTATCCTTCCTATCTATGGTAATCAGGCGCGGATTATTGTATTAAGACCAGGGCCAGAGCATTATACAATTACAGTTTGCATAGTGATTATTCTGCCATTTGTTAGCATCATTATAAATTCAACATCAATATAAAAGTCACGATTATTTTTTTATCACTTTCTTTATAACCATTAAGTCTTTTCCTAGCTGATAATTTCATTGTTGGTGTTGTCATTAGAATTTAAAATAACTCTCCGAAGTTGATTTATGCTTCTAACTCGTGACACTGCGAGATAGACTAAATATTCTAGACGCAGAGGTGATAGTTAAGTGATCGCGGTGGTAAGTGTGTATCCTCAGGTATCACTTGTACCTGTTCACGTGTAAATCCACGCTGAGGAGCAGTTTAATCTAATCTGTAGATTGCGGGTCTCGCCGTGGATCATGTTATGCTATATATTTTGTGTGATGTAACATTCCAGATAGGATCAGAAGCTCTTTATTTTGCCTTCCTTGAGCTCAACTGGTTCATATAAATATCGGACAGAGACATTACCAAGTATTTGTTTATTTGAAAAATCATTTCGTGCGGGTATATATTTTTTTGTGATCACGTTATTAGGTTTCATATTGATTGTTCGAGTAATTTCATTATTTAATGTTTTATCACACTTGGTAATCTTGCAACCCATTCACGAGATATCTTGTCTTGTATAAATTCCTTCACGTATTGATATCCAAATAACCACTCTGTCAGTGTTCGATTAAATCGTTTAACAATGGCCTGATCACGGTGTATTGCAGTATGTCCTCGTCTGATGGTGACGTTATGTTGCTTCATCAGTGATGATACTGTACTCTGAAATTCCTTGCCAGGATCAACATATAATAGATTTGGCCATTGTAAAGATCATCGTCGATAAATTCGTTCAAACGCAGACGCTACTTCTTTTGCCGTCTTTGTCGATAATGGCTCTGCTTCATAGTATCTGCTCGCAATATCAACTACAGTTAAAGCGTATATATGTATGTCCGTCTTTTGACAGTATCGTGTTTGAGAAATAATATATCCGCCTGAAGAACTTCATTTGAAACGATGACATCGAAATGGGTGTTCAAGTTTTTCAGGCGGTGGAAGATAAATTTGCCATATTGCTTGTCTTGATAACCAATCCGCTACAGTAACAAGTTTGACCTGTGCTGCTTCGGCGAGTTTATTAATTACTGATTTTTCCTCTCCAGTATCCTCTTGGGGATTAGTAAATAAATTCCATATTAATATTAGTTAAGAGTCCCTAATACTAGTTTACCTTTCATTTTGGTTTTATATTAACCAGCAAGCTAATAATTCCTTGAAAGATTTATCAGTAATATAATTCCACGCGTGAATACATTTCACATCTGCGAGATGTCTATGCTGCAGTTTGTTACTTTTATAACATACATTATGAGCATGATAAGCTCGATAAATAGCGTTTATCAGATGCTCACCGGGTTTTGATTGGTCTTGGCTGTCAAGTCTGATATCAAATCTCGTTCCAGGACCGCAGTAACTATATCCTGGAAGATGTTTTTTCCCTGCGTATTTAGCCCATGGTAATTGTGCCAATTTTGCTGCAATATCACCTCCTCGCTTCTTTAAAAAAATATCGTGTTGTCATCTGATTTTGCAAAAATAAATTTAAATTTCTCTGTAAGACATTGTGCACACTTACCTATAACCGCTGACCTATTATTTTTTGTTGTAATTGTTTTTAAGTCGTTTGCGCTAGTGTGCGTCTTGCATTTCACTCAGTATAAATCCATATTAAATATTATTTATCATGAATGGAATTGATTTTTCAGCGACAAGGGCGCGAGAACCGGTCAAACACCATCAAGCGTTTCCAAATTCTTTTCCTTAGATTATGAAGGTCCATCAGCGAGCGAAAAGACCGAAATGTTACTTAATTTGATAATGAGATGGCTAAAATTAGATAAGTTGTATTTGATAGCACCATATGTAGACGATCAGCGGTGTTACGATATGTTAAAAGATGTTTAATGAAAATGTAAAATCGTTGGATGAGCGCGGTGATGATGTTATTGAATTTATCACTGATATCAATGATGCACTGAGTGTTGATGAAATTGATGGAAGTATTAATAATTTAGTAGTATATGATGACGAAATGCTGGCTAAACAGTCAAATCCAGCAAGAATATTTTCACGCGGTAGACATTGAAACACTGGTGTAATTTATGTGATCCAACGAAATACACAAATACCAAAGTGATCAGAGACAAATGTAATATTCTAGCTCTGTTTAATGGAGTTGATAGACTTACACTAAGAAATATTCATCAGACCTGGTGCAGTAGAGATATCAACATCAACAAGTTAAACAATTTTTTTCAAAAGCGCCAGCTACCCCACACGGATTTATAATTACAATACGTTTACATGATCCACGATGAAAATATCAAAACGGTCTTGATAAAATATTTAGATAAAGCCATAGCAGCAGAGAGGGTGTGACCTCGATGAGGCGTCATATGGGCAAACACACCGCTTAATAATTTAAAAAGTGACTAAAACAAAACACAGTAACAGAAATAACTAACCCGTACGAGATACTCTTATTTAATTAGAAGCTTTGGGGTTGTTGGGGTTTTTTGTGGGTTTTTTTACGTTATTTGTGTCAGTTTCTAAGGAGGCTTTAGTTTGACAAATATACGCCTCTACAGTTTGGTCTGTTCGCCCTCTTATTTTTTATTTTGGTTTACGTACGAAACCGAAACTGTCGTTTTTCTAGTTTTGTCTAAATTAGTTTCAGTTTCGTAGGAGTCTTTATGTTACCAAAACCTGAATGCACTACTCGTGAACCATGGCATCATGGAAACTAACACTTTACTCCGTGATGTTTGCTCCTAGCAATTGTTTAATTATTTCGGACTAAGAAATATTTCCATTTCATCAAATTCCAATAATCACACAAGTATTCACACATATCTTAGAATTTCTTTTACCGTGGCTCTATAACCAGATTTATTACATATCATCTTTGGTATTTCCTTTTCCTAAAATATCATACTTCAAATCATACGCTGTTAAATTTTACAGAAATTATCAAAGAATTATGATAGCCATTGCTGACATGCAAATAGTTATCTTAGGGCAGACCGATTATGTCACAATAAATAGAAACAATATTGCCACTGTCAATTAAAAACAAACAATAGCTATGTCAATAATTATGAAAGCTGTGTAAATGTATCTTAAACCAAAGATCAGAGAACATCAAGCAGCGGCTGTATATGCATTTCAACTCTAAGGTAGTATTAGTGGTAAAGCCATTACTATTGTATAAAAATGGACAAAACGCTGGTGAAAATAATGGTCAAAATTTCCGACTTCACTTTTTTTATTTTAATCGCAGTATAAATGATAGCGATAGCACCTGAAGTAAAATACGAGTTAGCTGATCACTCTTCATCATTGATGATTTTTGTTGAGATTGGACGATATCTACAACGTTCTTGCTGTTGCATTTCTTCACGTTCTCAGTAAATTGTAATATATTATCTAATGAAATTTTATATCACATGTTAATGCAGAACATTATTTAATATTGATATATTGACCTTCAATGCACCAAGAGCATACATGTTTTAATTTAAACGTAAGCCTAGCATATAGTCATGTGACTGGGTGAAAGTTTTGTCAATTTTGAGATTTACCAATAAACTCTTATATCTAGTCTCATCCTTGATAAACGAAATTATGCATTTACTGCTTGAGCACTATAAATCATTTCAACCAAGTATATATATATATATATATATATATATATATATATATATATATATATATATATATATATATATATATATATATATATAGAAAACAAATGGTAGCCTTACGGTAGATTATCAGACGATATACGTAAAGTTTGCCATGATATTCATTGATTTATACGTATAAGTTTACTAATATTGTTGAATGTGGAGTTTGAAATCATAAACTTATAAACCAGTACGGAACTTTTAGTATCATTATTTATGGGACTGTTACAACCTTTTGCATGGCTTTACTATTTCAGCAGGTAGTGGATCTTTGTAGAATTAAACATGTTTGCCATTTCTAAAAAAACGGACCATAAATCGCGGACTTTAATTATCGCAGTTTGTATCTTTAACCTTTAAGTGCTGGTATAATTTGGAAGGTCTGGAGTGAACATTGTGAAGAAACAATTAGTAAAGAAAACTAGATCTAATTCAGACATGTAATTTATTTATAAGTATGTGTTTCGTGGAAGTGACACAAAGAAATGTAACATACACACGCATACACCAATTACAGTCCAGATTTAAATTAGGCACTAGCACAGATCGCATCCGTTAGAATCCTTTCTGTACTCCGGTGGCTCGCCGCAGTCCAGTAAACACTGCTGATGCGGACACGGAGTTTAGGCAGTAGGAAAGGCAGCTGCTGTTGTGACGGAGTTATCTGTACAAGAGATGTTTTAATTCATATTTCACGTTTTCATGGATATTTTCATGAGAAAATGATAAATGTAGGCTTTGAATGTGATGGGAATTTTGTTTTGGAAATGCATCAATGAAAACAGGAAATAAATTTCACAAACTAAATCTCGATAGAATATCTCCCGTAGGTTCATACTGTTGTTTTCATTATCATTTTGTACCTTAGAAGGATATGATGGAAAACAAAAATAAGCAAAAGTAGTTTAAAAAACAACAACACAGATGTAACTACCATTTCTTTTTCATCCATAATTTTAATTATAGAAAGCAGCCTCGTCCATAAACGTACCAATCAGACAGGATGTGTAGAGCAAATAACGTCACACAGGCCATAGGGCATAACACAATTTGGTTATGTTAACGTTTTGATTGTAACAGTGAATAATTTCAAGAACAAAAATGCAAAGACGTTCATTGTTTTCATGAGAAGTGAAATATATGCTTAGAAACGAAAATTGTTTTGTTTCGGTATACATTCACAACTGTTATCATCCGGATGTCAACTTAGTGTTGATAGAAATCATAATAAATTATTAAATCAATGTACAGACAAATAACAAATTAGAAATAAGAGAGCAAGCTTTGTACTTTCATTAATTACATTATTCATCGCCATACATAACACTTATACAAAGGTCCAGATAAGCTATTTTTATGATAAACTACACGTTTAATCAAACAATTCTCAGTGTAAAGCAAATATCAATGACATTTCTAATTATCTACCTGTGGGACACGTGCAGATGGGACACTTGTTCATATCAAACCCTGCGCAGGAGGCTGAGGGCGGACAGTCAGTTGGAAAAGGTGGGCAGTCTGAAATAATAATAATAATAATATTAATAATAAATTTTGTCATATTGAATTTCTGTCCATGATTCATAAGCTGTGAACCAAATTATGCATATATCAGTTGTCACTACTTATTAACATTAGATATTGCGTGTATCAGCAAAATTTTAATAAAGGCTCCCAAACCGTGTATTCATCTCTGAAGTATTTGCTTACTCTCCTGACAGCTTGTATCCACTTCAGATTTTAATAAATGTACAGTCACAACGGTATAAAAATATCTCCAATAAAGTCAGATTTTTTTTCATTCATGAATATTAAATATCTAACTAATACCGTCAGGGTGTCTCTAACAATGTCGTCTTGTTTGCGTTTGAGTTCAGTAGTGGTTTTAATGTAACAGCAAATGCCTGCTCCGAATTCTATATAGTTTCCTGGATCGGTCAATTTTTACTGAAGGGATGATTTCGTAGAAGGTTACAAAACATCTATCGTCCGAATGTAATCCGCTGCGCACGACAGATATTAAGTACTTCTGAAAGAGTGACAGGTGTAAGTCAAAGTCGTTTGCATTGCATTTGCAACATGCGCATTGGAGAGAATATTTGCATTCTCCTATGCTGCTTCCGCTGTTTTTAAATGTTCTTTACTGTTATTATTTATTTTTAAAATTGTCCACCATCAATATTCTCAGCTTACCAAATGGCTGATCCCATGTGCTCGAAAATCAGCCTAAATTAGTCTACAACGCACTGTTTTAGCAGTTATTAAAATAGGTATAACGAATTTTGCCAGAGTAAACAATAAGACCTTCAAAAAGTGCAGTTAATGAATTTCAAAATAAAATCCTAAATTAAGTTATCGTCTTGTGTTTGTACAATTTACTTTTCAAGTCAAATCATTAAAAAGGAACAAGCAGAGCTAGCAGTCTTTTGATAGGTTCACATCTGAAGTAAGATTAAGCTATATACCATATAACACCAATTTCACCCACCAATCATAAACCAAATAAAAGGAAAGAAACGTTATTTTAACAATACCTATACTATGCATGGTCTTTTGCAAAATATCCAGTATAAAATCTGAGGGAAGCCTGAAATTTCTTTCTTTAAAAATGTGTACAAAACTATGAAATATGTTTAGTTTTGATATTTCTGTAGAAAAAATGATCAGCTTAAAAAGGGGCAAGACATTCAAGAAATGTAAGCATTTTCTAAGACGATGAACTATATCACGCCTGTTGTCTGAAACATACAAACTCTCCCAGCAAATTTCACACCCATCTTTAAAGAAGAATCTTCCGATTGAAACAAGAATGCGACGACTCATACCCACCCATCCATCTACCGGGGGACAGTCAGGTTATAAATTATAAATATATGAATGAAATGTCCAAGTTCTGTGCATTTTATATATCTTTGATACTTTCTAAAAGTGGGTGGGAATACAACCTGCCAAGAAAGTAGGTTAATACTATCCTATAGCCTTTTCATGAGATAGCTTTATTTTTAAAAATTTGTTATTTTAGGTCAGCCTTTCTAATGCGGAGGTTACACAATCATTCTTCAAATATGTCAAAACAGTGTTCAGTCGAGTTCACTGAAAATATCGACTTGTTCAGCCGTCATGAAGGTATAGGTATGATACTGGTATGAGCGTTATTGTTTTTTATTATTGTATAACATTGGCATCGGCGTTATTTTAATGTTTTTATTGTACAATATTGTTATCAGCGTTATTATAATGCTTACATTGTATATAATTGGTATCAGCGTGTTTTGAATGCTTTCTTGTTATTGCTATGTGATATTGTTATCAATGTCAATCAACGGTTCAAAGATGAAGTGGTCACACATAGTACATTTACAGTTCGGTCTGTAATAAATTGAATTAATGGTATAATATAAAGCATAAAACTATAACCACACACTTATGTTTGATTTCTTTCCTTTTTATTGATGACACTATTGTTGAGTTTGTTGGTCTAGGGTCTCATGTGAACAGTGCATTTTACTGTCTAATAATTGATTATATGTTATGTGTTATTGTTATGTATGTTCATATGTTTAAAGAGATATCATATGGGATAACGACTTGGAAAGTTTATACGTATAATTATTACATTATCGAAGTTCAAAATGCATCATCACTATAAACTGCATCACTGAAGACATCGTAGCGATATGACTGAAAAACTGTTAAAGCTACGTTAAAAGTTCTAATAAAAAAAAAATTCTCACTTGTGAAAGCTATCGTGGTAGTAGCAGCCGCGGTAGTTGTTCCATTCGCTGTGTCGTTGGTTGTTGTACCTAATGTGGGAGGCGGCGTTACAGATTAAATGGGTATGTAATAATAACTTTCTTAAAAACACACCTAAGGACCCAAATTGGGCTACTTTGGGTATCGAAACAGTAATCTTTGGATTACGAGTCCTGCGTTCTACTGACTGAGCTATTCGCTTCTCCCTACCTAAAGATAGTGTCCTCAAAATATAAAATTACCAGTAGTTAATATTAACCTATCAGCTGTCTGAATCTATTTTACTATAGATGGGCTGGTTAAGTGTATCGAACAATATGCTTGTTTTTACCATTTGTGGAAGCATAATCAAATTCCACGTATAATATTTTGTTTTAGCTCCACTGTGTAATCTCATCAATATCAATGCTAAACATGAAGAAATAATTCAGGCACTGAGCTCGTTATATTTTAATACTATGTGTTCTTACAAATCTTTTCAAAGATATTTAGGTGATATTTGAAATGATAGGATGAAGCAAATGAAGTTGGCAACTTTCTGTTATTATTAGTATTATTATTATTATTATTAGTAGTAGTAGTAGTAGTAGTAGTAGTAGTAGTAGTATGTGACCCAGTGATTAGTGTGCCGGTCACATGACCGAAAAGGTGAGGGTTCGAATGCTACCATCAGGCTAGTCTTGGAAATTTACCGTGGCCTGTCTTTGGGAAAGGTACGTACTCCGATTGCCTCAGTACAAAATAACATGCTTGTCTTGTGCCGTGAAGTACAATATCAAACCAATTAAAATCAGTATTATTTTAACTCTGTACTATATACGGTTGCATCGTTCTCTATCATATTTGCTTTTGCACTTGCACACATTACTTTATCGTTGTATAATTCCTTTTTAAAGTTTTATTATAAGCGCTTAATTTCGTTTACTTTCCGTCCTATGATTGGCGCTTAATTTCGTGGTTACCGTCCTTAGTCCCCAGCCTGGAATTATGTTAGAACAATGTAGTTATATGTGTATAAGGAATGGTAATCACATGTTTGGAATTTTGTAGTACAAGTTTGTTGGAAAGAATGCAGCTTAAAGCAGACAACGTACTTTACCCATTTTAAGACATTTTTCAATTTTTCATCTCTTTTCGATAAACTGTTTTCTTCTCTCATGTTTGGAGATCTTCCCCCAGCCATTAAATATGTAAGAGTCTAAACTTTTCTCTCTTTTGCTTTTGAGTTTAGTTTAAGATGCTTCTTACACTGACTAATTACTTGGACAACTCGACAAATCATTCAATTCACATTTCTTTGTCTGAAAAATATATTACAAGAAAAATTAAACCATATGCAATAATATGAATACATAGGACTCGTGACAATTATGAATCAAAACTTCCTGCTTATATATTAACCTTGCCGTAAAACGAAATATTAGTATACTATGGAAACATACCGCTAATACCGCCACACTTAGGACAACCACTTGCATCTGTGTGTACTGACATAGGTGGACACGACGCATCTATCGGGGGGGGGGGGCAATTCCCATTGTTATTACCCATTAAAGCTGTATTTAAGAGAAACAGACGTCAAATGTAATACATTCAGATTAGTTAATTTAGTTTGGAAAATGATGATGATGATGATGATGATGATGATGATGATGATGATGATGATGATGATGATGTAGTAGTAGTAGTAGTAGTAGTAGTAGTAGTAGTAGTAGTAGTAGTAGTAGTAGTAGTAGTAGTAGTAGCAGTAGTAGTATAGAGTGAAATGTAAAGTTCGTCATGGAGATGGTTTCTTAAATAAAGCGGTTCAAAATTTTTAAACGACTTTTAGACAAAAATAAGTGCTACAGCCACATCTCTGTTTCGGTCCGTTCGTCGACCAATAACTCTCATTGACTTATCAGGTGACCGAACTACTTCCAAAGATGGTTGGGTTGTTCAAATATATAGTGGTATTTTGTCCAAGTTTTTTCGCTCATTTCGTTGTTTATATACTTTTATATGAAACCGAACACATTAGAGCTTGTTGGACTAGATTGAAGTAACATACACAAACTTTAAAATTCTATCGATAGCTTCCGATTTATGAAAACAGACTGATGTATATAAAACGTATCTTGCACTTATTTGGAACATATCCTATCTGAGAATACTGTCGGAAAAAAACTTACAAGTAATAGTTATCAAGACATGAGTGTATTTTGTATAGATATTTAACAATAATGCATTAATTTTAGCTTAGTGGAAGAATTAAAAGTTTTACAATGCCACTATTGCACCCTTTACATTATCTTAACAGAGTGAGAAGGGTAATTCCTATAAGTGATATTGAACTTTGCACAAGACATGTGCAAGAAAGTGTCAAAGAAAGGATACCCTTTATGTAAAACATTGATTTCTAAATTTCATAGTTTTATATACTCAGAAATTTGGAAAGTTAGTGATTGCTATAAGCAGACAAATATTAAAAAATATAAAACAATATTTGACACCGTATTTTGCCCTACATTTGAAGATATTCATTGATACATCTCATAATCGATATGGTCTTTGCACGTTTGCTTACTTAAATCGTAGGATTTAATATGAGTTATTATCAGCAGCAACCTTTAATGTCTAGCCATTCAGTCGTATTGAACAAAATCATTAGCATTGCCTTTGCAATAACTACTGTTTACAAAAGAACACTAATGTCAGCCATAATTGTTCTTACAACCATGAATCATATCTGAAGATAACCAATGTATGTTGTTGATTGACAAATAGGCTGCAACAGTTTCGGTTCGTGCGATTATCGTAGTCTTTAATTGTCGGAACTTCAACCTTCTGTTGTATGTATTATACAATAATGCCAATGCTATACTAATGTATTTTGAGTGACCAAGTTAGTATTGTTGTATATCTAGCTGAGCGGTCAATGATAGTCAACAGATTAGCAGGCGAAAACCTTATATGTTGTGCTGATATCAACTAACAGTTGTATCAAAACAATACGAAGAATACGTAAGAACATCACCTATTCTTATCACACGTATGTAACACGTGAGGTTACAGCTATCGCATTGTCTGTGCGTTTATTTATTGTTGGTCCCAATCGGTCGATCTTTGTATAAACATTGTGTTACGCATATTTAATATGTCATTTATATTTATTTTTATTGTCTGTTTGTTAGATTTAAATTTGGCATTTTAAGTTTTAAGATTCGTTCATTGAAAAAGAGAGCGTGGTGACCTGTACTTTACAGAGTGAACACCAAATGTTGACCTCATTTCTGACCTGATTTCAGAGTTGTAAACAAGCTTTTAAAATGATTGGTTGGTTCCAAGGACAAAATGAAGTTTTGTATAAACATCTTTTTACTTTGGTTGGGTCATACGCTGTTTACGTGATTTCTTGAACGTAAAATTGTTCTGATAGTTTCTAGAAGATCACGTGATCCCTTGTTTACGTAAAAACAGATATATAAACCATGTTTTGGGAGCGAGCTATTGAGTCGAAAATTGAGCTGTTAGAATATTAAGTTGTGTCTTTTTGAATTATTATAAATTACCTTGTACTGGAAATTGTGTCAATTCGTTTGGATCAAGAGGAATTATTTTGTTATTTATCTGGAAAATAATTGTGCTCATAGAGATTTTTATTAACAAGAACTGATTTTATCAAATGATATCGTCTTCCATATTGAATACATCGCTGGAATTCGAACTTAGAATTATTTGGACATTTTATTACCAGGACTTTTGCAATTTCTCTAGTTGATAATATTTTGAATTATTTTTGGATTAATTTTGGAATTGATTCTTAAAATCGTAAGTTTATTTTTCTTTTCGGAAACAAATTTGTACTCAATAAATTGTTTATTAAGTTTAACAAGCTTGTTTTTTTCACTCTTTCTATGTTACTGTTTATTCGAGCCTAAACACGTAACAATTGTTTGGAGCATTACTCTCAAATTGTTCAAGTTATATCTATGAAACCTGGTACACATATTGGACTTAATGCCCAGATTTACCATTCTTTGTACCGAGGTTTACAATTCAGTGCTTTGATAATATGATTTGGGTCAAGTGTCTGTCCAGCCATCAAAGTTATTATATACATTCTAGTTTATAGAGAAGCACTCCTACATGAAGACCAATACATCATATTTCCAGAAAAAAGCTTTGTTGATTGGAGTGACACAAATTTGCACCTGATTATTAATTATTATTTATTAATACTGTTATTATTTCTTTATTTATTTGTTAAGTTATTTTCTTT